>OW240915.1:165608888-165753719 GCA_933207985.1 Pelobates cultripes | reverse complement strand
ACACACACAGCACCCTCCCACCCACACACAGCACCCCCTCCCAACCACACACAGCACCCCCTCCCACACACACAGTACCCCTCAGAGACACACAGCACTCCAAAATACATCCCTACAGCAAAAAAGTAGGGACAGAAAAATACAATCTAAATAAATAAATCATAATGGCAGTAGGAAGGTAAACACATAAACAAATAAATCCCTGCGGCCAAAAGAAGGTAGATGCAGAAAAACTGAGTAAATAAATCAATCACTCACTACAGCACTCAATACAGATTAGCTAAATAAATCAATCACTAGAATCACAAGTAGGTAGATGCAAAAATACCCTCTAAACAAATAAATCAATACAGTAATAAACATATAAATACAGTAAAATATCCACAACCACCCATATATAAAAGGAGGCAGTGGTACTCTGACTTGTACTGACTGCGGAGCAGCAAAGAAAGAGGAAATAGTTAGTTGGGAGAAGCCTTTTATGGATTCCTGATTTTTTGTCTCTGATGTTTTTATCTCTATGTTAATGTGCTGCTGTGGAGTTCTAGTAAAGAGAGACTTAAGCAAATATGAAGCCTTATAAAATTAATCTGCATCTGTATTAACATGTATAGATAGGTGGGTTTAATTTTAAAAATGCCATTTGTTTCCAATTGAATCTGAGGATAGAGGATGTTGCCACAAGGGAGGCAGTATAGATGGAGAACAGTAGATGAAATGTATATGACTACACATGCATTGTGATGTAATTGCAACAGCTTACATTGTGATGTCACTCCACCAGTATACATTGTAAAACATGTCAAACTCAAAGGCTAACGCGGGTAAAATAAATAAAGTTTAAGTCTATGTGGGCCGCAAAAAAAAAAACTTCAGTTTTCATAGGAACGTGGGTTTATTTAGAAAAGTACAGTATAAAAAAAGTTACCTAACTGACACTGGACGTCCTCACACTCATAGGGCTTTAAAGTAAACAAAATAGTGGATTTATTTTAAGGAGACGTGCATTTTCATTTAACCAATGTTTCAGTCCAACTACCTTGACATATTAAGAAACATTTGGTAATGGGACTGGAAGGGTGAATGCATGCTGTTGCACATCTGTAAAAAAACAAACAAATTACGTTATCTTGTTTATTTTGAAGTCCTATGAGTGTGTTTTTCACTTTGGTTGGGATCATCAAACTTGATGATCTCAGGCAATCCAATGCTTTCCCATAGAAAAGCATTGGGGGGCTATTGTGCATGTGTGGCAAAACGCTGCGTGGCCAATCAGTATCTCCATGGGAAGCGTTCAGCACACCCAATCTCATACACTGCCCCCTCCCCCATTCTAATACACTGCCCACAAACCCAATACATTGCCCCCAAATCCAATACATTGCCCCCTCCCTCCATTCTAATACACTGCAACTCCACCCAATCTAATATACTGCCCCTTAATCTAATAGACTGCCCCTCATTTATCCACTCTAATTGAATACACTGCCCCCACTCCCACCACTCTAATTTAATACCTCACCCCAATTTAATACACCGCCCCTTCCCTCCCCCAATTTTATACACCGCCCTTCCCCCAATTAAACACACTGCTCCCCCTCCCACCACTCTAATGCACTTATCCCCTCCCTCCTTCAATTTAATACACTGGCCCTTCCCTCCCCAAATTAATACACTGCCCCCTCCCTAATTTAATACACTGCCCCCTCCCCAAAATTAATACAGTGTCCCCTCTCTCCCTCAAATTAATACACTACCCACTCCTTCCCCCAAATTAATGCAATGAATGAAGATACTATCATACACTGCAATATGACCACATAAGCATACGTTTCAATATCAGTATAAGAGCATACATTAGAATATGACTATACTATTAACATTGTGCAATAACTGTACCAGCATACATTACGATATGACTCCACTAGCATACATTGTAGCATGACTATATTTTCATACACTGTAATATGAGTATACCAACATATATTGTGATATGACTGTACTAACACACATTCTGTTATTGCTTTACCAATATGGATTGTGACATGACTATATCAGCATACATTGTGATATTACCAGAAAATTATAAATTGCAATTCGACTATACCTGCATAAATTGTGACATGACTATACCAGCACACATTGCAAAATGACTATGGCAACAAACATTGTAATATGACTTAATCAGCTTACATTGTGGTGTCATTGAAGCAGCATAGATTGGCCTACTTGGGACACTGAAATAAAATTTGAGACACCACAAAGAATGCACAAACAATAAATTAGAATTACATAGTCATGTTTATATAGATTATTTTATATATTATATCTAGCGCCGTATTAACATAGGGGCTGATGGAGCTGCAGCTCCAGGCCCAGGCCCAGGCCCATGGAATAGGCCCATTGATTTTTGATTTTTTACACACACGACTCTTAGGGTTGCCAGGTATTTCTCATGTATTTCTTATGGTTGCCAGGTATTTCTCAGAAGTATTTCTCAGGTAGTTGAGGCTGCGTAGCCGGTGCCGGGATTGCAGTATTACCAGCAATACAAATGTCTGTCTTAGTATAAACAGAGATTATTCTGCAATACCAGCGCCAGCCAGTAGGGGTCGCTGTTTGTGTGGAGAGAGGCAGGGATAAGAAGTTACAGCATTTCCCTCCCTGCCTCTAATCACAGATCCGCAGGGGAGTAACTCTGCACAGAGAGTCCAGACAGCAGCTCCAAGCCTGCGAGACGTGGGGACGGTGAGACATTGGGACATTGGGACACTGGGAGACATAGGGACACTGGGGAACATGGGGACCCTGAGACACTAGGGACACAGTGGCCCCATGTCTCCCAGTGGCCCCTAGTCTCTCAGTGTCCCCATGTCTCCCAACCAGTATCCCCACATCTCTCAGTTTCACTGGTGTCTCTCAGTGTCCCCATGTCTCTCGGTAGATAGGGTAGACGAATCATATAGCAATTCCAATAGCTTCGCCAGATAATTCCCTTAGTGAAACACACGAATCCCCAAACATCAGCCAAAGTCAAGATGAAGGGTACAAAATGAACTGTCCTTTAATGGGTACACACAGCTTTTATGCAAGTCCCCATGCAAGGGGACAGCCCTCAGGGAGGGACAAACAATAACCAATCACAGGCAGCAAAACGTTAACACACACCCACAATTCCCTACCCTTGCCCAGGAGATAATTCAGTCTGATAAAATAGTAACTTAATTATCTCCGGGCTGAAAAATCACCTTTTTCCCCAACATCCAGAACACCCCTTTATACTCGGGGTATCCCCATAAATTATATGTCCCCTGATATCCCTAATCTGGGTGACCAACATATTCGAATTTCACCCAGATCGGTTCAGGGGTTCGCAAAATCTATGGAAGTCTCTCGTGACCGGCTCACCCTGGGCTGCATGCCCAAAACAGTTCCATGAATTTGGTGGGTTTTGCCGGTCACTTTCGAAAAAGCTTAAAAACGAATAAAAATACCGAATGGATCCCTCTGGCTCCTAGCAGCGTTCGTGCCCCTCTGTCGAATGCACCAAAGTACCGAATAGCGCTCTTCTAGCTATTCGGTAAATAGAGTTCCAGCGTTCGTCTGTTTGGGACCGGTGTTCGGGAAGTCGAGTGTCCGTTTTCAGTTCCATGCACTCGTCGACCAGGTCCCGCTGCCTTTGTTCGCATGAACAAAGATGGCCGCGGTTTTCTATGCCATGTGACGTTCGACTAACGAACGCTGGCCGCAGAGACAGAGGTAGCAATTTCACCCAAACATTGATGTTTAATGAGCCAGAGGGGTGGTCTTTGTTCAGTAGTTCCATCTACCGAATGCAATAGGCAGAAATGGAGATAAAAAGGGAATGCAAACAGTAAATAACATAGGGAACAGGGGGGTTTCTTCGCAAGTAGGTACTGCAATTCCCACTACCAGGAGCAGAGAGCTTTGCAGTAGAATATTGATTAGGCACCTGTTGTGGGAAAGGTTCTAGCTTTCCATGCTCACTAGGTGTAGACCTACCACTTCCTGTTGTTGGGGGTGTGGGAATGTTTCCCTCATAAAACAAGTAAAAGAGAGGCTGTGATAAATAAAATATTTCTTAATGTACATCAAAATTATATGAGAATTAAAAGTGAATTTCATATTTAAGATCAAAAGAGCCTAACTGAAATATCCTGGCTTTAAATTTGACTTTCACTTTGAATTCTCACTTTAGTGAATAATCCTGTACAATTTGTATGCATTCAAAGAAAGGTAGTAAATTATATTAGGTATCTCTTTAAATACTTGCATGCAGCACATATCGCTGATAATTTTTGATATACTGTGAAAAATATATCCTGAATATACTACATATACATTTTATTCAAAGAAGAATCTGTAAAATTTACATTGTGATAAATAGGCGAAATTAGTTTATTTTAACTGCAAACCATACTGCATTAGATAAACTAAGCCCTATGCTTTCAGTTATCACAACCTAGAAGTTTGTTTTCCTGTTAGAATGGCTGAACTCACTGACATATTCTGTCAGCATGCAATAATGAGATAAAAATGAAGCTATTAACAGAAACATTACTGAAATGAAAAGGAAAGTGCAAAATGAAAATGTCACTGAAATATTTAAAGGTACAGAACATTATAATTTAATTTGTTATCATTGGGTGTCCGCAGAAGCGCGAAAATGCAAAAGGTTGTGAAACCTGATGCAAAAGTTTAATAGAAGAATCAAGTTGCCATTGTCTGATTTGACTGTTGCAATTTTTTTTATCTGGTTTAAGGTTAAAGCGGCAATGTCATGCCGAACTCACCTTTCCCCAATCGCTTCCTCTTCTCTCCCTCTGTCAGGATTTGTTCTTCTTTTCTTCCTGTCTGCTCTAGTTTTCTTTAAAACATATAACAAAGTAGGGACTACTTTGTCTTATGTATTTTTCCTGCACTTGACCAGCTCAAGTGGGTCAGAGAAATTTTCCCCCAATACTCACCCTTTCCTCCATAATATTGTGATGCTTCCTTTCACTATTCTCGAAGGTCCTGTCATTTAGACAGCACGCCGGTGAAACTACCGAATTTCATCCTAACAGAATGAGAACATTTTCTTCATTCGTAATAGGAATGCAATTCGGTACTTCCTGTTTGGATCTCCAATCCTATTCATGCCCATGGTTTCAGGGAGCTATCTACTAAAAGTCTGAAAGACCTAAATTGATCTTTCAGCCAAATTTACTAATACTAAGTAAAGATTACTTAGTATTAGTAAATAAGGGAGCTTTAAATCTCCCTTCTGACCCTACTCGCTATGCCGCAAGTACGGGCATGTCTACTAAACAGTGAGCCGCCAGTGGCTGCTCAATGTTTTAAAGAAAAAGAAAAAAAAGACCCCCACTCCTATTAAAATAATTAACGATAGGGAAGACATAGTGTCATGAGTGGCGGGTGAGGGCCCTAAGTATAAAAAGAGATGACCTATTGACTTTCCACCCCCCACCCATTAGTGGCGGGTGGAGGCCCTAAGAACAAAAGGGGGGACCTATTGTCCCCCCCCCAGTCCCCACACATTGGCGATGGGTGGGGGCCAAATGTAAAACATCCCCCCCACAGATGACTAGGGGTCCCAAAGCCCCTAGTCACCCACAACCCCAATAAAATTAAACCCTACCTACCCCAATAATGGATTTTAATCTCCCTTATGCTATTATGGGGGTCATATTGACCCTCATAGAATGACTGTGGGCATTGGGGGAGTTAGGAAGTAGCGGGAAGTGATGCTCCCTGCCTCTTCTAATTTTCCATATTACAAGGAGGGAGCTGCGAGCCAGTAGCCCCCTCCTTGTAATAAGCTAAATGAACGAACAAAGAGCTCTTCGTTCATTCATTTGAAATTTGTATTCATCCATTTGTATTTCTGACGAATGAATGAATAGATGAAATTCCCGTCAGAAACATAGAAACATAGAATGTGACGGCAGATAAGAACCATTCGGCCCATATAGTCTGCCCAATTTTCTAAATACTTTCTTAAGTCCCTAGCCTTATCTTATAGTTAGGATAGCCTTATGCCTATCCCACGCATGCTTAAACTCCTTTACTGTGTTAACCTCTACCACTTCAGCTGGAAGGCTATTCCATGCATCCACTACCCTCTCAGTAAAGTAATACTTCCTGATATTATTTTTAAACCTTTGTCCCTCTAATTTAAGACTATGTCCTCTTGTTGTGGTAGTTTTCCTTCTTTTAAATATAGTCTCCTCCTTTACTGTGTTGATTCCCTTTATATATTTAAATGTTTCTATCATATCCCCCCTGTCTCGTCTTTCCTCCAAGCTATACATGTTAAGATCCTTTAACTTTTCCTGGTAAGTTTTATCCCGCAATCCATGAACCAGTTTAGTAGCCCTTCTCTGAACCCTCTAAGGTATCAATATCCTTCTGAAGATACGGTCTCCAGTACTGTGTACAATACTCCAAGTGAGGTCTCACCAGTGTTCTGTACAATGGCATGAGCACTTCCCTCTTTCTACTGCTAATACCTCTCCCTATACAACCAAGCATTCTGCTAGCATTTCCTGCTGCTCTATTACATTGTCTGCCTACCTTTAAGTCATCAGAAATAATCACCCCTAAATCCCTTTCCTCATATGTTGAGGTTAGGACTCTATCAAATATTCTGTACTCTGCCCTTGGGTTTTTACATCCAAGATGCATTATCTTGCACTTATCCACATTAAATGTCAGTTGCCACAATTCTGACCATTTTTCTAGTTTACCTAAATCATTTGCCATTTGGCTTATCCCTCCTGGAACATCAATCCTGTTACATATCTTAGTATCATCAGCAAAAAGACATACCTTACCATCAAGACCTTATGCAATATCACTAATAAAAATATTAAAGAGAATGGGTCCAAGTACAGATCCCTGAGGTACCCCACTGGTGACAAGTCCAAGCTTCGAATATATTTCATTAACTACAACCCTCTGTTGCCTGTCACTCAGCCACTGCCTTACCCATTCAACAATATTGGAATCCAGACTTAAATATTGCAGTTTATTGATAAGCCTTCTATGTGCAACAGTGTCAAAAGCCTTACTGAAATCTAGGTAAGCAATGTCTACTGCACCACCCTGATCTATAATTTTAGTTACCCAATCAAAAAAATCAATAAGATTAGTTTGGCATGATCTCCCTGAAGTAAACCCATGTTGTCTCTGATCTTGAAATCCATGCGTTTTTAGATGTTCAACAATTCTATCCTTTAACATGGTTTCCATCACTTTCTCCACTACTTAAGTAAGGCTTACTGGCCTATAGTTGCCCGACTCCTCCCTATTACCTTTCTTGTAAATGGGCACAATATTCGCTAACTTCCAATCTTCTGGGACTACTCCTTTTAACAATGATGGGTTAAATAAATCTGTTAATGGTTTTGCTAGTACACCACTAAGCTCTTTTAATAGCTTTGGGTGTATTCCATCAGGTCCCATTGACTTATTTGTCTTTACTTTTGACAGTTGAAATAGAACCTCTTCCTCTGTAAACTCACGTGTAATAAATGACTCATTTATCCTTTTTCTCAACTGAGGTCCCTTTCCTTCATTTTCATCTGTAAATACAGAACAAAAATATTCATTGAGGCAGTCAGCTAGACCTTTATCCTCTTCTACATACCTTCCTTCTTTTGTTTTTAATCTAACTAATCCTTGTTTTACTTTTCTTTTCTCATTTATGTATCTAAAAAATGTTTTATCCCCCTTTTTTACTGACTGTGCTATTTTCTCTTCTGTGTGTGATTTGGAAGCTCTTATAACTTGCTTAGCCTCTTTCTGCCTAATCTTATAGATCATTTTGTCTTCCTCACTCTGTTTTTTTTTTATAATTCCTAAATGCTAATTTTTTGTTTTTAACTATTTTGGCCACATGTGTGGAGTACCACAGTGGTTTCTTGAATTTTTTTGCTTTTACTGACAAGCCTAATGCAATTTTCTGTTGCCTTCAATAGTGCAACTTTTAAATAATCCAATTTCTCTTGGAAATGCCCGTGTTTAATTACGCATGCGCAGGAATTTCACAGCACTATCTAGTGTGGGCAGATGACGTGTCCCACAGAGCCTTCATCTGCCCACACAAAGATGGTGGTGTCCAGGACCAAGGTCCAGGCATAAAATAAAGTTACGAAAAAAGGTAAAATGGGGAGCTTAGGGGTATTTGGGGGTGACAAGGGGTACAATACAATCAAAGGGGGAGGTTAAAAAAAAAACAGATTCTGCCATGACAGTGCCACATTAAAGAGAAACTATAGTGCTAGGGAAACAAAGTCAACTATAGTGACCTATAATGCCCCTCTCCCTCACGGTTCCCCTCCCCTATGGTGCTGTATGGGTTAAAAACCCTTCTGTTACTTACTTGATTTCAGCGTCAATGTCCCTCAGTGCTGGGTCAGGCTCTGCTTCTCCTCCGCCTCCACCAACATCACCCATGATGAAGACACTATAACTTAATTGTAAAAATAAAAAATATTATATAGAATTTGCATTTTGTGTAACATTTGGCCACAGCACTAGTTGGCATGCACAGCACCAGGTTAAAGCACCAGGTTGCACCCACAGCACTTTTCACACCACAGCACCACATTGCACCCACAGTACCAGATTTCGTCTGCCACAGCACCAAGTTGCAAACAAGGCTATTGCAACAGCGCTAGGTAGCACACACAGCAGCTGCCACAGTACTAGGAGACAGTCAAAGCACCAGCTACAGCTCCAGAATGTGCCCAGAGCACCAGATTGCACCCACAACACTTCTAACAGCACTTTATAAATGACAGTAATAATAATGGGTCCTTGAGGGTGTTTTTTCCAACGAAGGCCGACTCCATATTCATTAGGGAGTCTCTATCAGAAAGAGTCCTCGACTCAATAACAACGAATCCATAGCCTAGCACGGCGACACCCCAGCCAGATCTGTGGGCATATACCCTAATAATACACACAGTATGACACCTCGACCCCACCACGAACAAATAGCTAACACAGGGATGGGTGGGGCTACAGTTGCAACTGACTACAACACAGCACCCCAATTCAGGACGCCATGAAACTCTAACACTCATGACAGACAGTCACAACGGTTACACACGATTCTCTCACTACTTGCATAGAATGAGATTCCATTGAATGCCAGTTTAAATACGCTTCCTGTGAGCCTCACCCTAACAATGCTGAACGGCAGTGGCTTATGAAGTTGCGGTACCTACCGCAACTTCATTATACTTTTATAAAAAGGTAGAGCGAGAGAGAGAGGGACCGAAAAACCCTGCTGACTAAATAAAGATGGGGGGGAGGGGGGAGAATAAGACAATGGGCAGGACATGCCTAAAGATGAGAAAGGAATTATGTCTGAAACAATAACACCCACGGTGTTGGTTATATATCCTTATTGTTCTTCTCTGTTTTGTTATCTCATTTTGACTGGTAAAAGAAAAAAATACTAACTATTAAATAAAGATTGAAAAAAAAAAAAAAAGAGAACTCATCCAGGAAGTGAAGATGACCACACTAATTTTGCCCTAAGATCCACCAATTAAGATGTTACATTTAAAGATTACCCTTTCCTAATTTTCAGTGTTCCATAGGTTCTTTGAAACTTTACATTTCTAGCGAAGAGTACAGTTATAGTGATAGTACAGTTTTTCATTAAAGGGAAACTATAGTCACCTGAACAACTACAGCTTAATGTAGTTGTTCAGGTGAGATCTAAAGCTCCCTGCAGGCAATCTAATGTAAACACTGTATTTTCAGAGAAAATACAGTGTTTACATTGATTGATAGGAATACCTCCAGTGGCCATCAATCAGACGGCCACCAGAGGGACTTCCTATCATGTATGGCCCTAAAAAGGCCATGTACATGTCAGACGTATTAAAATACATCTGACGTGTGCAGGAGACAGAAGGCACTGTGTGCTCGCCTTCTCTCTCGTGCCTGTCAGCAGAGGAGAGGGGGCGGGCAAAGACCGCGAGCTGAGCTGTCAGTCAGCTCAGCTCGCGGCCGCGCACACCGCGCACATGCGTGGTAGTGCGCTCAGAACTTTATAGGGCGGAGTATGTGCGCATGTGCGGAATCTGATTGCTCCCTGCTCACGTCTGCCTATTTCAGCATTTTGCCGAAATAGGGGGCGCGGCTTCACAAGTCTCCCGGCGCTGGAACCAGGTGAGTAAAAAGGGCTGCCTGGAGTGTCCCTTTAACACTGAAAGCTACTAATACAACTTGAAGGAAAGTATTCATAGGGATTCAAAATAAACAAAAGAGGTGAAACACTGACTACATAAGGATATAGTCAATGTTTTAGTTGTATTATTATTATTTTTATTATTATTGCCATTTATATAGCGGTAACAGATTCCGTAGCACTTTACAATATTATAAGAGGGGGGATTTAACTATAAATAGAACAACTACAAGAAGGAATGATGGGTTGAAGAGGACTCTGCTCAAACGAACTTACAGTCTATAAGCCTCAGGCGAGGGTGGTAAGCCAAAAAAAAAAAAATATGAAAAAAATAGTGTCTCTTTAACCCCTTCCCCAATGCAGATGTAACAGGACATATGCACTTACTTGATCGCTGGCGATCCCCAGCCAGTAATTGCAATGTGGGGACTTGCCTGGCATCCCAGGCAGTACCCCTGTGGCTGTTCCAAACCAGGGGGGATAAAATATGGGTCTTTACAGTCATTGACTTGGCCAGTAGTCTTTTGGCAAGAGGCTGGCCAGCAGGCCCCTCCAAGCACCCGTGGCAAGGTTCAGTTCGTCACAGTCAATGTTATATACATATCTAGAAGGGTGATAATAAGCACTGTGATCTACTAGATGTAAAGTGCCTATGTAGTGTATATTTAAGGCACAAAAATACATTCCCAAGACCCAATTGACACCACCGTCTGAGCATCACTCTCACAGAAACTTGAGAGTGACCTTGAGCATTTCTCCAGTAATCTCCAAACTCTCCTTTTATCTATCTCAAACCTCACCTGTCCTAGCTCTGCAACCTCCTTCTACAATTCCACCCTCTCCTCTCAACTAGACATCATGGCACCTCCTACATTTAAACACAGCAAGCGCCCCCAACAACAACCTTGGCACACCATGCTTACTCAACACCTCCAAAAATGCTCCAGAATTGCTGAACGCTGTTGAAGAAAGTTTCACTGTGTGTCTGACTTTCTCCACTATAAATTTATGCTGCACTCATACAGCTTGGCTGTCCGTACTCCCGCCTCTGATGCTCGCCTTCAAGACTTCACGAGGGCTGCACCGTTCCTGTGGAACTCCCTTCCCTCCTCCGTTAGATGCTCACCCGGTCTCCACTCCTTAAATAAATCATTAAAAACCCACTTCTTCATAAAAGCGTATCAATTAAACTGTTAATAGCTCACGACTGATTCCTCTCTTGCAACTGTCATTAGTCTAATGTTATCCTTACCTTTTGTGTCACTTTACCCCACTCCCTCTAGCATATAAGATCATTGAGCAGGGCCCGAAAATCCCTCTGTTCCTGTGTGTCCAACTTGACTGGTTACAACTACATGTCTGTGCGTCCACCCACTGTAAAGCGCTGCGGAATTTGTTGGCTCTATATAAATGATAACATAATAATAATAATATCTTTAAAGTGCCAGGTAATGGAAAAAAGTGACAAAATGTCCAATCATAAAGTGAATGCGTGCAATCAAAAAAATGCAGAGGAAATTAAAACTGAGTAAAGTGGAGCATAATCACGTCACTAAACAAGTGTAAATGTATACAAGGTCTACCATAGAGATATTTTCTTAAAAGATATCGATGTGTCTCTCTCTTATTCTTTTAACTCGGAGTTCAGGGGAATAGATATAGTGCGCTGTAGAGGAATATATTGCAACTATACATTGTAACGAAAGTACAATGTATCTAATCATCAAAATAAAATCTTACAATGTTAAAAATACTCACATCAACAAATGCTATACCTAGTGCACTCCTAAATCAGTCCCTCAAATTTCTGGGATCTGGAATTACAGATCAGGTAGTTAATCAAATATTTAATTAAATATCTCTTGTATGAGAAATCTGTACATATGGGGCTACTTGGTAATATGATATATAATGAGAATTAAAATAAAACATAAAAAATGAAAACACATTTTATGAAATCTGTATCAGAAATCCAGGGTAACGTAAGAGGTGGATCCAATTAACTAAAAGGTGGCCTGAGAATAATTTTTTTTTTTACTAGATAAATGGCATAAAAGACCATTTTTCATTCAGCCCTGATGGAACAATAATTCAATTCTCGTATCCAAAATGTCTCTCTCTGAAGTAACAAATTGGCTCGATTTCCAACCCTTCTTGAAATGGGAAGATGGTCTATCGCACTGCATTTAAGGGAAGCCATAGGATGTTTATGCTCTAAAATATATATGTGGAAGGCAAATGCCTGAATTTGTGGGAGGGGTTAATTTCCTATTTAAATCCCCAGTAAATCCCAGCTTACCTATCGTCGGCGTTTTGAAGTTCCTCTGTTCTGCTTCCGGTTCACAAAGCTCTGACATCATTTCCGCCCGCCGGCTGTCCGTAAGAACACAGCCCTCCAAATAAGTTTCACACAATTCGTGAGTATTAACAAAAAACGTACTCAGCCGTCGCACGAGCAGGCTTACTGGCAAATTCTACTAACTGTAAGTAATTCGTCTTCACGAACACCTTGGATTTCGTATGTCGATTTCATACATATCATTCGTGGGATTCCCCCGTTCGGTTCATCTCCAGGCACTATTACGGAACAATTCGTATTAATTCAGTTTTTCTATTCTGTTAAATGAAATACTTGTTTAGGCTCATTCATTTGTCTGCATTCCAACGACATTTCGGGTATTAATTTGTGCCGTTTCCTAAAGCTTATTCAATACTGTTCACACCAGTTCTTATCATTACCTCTAAAACAATATCATGTATGCATAATATTCATACGTATTATACTAGAATGCTAGTATGTATGTATCTGACTTCTAGGTTCCTAAACTGTTTGTATAAATACCACAATTAGGGGATGAAGAGCTCGATCGAGAAACTTGGACTAATTGATTTATATACAATGTGTATATTGATATTTCATAATTTTATACATGTTCAGAATCTATAGATAGAGTGACACATTCATTGTGAATATACATTTCCAGCTGTATAACGAATCCATAAAATATCTTTCCACATTGCATTTACCGATTTATTTATTTTTTGAACATCCAGAAACGTTGTAAATTTAATAGGCTTTGCATACAGCAGGAAACGGAGACGCTAGCCGCATCATGCATCTCAAATCACTGAACCCAGAAGCAGGTTGGGCAAAGTGGAACGCATATGCGTTCCAACGTGCTGAGCTATGGACGCCAGTCCGTAACTAGCGCATGCTACTTCCGCATAGCAACCAACAACTTCCGCGTGGCAACGGCTACACTTCCGGGCGCCTTTTCCCAGCGTGCGAATGGATGGTATCTTCCGCCCCCACCTGACGCAGTGGTACAATCCCCGCGTCCAGTTGCCATGGCAGCAAAGCCCAGAGCTGCACAGTGACGGCCCGCAGCATGGCCCAGATCTCTCAGGGCACTGACACTGTGAGCAACCTCCTGGTGCAGGTAACACAGACTGGGCAACCGGGGTATTCATTGTATATCCAGTAAAAGAATAATTGCTTTCTTAATTAAAAAATGTATACACTGTTCCGTGGTTAATACCGCTTACTTAGTTGCCTGATTGCTGCACTATATGTTACTATGCCTTAACTTAGACGCATACACCTTTCTATTATCCATAATGCCTACACACTGCATTACCAAGCGTATTTACCATCAAGAAATATTTAACCTTGCTAAATCCATGCACACTTAAATGGCTTGGTAACCCGGACGTATACACCCCTGCGCAGGCAACCATGCGCGATTTAACCAGCGTGAGAATAGGAGGTCACAGTCAATGGGAGGATTATCTACATTTTGTCTAATCTAATGCAAAGCAAACATGTTGTATAGGAAGACTATTAGTGCTCCTGTGATAGCCTGGCTACAGCATTATATATTACACCTCAGAGAAAACGCAGCGGTTCTGACTGTTATGCACATATTACATTCATCTTCAGATGCTTTGAATAAACAGCTATACATACAAAGAAACGGGCCACGGTCTGGCGCCCCGAAGGCCATACATACATACATACATACATACATACACGCATTCTATTTCATACGTACCGACCATCTGGACCCCACGTGCTCACAGGGCACTCCAGTTTCGGTCAGACGTACGCTCCTAACTCATTACCACCCACGTTTCGTTCCATGATATGTCCTCTCTCTCACTAACTAAACTTCCCTCTTAGTTAGCAGTGGCTGGCTGTCAGGTTCCTAGGTGTCCACTAGTTATTATTCCCCCTGGCTTCTTCGCCTAAGGTTAGTGGTCCCGCGAGGCCAACACCCATCCTCATACTCGGAGGTACTACGCCCTCGGTCCAAATCATAGTTAGTCGCCTCGCATTGTGGCATAGACAGGGCCTCACCTGTCACTCCCATTCTATCTTATGTTTAACGGTCACCAAGAGGCCGACACCCCGCCACAACGTTCAGTGGCCACGTTATCCCCTCGCGCCAACGCATAGATAGAGCCTCTCAAGCCGCTTGGCAAATAGCAGGGCCTCACCTGTCACCCATCTAGAGTAATCGTTTCACCGCATTGCGGCACTAGCTAGTCAGCCAGCACTCACATGCACTCACACACACGTAGTAAGTTGGGGGACGGCATCCTACAGATCCCGTCACGCATTAACCACTATGTTTCAGATCCGATAATCAGATCAGGTATCCTAGCGGATTATTCCCGCCTCGTTATAGCTTTAGTTTCGATTGTGAGTTTATATACTCTTACAGTATGTCAGAACTGTCATACAAGGCTAATTCATGCTTTCAATACGTCAGTCACTTACGGGCTAAGGGTCTACTAGATAATTAGTTATAGCAGTACAAGGATACCCAAATAGATATTTATTTCCCCAACTTGTCGCTCACTTGTGATCCTATTATTCCACATACACTAGGTGCCATATCAATCTAGTAGAAACCAAGATCAGCGGTTTCCTCCAACAATTTGTTTCAGGCATTTTACTTACATATATTTTCAGTTAAATACGTATATTGGGCCTCACGCTGCCTTTAAGTTACACGTTGTACAGGTTTAGGCCTTGTATTGGACCATCGTCAGGTCCTCAAGACACTTACGTACATATAGTGATTGCTTACAGTTTTATGCATTACAGATATACTATTTATTACTTTGCAACCCATTAGGGGCTTTTCAGTACGTTGAGTTCTAAATTACATACGTTGACTCATACTATCGCTTAATTATCACGTCTACGTCAATTATACAAGCTATGCAGGTTAAAGCATTAGCAATCTAATAAAAACAGGGTAAACAGAATTCCCACTCGTTTCATATCAAATATCGAGGCATCACTCGGCCGTCATTACGAACGAACGAATACCATTCAAATCCTTTACAACTAACAGTCTATATTGTATACATTTCACTATGTTATTTAAGTTCATGAGGTCCATCAGGATTAACTTTGGTCATGCTATCTGTTTCTGTCTAAGAAGTTACACCATAGGCATCGGATAATACAAACATTTAGGGTCCCAAGCCTATCAAATAAACAATTAGAGGGTATTTATTATACGAACACCTATCATCTTTAAGCTTAAACCACATTCAAAGCTTCTTTTCAGGTTCCTATCTTATAGTGCACACATTTTCCCCACTATGAATCACGGCATTTAATTCTATTCTTCCGTTCACATCACAACAGATAGTTCGTCAGGTGCCTTTTACAGTCCTTTTCACTGTGGTTCTATCCAATTACTCACACATGGTAGGTTATGTTAACGCTCATCCACAAGAAACAAGCCGGCCATGGGTTAGAAGTTCTGAACTTAGTCAAATAAATTGCACAAGGCCATCTACTCACCCCGACATGGAGGTTCCACCCGGCGGTCCAACTCTGAGTTAGTACCTCGCAAGGTCTTGGGTAGGCCTCACATATCACAGCCACAAGTATAGTCTCTTTTACCGCCACCAACAGTTTAACAACCTGCTGCGCGTAGTAGATACAAGTCCACATGGGCCAAATCAAAGGTAGGGCCTCTCTCAGACACGGGGCAAATGGTAGGGCCTCACCTCTCACGGGATAGTCCTCATCATCGCCTATCAGTACTCGTTTGCAAGAAGCTCTACTATACGGGATATTCAATTGGCATCAAAGTTTGCATAGTTAAAACATATATATTTTCCTCCCTCCTCACAGCATGCTACAAGAAATAGCTCAGGTAACATACTATCTTTTCTCAAGCCGCGCCTATAGTCCTGAAGTCGGACCTTGCTTAAAAGTAAAGGTTGAGCTTAAAGAACATACAGTCCAGAGATCCTCTGCAGGTCAAAAAAGGTCTAATCATGCCTTAGATCAGAGTTTTACGCAGGTAAGATTTGTCTACGAATACTAGTCAAACATACTCTACAGCTTACGATATGTGTAAGTATAATATATGATTCAAGATAATAAATGTGTTACAGTTATAAATGGTTGCTTGCACAATTTTTGCCACATCTCTCTGAAACCAGCCTACAATTCTATAGAACTATACCTAAAGGAATTTAACATTACATGTAGACAATATACCAACAGCGCCCATTTTCTTTCTTATTCAGTAAAAGCGCTGACAGGTGTCAGAGATCAATGCGCCACAAATCATCCAATTCACTTCCTATCAAAAGTACAATCTATGGGGGAGTTTTCAAATTAACCATTAAGCCTCCCTTTTATAACCTACTAACATAGTAATTTAAGTCAACAGCTTACTTGGCTTTCTACGATTTCTTGAGTCCAAAAGAAGAATTTTGCTGTCGGGAACATTTGACCTTTACCCATGCATCAAGAATTTAAGAAAATCAACAATTGTTACATCATCTATACCAAAACTCAGTCGGGCAATTTAAATTGTGCCCGGTTCAAAATGTATACTACTAATCTAAGACCAGGTTAGCCAGGTCCCTAACTATCTTTAATAACTGTGATATTTGTTACTTTAAATACTCCACCCAGGCCTTAATCCTCCTACTCGGGCCACGCATTCCATGTCAATACAACAGCAGCCTCTAAAGGGCGTGGTACGACACACATAAGTAAAATATGGGAAGTTGGTATACAATAGTAACATTCCTAACCCAGGATAAAATCAGATGGTCGTTTCGATAATGTGACTAAATGACTACTAATTGTTAAATTAATCTTGTCTTATATTTTTGCCCTCTTTTGCAGGCCTGACCTCTCGTCGGTTTCGGCACACCTCAACCGACTTTGGTCCTTATCGAACTACAGACCTTTAATTGTACGTCCTCGAATTACCCCGTACACAAGTGGAAGGCAAATGCCTGAATTTGTGGGAGGGGTTAGTTTCCTATTTAAATCCCCAGTAAATCCCAGCTTACCTATCGTCAGCGTTTTGAAGTTCCCCTCCCACCTCACCCTTTATTATTTACATCAATATACCAGGTGGGCCCTCTTTTGCAGGCCTGACCTCTCGTCGGTTTCGGCACACCTCAACCGACTTTGGTCCTTATCGAACTACATACCTTTAATTGTACGTCCTCGAATTACCCCGTACACAAATATATATATATACACAAATACTTTCTATATGTATGTTTAACTATTAACTACATAATTATTTTATTTTTTTAATTATAATTTGAGGACCTGCCAGACAACCCAGGCAGACAGTCCAGAGAATTTAATTGGCAAGCCCTATATTTAACCCCGTAACTTTCTAAAACACCATAAAACCTTTACATGGGGGGTATTGTTATACTCGGGAGACTTTGGTGAACACAAATATGAGTGTTTTAAAAAGTAAAACTTATCACGATGATGATATCACCAGTAAAAGTGCAGTTTTTGCTTAAACAAATGCAAAAAACTAATTAAAATGCTAACTTTGGCCAGCATTTGTGACTAAGTGGCTACTACAAAAGACTGGAAATACCCCATTTTGAATACCCTGGGTTGTCTACGTTTGAAAATGGTATGCCATGATGAGGTTAATTCACATTCCTGGGCTACCATATGGTCTCAAAAGACAACATAGACCCAGTAAACCAATCTGGCAAACTGAATTGGGCAAGCCCAATATTGATCCCATAACTTTCCAAAACACCATAAGACCTTTACATGGGGACTGGGGAGTATTGTTATATTCGGGAGACTTCGCTAAACTCAAATATGATTGTTTTAACAACTTAAGTACAAATGACATGTGTGACATGTCATGATTCCCTTTTATTCCAGAAGTTTGGTCCTTAAGGGGTTAAACAGCAAAACTTATCATGACAATGAAATCACCAGTAAAAGTGCAGTTTTTGTGTTAAAAAAATGCAAAAAACTAATATGAACGCTAAATTTGGCAAGCGATGTGGCTACAAGGCTACTACAAAAGCCTGGACTTACCCCATTTTGAATACCCTAGGTTTTCAAATGATATGTCATGGTGGGGATAATTTAAATTTCTGGGCTGTCATACTGTCTCAAAGGCAAAATAGCCAATCTGGCAATTAGCAATTTACAAAAACAGAAATTGGCAAATCTTATGTTTGACCCTGTAACTTTCTAAATCACCATAAAACCTGTACTTGAGGGGTACTGTTATACTCGTGAGACATTACTTTACACAAAAATGAGTGTTTTAGTGCAGTAAAATTTATTATACTGATAATATCATCGGTGAAATGGCAGTATATGTGTGGAAAATGCAAAGAAACAAATATAAACGCTAAATGATCCCATGGTTTGTGATTAAGTGGCTACAAAAAAAGACTGGACATACCCCACTTTGAATACAGTGGGTTCTCTACTTTTACAAATGGTATGCCATGATCGCGTTAATTTTCATTCCTGGGATACCATACAGTCTCAAAGGCAACATAGGCCCAGCAAACCAATCTTGCAAATGTTAATGTGCAATTAACATGGAAAAGGGGAAAGCCCTACATTTGACCCCTGTAAGTTTGCAAAAATCCATAAAACCTGTATATTGGCAGTACTGTTGAACTCATGGTATGTTGCTGAATACATATTGGGGTGTTTTTTGTCAGTAACACATAACAAGAACTGAGAATCCATGCCTGAAGTACAATGTGAGAGAAAAACTAGTGCTACTTGTACTTATTGCCCTATAACTTGCAAAAAAAAAAAGCTAAGAATATGTTAACATTGGGTATCTCTAAACTCAGGACAAAATTTAGAAACTATTTAGTATGGGTTTTTTTTTGGCGGTTGTAGATGCATAACAGATTTTGGGGGCAAAATTTAAAAAAGTGTGTTTTTTTAATTTTTTCCTCATATTTTATAATTTTGTTATAGCAAATTATATGATATGATAAAAATAATGGTATCTTTAGAAAGAGCATTTAATGGCGAGAAAAACAGTATATAATATGTGTGGGTATAGTAAATGACTAAGAGGAAAATGACAGCTAAATACAAACACTGCATAAATGTAAAAACAACCCTAGTCCTTAACGGTAAGAATATTTAAAAATAGTCTGGTCAATGGTCAAGCGGTTAATTCTGTAATAGGTTTAAAGGACCACTATAGGCACCCAGACTACTTCAGCTTAATGAAGTGGTCTGGGTGCCAGGTCCAGCTAGGTTTAACCCTTTTTTCTATAAACATAGCAGTTTCAGAGAAACTGCTATGTTTATAATAGGGTTAATCCAGCCTCTAGTGTCTCATTGATTTTCACAGTGAGAAGACGCTAGCGTCCATAGGAAAGCATTGAGAATGCTTTCCTATGAGACTGGCTGAATGCGCGCGCGGCACATGCCGCGCATGCACATTCAGCCGATGAGGAGGAGGAGAGTCCCCCGCCCGGCGCTGGAGAAAGAGGTAAATTTAACACCTTTGACCCAATAGAGCCCGGCGAGTATGTTTTCCTGGCACTATAGTAGTCCTTTAAGTTCTGCAGTGCCCCTCATCCTTCATTGGTAGCTGGGTGAGTTGGTTTGAAATCTGCCCTGTTTCCTTTAGGAAGGAATTTCCATTGAGTTGCCACTTGGGCAGCAGAGTAAACTACCCATTAATAGAGGAATGCTACTGACTTCTCTATTCAGGAGGGATCATTGGTTGATAACACTATGGGGTGTGCTGACGTTGCCCACAGGAAAGAGAAGCAAGAAGCCATCTTGGAAGCAGCACACGGAGAGCACAGCAGCAGTTGCTCCCGGCCCCTGCCAAATGTTTCTATATAATGTTGTTTTTTTCTTTCCCCAAAAGCCATCGTGTCTGCCTTAGGGCTAATTAAGCAAGGTAATTTACTGAAAAATAAAATTAATATATATAGATCAGGGTAGTGCAGTAGACATTGCTTACCTAGATTTCAGTAAGGCTTTTGACACTGTTGCACATAGAAGGCTTATCAATAAACTGCAATATTTAAGTTTGGATTCCAATATTGTTGAATGGGTAAGGCAGTGGCTAAGTGACAGGCAACAGAGGGTTGTAGTCAATGGAGTATATTCAAAGCTTGGGCTTGTCACCAGTGGGGTACCTCAGGGATCTGTACTAGGACCCATTCTCTTTAATATTTTTATTAGTCATATTGCAGAAGGTCTTGATGGTAAGGCAGTGATGGCGAACCTTTTTGAGCCCGAGTGCCCAAACCGCAATACATGCCAAAAAAATTTCTCCTTAAAGTGCCAACACGGCAATTAAACCGAAATACTGAGGTTTAAGTTTAGAAAAAAACAACTCGTACTGTTGTCTGAACTAATAACTTTTGTTTTAAAAGAACACAGAGAGTTCAATGATACAAATTTTAAATAATGATATAAATAGATAAAATTAAGCTTATATTTATTAGTATCTCCAACAAATGCAATACATACACACAGTCTGCTGAATACACACACACAAGACTGCTGAATACAGAGACTGATGAATACACATACAGACAGACTGCTGAGTACACACACACACACACTGCTGAGTACACACACACACACACAGAGTACTGCACACACACACACACAGACTGCTGAGTACACACACACACAGACTGCTGAGTACACACACACACACAGACTGCTGAGTACACACACAGACTGCTGAGTACACACACACAGTCCGCTGAATACACGCACACACACACAGACTGCTGAGTACACACACACACACTGGGTTGAGTACACACACACACACACAGACCAGTTGAGTACACACACACTGCTGAATACACACACACAGACTGCTGAGTACACACACACAGACTGCTGAATACACACACACAGACTGCTGAATACACACACACAGACTGCTGAGTACACACACACACAGTCCGCTGAGTACACACACACACACAGTCTGCTGAGTACACACACACAGTCCGCTGAATACACGCACACACACACAGACTGCTGAATACACACATACTGCATTGAGGTGGGGGGTGCGTGTGTGTGTGAGTGTTGTATGTAAGGGGTGCTGTGTGTGTGTGGGGGGGTGCTGTGTGTGTGTGCGCTATATGTGTAAGGGTGCTGCGGGGGGGTAGGGGTACTGCTGTGGGGGAGTAGGGGTTACTGCTGGGGAGGGTAGGGGTTACTGCTGGGGGGTAGGGGTACTGCTGTGGGTGGTAGGGGTTACTGCTGGGGAGGGTAGGGGTTACTGCTGGGGGGGTATGGGTGCTGTGTCAGTATACCCCCCCTCCCTCCTTCTTACCTTTAATGAAGTAGGGGGGGGGGACACACAGCGATCCCTGGTGGTCCGGTGGTGGTAAGCACTGCAGGGGGAGGGCTCCAGGAAGCAGCTCCCCTGTCCTCCCATGCTGTGTGGAGCGTTGCCATGGTAACGCGCGGTAACGCTCCACACAGCATCGCGCGGGAGGACAGGGGAGCTGCTTCCTGGAGCCCTCCCCCTGCCTCCCGACATGGAAGCAGAGTAGGCGCCTGCCGTTTCGGGCAGGCAGGCGCCTACTCTGCAGTGATGGCGAACCTGTGGCCGCGTGCCCACAGAAAGGGCCCGGCGTGCCACCTGTGGCACGCGTGCCATAGGTTCGCCATCACTGTGGTAAGGTATGTCTTTTTGCTGATGATACTAAGATATGTAACAGGGTTGATGTTCCAAGAGGGATAAGCCAAATGGCAAATGATTTAGGTAAACTCGAAAAATGGTCAGAATTGTGGCAACTGACATTTAATGTGGATAAGTGCAAGATAATGCATCTTGGACGTAAAAACCCAAGGGCAGAGTACAGAATATTTGATAGAGTCCTAACCTCAACATCTGAGGAAAGGGATTTAGGGGAGATTATTTCTGATGACTTAAAGGTAGGCAGACAATGTAAAAGAGCAGCAGGATATGCTAGCAGAATGCTTGGTTGTATAGGGAGAGGTATTAGCAGTAGAAAGAGGGAAGTGCTCATGCCATTGTACAGAACACTGGTGAGACCTCGCTTGGAGTATTGTACACAGTACTGGAGACCGTATCTTCAGAAGGATATTGATACCTTAGAGAGGTTCAGAGAAGGGCTACTAAACTAGTTCATGGATTGTGGGATAAAACTTACCAGGAAAGGTTAAAGGATCTTAACATGTATAGCTTGGAGGAAAGACGAGACAGGGGGGATATGATAGAAACATTTAAATACATAAAGGGAATCAACACAGTAAAGGAGGAGACTATATTTAAAAGAAGAAAAACTACCACAACAAGAGGACTGTCACGTATTCATCCGCTTACAAAAATGTGGTTAATGACATTTACTGTCCACATAGGAAAAGTTGTACCGAGCAACAACCAAATCCACAGAAGGGTTAATGCTGAGCAGCAATTATGCAAATGAGATCTGGTAACTGCCTTTGGGGTCAAAGGCCGGTTACATCCTATCAGATTTAGAGGAGGGGTATTTAGGCCCAGTTCTCATCCTGCTCAGTGCCATGTCGTGGTTTCCCTTGTGGTTGTCCGAGAGCGTGTTATTGATTCTGGTTATTCTGGTTATTTGACTTTGGCTTTGTTTTTGACTTCTCTGTTTTCTGGCATCCCTGACTCCTGGCTTTTCCTTATCGTTGTGTCTCTTTCTGTTTCCCTTGACCTCGGCTATTCCTGACTATTCTTTGGTACGTTAGTCTGGCCATTCTAAGGTCCGGTATACGTTACCTATCAGTCCTCTGTGTTACACAATTCTACGTGCTGGATCATTCTGTAATCCTGACAAGGACAGTCTTAAATTAGAGGGACAAAGGCAGTGGCGTACACATGACCCATGGGGCCCCGGTGCAAAAATTGATCCTTGGGCCCCCGCGCTTACTCTGGCATGCACCTAGTCGCGGGGGTTGCAGGGCTGCGACCCCGCGACCGCGGTATGCACACACACTTAAAGGACCACTACAGACACCCAGATCACATCAGCTCAATGAAGTGGTCTGGGTGCCAGGTCCCTCTAGTTTTAACCCTGCAGCTGAAAACATAGCCGTTTCAGAGAAGCGGCTATGTTTCACTGAGGGTTAATCCAGCCTCTGGTGGCTGTCTCATTGACAGCTGCTAGAGGAGCTTCCGCGATTCTCACTGTGAAAATCACAGTGAGAAGACACTGAACGTCCATAGGAAAGCATTGAGTAATACTTTCCTATGGGCGGTTTAAATGCGCGCGCGCCTCTTGCCGCGCATGTGCATTTCGGAGCTGAGAGGCGGACACTGGGGAGTCCGACGCTGGAGAAAGGTAAATGCTAAAGACACACAGACACACTCTCACGAACAGACGCATACACACTAGCTAACAGACACACTCATTTACTGACAGAGACACACTCAGCGACAGCCATACATACACACTCACTTACAAAACATACACTTTCACTGACAAACACACACTCACTAACAGACATCAAACACACTCAGTAACAGACACACACAGTAACACACTCACTAGCAGACACACACCCAATAACAGACACATTCACTGACACACACACTAACACACATACACTAGCACACACACACACTAACATACACTAACACACACACTAACACACACTAACACACATACACTAACACACACACATTTTTTTTTTCAAATTTAATCCCCCCAGCCTCCTTACCTTTTGGAGTTCTGGGGGGATTCCCTGGGGTCCAGTGGTGGTGCTGCTGGGCTCCTGGGCGGCAGGTCACTGGGTGGGCGGGCTGTCTGGGCGGCCGGCGTGCGAGGGAGCACTGTCCCCTGTGTGCTTCCTCTTCAGCTCCCTCGTGCGCCGCGTAGGGATGCCGGCGCCGGAAGATGACGTCATCTTCCGGCTCCGGCATCAGTGCGGTGCGCGAGGGAGCTGAAGAAGAAGCACTGAGTGCTCTCTCGCTTGCGCGCCCGCCTGCCCGACCGGCCACCTGCCCGCTGAGGTCAGCAGGGCCAGCCTCGGGGGGGCCTGAGGTGGCCGCCTCCTGGGCCCCCCAGGGGAAGAGGCTGGCCCTGTGGCGTACATACCGGGTTGCAGGGGCGGCAGGGCCCCCTGGTGGGCCGGGCCCGGTCGCAGCCGCGACCCCTGCGACCCTGGTATGTACGCCACTGGACAAAGGTTTAAAAATAATATCAGGAAGTATTACTTTACTGAGAGGGTAGTGGATGCATAGAATAGCCTTCCAGTTTAAGTGGTAGAGGTTAACACAGTAAAGGAGTTTAAGCATGCGTGGGATAGGCATAATGCTATCCTAACTATAAGTTAAGGCCAGGGACTAATGAAAGTATTTAGAAAATTGGGCAGACTAGATGGGCCGAATGGTTCTTATCTGCCGTCACATTCTATGTTTCTATGTTTCTACATAAAGTCAGGGAGGGGAGGGGGACATTTCTGACACACAGCACTGTGCTGTCTATCACTAATAGTTTTAATAACTCTTACTGCACATACCCACCATCTTCTTTAATATGTTCAGTCACTGAACTGTTGAGACATGAGACACTCATGCTGTGGCCAGTAAAAAAAAATGTGAATCTTCAATCTGCAGGACTCAGAAATTAGATCTTGTACAGTCTAATTTCTGAGATATTGCATTTTTATTAGGGGGCTGGCTCCCCTCAACTGATATTTGAACAAAACTTTTAACACGCAGGAGCCGGTATTCACAGTCTTATTTTGTGTGTGTATGGAATAACCCTCTCTCCCCTCTCCCCCCTCTCCTCCCTCTCCTCCCTCTCCTCCCCACTGATATTCTAAAATATTAGTTAGATCAGGTAAGATCAAAAGTTTTTTCCAATCTATCACACAAGAGGCGGTATTCCCAGCCTAATTTAGTGGGTGGAAGGACAGGTTAGACCCCTCATATGAAATTTAGATTTTTGATTGATTTTGATAGATATTAGTTTTAGCTGTTAAAATCAACTTTATTTTTTGTTAGATCTAATATGCAAGAGGCAGTATTCACTCCCTATTTTTGGGGGGGCTTGAGCACAGATTAACTATCCCCAACCCCCCCAACTGAAATTTGGAGAAAAAAAATCTTTATTATGGTAGATTTTCGTTAGATCAGGTAAGATCCATTTTTTTTAATTAGATCTACCACACTAGAGGCCAATTTTACTACCTGATTTTGTGGTTGTGAGCATAGGTTATATATTTAAAATTTTTATACTAGTTTCTGCTGAATGAGAAGGACCCAAGAATGCTATGCCAGGGGATGGTTAAAGGGACACTATAGTCACCAGAACAACTACAGCTTAATGTAGTTGTTCTGGTGAGTATAATAGCTCCCTTCAGGCATTTTCATGTAAACACTGCCTTTTCAGTGTTTACATTGCCCCTAGAGACACCTCCTGCCCCTGCCATCCTCTGTCATATTCATTCATATTTCAAGATGCTTTGTATTACTTTGTATTAATTTGTATTATTATTTGTAATGCTTTGTATTACTTTTTACTTAAAGGCTCATCATAACCCCTGCAGGGCCGGACTGGGAATCAAAAGCAGCCCTGGAAAAAACATATTTACCAGCCCCATAATGCATCGCGCCAGCATAGTGTGCAGATACAGAGTTAGAACAGATAACTTAAAATTAAAAAGTACTTCAACGTAAAAAGCGCACTCATAGGCTTCAAAATAAACACAAGTGCAGATTTATTTTAACCCCTTAAGGACACAGCTTCAGAAGCTTGACTTACGCTTAATGACACAAGCAATTTTTGCATTTTCTTGCTGTTTGCGTTCAACTGCAATTTGCATCTCTCTCATTTATTGCACCGACACATATTATATACTGTTTTTTAAAGGACAGAAAGGGCTTTAATTTGATATAACATATATATATATAAATGCTTACTTATTATAAAAAAAATACAGAAAAATGCAAAAAAAATGAAAAATATTGTTTTTTTTTTACAGTTTTTGCAATAATAATGTGTGCATAATTAGTGCAGGTTAAGGAAAGTAATTAAAAATAAATTTATTTATTTGTTCTGATTTACAGAATATATAATGTGTCTGGGATTTTAAGTTTTTTTTGGTAGTTACAGGTCACAAAGCACAAGGAGTAAAATAAAATTTTAATGTGGAGCGATTTTAGAATTTGGTATGTTTGTCTTGTAAGCTTAATAGCCATAAAAGAAAACAAAATTGCCACACAAAAGTATATATTTATATAAAGTAGACATCACGGGCTATTTACCTAAGGTTGTTTTGACACTTTCTACGTAGCCATATTACCGCCAACCTCTGCTAAATATTGGAGTAAAATTGTGTTCTTTTTGGTTTTTGGCACACAAACTTATAACAGAGAAATTCTCGTGTATATTTTGTAAAGTTGGTGTGTGCTATTCCTGTACAAAGTTTTATTTTGTGTTCAGTTACATCTGCTGAGTAAAATGACACCCCCATTGTATGTCTTTTGCACTATTTCGTGAAGTTACAGTGCCATACAGGATACCTGTCCTTTTCAGTATTCACAGTAGAATTTTGAGAGATGAATTTAATGAGCCTTAGCTTCCATTTTGGGGTATTATAACAGTTTGGCTGTTCAAAAAACCCCCACAAAGGCCTACCATTTGTAAAAGTAGACACTCCAGGGTATCTTATAAGGTGCATATTGTGCCTTAACATGCCCCCATTTTTTCACCAATATATGCCAAAGTATGTGGTAAAAAATAATTTTGTGCATTTTTTACATACGGATTGCATTTTTGCTGGGCGTTTTGTATATTTCATATGTGCCACTAAGTTCAAACCCCCAAATTATGCTCAGCTAAGTCTTCTGAGTAAAATGACACCCCATATGAATGTCTTTGGCACTATTTCGTGAAGCTACAGTGCCATATAGGAGACCTGTCCTTTACAGTATTCACAGTAGAATTTTGAGAGATGGATTTAATGAGCCTTGGCTTCCATTTGGGGTATTATAACAGTTTGACTGTTCAAAAAACCCCCACAAAGGCCTACCATTTGTAAAAGTAGACACTCCAGGGTATCTCATAAGGTGCATATTGTGCCTTAACATACCCCATTTTTTCACCAATATATGCCAAAGTATGTGGTAAAAAAATTATTTTGTGCATTTTTTACATACGGATTGCATTTTTGCTGGGCGTTTTGTATATTTCATATGTGCCACTAAGTTCAAACCTCCCAAATTATGCTCAGCTAAGTCTTTTGAGTAAAAATACACCCCCAATGAATGTCTTTGTCACTATTTTGTGAAGCTACAGTGCCATATAGGAGACCAAGCCATATCCGTTTTTACCAAACTTTGAATTTTGACGCTGGGCCTATGTGCAATTTCCAAGCATCTTCGCAGGTTTTAAATTCAAACTACCCCACAAAGGCCTACCATTTCTTAAAGTAGACACCCCAGGGTGTTTCAAAAGGTATAGTTTGAACCTTAGCGTGGGATCATTTTTCCGCTAGCTTGTACCAGATGTAGTGGTAATAAGCGTTTTTTCTGCCTTTTTGACATACAAAGTGAGTTTGCACAGTATATTTTGCAAACCTTATGTGTGCTACGACTGTATAATACTTCATATGTTGCTCAGCTATGTCGGCTGAGTACAGCAATACCCCCGTATGTACCTTTGCCAGGTATGTGTGGACATCGGAGGGGCACATTTGGGACACAGCCATTCCAGTTTTTTTCAAACTTTGAATTTTTATGCTGTGCCTATGTCCCATTTTAGAGTATTTTACCAGGCTATATAATCCAAATTCCCCATAAAGCCATACCATTTCTTAAAGAAGACATCCCAGGGTATTTCAAAAGGCATATTTTGAACCTTAGCGTGGGATCATTTTTCCGCTAGCTTGTACCAAGTGTAGTGGTAATAAGCATTTTTTCTGCCTTTTTGACATACAAAGTGAGTTTGCGCAGCATATTTTACAAACCTTATGTGTACTATGACTGTATAATACTTCATATGTTGCTCAGCTATGTCGGCTGAGTACAGCAATACCCCCGTATGTACCTTTGCCAGGTATATGTGGATGTTGAAGGGGCGCATTTGAGACGCAGCCATTCAGTTTTTTTCTAACTTTGAAGTTTTACGCTGTGTCCATGTTCCAATTTGGAATAGTTTAGACGGTTGGTTATTGAGACTTCCCCACAAACACATACTATTTATTAAAGAATACACCCTGGGGTAATTCAAAAGGCATATTTTGAACCTTGGCGTGGGATAATTTTTTCTCTAGTTTGTTCCAGGTGTAGTGGTAATGAGCGTTTTTAAAATGTATTTTTTTACTTTTTATAACTTTTTTACTTTTAAAAACTAGTTTTTAAACTTTTGTTTTGCTTATAAATTTTTTTAAACTTTCCTAAACTTTCTTAAAACTTTTTTACAGATTTAACATTTTTCTAAGCTATTTTTTTTACTGTTAACCCCTAACTAGCAGTACGCAGCACTAACAGTAAATTCCCCATTTTCCCATAACTCCCACCCACCCCAGCTAGCAAAATATATAGTTATAAAATATTTAAATTAATTAATTAAATAAATTGAACCCCTGAGGGTTAAAAAAATAAATAAAAGTTAATCCTCAGGGGTTAAAAAAATTAGATCACAGTATAATACTGTGATCTCTATTTGATCGCTGTAGGCAGTGATCGACTGGCAGGGAAGGGGTTAATTTTTATTTGGACTAGGTAAAGTGTGTTTTTTTGTTTTTATTACTTAAATGTTATTAAAACATTTTTTAAGCTTAATTTTTAACTTTTTAAAGTTTCTTTTAAAACTTTTTTTTAACGTTAACCCCTAGTTAGCCTAACGTCAAATCCCCCAATTCCCCACTAACTTCCACCTACCCCAGCTAGCTAAATATATAATTAAAAAATAATTTAATTAATTAATTTAATTAATTTAACCCCTGAGGGTTAAAAAAAAAAAAATTAACCCTCAGGGGTTAAAAAAAAAATCAGATCATAGTAAAATGTAATCCCTGCCAATTGATCACTGTAGTCAGTGATCAATTGGCAGGGAAGGGGTTAATTTTTTATTAAAATGGGTAAGGGGGGGGGGACTTTAAATAAACTTTTTTTTTTTCCAGCAGGGGGCAGGATCAGCACTGATCCGGCTCCCTGCACTTCACACAGAACCCGGAAGTGCAGGGAGCCGGTAGGTGAGTATACAGAGCACATGTGCTCGCTCCGACTTGTGGTCAGAGCGAGCACATGTGCTGGGCAGCTTGACCGGGTGCTCCCGGTATGCCTCCAATACAGAGGCATACCGGGAGCACCATTAACCCCGCGATCGCCGCGATAGCGGCGATCCAGGGTTAATTTTACCGCGTGACGGACGAGGTCCGTCACCCGTCGTTAAGGGTCTCCCCTGTGTGACGGACCTCGTCCGTCACCCGTCCTGAAGGGGTTAAGCAGACGTGCCTTTGCATGTAATCAATGTTTCAGTCCAACTACCTTGACATATTAAGGAAAGCTTGTTAATGGGACTGAAATGGTGAATGTATGTAGGGCACAACTGTAAAAAATGTTTATTTTGAAGTCCTCTGGGTGTGCTCTTCACTTTAAATATGTTATTGTGCTGGAGTATGCACCTAGCAACAAGACTGGGCCAATATCTGCTCATTACATATGGTACATATTAATGATATTTCTCTGTGTATTATTCATTTATAAATGTACATTAATATGTGTAAATATAATAGGTATATATATATATATATATATATACATAACTAATACACACATTAATATACATGTCATATACTAGTGGTGGATCCAGAGCCTGAGCCTGAGAGGGACACTTGTAGATTATTTAAAGAAATATTCCATGCACAATAACCACTACTCCTCTGTGTAGTGGTTATGGTGCCAGGAGCCGCGGCACCCCTCCAAGAGTAAGTCATCAAACCGTTTAAGAACAGTTTGACAACTTACCTGGAGTCTGCTGGGATATGGGGCTGTAGTAGGGTATAGGAGCAGTGGTGCAATGTGTGTGAAAGGTTCAGTGTGTGGGTGGGCAGTGTGTGAATGTGTATGGTGTGTGTGTGTGTGTGGGGGCAGTGTGTGAATGTGTATGGTGTGTGTGTGTTCACTCCTACTACTGCGACCACCAGGAAGTGGAGAGAGTGAACTCTAGCCCATAGCTCCAGGGCTAGAGTTCACCCTTGTGAGAGCCGGAGTGTTGCCCCGGGTCCTCTTTTCCTCCCCTGCCGGCTGCCTGCACGGTGCCTGTGGAATGGGGAGGGAGATCGGCCGGCAGGGGAAAGCCTCGGGGGGTGAGGGGGGGATATATACTGCCCCTGTGTGTGTCTGTTTATCTCAAGCCCCTCTGTGTGCCTTTTTGTGTCCCCCAGTCACTCTGTATGTTTCTTTCTCCCCCTCACTGCTCCTCTGGGTCAATGTCTCCCCTCCTCTTCCCAGTCTCTCTCTTCCCCCTCTGCCTCTTTCTTCCCCTCCCCATGTGTGTCTCTCTCTTATTTCTCCCTCTTTGTCTCTCTCTTCCCCCTTTGCCTCTTTCACCCCTTTCCCTGTGTCTCTTCCTCCCCCTTTCCCTGTGTCTCTCCCTCCTCCCCATCTCTCTCCCTCCCCCCTTTCCCTGTGTCTCTCCCCATCTCTCTCCCTCCCCCCTTTCCCTGTGTCTCTCCCTCCTCCCTCTATTCCCCTCTCCCTCCCCCTTACCTGGAGAAGTCAGGGGGTCGACCGTGTTCCTGGCTGGAGCCGCCGGGCCGGGTGGCAGCTTCCCCGGTCCAGCGGCCCTGCTCCTGTCACTGCTGTGCCTGATGGCTGATGGAGGAGGAGCATGTCTCTGTGCCAGGAACCGCGAGGGAGCATGGTACAGAGACATGCTCCTCCTCCATCAGCCACAGCAGTGAGAGGAGCAGGGCCGCCGGACCGGGGAAGATGCCACCCGGCCCGGCGGCTCCAGTCAGGAACGCGGCCAGCCCCCAGGTGCCGCGGCCCACCGGGAAATATCCCGGTATCCCGGTGGGCCAGTCCAGCCCTGAACCCCTGGCTATTAATATTCAACATATCTGGATACAATGATTACAGTATACTTCTATATATCCTGGGCTCCAAGCGCATTCAAGTAACAGTCTACCATGGGGTAAATAAATATGTATCCAGAGACTTTGCTTTCTTACCTAGCAACATTGGTTTCTTTGCATTCCATATATTTTTTCTCCTTTGAGCCACCGTATCTCGCAGACTCCGGATGACGTCATCAAGTTACATCTGAATAGAAATAATGGGCAGGCTATTTAAACTCAAACCACCGGGTGAGACACTTGCCCCTGAAGAGTCAGAGACTAGCGAAACGCGCGTCGGGGCTCATCCTATTCCACTGACCCTCCTCACCTACCTTGACATATGGAGCGCCCTCTCCTCGAGTCTCTAGTACTTCGTACCTGCAGTACCTTGTTTACAACAGGAATTAGGCTATTACGGTCACATTTCGGACCTTTGGTTCTCTATTTCAGGTAGATAGCTAGATTGCAATTGGTTAACAGATAGGTGCCCTCGAAGGCACAGTCAGACTAACCTCCTTACTTGAACTTCAGTGTTCCCAGTTTGAGGCAGCTAGCTAGACAGTCTTACCTCCTCCTCCGAACCTCCTTACAGCTGATACGAATGTCAGTTGGCATCTTATCAGCTTAGTTTACCAGGCAGTGAGTTATCTAGACTTTAGTGTTTATATTGCTGCCCTTGGAGGCACAGAGATTTCCCTCTTTTTTGCATAACTCTCCTCCTGTTACCGCCAGATTTCTAGGCAGTTTAATCAGTGAACACCATATCACTATATCTGTTTGCTTAGGATATTTTCTGTTTACTCTTACCTGATTCTGCCACTATAATTAATTTCTGGCTTAATTTCTGGGTAAATTTCATTGGTCTACATTTGCATTTGACACCAAGCCAATTATACACTTCGTGGAGAAACATCATAACACTGGGGTTATCGACCACCTGTGTGTCTTCAATACAACCTAGTGGGATATATTGTATCTTTTTCATGAGATACTATGTATTGACAACATTAGATTACTGGTATCCTCTGCAAGACGATAGTGTTTCTCTTTATTTGTTTTTTCTACTACATCTGTACCTTCAGCACTAGTGGAACTTTATTAGGATACTCTTATCTCTGGACCAATTTTTACCCAGCATATTTCCGTTGTTATATATGTTTTTTCTCTTCTCTAATACTATTTCACCTAGGTTTATTTAATTACCTTCACATGTGTTGTTTATTTCTTTTTTAGTATATTAAGAATAAATATTTTATTTTTTAAATCTCTATCTAGGTACAGACCTCCTCTTACATATCTCAATATCTAAACAAGGGTTACCCTCTTACTTGTCCTGACTTTATTAAATTCAGATGATTTTTTGGCTTCACTTTTACTAGTCTTCAAATAAATTACACCAAGTCCGAGATTGTGGGCCTCACCATTAGCCCCATGCTCAAATGAACCCTTCAACACCATTTCCCATTCCGCTGGGGTGACTCGAATATGCGGTATTTAGGTGTTTGGCTCACACCAGACCTGTTGGACCTGTACACCAACAACTACCTGCCCATTCTCAAGGCAGCTGTGCAGGAATTGTGCGCCTGGAACTCATACTACATTTCATGGTTGGGCCATGTGAATGCAATAAAAATGACACTACTACCCAAACTTCTCTTCATTTTCCAAACGCTACCCATCGTGGCCCCTTAATCGCACTTCAACACGCTGAAAGCAGAAATCTGGATCTTTATTTGGAAGTGCAGATCCCCTCTATAGCAAACTCCCAACTGACGCTAACCAAACTTTGTGGTGGACTTGCGCTCCCTGACGTCAAGAAATACTTCTACACATACCGCTCACTAATCCATTCATCGCTGCAACCTTGCGGATCTGGCACAGATATGGCACAAAGCATTATCTCACAATGTATCCCAGCCCACTGCTCCCACTGAGAGGCAACCCAGACATCCTGGCAGGAGACCAAGGACCACTCCCACGTTTGACAAAACACATACCAATACTCTGCATGGCAAAATTCCTACAGACACCGCTTGCCCCCGGTTCACCAAACTCTTCCCAAGACAGCCACACATGTTCTTATATACACTGGCTAGAGAACAAATAACACAATATGCTCAGTCGATCCCGAGAAACCCTGCCTCCTCAGAGACCAAAACATATATTCAAAGCACTCTGCATGCAGACAAAGGAACCACCTCAAGCCATATCCTTGATCACCTCGAGTCTGGAAACCGGCAGACCCATGCATTAGACAATGGGAGGAGGACCTCGAAGAGTCCCTAACGGAGGCGGACTGGGACAAGATCATCACCCATGTACATAAGACGCCGAGGTTGGGTCGACTACAAGAAAACTCGTACAAGGTTTTCACATGCCGGTACCTCACCCCTGCGACACTCCACGCCCAGGATCCTACAATACCAGATACATGCTAGAGATGTGGGGAGACGGCGGGCACATTTGCCCATGTGTGGTGGGACTGTGTCCTCGTCAAACCGTTCTGGGAAACGGTTGGCAGGGTAATACAGGAGGTGACGGATGAATCTCTGCCACTGTTCCCAGACCCATTTCTTTTGCACCATGCCAACTCTGGCATACAAACAGTCGGTTATCCCGAGGCTCCTCAACGCGGCCAAGACAATTATCCCCCTCTTCTGGAGACAGCCGCGCACGCCATCCCTCAAATGTTGGGTGGAGGAGGTGGAGGACACGGGGAAATTTGGGGATGTGAAAGTCAGTACGCTGAAAGATAGGGATAAATTTATGCAGAGATGGTGTCACTGGTTATGCCACATTTCCTCGGCTGACTTCATACAACACCTGACCAACACATAAATGGCCTGTGGCAGACAAGAAGCGATTGGACCTGCCGGATTCGGGGGGGGACCTCGGGGCGTGATGGGCTGGGGTGGTGACTGAGGGCAGCAATCCAACCGATTCACCCCCAGTTTGCTTCCCTCCCCCTCCCTTTCCCCACCTCCGATTCTACGATCATTAGCAGCACAATAAAGAACAATGTAATTCAAAATAACATTCGCTTTGCAGCTCGCCATGTTTCCGGGGTCAATAGTACGCTGGCGGATGCTTTGTCACGTTTTCAGTGAGTCTTTTTAGATCCCTTGCTCCCTCGACTGCAGCTCAGGGCACTGATTATCCTCCTTTTCTTTGGCAGATGATGGACATCATCTCTTGGTGAGAGCTTCACTGGCCCCTCAGACTTGGAGGTCAGACATCCGCTGCTGGGGCGAATGGGTCAGTTTCTCTCTGAGGATTGGGGTTCGTGACGTGGAGGCCTCCCAGGTGGCGGTATTAAGTTGGCTGGTTACATTGCATTCCTGTGGCCTTTCTAGAGCTGTGGTGGGGATCAGACTTGCTGCCTTTTCCTTCTTTCTGAGATTTGCAGGTAAGTTAGATCTCTCTAAGTTTTTCATGGTTAGGCAGGTTCTCAGGGTTTGGAGTAGGTCAGAGTCTCATCCGCCAGACACTTGGGAACCCATAACCCCTTCTCGTCTGCTATCGCTCCTGCTTGCTTTACCTTTAGTTTGTTCTTCTGTGTTTGAGATCTCCCTTATTCACGCAGCGTTTGCCCTGGCCTTTCATGGTGTGCTTCCAGTGGGGGAGCTGGTAGCTCCATCATCCAGAGTGGTGGGCTGTGGGATCCAAGCTCCAAATGTCTCCCTTTCCCCTCAGGCAGTATTGCTTTTCATTCCCCGTTCCAAGTCCGACCAGGGGGGGCGGGGTACATGGGTGTCCATGCTTGCCTCGGCAGATAGTGCTCTTTGCCCGGTGCAACTGTTTAATTTCTTTGCTCGCTTGCATCCCCTGAGCTGTGCCCAGTTTCTCGTCCACAAGGACGGTTCCGTTTTCCAGGGTTTTGAGCTTAATGGAGCATAAAGTGGGGTTGTCATCCTGCCATATCACTTCCCATTCTTTCAGGATTGGCGCGGCAACTTGTGCAGCTGCATTGGGCTACCGCCAAACGTACTTTGTCGCTTGGGGCGGTGAAAGTCGCAGAACTACAAGTTATATGTTAGGCCCCTACTTGCTGCATAGGTTGCTGTGTTACTAGTTTTGTTTTTCATTTATTCACTCTGGTTTCCTTTTAGGAGCTGTTGCCCCCACGCGTGTTTAGCTATTGGGTCACTCTTTCGTCCACTGGGCTTCCTTGCACGCACTCTCCTCTTTGCTGGGCCAGCCACTGGGGTTCCCAGCCTTTTGGATGTGTGCCCGCTGGTTGGGACAGCGCAGACTTTGCTGGCCTGCTCTCCCAGAGTTGCTTCAGGAGGCTCGGGTGGCAACAATTTCCATCTCAGTGGCAACAATTTGGGGTCTGTTCAAGTACTATATCTGGCACGGGTTGTCTGCTCGGATCTTCACTGGCTTTCTGCTAGGTTACCATGCATGAGGATCGGGTTTGAAAATATGTTGCCCAGGCTTCAGTGGGGCAGGTTTTCTTCTCCATGCGCTGTTTACAGGGCTCGGAAGAAACTTAACAGGCTGGTAGGTCGGGCTGTTGCTTAGCTGCATAGGTTCATCAGGGCGCATCCGGGCATTCCTGCCGACTGGGTTGAGCTTTTTCGGCCTGATGGGGTCCATCTCAGCACTGCTGGTCTGGACATTTTTCTTGCTGACTTTCATGAGGCTCTGGGGCCCCTGGTCTAACCTAGGCTGCAAAAAAAAAATACTATAAAAGCTGTTGGATTGGATCTCTTGTGGCTAGAGGGTGCGGCTTCAGGGCGTGGTGAAAGAGAAAGGAGGAGAGTGACTGCGGCAAGGAGGCTGGGCTTTATCCCCCTCTTGGGCAGTGGCCTGGCTGGGGCGCCCGCCTGCAGTCTACATTAAAGGTAGTCATACGAGAGATTCTCCCTTGCCTTCTTTATGCCTTTGCTTGGGTGGATGCAACGGGTGCTCCGCTGCAGAATTAGGTTGAGCCGCATCCTCTTGTGGGCTGTGGAGTTTAGCCCTCAGTGCCGCCACCCTAGCTAAATTTGGTTATTATTTGGTTATTATTTATATAATTATAGGCCGTTCTCTTTGAATGTTTTTTTCTGCCATGATGCCATGGTGATCTATTCAATAAATGCGGACAGCAATGGCTTTACCCCTCAGCATGTTGTCTGTATTATTTATTTCAAGGGGAATGTTGGGTTAGGGAGGGTATTATAGGGTTGGTTATTTTGGCTATAGGGTTGGCTACCTTCGGTTCTGATAGCCCAATTTTGATGATCTCAGCCAAAGAGGCGAAGTTGGGATGGGGCCAGCTGCGAGGAGACCCGCACAGTGTTGTAAAAAAGGTGAGTAAATCACCTTTTTACTTTGCTGACAGGGCTAGGGGGGCTGGGGACTTAATCTGTGTTTTAACACCTATAGTGACAGGAATACATGTTTGTATCGCTTTCACTATAGCGTTTCTTTAAAATCACCCTTGCGCATAGCAACATGATTTTTTTTCTTAGTTGAACAGTTACTATGTTGTAAACACGTTTCTTTTTATTTTAAGACATACAGGAATCTTCTCTCCCTCTCCCCATTTAGTCTCCCTAAAGATTGCAAAGGAAATACTTTTAACAGGTGCATAGTTGCAGTATGTGCTTGATCCTCCAAATGTTACAAGATCTAGAGACAGGCAACCCTTCTTCAGCTTGTGGAAGAAAGGACCCCAAGTAAGTGTCTGACTGCAGCTGCTGAATGCTACATTGTTTATTTTAGTTATAAATTCTGTCTGGCAAGATCAATCACTTCTGAATTTTACCACTATATCATATATGTAATTTAGAATGCATAAATTAAAATGATAATGTGTTTTTCTGGGGTGTTTTTTAGCAACCAAATTACAATAATTTTTAAAACCTTTTTTTAATGCTCTAGGGAAATCCATTAATTTTTTAATAGCTTTATGATAAATCGTTTATCTATTTCTTTAGGACATGTTATCTGTTTAGGTGAACCTGTAATAACTTTCACTTTCCAGGATACCAACTTAATGTAGTTGTTTTGGTGAGTATAACCAGACCCTGCAGGCATTTTGCAGTAAACAATGTATTTTCAGGGAAAATGCAATGTTTACATTACTGCTTGACATTCAGTGTCTTCACCCACTGCACGGACACACTACACTTTCATCATTGAGATGCATTGATTTCTATGAGGAGAAGCTGATTGGTCAAGGTTGTGTTTGACTTGTGCTGGTCCTGCCCTTGATCTGCCTCCTTGACAAGCTCAGCCAATCAAATGCTTTACTATGGGAAAGCATTGTGATTGGCTGTGATCACTACTTCTGATTATGTCAGCCAAGGAGGCAGATCAGGGGCAGAACAGCAGACGGGAATAAAGGTAAAATGTTACTATATTTAGGGTGGCAAGAGAGCTAGGGGGCGTTAGACGGTGTTATTAACAGTATAGGGTCAGGAATACATGTTTGTATTCCTGGAGATACTGAACCCTCTGCCAGGAGATACTGAACTTTCCTCATACAAATGCATTGATGAGGAGATTCTGATTGGCCAGGGGAGCATTTGGATCCTCTGGCCCACCTCCTTGGCTGAGATAATCAGAATTGACAATCTCAGCCAATCCAATGCTTTCCTTTTTTAAAACATTGCAATTGTTCATTTAAAAATTATATATTTGGAAGCTGTTAAAAAATAAAATTACATTTAGAAATCCATATAACTTATCGTGTAACCTGGTCCCTCCATCTTAGATCCGTGTTAGGCATTGTTATAAGCTCTGCCTTTTGCAATTGACAGTCAACATATAGATGGAACTCAGAGAAGAGGAGAAATAATACAATATTTCTATTTATCCTCTTCATTTGAAGTTTGCGTTGGATTTGCCTTCTCTGAACTGTATTATGATGTAATTTTGAAAACCTTTAAAAGAAAACAGAGCATTTGATGAAAATTTTTAAACCGGCATTATCATGGCCGCATCCATTTTTTTTTAAACCCCTCTCCTCTACATTTGATTGCCCCCCTAATCTCTAAACCATCCTCAAATCCCCCAAGGTCTCTAATATTACCTTTTTGATTGCTTTATTTCTTCTATGGATCTATGTCCTAGGCGCTGCCTTGGATGACACATACTGCAGGGCCTTCATTTGCCCTAACTGGCTTGCGCTGTTAAATTCCTGTGCATGCGGGGCAGAGCTTGATCATCAACCTGAACAGAAACCATGCTTGCAAGCTCCACCGAGGAACTTTAAAAAACACCAAATATCTCAAAACTAATAGCCCATGCAGCCCTCTCTAACATTGCCAGCTGAACTCCACAACACCTCCTGAGGCAATACACCATGTTCCAAATTATTATGCAAATTCTATTTAAGTGTCACAAAGATTAAATATTTTGTTTTTCAGTTTAACTCATGGATGGCATTGTGTTTCAGGGCTCTTTTGATCACTGAAAACAATCTCAGACACCTGTGATAATTAGATTGCCAGGTGAGCCCAATTTAACCCCTTAAGGACACATGACATGTGTGACATGTCATGATTCCCTTTTATTCCAGAAGTTTGGTCCTTAAGGGGTTAAGTAAAAACTACTAAAGGACGGTGTTCCACAATATTAAGCAGAGCACCATTTTCATGCAATATGGGGGAGAAAAAGGATCTCTCTGCTGCCGAAAAGAGTGAAATAGTTCAATGCCTTGGACGAGGTATAAAACATTAGATATTTCACGAAAACTTAAGCGTGATCATCGTATTATTAAGAGACTTGTGGCTGATTTAGAGCACAGACAGGTTTGTGCAGGTAAAGGCACATTGAGGAAGATTCCTGCCAGATCCATGCATCGGATCAAGAGAGCAGCTGCTAAAATACCATTACATAGCAGCAAACAGATATTTGAAGCTGATGGTGCCTCTGGAGTCCCACGGACATCAAGGTGTAGAGTCCTCCAAAGTCTTGCAACTGTGCATAAACCTTCTATTTGGCCACCACTAACCAATGCTCACAAGCAGAAATGGCTGCATTGGGCAGAAAAATACATGAAGACTAATTTTCAAATAGTCCTGTTCACTGATGAGTGCCGTGCAACCATGGATGGTCCAGATGGATGGAGTAGTGGATTGTTGGACGGCCACCCTGTTCCAACAAGGCTGCGACGTCAGCAAGGCAGCCTTGTTGGACGGCCACCCTGTTCCAACAAGGCTGCGACGTCAGCAAGGCGGTGGTGGAGTCATGTTTTGGGCCGGAATCATGGGAAGCCCCTTTAGGGTCCCCGAAGGTGTAAAGATGACCTCTGCAAAGTATGTGGAGTGTCTGACTGACCACTTTCTTCCCTGGTACAGAAGGAAGAACAATGCTTTCCATAATAAAATCATCTTCATGCATGACAATGCACCAACCATCTCACGCTGCAAAGAATACCTCTGCATCAATGGCTGCTATGGGGATAAAAGGAGAGAAAGTCATGGTGTGGCCTCCACCTTCCCCTGACCTCAATCCTATTGAGAACCTTTGGAGAATCCTCAAGCAAAAGATCTATGAGGGTGGGAGGCAGTTTACATCCAAACAGCAGCTCTGGGAGGCTATTCTGACATCTTGCAAACAAATTCAAGCAGAAACTGTCCAAAAACTCACAAGTTCAATGGATGCAAGACTTGTGAAGCTGCTATCAAATAAGGGGTCCTATGTTAAAATGTAACATGACCTGTTAAAATGTTTAAAAAGTTAAAATGTTATAAGTTTGATTGAAATAGCTTTTGATTTCAGTAAATATGCTGCAAACACAGTAAATGACAATTTTCAGTTCTTTACAGCCTATAAAGTGTTTTGAAACTTACTATGCGTAATAATTTGGAATAGTGCATTGTAAGTTTTTTGTTTCAAAAAAATACAGTTATCATTAGGAGGTTTGCTCAATACAATTTGAATTGTACTCTTAATAGTTGATAACATGAGAATTATGCTGACTGTTATTTACACCAGTTATTTAGGTAAATGAGAAAAATATAATTTGCATAATAATTTTAAACAGGGTGTAGATGTAATTCTTTCTTGCACCCAAGCAGCCTAAACGGAGGCAAAAAAATGGGGTCTACCCCACGCTGATGCTCCCATGGCTGGAGACACTCTTTAGTAGCACTGCGACACAGAGAGTGGGAGACCACTTTTCCCCTATGACACCTCCAACAACAGCCCACATGCCAGCTATGGGCCGCCACTCACAGAAAACGCATACAGTGGCAGACAGCAGAGACATCGAGGCCATGCTTCAAAGGCCGACACACACCAAACCCGTGGAAGACCCGCACTCCACAACTCACACTCACCCATTCGAGCTACCGGGGCCTGTGATCCCAATGGACGCCCGAGCAGCACAACCACTGCTGCCTGAAGCTCTACCGACTCAACACCAATGACCAGGCATGTCCTGAAAGTATTTCTGATAGATTTCCAGAAAATATTGACAGTGGAACTCGCACCTATCAAAACTGACATGAAAGCTATCACAGAACGAATGCAGGCCTCTGAAAAGGATATTACTGGCATACAGACTCACCTATCCACCATCCATGACTCGGTGCAGCAAATATGGTTCCACTAAAGAGCTATGTCCACCCAGATAACAGCAATGGAAGAACTTCAACGTTGCCCAAATATAAAAATAAGGGGGCATCCCCGCGGCAATATCAAGGGATGAATTACCACACCGCTACAGAAAAAAAATGACTATTGATAAGATATATCTCCTACCTGGCTCCGCTAAGGCTCCGTCTAACATGGCCCGAGACTTCATACTCATAAACCTAATGGTCCAAGACAAAATCCAGGTCATGTCTGCACTTAAAGATAAAACACTTTTGGCCTTCGAGGAAGCTTCCCTAATGTTCTACCAGGAAAGATATCCTCCTCTGGTGTAAATCCTATGGGCTGGTGACAAGCCACTCCGAACAGCAGCATAACCTACAGGTGGGGGACGAACGGATCCCTGGTTGGAAACCAAAATGGAACGCAACACATGCTTGTATAATGTTTTTAGTTAGGCTAGAGGGTATACCATGGGGGATCTAGCACAGGTTATCTTTTATTGGATTGGGGGTTTCTTTTTTTACAACAGGGAACAGCCACAGGCTGTTCACTGTTTAGTATACATGCCCATATTCACTGCACAGAGAGTAGGGGCAGGAAGAAGATTCTAGCCGTCTTTATTTACTAAAACTAAGTTTCTTTTAACAAATTTTAGTCTTTCAGCTTTTTAGTAGATAGCTCCCTCTAACTTGTGGGAATCCCACAAGGTACCAATTTAGGGGCTATCTACTAAACGGATGCAAGATGCAACTGCAGCATGTATCCAAATTTCATTTTCACAATGAAATTCCAAACCGAAAATAATGAACGAATTAACAAACTGTTCATTTTGCCAGCGCCCTAGTCTACATGACAGGACGTTTGGAAATGGCTAAAGAAGGCAGCGCGAGAAAAAATAGCACAGTCGGTAAAAAAAGGGGACAAAACATTTTTTAGATACATAAATGAGAAAAGGAAAGTAAAACAAGGATTAGTTAGATAAAAACAAAAGAAGGAAGGTATGTAGAAGAGGATAAAGGTCTAGCTTACTGCCTCAATTATTATTTTTGTTCAGTATTTACAGATGAAAATGAAGAAAAGGGGCCTAAGTTAGGAAAAATGACAAATGAGTCATTTATTACATGTGAGTTTACAGAGGAAGAAGCTCTATTTCAACTGTCAAAAGTAAAGACAAATAAGTCAATGGGACCTGATGGAATACACCCAAAGTTATTAAAAGAGCTGTCACGTTTACTGTCACGTATTCATCTGCACATAAAAATGTGATTAATGGCATTTACTGTCCTGACAGGAAAAGTTGTGCCGAGCAGCAATCAATCCACTGGAGGGTTTGTGCTGAGCAGCAATCATGCAAATAGGAACCTGGTAACTGCCTTTGGGGTCAAAGGCCGGTTACAACCAATCAGATCCACAGGTGGGGTATTTAGGCCCATTTCTCCTCTTGCTCTGTGCCCTGTCATTGTTTACCTTGTAGTTGTTCGAGAGCGCGTTATTGATTCTGGTTATTCTGGTTATTTGAGTTTGGCATTGATATTGACTTCCCTGTTTTCTGGCATCCCTGACCACTGGCTTTTCCTTATCGTAGTGTCTCTTTCTTTATCCCTTGACCTCGGCCATTTCTGACTATTCTTTGGTATGTTAGTCCGGCCATTCTAAGGACCGGTATACGTTTCCTATCAGTGCTCTGTGTTACACAATTCTATGTGCTGGATCATACTGTAATCCTGACATTTACTAGCAAAACCATTAACAGATTTATTTAACCAATTATTGTTAACAGGAGTAGTCCCAGAAGATTGGAAGTTAACGAATGTTGTGCCCATTCACAAGAAAGGTAGTAGGGAGGAGTCGGGCAACTATAGGCCAGTAAGCCTTACTTCAGTAGTGGGGAAAGTAATGGAAACCATTTTAAAGGATAGGATTGTTGAACATCTAAAATCAAATGGATTTCACGACCAGAGACAACATGGGTTTACTTCAGGGAGATCATGCCAAACTAATCTTATTTTTTTGATTGGGTATCTAAAATAATAGATCAGGGTGGTGCAGTAGACAATGCTTACCTAGATTTCAGTAAGGCTTTTGACACTGTTGCACATAGAAGGCTTATCAATGAACTGCAATCTTTACTGCAATCTTTACTGCAAGTAGCCAGAGACTAATAAAAGTATTTAGAAAACTGGGCAGACTAGATGGGCCGAATGGTTCTTATCTGACGTCACATTCGATGTTTCGATGTTTCTATGAGAATGAGGAGTGGTGAGTATTATGGGAAAACCTCCTCCTTATGTATAAGTAAGTCAGGCATAGGAAAAATACACAAGACAAAGTAATCCATGTTTTTAGTAAAAAATTGCTTTAAAAAAAAAAAAGAAAGAGTAGAAAAGAGGAAGAGAAGAGGAAGAAACTAGGAAAATCTATTTCCCTGCTGGTAATAACGAACCTCAGTTATTATTTGAAATCTGGGGCTTTCCTCAGTCAGCTGGTTTCAGATATATTGGCCCCAGCACCCATTCCCCCATGTGTCTCATTCCCTCCCCCCCACCAGCTCTCCATGTATCTCATTCCCCCAAAGTCGCTCCATGTGCGCATCCCCCCACCCCAGTCCCTCCATATGTCTCATTCTCACAGCCCCCCCCAAGTGTTTCAATCCCCCAGCCCCCAATGTATCATATTTCCTCTCCTGAATGTGAGTGGGTTTCTGGGTCTGTGACTGTGAGTGGGGTTCTTGGCCTGTGAATGTAAGTGGGTAACTGGGTCTGTGAAAGTGAGTGGGTATCTGGGTCTGTGAATTTGAGTGGGTATCTGGGTCTGTGAAAGTGAGTGGGTATCTGGGTCTGTAAAAGTGAGTGGGTATCTGGGTGTGAGAAAGTGAGTGGGTATCTGGGTCTGTGAAAGTAGTCGGTACCTGAGCCTGTTAAAGTAAATGGGTATCTGAGCCTGTGAATTTGAGTAGGTATCTGGGTCTGTGAATGTGAGTGGGGATCTGGGTCTGTGAAAGTGAGTGTGTTGTCTGTGTATGTCAGAGTATAAATGTCTGACTGTGAGTGTGCATGTCCTGCATGCATAATTGTAAGTATGTGTCTGTATGTTTGTGTGATTTTGTGCATCTATGAGTGTGTCTATAGGTGTAGATCTGTGAGTGTGTAAGTATCACTGTGAATGTGTATGTGTATGAGAATATTTCTGATTGTGATTTTATTTGACTGTAACTGAATGTGTTTGTATGTAATTGTTACTTATGTGTCTGTGAATTTATGTTCTTGTGTGACTGAGGGCAGTGTGTGTATGACTGTGTGCCCCTATCTGTGAGTGAGTGTTGTGTGACTGTTACTCTGTAAGTGTGTAGTGCAGAAGTAGCTGAAAAGCTTTTAAAAGGGTGCACACAGGGAACCGGGAAGGGGTTAATTGCTATGGGAAGGAATCTATGTCATGATGTGAATTGAGGAGAAAAGGGTACATTGCAGAGACATATGGAATTGTAGTTTGGGAGTGTATAATTGCAAATAAACAAGTACTTTCAATTTTTGGGAGGCATAGAGTAAACTGCAGGCCTATGTGATTATTAATATTGCTTAAGGAGGGGGTTAATTTTCAGGAGGCTGCCACCAGAAACCCCTGTCATTGAGCTAAGCCCAGCCATGTAGGACTTTGCTGATTGGTTAAGAGCTTCAGCCGAGTGCTGTTAGCCAATGAACGAGGTGAGCAAGCTGATGCGTGGCCTGGCGTAGGTCAGTGGAACTAACCAGAGCTTTCTTGTAGGAGTTTCCAGCAGCAGGGGAGGTGTTGCATGCCTATCAGTACCCAGGGAACCAGTGTGTGTGGGGAAGGGGGAGGGGCAGCAAGATCCACGTTTGCCTGTGCAGCTAAAAATCCTTGCACTAACCCTGCCAAAGGCATACATTAAAGGCACTGGAGGAACTACAACGGTAGCAGGGGTCGCAGCTGTGATTGGACCTGTTACTCCAGGGGGCCTGGCTGCCCTGTGGACCCCTGCGACTGGGTGGCCACCGCCATGTGTTGCTGGGGCCACATTGAAGGGGTCCATCGGGTGGCCCATGCTCTTAGGGCCAGGGCCGGCTTTAGGCCTTCAGGTGCGCTGTGCGAAAAATCTTAACAGCGCCCACCCTCTCATGTGTATAGTGGATTTATTAAATGAAAATTTCATTCCCTGTCATTAACTTGCATTGAATGGGGGCATGCTGATCTCTGGTGATCCAGTTTGCTGGGAATCACGTCGGTGCCTTCACTGGGTGCAGACCATCAGCAACTGTCTCATGAGCTCAGGCACTTACAGTATCAGAGCTTTTCATTGGTAATTCGCGGCAACGTTCTGATTGGCGGAACTAGGAAGACAGCTCCATTTATCATGTGTGTGTGTCAGACGTGATTGTGTGATGTGTTGGCTGTGTGCCATATTTGTAATGTGTGTATTGACTGTGTCTGATATGTGTGTGTATTGACCGTGTTTGATTTTTGTGCACTATAGCAGTAGATAGCGGGAGCAGGGGCACTGGGGTAGATTGGGAGCAGAGGCGCTATAGCAGTATATGGGGGGAGCAGGTGCACTGGGGTAGATGGGGAAGCAATGCACTATAGCAGTAGATAAGAGGAGCAGTGGCACTAGGGTAGAGGGGGAGCATGGGCATTATATGGGTAGATGGAGGGAGCAGGTACACTATAGGGGTAGTTGGGGAGCAGCGGCACTATTGGGGTAGATGGGGAGCAGGGGCACTATAAGGGTTGAGGGAGGCACTATAGAGATAGATGGGGAACAGGGGTACTATAGGGGGAGCAGAGGCACTATAGGGTAGAGGGAGCACTATATGGATAGATGGGGAACAGGGGTACTATAGGAGTAGAGGGGGCACTATAGGGATAGATGGGGAACAGGGGTACTATAGGGGTGGGGGGCACTATAGGGGTAGAGGGGGCACTATAGGGATAGATGGGGAACAGGGGTACTATAGGGGTAGAGGGGGGCACTATAGGGGTAGATGGGGGACAGGGGTGCTATAGGGGTAGAGGGGGGCACCAGGGGTACTATAGGGGGATCTCTGCAGGCCGCTTGGCTCCGCCTCTGCCGGAAGCTTGGCTCCGCCTCTGCCGGACGCTTGGCTCTGCCTCCTACAGTGTCTCTCTCTCTCTCTCTCTCTGCTAAGCCCTGGTAGAGGATAGGAAGGGCAGGAAGTTTGCAAGCTGTGTCGGCCACATGGTGCCCCCTGCTGCCATGGCACCCTGTGTGGCCGCACAGCTCGCACACCCCTAAGGCCGGCCCTGGTTAGGGCCACCCGATGGCAATGAATATCCAGGGGGCCCTGGCCAGCGCTGCAGAGCTTTAACAGCGCGACCGGGCCCACTGTGATGACGTTAGACGCTTGGAGGAAGTGACTGCCCCAGGCACTCCTTCCAACTATCAGATAGAGCAGTGCGGGAGGAAGGAGAGGGAGTCAGAGTGGGAACTCCCATCAGCCTGAGCCACCACTGGACCCCAGAGAAAGTCACCCTCCTGCACCTAAAAGGTAGAAAACACGAGTGTGTATGTGTGTTAGTGTATGTGTGTCTGTAGGTGTGTCTGTATGTGTGTCTCTGTATGTGTGTCTGTATGTATGTGTCTCTGTATGTGTGTGTGTATCTGTATGTTTGTTTCTCTTTGTGTGTATGTGTCTCTGTGTGTGTATATGTGTGTGAGTGTGTGTATATGTGTGTCTGTATGTGTGTGTGTGTGTCTCTGTATATGTGTGTGTGTGTGTCTGCATGTGTGTATGTGGAACGGGGGGTGGATGTATGGGGAGAGGGGAGAAGTAGACCTATGGAATGGGGAAATAAACGTATGGGGAGGTTAGACATATGGAGGGGGCCCCAGGGTAATTTTCGCACTGGTGCCCCGTGATTTGTAGTTACGACTCTGTTTAAGGGTATTGTTTCATTCAGACAAGTTTGCTGAACTGGGTTTAATCACAGTGCACATATCGGATTTGCAAAATGCCCAGCAAAAATGTAATGTGTGTGTGTGAAAAAAAAGCAAACAAATTTTATTTTGTCAAGGCACAGCATATACCATAAGAGATACCCTGAAGTGTCTACTTTCACAAATGGCAGGCCTTTGTGGGATAATTTGAACAGTGAAATTGCTTTAAAGTCCCAAAATGTCTCATGTTGGGACCTTAGAGCAATTTGACTGTTCAAATTACCCTACAAATGCCTACCATTTATAAAAGTATACACAATTAATAAAAATTCTAACTGTATAAACATAAATGATCAGTTATTCACAGGATAGTGGAATGGCAGAGGATTGAGCAGTGAGACTGCAGGTGCATGTTCTATACACCAAAATTACTTAATTAAAGGGATACTCCAGGCATCAAAACAACCGTATCTAAATTAAGTTGTTTTGGTGCCAGGAGGCCATTGGAGGCACTTTTACCTCAAAGGGTTAAATTGATCTTGAACGGTTTAACCCAAAAGTTCCCTAGATCAGCGATGTCCACTTTCCCCCAGGTGTCATCCGGCTTCTGAATTTTCTGATTCAGGAAGAGTGGAGTGCCACAGGGCAAGGGTGCCACTGATTGACTGAGAGCAGTCATCTGATGCTTTCAGCCAATCAGGGACTCGCCATTCACTAAACTGGCTTGGGAAAAATATATTTCTTCTCAAGCCAGTTTAGTGAATGGGGAGTCACTGATTGGCTATCAGTCAGATGACCGCTCTCAGTTGTTTTGATGTCTAAAGTGTCCATTTAAGGCTTAGCTGACTGAAATAATGTTTCCAGTTTGGCTATTTTACCCTTAGATTTGAAATTCACTTTGAATTCACCTTTTGAAGTTACCGTACCTACTAGTGATTCTCAGACAGCCACTAGTGGCTTTGGACGAAAAAAGATTAAATAATTGAATCTAATTAATGTCTGGCATCAACATGCAAAGTATGGTGATCATCTGCAGTTACCATGCATGTGTTTGGCGTGTTCTCGATGCTTTCTTTGCATTGATGACTTCATTGGGGGGCGATCGGGCTGCAATAATGAGTCTGTCATTTTGATGGATTACTGGTGAGTTTAATTGCAATTTCAGTGATTTAAAGGAAAAAAAACAATCGGCGAGTACAATATTCTATAGCAGGGGCGTACCGTGGGGTTGGCAAGACCGGCGCCCGCCGGTGGTGCAGGCCGGGGGGGGGGAGGCGCAAAAATCAATTGTAAGGTTGAGCAGTGATTTTTGGACCCCCTGCTCAGCTTGCGTCCCCGGCGCTCTCAGGCAGCGTGTGGTTCCATCAAGGAAACGGACACACAGTGCTCGAGGGGAATTGCCTCCCCATCGCGGTCTGCGTAGGAGCTCTGGGTGTCACGTGACTACCTGGCGCTTAGCATAACTGAGACACAGCATACCGCGCATCGGGCGCCCCCCTCCCCTGCCATTACAGGCAAAACGGCAGGGAGGGAGGCAAGTGAGGAGAGCCTTCCACTGGACCATTGGCTCTGTGAGTGCTGCATGGGAAGACGATTGCATAGGTAGGTAGTTAGGTAGATTTCGGCAAGGGGAAGGAGAGATATTGAGTAAGGGAGGAGGTTGGCAAGGGGGGAAGAGGTTGGCAAGGGGGGAAATATAGAGGAAAGGGATAGGTTGGTAAGGGGGGGCGATATGGATAGGAGGGGGAGAGATATGGATAGGAGGGTAGAGGTTGGCAAGGAGGGAGAGATATGGATGAAAGGAGGAGGCTGGTAAGGTGGGAGAGGGATGGATGAAGGCAGGTGGCAAAGGGGGGAGAGATATGGATGAAAGGGGGGAGGTTGGAAAGGGGGGGAGATATGGATAGTAGGGGGAGGTTGGCAAGGGGGGAAGAGATATGAATAGGAGGGTGGAGGTTGGCAAGGGGAGATAGATATGGTTGAAAGGGTGAGGTTGGCAAGGTGGAGAGAGATATGGATGAAAGGGGTGGGTTGACAAGGGGGAAGATATGGATGGAAGGGGGGGTTATTGAGGAAGGGGATAGGTTGGCAAGGGGGAGAGATATGGATGAAAGGGGGGAGCTTTGCAAGGTGGGAAGAGATATGGATGAAAGGGGGGTTGGCAAGGGGAAGATATGGATGGAAGGGGGAGAAATATTGAGGAAGGGGATAGGTTGGCAAGGGAGGAGATATGGATAGGTGGGAGGAGGTTAAGGGAAGGGGGGAGAAATAAGGATGAAAGGGGGGAGGCTGGCAAGGGGGAAAGATATGGCTGAAAAGGAGAGGATGACAAGGGGTGGGAGATATGGATGAAAAGGGTGGAACACTGCAAGGGGGATAGATACATGGCTGGAAGGCGGAGGTTGGCAACGGGGAGATATGGATGAAAGGGGAAGTTGGCAAAGGGGAGAGATGCATGAAAGGGGGAGGTTGGCAAGGTGGAGAGAGATATAGATGAAAGGGGGAAGGTTGGCAAGGGGGGGAGATATGGATTAAAAAGTGGAAGGTTGTCAAGGTGGGAAGAGATATGGATGAAAGGGGTGAGATGACAAGGGGGAAGATATGGATGGAAGGATGGGGGTATTGAGGAAGGGGATAGGTTGGCAAGGGGGGAGATATGGATAGAAGGGGAGGCTGGCAAGGGTAGAGATGGCGGTGGATGAAGTTGGGAGCTTTGCGTTGCGGGAAGAGATATGGATGAAAGGGGTTGGCAAGGGAAGATATGATTAGAAGGGGAGTTTGGCAAGCGCTGGAGAGATACATGGATAGAGGGAGGAGGCTGGCAAGAGTGGAGAAACAAGGGATGAAAGGGGGGAGGCTGGGCAAGGGGGGGGGGAGATATGACAGTGGGGATGTTGGCAAGGGTGGGAGATATGGATGAAAGGGTGAACGCTGCAAGGGGAGGATGGCTGAAGGGGTGGAGGTTGGCAAGGGGGGAGAGATATGGATGAAAGAGGGAGGTTGGCAAGGGGAGATATGGATGAAAAGAAGGAGGTTGGCAAGGGGGAGATATATGGATGAAAGGGGAAAGGTTGGCAAGGGGGAGAGAGATAGATAAAAGGGAGGAGGTTGGCAAGGTGGGACAGAGATGGATGAAAGGGGGAGGTTGGCAAAGGGGGAGAGAGATGAATGAAAAGGGGAGGTTGGCAAGGTGGGAGAGATATGGATGAAAAGGGGGGAGGTTGCCAAGGGGAGGGGAGATATGGATGAAAGGAAGGAGGTTGGCAAGGGGTGATATATGGATGAAAGGGGGAAGGTTGGCAAGGGGGGAGATATATAGATAAAAGGGAGGAGGTTGGCAAGGGGAGAGAGAAATGGATGAAAGGGGGAAATCTCATATCCAGCATATTTTTCCTTCTGCATGGAGCATGGTGCACCTGGTGCAATCTAAAAACCAGGTAAGTCCCAGGTGCTGGCGCAAGTCATGTGACTGCAATCTCAATGTTGGGTAAGTTATGGGTGCTTGGGCTACACATGTGAGCGCAATCTCTGTGCTGGGGTAAGTGCTGGGGCAAGTCCTGTGAGTGTAATCTCTTTGCTGATGTAAGTCCTAGGGCAAGTGCTGTGAATTGGTATAAAACTTTGTCCGGGGCTGGTTTTTATCCCCAGTCTGGCACTGATATGGTGTGATATCCCAGTGTTATGCTTGTAAAAAGGTGTGATTTATCAATGTTGTGCTTGCACTAAGGTGTAATGGCCTGTGCTGTGCTTGTCTTAAGGTGTGATGTGCCTCTACTATGCTTGCAGTATGGTGACAAGTATTCCTCTGGCACATCATTATCATCACACAGGTATAAATATGTGTGTGTAAATATATATTTATGATTTGTGGGCGATAACACAGATTATTATTGGCATTATTGGGAAAGCATTGTATATGGAGCTTTGCTATTTAATGTTTACGAGTTCTCCTTGATTGATTTCATATAGTGCGGAGGGGTTTGAGTGACTGCAGGAAACCTCAGGAACTTTCAATTCCTTTTTATTCATTTTTTTATGGGACAGGGAAGATTAGGAAACAAAGTATAATGCTAGATATATTTCTTTAGTTTCATTTTACATGGTGGAGAACCTATTTAGGAGTCATGCTATGTGGAACATCACCTTTAAAAATTTAAAATGAGTTCCATCAAGGCTTTATATTTCTTCAGAATGGGATACAGCATGTTTAGCAAAAGTCTCATTTGTGTGGTATGCTTACTATGGAAATGCAGACAATAGAAAATTATTGTAATTGATCTAAACAATAAAAAAATAATGGAAATTTTTACTTTTTCATGATGGGGGTAGGGCAGGGAATGGGGGTGCCGATACAGCTCCTCGCCAAGGTACGCCTCTGCTATCTAGTATTAAATCTAGTAAAAAAAAAGTTTAATTTCAGTATTCAACATATTTATGGCAGTGTCTGGCAGTGAAATAGTCAGGTGCTTCAGGGTACCAATAGATTAATTGGAATCTGACAGGTCCTAAGCTCATAGTTACATATATGATTAGTTGAACCAGTATTTTGATTCTCTGCAGACGTACACACCTTAAATAGGCTAATATTGAACAAATTATCATGGATGGGACAAATTGATGTTTTACAGCTGCCATTTAATTCAACAGCTGTGTATGGTGTTATTACTTTATTTATATAGTGACAACACATTCTGCAATGCTGTACATTATCAGATATAACATACATATTTTACAAGTTTGGTGACGTTATAATTTACATATAGCACAACAATAGATGATAAAAGCCCCACAGGTGTGAGTAGACGGCATAAAATAATGATGAAGATTTTATTTATGGTGGCATGCATGAGATCTCTGCCCATGAGTGCTTTCATCGATAAACTATAAAAAGGATTAGGTTTAATCACTAAACAGTGAACAATGATAATTTAAAACATAACTGCTAATGTTTGTAACAAGAAAAATAGTGAAATGGAAAGGTTCACCAATTCAGTACATATTTCACTGTAGTCATTTTAATCTGTCATCTTCAATTTGTTAAAGGGACACTATAGTCACTAGAAAAACTACAGCTTATTTCATTTCTGGTGAGTGGAATCAGTCAGGATTTATGCAGTAAACACTGCCTATTCAGAGAAAATGCAATGTTTACATTACAGCCTAGGGATAGTCTTCAGATGGCTACTAAAGTTAACATTCAGTGCCTCCACCCTCTGCATGGAGACACTGTACTTTCCTTATAAAGATGCATTGATTCAATACAGGATAAGCTGATTTGCTTTCCAGTTTTTTGGGGGCAAGTCTAAGGGCCAAAAATATTAGATGACCTTTTCCACTTCAAAATTTGAGAAAATATTTTTTTTAGGCATATGTTGCCTTTGAGGAAGGAAAATTACCCACATGATGGCATATCATTTTCAAAAGTAGGCACCCCATAGTTTTCCAAATGTGGTATTTTGAGTTGTTTGTTCTAGTCATTTTATAATGGCTGAGCCTAACATAAAACAGGGATGGCCGAGGTCAAGGGATCCAGAAATCAGAGTAGTCGGTAAAACAAGCCAATAAGTCGGTACAGGCAGCTGACAAAGAGTAATCAGGACAACCCGAGGTCAGGAATCCAGAATAACATAAAGACTTACTTAAAGAGTGTTATGAATTAATAGTTTAACTCTGTATTGTACACTTTAAAACATTCATACACACATAGGCCTGGTAGAGATGGGTAATAAGGACAATAACATTTTTGTGGCAGACTACACTTTGTCTGAAGTGACATTTTGTGGGCTGGGAGGGGGATCTACTAGGCACAGGGCTGGTGCAAGGATTTATCACTACACAGGCGAATATTCACCACCCTCCCCCAACCCCCTCCCCCCCCCCAAAAAATGCATCTTCACCTCTGTGTATCGTAGCCCCCCTTTTAAATTTCTTACCCTCATTAGTGTTTCATATCCACTCTCTTGAATGTCTTACCCCTTTGGCCCCTTTGTGCCTTACACCCCTCCTTGAGTGTGTCTCCTGCAACCCCTCTTATGTATTCCTTACTTCAGTCACAAAGATATACAGACACACAGTCATAAAAGGCACACAATCAAACAAACACAGTCATACAATCGACACATACAGGTACACTATCATACAAATACAGACATACAGTCATAAAGACAAAGGCACACAGAGAAATACAGACACAGACATAAAGAAACATAGAGATAGGCATATAGAGACATACATACACAGTGATTCAGAGACATACATACGCAGACAGTCATAAAGAGACATACAGACAATGCATACAGAGACATCCATACAAATAACCCTGCACACTGATACCATGTAAATGCTCCGGCCATCCACAGTGGTGGATGCTCCGTGTCAGTCGGACATCGCTGGACCCACCAGTAAAGTCTTCAAAAGGAATAAACACAGGCAACACTCCAATAGTAAGGATGGTATATTTATTGATAAGTGAACTACTCCATAGAAAGTGCGACGATTCAGCTCAGCAGAGCCTTAATCATGCAATAATTAATCACGCAATAAGGCTCTGCTGAGACGAAATGTTGCACTTTCTATGGGGTGGATCTCTCTGTAACTCAGTTCTTCAGCACATGCGTTTATACTGAATAGCTGATTGACAGGTTAATAGGGTTTTTCTTGCGATATATATACGTTTTGCTAGCAATCTTGCTAACGCAATTTACAGATAGAAGTTGTAATTTATGTGATTTTTTTTAAGTATAATACACTGTAATGTAATGAGCACTTATTGGCCCTGTTTTGTTGTTGGGGGCAGATAAAAGTTGTAATTGATTTGATTCTAACAGTAATACACACACACACACACATGCATGTTTATAAATTTGTGTGTTAGAAATATTGATTATACACGCATGCACACCGGCTAAATTCCCTGTTTTGTTTGTTTTGAAGCCATACGGGTGCTTTCTTTCACGTTGAAGTAATAGTTTTCAATTTTAAGTTATCTTTTCTACCTCTGTATCTGTACACTATGCTGGTGTGACACATTATTGGTCAGGTATATGACTTTTTTTCCATGTCTGGTTTTAGTTCCCAGGCGGACCCTGGCAGTAGGGTGGGTGTATTATTACTACTACACACACACTCACACTAAGACAACTCCTCATACAATCACACTGATCAAACTCTCTCACACAATCACATTCAGCCAGCCCCATACACAGGGTTGAATTAACATAGGGGCTGATGGAGCTGCAGCTCCAGGCCCATGCCCATGGAATAGGCCCATTGGTTTAAAAAATAATAATAATAAAAAAATAAAAATAAAAAAAAATATATATATATATTTACTACTCTTGACATGCTCTTGCTTAAGTTTGAAAACCTAAGATGGATGTAGGAGAACAAAACTTCTGTGGACTGGCTGACAATGAAATTAGTAAAGGTAACGCTGACTTCATGCACATACGTATATGTAAATACGCCTGCTGCTTCAGTCTCTCTAACACTGTGACATGTTCTCTATACTCACTAAATACACGTTTTCTCTGTCCCAGATTGTATACCAGGTGCTTCTGCCTTATAGTAAGAAGGTAAGGAGAGGAGTGGGCAAGTGAGTGCTAGGGGACAGTCCTTAGAAAGCGTGGAGCGAGTACATCATTAGACGTATTTATGCATTGATGCCAGGATGGCCTTCCAATTTTATAAGCATACAGGCACCTTTTTTGGGCATGTTTGTCCCTTTGGGCGGTTCCGGTTACGTGATTCGCGTCACAATGGCCCACCCTTTTACCCCACCCACTGACGTCCTGCTTCCCCGGACACTGCTGTTAGGGGGTATGGATTTACTTGAAAGATGAAAGAGAGAGATTAGCACAGGGTATGTGTTTTCTTATATCCTGTGAGTTTCCCTCCAGCACCACCTCCACCAGATACATGACACTTGGGAGGTATAAGTTTTTTAGTGTTTTCTGGATAAGATTCTGTAATTAGGTCCATCATAACAGTCAGCACCAGGCCCAATGGGCTTTTAATCTGGCCCTGCCCACACACACTATCACAGTCAGCCAAGCACCACACATAATCACGCTCAGTCTACCTTTGAACAATCACACACAACCACCACAAAGTTTCACTCAGGTGTACTACTTCACGTGGATCGAAAAGGGGAGACAGTATGCTCCCAGGTACTAGTTACACCACTGATCCGTGCAACGGGCATTATAAAGCATATCTGTTTTTATCCAGTGCCCTGTGTTTGTCACAGACGTGCTTTAGAACGAAGCTCTGCTATAGCCATATTCTTTTTAGAGCCTACACCTGTCCTAGATTAATAATAATTGAAGATACTGACAAACATTAATAAGAGACCGCTGTTGAGTGGGGACCCTTCCTCCAATATCCAGGTTTACCCTTCAAGAAATGAATGTGCCTTTGCACCTCTGACACCAACGTGTGCACCTTGAAAGGCAGAAGGCTGGTTCAGAAAAGGCAGGCAGGCTATGATAGGCAGTGAGCTCCCTCCAGGGGGAGGGATTTTAGGATCCTGGGACTGTAGAGGGGCAGGCTTCCTGCAGCAGGACTCGCTCAGTGTGTGCTCTGCAGTGCAGGACAGTCAGCACAGTTTCGTGTGCTCACCCTGCTACCACTTACAGCGTGAACCACAAGAGCTTGCAATCAACAGCGAAGTGAGGACGAGCCACAGTTTACCAACTTTATTTCTGTTTTGTTTACACCAGGATATTTTTTGTTTTTGGCAGTCTTCGTATTCCTTCTATTTCTTATGAGCAGGAAAAGCATGTGCCAGCAGTTGTCCCACAACTAACCAGATGTAAGGATACCCTGTAAAACAAAGGCTCTAAGAGAACTTGGAAGCAATGGATTAAGTGCACATCTATATAGTCACTCTTGGCACATGTGTTTGTAGACTAGACTCCTGAACCTGGAATTCTGTAACAATGGATAATTTCTTTACTGAGGTGAGTGAGAGCTATTGTTTTGATTTTATCTCTGTATAAATATACAGCTTTAGCAGCTAGCTACTGCACATGGACAGTGTATTCCATAATGTATCTGTGTTACCTGATTCCCGGGGCAGATGTTGGGAGAAGTGGAGCCTCAGGGGAGGGGGGGTGATAAAATGAAGGAGAGATGTGATCTCTGGATGAATGAAGTGCTATTGGAGACTAAACCTTTGAAGTCTGTTTGATCACTCTATGTACATACACTAATTTACTTCAGCCACTCCAACCTAAGATCAATTTACAAAACATTGTAAGGTATAAAACAAGTGGTATTAACAACTGTTGCCCTGGCATTTTCCTGACTTTTAGGGAGTTTCCTATAAAGTTTAGCCTTTGACTTTCCTATTTTGTTTTTTTCCCTGTAAAACAGGAAAATGACAGTCACGGGTGACATATAAACCGGTACATTAGAAACAGACACTTGCTGCTTACGTGTGTCCACAGCATGTTTCCACTTTTAATGTAAATGCTGATTTTTGCTGTCTTCACCTTTCTAGATTGTATGTTGTTTGCCTTAACACTAAAAATAGGTATTTTAGGTAAGTGAATTCCATCCATTGTTCGTGTTGCTTCTAACTTAACTTTGTTTAAGTCAGTGGATAAACGTATACAGTACAATAATACACGAGCCTTGCTATGCCTAAAAACTAGAGGTCTGGTATTTCCTTTGAGCAACTTTTGGGCTTCCTGTGAGGGGCACCTTGATGGATGAAGGCTGTGTGTGAAATGTATTTGGAAACTGTAGGCAAAGTTGAGACATATGCTTAGGGAAGAATTGGCTGATTGGGAAGTCAGCATACTGTAACTTATAACCTCAATGTTTTACTGTGCCTTTCACCTGTACCAACCTGAAAAGGCTGTTTTGTAATTTAATATAAATTCCAAAAATATAGCGTGCAGCTTGGAGGAAATGGAACACAATGGATCAAGAGCTGGCTAAGTTTTGCTAACCAGTCAAGGTTATTCAAAAAAGTGAATTATTGGTTCAAAGTGAATTTCGAAAAATTAGGCCTGAATAGCCAAATTGGAAACAGACTCTTTAAAGGGTTTTTCGCGATAGTGAGAACTGAACGTGAATTTCAAAGTTAAGCTCAAGAAAAAATTCTTAGCTATTCCTCCAGTTGAGCTATTTTAGCCTTAAATTTGAGATTCACTTTGAATACTAAATGGTTTCAGTTCACCAATTTTGTGAAAAAATTTGAAATTCACTTAGAATTGCAAAACAATTCACACTTTAGTGAATATCATTTTTTCTCAAGAAAAAGACACTTGTGAAAAATGTACATTGCAAGGTTGCTCCTACATTTACAGATACTACATGCTTAATGAGAAAATATAGTATCACTATCACAAAATATAATAGTGCGGTATTGCTAGATAATGGTGGAATGGCCCACTTTTGTAGAGATTACATTGCGTTCTACCTCTTTGTTGGAAGTAGGTGGAGATTACAATTAATACATTTTAAGAGCTTTGCTCATAAACTGTCAGTCAATATATTGGTTAAGAGGTTAATCAAAGAGTGTCTCTTAAACTCAAGTTGGACTTATTTACTCTTGTCTGTCTCAGCATTTGATGTTGGATATATTTATTATTAACTTCTGTTGAGCAAAACCTGACAAAAATACCATTGGAAACTAAACCACTGTAGTCACACCATTGAAGTAAATTATGATTTCAAAGTAGGCGCAAGGGCAAAGTTTCAGAGTGAAAAAAAGTTTTAATTGTTTCCCTGGGATGATGCAGGTAGACATTAAAAGTCATTGGTCAACTTGTATTTGAGCTCATACTGTTATTTACACCGTGTGGGAAAATAGAAAATTCAAAGTGGATTAATAACTGAAAGCCAAATTAGTCAATGGTAAAATTGCTAAATTTAAAGTAGGGTGAATAAACTGGAAAATTCCATAGAATTTATATGTTCATCAATTTTTTACTAAAATTAATCTTGCCTCTCCTCCTTGATACACTATTAGTTGTGTGATTAATAACAACAACAAAAATCTCAGACCTAGTGGATTACAGACCTGCAGGGAGTTTACGATCTCCCAGGACTATGCATATCCTTTGTGTACAGGGACAGGATATGGAGAAATACCAGCCAGAGTTTAGAGTGGCAGGCGACAAAAACTAGCTGGGAATCAGCACATGCCTCCTTAGTAATGGGTATTAGATTGCTTACATTGCAAGCAAAAAGCAATCAAACAAAAATATACAAAGTCTCTGTGTTCTCTGCAATGTGGGCAGTGCAACCATATGGCATCTATTAAATGTGACTTTGATTTCAGTTAAGCACTTGATTTGGATTCACATTGCTGTATCCAAACCATTTGCATAATATCCATTTTTTCTCTATGTTAAAAAAGTATCCCATGGTCATGTAAACATTCTTTAGTTAGCAGATTAGAAGATATTCTTGTTCTAAGATCCAAGGGCAATAATCCCCCCCCAAGAAAAAAAAGATCAATTTGGCAAAATGATTGTTTTCCAATTTTGTTCCAAAACATTTCTTTCTTGGAATTGTCAGTGGAAACAAAGCAGTAGCTTTGAATGAAGAATTACAGAGACATTGCTTTATTTTATTGTGAGCGACAGTGAATGCACAGAGTTCATTCACCTACAAAATACAGCTTTATGGACATATGACAATCATAGCAAAATTATGTTGCAGGAATGCCTTTCTGAGCACCAGGAATTGCTAGCTCTTAAAGCTCCAGGCAAGATATAACTTCTTATAACCTGCTAAACATCCTGGTAATCTTTGTCCATAACAGGTAAACTGCTAGAGGGTAAAACAAAAATGTTAAACAGCACCCACCTAGCTGTTCACGGACTATAGATCCTATAATTCTTTGATAGTTATAATCGTGTAGGGTGCTATGGGAGTTGCATTCCAAAGGTATCTGATGGTACATGTTGAAATCCATGCATTAAAGTTTACTGCTTAATGTTAGCAATTCCCTCTTCACACTTCAAAGCTCATTCAGCCCTAAACAATTATTTGTGTTAACATTACTGTATAAGTATATTTGTTTTGTACTCTAATTGATTACATATTGGTTGGATACCTTGGTTTTACTGACACGGACAAGTCACGTTTCTTTAATGGTAGAGCAACTTAACCTAGTAGAGATAGATAACTCATGGATTTAATCTGCAGCCCCAAAAAACTTATGATCTCATAATTTTTTTTAAACACATAAGTCCATTAAGCAAGTTATTTTTTTTAAAACTTTTTGTATTTGGATAAAACATAGTTGTTATGGTTGGAGCATTGCTCTCTCGTCATACATATAAACCTCTCTTAACCCCTTAAGGACACATGACATGTGTGACATGTCACGATTCCCTTTTATTCCAGAAGTTTGGTCCTTAAGGGGTTAAATCCGGCTGCTTGCCATTTCTTAAAGTATAAACTCTAATTTTGTATTAAAAATTTGAATACATAAGGGGGACTAAGAGGACAGTCTGCTTGTTTGGCCAATGTAGTTACTATGTAGATGTGACTTGGTTGGAAGACCTTGAAGTTTGCTTGCCTGGTACCTACTCTGGTTACTTGTGTGTGCTCAATTTTAACTTTACATGAGTTATGTAGGCTGCTGATGACTTTAGGTGACACAAGTAGGTTATAGTTTTAATTTAATTCATTGGTGTATTGTGGCAACTTTTTTCGCAGTTTTTTAGACGCTCGAGTTTGTTGGATAACCTGTAATTCGAGGCCTAGGATAGGCTAACAGTAACAATGGGCTGCAAGTCAGCTGTAACTCTAGAAATAATATGATATTATCTCACAATGATTGACATTCCTCTCAGACATCCCCCTATACAATACTACAACAATCTAACAGTGAAAAGTGTTGAATTAACATATAAATGTCAACATTATAACCAAACAGAGCAAATGTCCTAATATTTTCAACCTGATTATGTCTAAGTTTTCAGATTTGGTTTAGTGGATAAATGCCCAGATTCAGGGTATTTCATGGGAGATTGTTTACCTTGAAGGTTCATTTTACTAGGTAACTTGTTGATCTGTAGCAGGGAGACATGGGGCAGCAGGGATTGTGAGGGGGACATCAGGTAGCAAGGAGACATGGGGCAGCGGAGTGTGTGATGAGAACATGGGACAACAGGTGATGTGAGGGGTATATAAGGGGCAAAAGTATAAATAATATTATAACGCGCGGCAACACTGATTTACTAGATGAAGGCACCCTCCTTATAACTTTGGGCTGGCCAATGAGGAAACTCTCCCCACTGGCCACAGAGCACCCTCTTTGGGCTTGCACTCAGGTAGCGTTAGCTCTACTGTGGGCGATCTAGGAAATAATTCTATCCACACTGTTGGCTTTGGCCCATGGCACAGAGGTGCTGGCACTCGGCCACACTACAAGAAATGACCGACAGGAGAGGAGGGCTGTGCACTTCCCTCCTGCTGGTCACCTGGACATTTGCACCCACTAGGCCCGTGTGCTCCAAGGTGGCTGCCTGTGCCACCTTATGGTAGCGCTGGCCCTGTTTAGGATAACTCTTGCTCACCAGATTGCTGGGGCTTCAATCCACTCCTGGGTAATTAGCAAAACACTTTATTTGTAATAGTTATTGGAACAGTAGTTGCAGTAGTTGCACGGAGTATCTCTGCAGATCAGGAAAACTCTTTGATACAGGTTGATCCTCCTCAGAGTGCCTGTAGTCACCTTTTATTCTGAGAGCACATCTACAGACATGTGCAGCTCAGGCCTAGCTCAGTCCCCAGAGACCCATTTCTTTTTCCCTTAGCCTCTGCTCCTCCCCTTCCTCACACACAAACTGCAGAATCTGTAGCCTAGTTACATATGTATATATTTTTTGCAAAAACTGAGGCTTTTTTAAAAAAAAAATTGAGAAGAAACACACCTAATAGCTAACTTTCAGTTAGCTATATGAATGTGGCGTTTCACCAAAGTGACAATTCCTTTTTGTTATGTTAACTAATAGACATACACTGATCAGCCATAACATTAAAACTACTGGCAAGTGAAGTGAAAAACATTCATTATATCGTTACAATGGCACCTGTAGGATATATTAGGCAGCAGGTGAACAGTCAGTTCTCGAATTTCACGTGTTGAAAGCAGGAAAAATGGGCAAGCGAAAAGAGTGATTTTGGCAAGGGCAAAATTGTTATGGCTAGATGACTGGGTAAGAGGATCTCCAAAATGGCAATTCTTGTGGGGCATTCCTGGCATGCAGTTTACCAAAAGTGGTGTAAGGAAGGACAGCCAGTGAGCCGGCATCAGGATCATGGGCGCCCAAAGCTTATTAATGGAAATGGGTAGCGAAGGCTAGCCCTTCTGATTCGATCACACAGAATAGCTACTGTAGCTCAAATTGTTGAAAAACTTAATGCTGTTCATGATTGTAGCGGATGGCACTGGGCTGTCCTGCAAATGTCTTTGAAATTACTGCATTCATGTGATCTGCTAGTTTTCTATGTGTTTTAAAAGAATTGTATTCCTCTGATTGTTCGGTAGTTTCATTCCCTTAGTTTATTCAAATGAAAATACCGAACAACCAGACCTCCCCTGTGTGAAGTGTGTCCTCAATTACCCGTTGCAACATTGTTGCGAACGGGTAATTGACTAGTAAGTAGCCGTCCTTTGTTCTCTGCCATTTTAAAACTCCCGAACAGCGGTGTTTTGCCGTCGAGTGTCTGGAACTAAAATCGGACACTCGAGTAGGCGAACACCGCTGAGACCTCCACAAGCCCGGTCCGTTCGGTTCCAAACTACCGAACGGCCCCTCGTTCGGTAGATAGAAAGAACCGAACGAGGGGATTCAGGCGAACCCTCCCTAGCCTCTATAGCTAGATGTTTTCGTGTATTTAATTCCCTTATGCCAGGACCGACCGCAGGGCCCATTCGCATGGAACCTCATTCGGCTATCTCAGTTAGTGCGGTCGGTCATTTTATTCCCTCCATACATTTCCCGAACCCCTGGTCTGATCTGGGTGATTTTTTGATATGTTGTTCACCCAGATCAGGGGTATCTGGGGATGTAGGATTTAAAGCGGTACCCCTACGTTTAGGGGTACATCCAGAAACGGGGGGAATTACTGTACTGGATAAGGGGATTATGATGCTGGCTGAGGGGAGGAGATGTGTGGGAGGTTACCAGGACAGGATTGGCTACTGTAATAATTATTGTAAATCCCTCCCTTGCATGGGAGCATGCTTTAAAAGGAGACTGTTGATTAAAGCTTTCAGTTCTGCTCCTGAAACTGTGTGTCGTCCAGTTATTGGGATTGCTGTGGGGATATTGCTGTTATTTTACCTGCTGGAAACCTTGCCTGTGGATTTATTATTTGCTTGTTCCTGAGCCTCACTTGGATCATAAGCGGAGATAACCTGGGGAATATTGCATCTCCGCTACAATGATACAGAACACAGTGTATTGCAGATTGCTTCTTATGGGGCTACGTAGCGGCAGACTGGTCAGCGTGCCTATAATGACCACTGTCGATAGCACCTTCAATGGGGACGTGAGCATCAGAACTGGACCATGGAGCAATGGAAGACGGTTGCCTGGTTTAAAGAATCATATTTTCTTTTAGACCAGGTGGAGGGCCGGTTGTACCTGCGTTGTTTACCTGAGGAAGAGATGGCAACAGGATGCGCTATGGGAAGAAGGCAGGCCGGTGGATGTTCTGCTGGAAAACCTTGGGTTCTAGCATTCATGTGGATGTTAGTTTGACACATACCACCTACATAGAAAATGTTGCAATCCATATACACCCTTCATGGAAATAGTGTTTCCTGATGGTAGTGACCTCCTTCAGCAGGATAATGCACCCTGCCACACTGCAGAAATTGTTCAGGAATATTTTATGGAATATGACAAAGGGTTCAAGGTGTTGCCTTGGCCTACAAATTTCCCAGATCTCAATCCAACTGAGCATCTGTAGGATGTGCTGGAGCAACAAATCTGATCCATGGATGCCCCATCTGGCAACTTGCAAGACTTGAGCTGTTTTGGCAGCATGAGGGGGAACTACACACTCTTAGGCAGGTGGTTTTAATGTTGTGGCTGATCAGAGTACATTCAGATATATGAAACTATATCCTTACACTGACAAAACAAAATGCAATTTAAAATGATATGACTCCAAAACAGACTTGGAAAAAAAAGTTTTTTAAAAGAGATCTTTTATCAAGTATATCTGTCATCACCGATGTATTCCTGACCCCATAATGTTAAAACCACCATCTAGCCCCCCGGGCCACTCATGCCTCCATAAATATAGCAAAATCTTACTGTATTCAAGCCTGAAGCTGTAGATCTGCATGTTGTTTGCCTAAGAAAAACAAGCTGTCTGCTGACATCATCAGAAGTGGTAGCCTGATCCAATCACAATGCTTCTCCATAGGCTTGGCTGAGACTGACAAGAAGACAGATTAGGGGCAGAGCCAGCATGATTCAAACACAACCCTGGCCAATCAGCATCTCCTCATAGAGATGAATTGAATCAATGAATCTCTATGAGGAAAGTTCAGTGTCTGCATGCAGAGGGAGGAGATACTGAATGTTTGGATGCTTTTTAGGCAGCCATGACCCAGGAAGGATCTCTAACAGCTATCTGAGGAGTGGCCAGTGAAGTTATCACTAGGCTGTAATGTAAACACTGCATTTTCTCTGAAAAAAGTGTTTACAGCAAAAAGCCTGAAGGTAATGATTCTACTCACCAGAACAAATTCAATAAGCTGTAGTTCTTCTGGTGACTATAGTGTCCCTTTAAATATATTGCTTGAGTATTTAAAGGAGACTTTCTGTGTTTTTACAATAGTTCATTCAGAATAGCTACAAAGACTACAAAAAAAGAATGTCCCTTGGTATCGTATGTGAACTAGCAGCCTTCTGCTACTCCTAGCATACGATGCTATATTGAATAGGGAAGAGACAATTTCCAGATAAGGAAAATTGTCTCTTCCCTATGCTAGCTACTTCTCCAGAACATATGGATAATTGCATAGACACTTCACTCCCTGTTTTAGTGATATTTAGTGATATAGCTGCAGCCTCTATGTCCTGTTTGACCTTAAAGTTTGTTAAACTGTTTAATGGTTTAACATCACTGTTTGGTCCACAGACACCATCTTCACTGCGTCCCCTCTCTTGTGCTTGGCTACTGTACAATATTGGAATTGTTGCTTTGGGATAACGGATAACTGTGAATAGATCCCTTGTGAAGCAATGTGTCTATAGTGTTTGTTTACTTATTTTGTTATATTTAAAATAAACTATATGCGTGTTAATGCGTGTGTAAATGTATTTTACAATGCTCGAAAATAAGAAAGAAAAGTAGAAATTATTGTGTGACTATTAACAAAGTATCTTTCATACAAAGAGACTCTATTCTAGTCTGAGTTTCCATTTAGATAAATGGAATTTGCTTACATGTTCAATGTTTACCTATGTAATGTGTTGCTTTGCGGAAAATACATCCTTGCTCGCTATTTGCTCAGTATCCAGGTAGACAGGTGTTTGCAGTCTCAGAGGTTTTATGTGCATTGTAACCAAAGCTTCTGCTCTTTGGAAGTTATAATTCCTTCCATTATACAGCCCTGATCTTTTCTTTTTCAAATATTTTAAGTGCTCTTTTAAGATCAAAAAGCACCTTTTTTTAGATGAACCATTATAAAGGCAGAAACCTTTATTTATTTCTTTAACAAGTTAACTTGAAAGGATATAAGGGTACTGCTAATAATTAGCTCTAAACAGGTATATTGGACAATAAAGCGTTCAGGTCCTATTATAGCTGCTAAATGATGACTTGTCGGTGCTTGCTACAATATGACATCATTAGCAGCTAATGTAAATCAGCCGATTTAAATGTATAAAGCTTTACTGAGCAAACCAGAAATTCAGGATGCAGGCTGTGATGAAAATATTGAGGTAGCAAAAATTTTACTGCAGTTCTTGCTCTGATCCCTTGCGTGCAGTTTAGTGATGCCGGGGATCTGGAATATAATGTCACTCCGGCTCTGGCACCACTAAACCGCATGAGGGAACTGAGTAAATTAGAGAGTAGCCCAATTGGACTAGCGAAAGGATCCACTCCAACTCTCCCAACGGTAAGGAGGTTGGGTGGACTTAAATAAAAATAAAAAATTTGTGAGTGTAAGAAAATGTGTGTGTGTTTCTGTCAGTGAGTGTGTGTGTGTGTGTGTATGTCTGCTAGTGTGGGATCTTATTTTCTCTTATTCTGTAGGATTTGAGTATTGTATTGTAGACCTTTTAACTTTGTCTCTTGACACCTCTAGTAGTTTACTATATCAGTAAATAAGTTTGCAATAATTCTTCTTCATCATTCTTTAAAACTGGAGAATCTGTCCCTTTACTAAGAAAGCACTCTTAGGATCAATATATTGAAGGAGTAGCATGCATTATACAAGTATTACATTTTGTTATAGGAATTTTAAGACCTAAGTGTGCATCACATGTGTTGTAAAGCTAACAAAAGTTAAATTTTTCACCTTTTCACCCTATCTTACCCTGAATGCATTAGTAGAAAAGATTATCATATATAGGTATAAGTAAGCCTAGGTAAAATAAGCAATCACTCAACATGATTTAGTGTTTTAAATGGTGTTTTTTGCATAAGAGCAGGTGTCCGTTCTTACTTATATAAAGAAACAACCATTAGATTATACTAATAATATTTCCATATTCTTGCATTTGTTTGTATTTAATAAATAAAACAGAAAAAATCATGTCTTCTGTAGAAGTGTTTTTTTTTCTATGCTTTGCATTGGTCAAGTCTCTAATGCGTCTACCCTGAACACATATATGTGTTTTTTTTTTTTTTGTATTCTTCTCTGGTTGTTTTAGATATAAAAGTGTCTATGTAAAAATAGTCAACCATTATTTTGTTAAATTTGAAAACCCAGTAGAAATGAAAAATCTGAGTTACTTGCATGTTTAAAGTGTACCTTTCATGGTACACACAAATTTATTTAATTAAATAGAACATTAAATTACACCTGTGTGTAGTGCTAGGAAAATTACTAGTAGATGTATAGAGTGGGAGTAAAAACTATTTTATAGGGACACTATAGTCACCTGAACAACTATGGTTTTATGTAGTTATTCTTGTGTGTATAGTCAGTCCCTGCAGGCCTTTTCATGTAAATACTGCCTGTTCAGAGAAACGGTGTCTAGGGACACCTCTACTGGAAGTCACTCAGACGGTGCTTCCTGGGTCAGTGCTGCTTACTGTGCAGCACTGATGTTCAGCGTCTTCATGCTTTTGCAAGGAGACTCTGAACGCTCCCCATAGAGATTCATTGGGTCAATGCATCTCTATGAGGAGATACTAATTGGTGCAGTGAGGCGTTTTGCCATGCATGTGCAATAGCCTCCCAATGCTTTCCTATGTGACAAGACCCACGCAGCGCTGGAATAAAGGTAAATGTTTACCTTTTTAATGGGGCCAACGCCGGCCATGTGTTTTTACATTATCATGTCAGGAATACACGTTTGTATTTCTGCCACCATAGTGTACCTTTAAAGTAATTATTTTCCTCATTTATGAATCTCTTCTTTAGCATAGACCTCTGTCGACTAACAAAGAGCAGGAGACGATGGATGTGTAATGAAACCAGGATGTGAGCATTGTTGAGGAGGTTTTTCCAAATCTAATTAAATTGGAATGCATTCTGGACCAGTGTTGAGTGTCAGCTCCGGATTTACATAGGGGCCGATGGAGCTGCAGCTCCAGGTCCATGCCTATAGAATAGGCCCATTGATTAAAAAAAGAAATATATATATATGTATATATATATATATTTTTATTTTTTTTCCCTACTCTACACATGCTCTTGCTTAAGTATGGAAAATTGAGAGGGATCTAGGGGACAAAACTTGTGTGGACTGGCTGTCAATTATATTAGTTAAGGTATAGCTGACTTTGCACACTATGCAAATGCTCTTGCTGCTTCAACCTCTCTAAGACTGTGGCATGTTCCCTTTTTTTCTACACTCACTACTTACACCTGTTCTCTGTCCCTGACTGTATAACAGGAGCTTCTGCTTACTAGTAAGAAGGTTAGTAGAGGAGGGGACCAGTGAGTGCTAGTGGACAGTCCATGGGAAGCATAGAGTCAGTGTATCATTAGATGCATTTATGTCAAGCTCAGAGTGCGGTCTGCACAGTATGCCCTTGGTTGGACATCCTGCATGATTGGCAGGCAGCCTGACGTGCATTCATGTCAGGCTGACCTTCTAATTCTTCGGGCAGACAGGCATGTTCTCTCCTTTGGTCAGTTCTGGATACGTGATTTGCATCAGTGGCCCGCCCTTTTACCCTTCCCTTCAACATCCTGCTTCACGAGACACTGCTGTTAGGGGGTATGGGTTTACTTGAATGATGAAAGCGAGAGATTAGAATAGGGTATGTGTTTTCTGATAGCTAAATCCTGTGAGTTTCCCTCCAGCACCATCTCCACCAGATAAAGATAGATGAGGCTTGGGAGGTATAACTGTTTTAGTGTTTTCTGTCGATAAGGTCCATTATAATTTTCAGCACCAGGCCCAATGGTTCTTAATCTGGCCCTGGTGGGTGTCACAGCATTATAACACCCGCAGTGCTGAGAACATGATTCAGAACTAGGGGCAACTAATATTGATATCTACAATATCTCTATGATATAAGTATAATTTATATATTTGCCATTTTCAAAGTTTTTTCTCTCTGTGAGACTCAAATGGCGTTACAAAAATTATAAGACATAAAAGTTAAAGCTTCTGATAAGGAATACATTTTTCTTACCTTTAATATAAACATGTTTGTTTTATCTTCTACCGCTTTACAACTCTTCTGTAATGAAGTCTTCTTGGATTTTAACATGATAAAAAACACCATATTATTATTATTATTATTATTTTATTATTTCTAGAGCACCAGCAAATTCCGTAGCGCTGTACAATGGATGGACTAACAGACACGTAATTGTAACCAGACAAATGGACGCACAGGAACAGAGGGGTTGAGGAACCTGCTCAATGAGCTTACATGCTAGAGGGAGTGGGGTATAGTGACATAAAGTAGGGTATAAGTAGGGGTAATGAAATAGATTACTAGAAAAGTATTCACTGAGAACTTAGTAGGTTATTTTTGACAGTTGCAGGAGAGAAGTCATGGAGTGGAGGGGGGATAAAAATCCACTAACAGTTTAAATGATATGCTTTCCTGAAGAAGTGTGATTTCAAAGATTTTTTGAAGGAGTGGAGACTGGGTGAAAGTCTAATGGAGAAGGGAAGTGAGTTCCACAGAAAAGGTGCAGCCCTGGAGAAGGCTTGGAGGCGAGCATCAGATGTGGGAGTACGGACAGAGGATAGGCGTAGGTGAGCGTCTTGTCAGATGCAATATGGTATCATGGAAGTCTATGATACCTCTCTAAAGTGTTTTCTGTCTGTGACAGCAGAATGTTTAGCTATACAGGATGATGAAGATAGCAGTAAAAATTAAAACACAAGTGCTCATTTAATAAAGCGAATTAAGAAGGAATTAAAATATACAAGTTAGAAAACAATTGAACTATACATATTGAATAGGTATTTGTTGCAGTAAAAAAAAAAAGTGTAATTTCCTTTTAATGACACCTTAGTTATCACATTACACAATTACTGACAGATGGTGTGCACAGTGAAAAAATACAGTGGATTATGACATCACTAGGAGATTAGTCAGGCTAAAATCAGTTGGAGGTGACATGCTATTGTGCATGAAGACAATATACTTGTCAATTGTTGCTTTTTGAGCCACTGAGTCATTTTCATCACAATGAAATACACATGTTATGTTATTATTTCTTTTAATATCCTGGCAGAAGTTTATTATATTTGTCAATTACTATTTAATCTCTTCTAACACAAACTACCATAAATATGATGGCTACATGTACATTATCACTTTGTTTAAATCAATCAAATAATGACTGATATAATTTCATGAAGAGAATTAAAAAGGCCTTGATCGTACTTAGAACATCTGTCATTAACCTGTGAAACTCAGTTATAAAATAGTAGAAAATACTTATAAAGTTTAATTGTCTTTATTTTAATTAAAGAGACACTCTTTAAAGCACCATAACAATTGCAGCTCATTTTAGAGGTCATAGTGCTCTTATACTGTGTGTGAAGTCCCTACGATTTTTACCAAAACACTTTGACATAAATTGGGGATCCTAATCCTAAAATTGTTACCTCAGCAGCTGCCATAATAAGGCATTTTACTTTATCATCCTTTCAAATATATGCATGATTCTGCTGGGAACTCTGGGTTGTAGCACAATGTATCCAATACCTGTAGCCCTTCTAAGACTCTTGACTAAAAGATGAAAACTTGATTCTATTTATCAGAAGGTACTGCAGCATTTCAATATGGATAAACCCTGCTATACCACAGGCTCTCAGCATATATTTGCATTGCATGAACACAACTTCCATATATTTGGATATATAATAAGGAAGTATAATTTCTCATTGCAGGCTTCAAAATGGTGTGCCAAAAACTGAACCCATAACTCATTTCCCCCAACTGTCCCTATTTAGGAGGGACAGTCACTAATTCTACCCTAATGTCTCTGTCCCTCTTTTCTAGGAGCTCCATGTTGTTTGTGTGTCTAGGTATGTAACAGAGCTCCACAGCAATAATACTCACAGTATTGTTACTTTTTTTTTTTTTTTTTTTAGTAAATATGTTTTTATTTCGGTTTACAGTGTCGAAAGTGAATCACATTGACACTCGCAGGTCTCCATATGCATTTAGGGTACAGTAACCAAAGCACAACGTGTGTATAACGTATTCAGGACAATCATTCGGGCACATAAGCCCACATTAGCGGTGGACTCGCAGGTCCCTTACAGCATGCAGTTTTTGTCCCTAAACTGGTTTATCGTTTGTATTCAGTTGATCCGTTTGTTAAGTAACATTAAGCAAACTTCAGTGTGGACTCGCAGGTCCACTCAGGGTAAGACAAAAGCAGGCGTTTGAAAGGAATGACAGTCTGCCAAACCAGCATTGGTGACGCGCAGGTCACTATGTAGCAGGTGTTATAGTCGTGTGTCGGGCTCACAAGTCTCGTTGCAGTGAGGTGCTAGTAGATGCTAAGGTGCCAGGGTGTGTCCGCTGGTCCCTTTGAGCCCAGCGTTAAGGCCCGTGGCCTGATCTGGAGAACGTGCATGTGGGTATCATATGTTCTGTTGTCCCCTCATGGGGAAGTGAGCGTCTCCACGGAGGCCTTATAGGTCCTCTCTTATGTTGTAACTGGCGTATGCCTAGTACTTGTCTGTTCGTGTGCAGTGTTTGGGGTGGGGGGTATCAGGGTAGTGGCGTCTGGGGAGGTGGGGGGTGGGGGTGCGTCTGCGTCTTGGTCCCGTCTGTCTAGGTCGTCTCTGTGTTTGTCGTTCTATGCGGCCTCGTCACTTCGTCCTTACGTGTCATATTGGAGTCTGGTTGTGAATTCTGCCTTTGTAGTAGTCAGTATCCAGTGGGACAGTATTGTTACTTTAAACTACAGCAGATGTGTTTTATAAAATCAGTGGGTAAATGATATATTGTTCTTCCTCTAAATTACATTTTAGTTTTAAAAATTGTGTTTAGTAATTGACCTAAAAGTTCTCCAACCAGTAACACCAATCAAATAAAACTGACGCTCTTTGTCCTTTTGAAATGTTGGGAGGTATGAAGTTAGTTGCAACAAATGCACTATGATGCGCTACAATAGATATTTTTATTATTATTAACGCCAATTTATTGGACATTTATGAGACAATCACAGAATGTTACAGGAACAATAGGTGGATGAGGACCCTGCTCAAACAAACTTACAATCTAGAGTATATGTTATGGTGTCCCTTTAACACCAAAATATGCATTGCTGGACTTTTAGGTATATGTATGCAGATGTGGGTGTTTTTACAAAAATAGTAATAATGCTAAATCTTGGCATCAAATGTCGGTGACTGTTTGTAAAGAGTAAACTACATTCAGGGCCAGACTGGGAAGAAAACTCGGCCCGGGCATTTTTAAATTACAGCGGCCCACTAAAAATGGGGCGGGGTCAGATAGGGTGTGTTTTGTCATCACCAATGACAAGCACGCCGCATCACAAAGTGAACATGTTGGTTCAATGCTCTTCCAGGGTAGACCATGCGCAGAGCTCTGCTGAAGAGCTCTAGCATGAGAAAAAGTCCCTGTATTTGTTCTGCACAGCGCGAGCGAATTTAATAACATGCTTGCACTGTGTTTGCTTGAAATTTGTCTCTGGTGTCTCCATAGATAAGATACCAGGAGACAAAAATGCTAGGAAAGCATATTGTGCAGTGTGTGTGTGTGCAGTGGTGTATCCAGTGGCGTACACATGACCCATGGGGCCCCGGTGCGAAAATTGATCCGTGGGCCCGCCCGCGCGTGCCGCAACACATGGCGGTGGGCACCTGGTCGCAGGGGTCACAGGGTTGCGACCCCTGCGACCGCGGTAAGTACGCCAGTGCATGCAGATGCACACACACTTAAAGGACCACTACAGACACCCAGATCACATCAGCTCAATGAAGTGGTCTGGGTGCCAGGTCCCTCTAGTTTTAACCCTGCAGCTGAAAACATAGCAGTTTCAGAGAAACTGCTATGTTTCACTGAGGGTTAATCCAGCCTCTAGTGGCTGTCTCACTGACAGCCGCTAGAGGAGCACACTGAACGTCCATAGGAAAGCATTGAGTAATGCTTTCCTATGGGCGGTTTGAATGCGTGCGCGGTCGCATTCGGAGCTGAGAGGCTGAGGGATCCTCAGCGCCAAGGGAGTCCGGCGCTGGAGAAAGGTAAGTGCTGAAGACACACACACTCTCACTTACAGGCGCATACACACTAGCTAACAGACACACACATTTACTGACAGAGACACACTCAGCGACAGACATACATACACACTCACTTACAAAACATACACTCTCATTGACAAACACACACTCACTAACAGACATCAAACAGACTCACTAACACACACACTCAGTAAGACACACACAGTAACACTCACTGGCACTCACTAGCAGACACACTCACTCACTCTAACACTCACTCTAACACTCACTGACACTCACTAGCAGACACACTCACACTCACTGACACTCACTAGCAGAAACACTCACTCACTCTAACACATACTCTAACACTCACTAGCAGACACACACACACTCACACTAACACTCACTCTAACACTCACACACACTCTAACACTCACACACTAACACTCACACTAACACTCACTCTAACACTCACACACTCTAACACTCACACACACTCTAACACTCACACACTCTAACACTCACTAACAGACACACACTCACACTAACACTCACTCTAACACTCACACACTCTAACACACACACACTCTAACACTCACACACTCTAACACTCATTAACAGACACACACACACACACTCACACTAACACTCACTCTAACACACACACACACTCTAACACTCACACACACTCTAACACTCACACACACTCTAACACTCACACACACACTCTAACACTCACACACACTCTAACACTCACACACACTCTAACACACACACTCACACACACACTCACACTAACACTCACTCTAACACTCACACACACTCTAACACTCACACACTCTAACACTCATTAACAGACACACACACACACACTCACACTAACACTCACTCTAACACACACACACACTCTAACACTCACACACACTCTAACACTCACACACACTCTAACACTCACACACACACTCTAACACTCACACACACTCTAACACTCACACACACTCTAACTAACACTCACTCACTAACACTCACACATGTTGTTTTTTTTTTAAATGTAATCCCCCCAGCCTCCTTACCTTTTGGAGTGCTGGGGGGATTATTCCCTGGGGTCCAGTGGTGCTGCTGGGCTCCTGGGCAGGTGGCCGGTCGGGCAGGCGGGCGCGCAAAGAAGCACTCACTGCTTCCTCTTCAGCTCCCTCGCGCGCCGCGTAGGGATGCCGGCGCCGGAAGATGACGTCATCTTCCGGCTCCGGTATCAGTGCGGTGCGCGAGGGAGCTGAAGAGGAAGCACCGTGTGCTCCCTCGCGCGCCCGCCTGCCGGGGGTCAGCAGGGCCAGCCTCGGGGGGCCCTGGGGTGGCCGGCTCCTGGGCCCCCCATGGGAAGAGGCTGGCCCAGTGGGTGTCAGGTTACCTTTGGTGTCTACCTCGGAGGAGGTTAGACACCCAGACGTCCATCCTCCCAGGGGGGCTGACTCACCCGATCCTTGCACTCCTCCCGGTCGTTTACACGCCGGCCGCGATAGCTCCGCCTCCTTTTATGACGCGGCGCTCAGTAGCCGACGTCATGACGGCAATCACGTTCCGACCCGTCAATCACAGCAACCAAGTGCCGAACAACCAATCAGGACCCGTTGGGGGCGGAGCCAACAGTTAAAGAGCCAAGGTATAAAAAAGGGTTCTGTGGAATGATTCATTACCCTGTCGTGGTTCTAGCTAGTCTGGTCACTCAGTGCAATTACCTCTATTGTCTTTTGGTTCCTGACTCGGCTTGTATTTTGACCCTGCTTTCCTCTCTTGTCCTTTTGACTCGGCTTGTCTCTCGCTTACCTACTCTCTCGTTCCCTCGACCTCGGCTTGTCTCTGACCATTCTTTGCTTTCTCCTTACGTTAGTCCGGCCATTCTAAGGTCCGGTATACGTACCTATCTCCTGTTTGTATTCTGCGTGTTGGATCCCTGTCACGATCCTGACATTACGACAGGGCCAATGGATCCTGCAGGTACAAACTCTCAGGTCGGTTCTCCTGACTCTAGATTTGAGGCCATGGATCATAGAATGGGCCAGATGGCTCTAGCTCTGCAAGCATTGCTATCTCGTCCTAGTAGTCACTCAGAGGAGATGCGTACCCCATCTATCTCTCCTATAAGTACAGGCCTAGAGGTAGCCACAGTGGCTACTTCTTCCCGTGTTACGTCCCCGTCACGCTATGGCGGCGCTCCTGACACTTGTCGAGGGTTTTTAAACCAGATAGGTATTCATTTTGAGTTACAACCCCACGCCTACCCTACTGACAGGGCGAAGGTTGGATTTATAATTACCTTGCTCATTGACAAGGCACTTAGATGGGCTAACCCCCTGTGGGAAAATGATAACTCGTTAGTTTATAATTATAATGCTTTTGTCGCTGCATTTAGGAGAGCTTTTGACCCCCCAGGAAGAAAGGCCAATGCAGCTAGACTACTGTTACGTCTTAGACAGTATAACCGAACCCTCGTGGATTATGCTTTAGAGTTCAGATCCTTGGCGGCAGAAGTCAAGTGGAATGAACAGGCTTATATGGACGTATTTATGAACGGGTTATCTGATGAGATTTTAGATGAGGTGGCCACAAGAGATCTTCCTGAAAATTTGAAGGATCTGATTTCATTTATTTCCCGAATAGATGAACGTATGAGACAGAGGCAGAATATTCGGGATAGAACCCGCAGATCCTCCATAAGACTAGCTCCCTCATTTCAGACTTCTGATTCTACTACTTTAGCTCTCCCAGAACCTATGCAAATAGGTAATACTCGACTCTCAGAAGAGGAAAGACAGTACAGGAGAAGGGAGGGTCTTTGTATGTATTGCGGAATTAGAGGTCACCTACGCCTTAATTGCCCTAACCGGCCGGGAAACGCTCGCACCTAAGTTTCTCAAGAGGACAGGCCTTGGGTGTTTCTATCTTGTCCTCTATATATGATTATAAAGATCATAGGCTTCTGATACCTGTTTCTTTAGCTTGGGAAAAGGGAGTATTTAATGCTATGGCTTTGATAGATTCCGGAGCAGCTGAAAGCTTTATTGACCAAGAAGCTTTATTGACCAAGCCTTTGTCACTAACCATTCTATCCCATCTCAGCTAAGGGATACACCCTTGGCCGTTGAGGCCATAGATGGTAGACCATTATCTGAACCTGTTATTCTTCGTGAAACCATACCAATTAAGTTAACCACTGGTATCCTTCACGAGGAAAGAATATCCCTCATGCTGATCTCATCTCCTTCAGTTCCTATAGTCTTGGGGTATCCCTGGCTTAAGAAGCATAACCCTATCATTGACTGGGAACTGGGTGAGATAGTCTCCTGGGGTCAGGGTTGCCAGAGAGGATGTTTGCAGAAAGTCTCACCGATTTGCAGGGTTGACGCCCCGGTTAACTCTTCCCAACCTTCAGATTTACAGATACCGTCGCAGTACCTGGATTTAAAGGCAGTCTTTGACAAAAAGAGGGCTGATACTTTACCTCCACATAGGTCTTTCGACTGTAAAATTAGACTCCTACCTGGTACTATGCCTCCGAGGGGTACGGTATATCCTTTATCCACTAAGGAAAACTTAGTCCTAGAGGAGTACATACGTGAAAACCTAGACAAAGGATTTATTAGGAGATCATCTTCTCCGGCCGGGGCCGGTTTCTTTTTTGTAGATAAAATAGACGGCACTCTACGGCCTTGCATTGATTATCGGGGCTTGAATAAGATAACTGTTAGAAATGCTTATCCTATTCCTTTAATTACTGAGCTCTTTGATCGACTGAAAGGCTCCAAGATTTTTACCAAGTTAGATTTGAGGGGAGCTTATAACTTGGTGAGAATTCAACAGGGAGACGAATGGAAAACAGCTTTCAATACCCGTTATGGCCACTATGAATACACGGTAATGCCCTTCGGGCTTTACAATGCACCTGCAGTATTCCAGGACCTTATTAATGAGGTTCTTAGGGAATTTCAGCATGAATGCGTTATAGTATATTTGGATGATATACTAATACACTCTAGAGAGATTGAGACTCACCACAGACAAGTCAGAAGGGCACTGCGCAAACTGTTACAACATGGATTGTACTGCAAATTGGAAAAGTGTAGCTTCGACCAATCTCAGATAAACTTTCTTGGCTACGTTATTTCTGGAGGCGGATTTAGGATGGACCCCATTAAACTCCAATCGATTTTAGATTGGCCATTGCCCAGGGGACTCAAGGCCATTCAGAGATTTATCGGATTCTCCAATTATTATAGGCGCTTCATTAAAGGTTACTCTTCTATTATTGCTCCTATTACCAATATGACTAGACAGGGTGCTGATACCAAGACTTGGTCTACAGAGGCTCTCTCTGCTTTTAAAACACTCAAAGAACATTTTGCCTCAGCACCGATATTAGTTCATCCTGACACATCTTTGCCTTTTCTACTCGAGGTTGACGCCTCGGAGACAGGTATAGGCGCTATCTTGTCCCAAAGGCTAGGTTTGGATAAACCGTTACATCCATGTGGGTTTTTTTCCAAGAAATTATCTGGGCCTGAAAGTAGATATGACATTGGTGATAGGGAACTGTTAGCGGTCATTATGGCCTTAAAGGAATGGAGACATTTGTTGGAGGGGACATTATACCCGGTTACTATTTTGACGGATCACAAGAATTTGTCCTACATAGGGGAGGCCAAGCGCTTGTCCGCCAGGCAAGCTCGTTGGTCCTTGTTTCTGACACATTTCAATTACGTGCTCACTTATAGACCTGGTTCTAAGAACTCTAAGGCAGATGCATTGTCCCGTCAACATGAACCTTCTACGGTGTCTGAAGCAGCCTTGTCTTCTATCGTTCCCAAGTGTAATATTATTGCCAACACATGTGTCAGGATACACTCGCCGTTGCTTGCTGAGATCAAGAAAGTACAACATCTAGCTCCCAAACCTGTTCCTGGGGATCGATACTTCGTTCCTCCTGAGCTCCAAGTGGAACTGCTGCATTGCTTTCATGACAGTAAAATTGCTGGGCACCCCGGCATACGCAAAACGTGTTCCCTGATTTCTAAAGATTTCTGGTGGCCTTCTCTTTGTAAGGATATAAGGGATTTCGTCAGGGCATGTGCTGTCTGTATGAAGACTAAGCAACCCCACGCGCTCCCTTGTGGACTTTTGCACCCCTTAGAAATTCCCGAGAGACCATGGTCGTGTTTGGCTATGGACTTCATTGTCGATTTGCCTGTTTCTAAAAAACATACTGTTATTCTCACGGTGATTGACAGGTTTACTAAAATGGCTCATTTCGTGCCCTTGCCTAAACTGCCCTCATCTCCCGAATTAGCTGAGATATTCGCGAGGGAGATTTTTCGTTTACATGGTATTCCCTCTGAAATTGTTTCTGATAGAGGTTCCCAATTTGTTTCCCGCTTTTGGAAGTCTTTCTGTTCTCACTTAGGCATCAAGTTGAATTTCTCATCTGCCTATCATCCCCAGTCCAACGGAGCTGCCGAACACACCAACCAAAAGATTGAACAATATTTGCGTTGTTTTGTTTCTGAACACCAGGACGATTGGGTTGGTCTGATTCCTTGGGCAGAGTTTGCACACAACAATCTCGTTTGTGATTCTACTCGTTCTAGCCCCTTTTTCTTGAATTATGGCTTTCATCCTTCCATTCTTCCATCGGTTTCCCCTTCCCAAGGGGTTCCGTCGGTTGATGTTCATGTCGCCAATCTGAGAAAGTTGTGGGATCAGACTCGACGAATTCTTCTTCAGAATTCCATGGTGTTCAAACGACACGCTGACAAACGGAGACGGGTGGCTCCGGTTTTTGCCCCGGGTGATAGGGTGTGGTTGTGTACCAGAAACATCCGCTTGAAGGTTCCTTCCATGAAATTTGCCCCTCGTTACATAGGCCCTTACAAGGTTCTGTGTCGGATTAACCCGGTTGCGTATCGTCTTGCCCTTCCGCCTGCCCTGCGCATCCCTAACTCTTTTCATGTTTCTTTGTTGAAGCCTTTGGTTTGCAACAGATTTTCCGCCGCTGAGTCCTCTCCTCTCTCTGTCCAGGTTGAGGGTCAGGAGGAATATGAAATCAAATCCATTCTCGATTCTCGTATTTCTCGGGGGAGGTTGCAATATCTTGTTGACTGGAAGGGGTATGGGCCTGAAGAAAGGTCTTGGGTGGTCCATGAAAATGTGCATGCCCCTCGTCTCCTCCGGGCATTTCATGCTCGTTTTCCGTCTCGCCCCGGTTCCTTCCGCCCGGTGGGCGTTTCTGAGAGGGGGGGTACTGTCAGGTTACCTTTGGTGTCTACCTCGGAGGAGGTTAGACACCTAGACGTCCATCCTCCCAGGGGGGCTGACTCACCCGATCCTTGCACTCCTCCCGGTCGTTTACACGCCGGCCGCGATAGCTCCGCCTCCTTTTATGACGCGGCGCTCAGTAGCCGACGTCATGGCGGCAATCACGTTCCGACCCGTCAATCACGGCAACCAAGTGCCGAACAACGAATCAGGACTCGTTGGGGGCGGAGCCAACAGTTAAAGAGCCAAGGTATAAAAAAGGGTTCTGTGGAATGATTCATTGCCCTGTCGTGGTTCTAGCTAGTCTGGTCACTCAGTGCAATTACCTCTATTGTCTTTTGGTTCCTGACTCGGCTTGTATTTTGACCCTGCTTTCCTCTCTTGTCCTTTTGACTCGGCTTGTCTCTCGCTTACCTGATCTCTCGTTCCCTCGACCTCGGCTTGTCTCTGACCATTCTTTTGCTTTCTCCTTACGTTAGTCCGGCCATTCTAAGGTCCGGTATACGTACCTATCTCCTGTTTGTATTCTGCGTGTTGGATCCCTGTCACGATCCTGACAGTGGGTACACACCGGGTCGCAGGGGCGGCCGGGCCCGGTCGCAACCGCGACCCCTGCGACCCTGGTATGTATGCCACAGCCCTAGGCATGCCAAAACCCAGGCGTGCGTGAGGGTGCTATGTGCGTGTGAGGAAGCTGTGTGTGAGGGTGCTGTGTGCATGTGAGGAAGCTGTGAGTGTCAGGGGTGCAGTGTGTGTGTTTGAGGGTGCTGTGAGTGTCAGGGGTGCAGTGTTTGTGAGTGTCAGGGGTGCAGTGTGTGTGAGTGAGGGCGCTGTGAGCGTCAGGGGTGCAGTGTGTGTGTGTGTGCTAGTGAGGGTGCTGTGATTGTCAGGGGAGCAGTGTGTGTGTGTGTGTGAGTGAGGGTGCTGTGAGTTTGAAGGGTGCAGTGTGTGTGTGTAATTGAGGGTGGTGTGAGTTTGAGGGGTGCAGTGTGTGTGAGTGAGGGTTCTGTGAGTGTCAGGGGTGCAGTGTGTGTGTGTGTGTGTGTGTGTGTGTGATTGAGGGTGCTGTGAGTGTCAGGCGTGCAGTGTGTGTGTGTGTGGGTGCTGTGAGTGTAAGGGGCAGTGTATGTGTGTTTGCTGTGGGTGTCAGGGGTACAGTGTGTGTGTGAGTGAGGGTGCTGTGAGTGTCAGGGGTACAGTGTGTGTGTGTGTGAGTGAGGGTGCTATGAGTGTCAGGGGTGCAGTGTGTGTGTGAGTGAGGGTGCTGTGAGTGCCAGGGGTGCAGTGTGTGTGCATGTGAGTGAGGGTGCTGTGAGTGTCAGGGGTGCAGTGTGTGTTTGTGTGTGTGTGCTGTGAGTGTCAGGGTTGCAGTGTGTGTGTGTGTGTGTGTGTGAGTGAGGGTGCTGTGAATTTTAGGGGTGCTGTGTGTGTGAGAGTGAGGGTGCTGTGAGTGCCAAAGGTGCAGTGTTTGTGTGTGAGTGAGGGTGCTGTGAGTGTCAGGGGTGCAGTGTGTGTGTGTGTGAGTGAGGGTGCTGTGAGTGTCAGGGGTGCAGTGTGTGTGAGTGAGGGTGCTGTGAGTGTTAGGGGTGCAGGGTGTGTGAGTAAGTGAGGCTGCTGTGACGTGAGTGATTATATCCTGCTGCTGCTGCCATCCATACCTGGTGGTCCTAGTGGTGAGTGAACTCTAGCCTGTGGGGCTAGAGTTCACTCTTGCGAGACCTGGAGTGTTGCCATGGCAGAGCTCCGAATCTCGCGAGAGGAACCCGGCGGAGCTGTAAGTTAGAGCTCCTCAGGGTTTGTCTCCTGGCTGTCTCCCTCACTCTGTCCCCGCCGGCGGCCGCAATAAACTGTATGTGGGCCGGTGAGGGAGATCTTTGATCTCCCCACCGGCCCGCCGTGGACTACTGGAGGGCCGGCGCTCGGATAGTGCCAGCCCTGCAAAGACCGGCATGGTAGATCCTGTTATCTCTCTGCCCATGGACACCGCGGCCCACCGGTCATTTGCCCAGTGTGCCGATGACCAGTCCGGGCCTGACTACATTTGTAAGCACTATTTACAAGTTTTTTTCAAAATAGATCTTACCAGAGGGTATAACTAAATAAATGGCTTTTTCTTTTGCAATTTTAAAGTGATTCTGTGTCTTTTGACCTGGAATCTTTCTGAAAAGTTCCTTTTGATTGTGTTGAAATTTCTTTGAAATTGCAATACAATGAAAATATATACATTAAGCAAATAGCAACACATTTGTCACACATAATTGTAGATCTTTGTCAATCTTTAGCAAACTGCAGATTTTCCACCGCCATTTCACATCAGATTTGAGAACAGACATCATTATGCATGATACTTGGTAGATGCCTCCGGCACTTTATTGTCCATGCGCAAGATTTTCTGTGGAAGATTCAGTGTTCTGTCTGCATCCTCCACAGACCCATCTTGCATGAGCGAGAATATGATAGTTATGACAGCTCCTGGCAAATAAAGTCATTAGTAGCCAAAGAAGTATGGTGGAACGAAGATGAGGGTGCAAGGAAGGGACAGTTTAAGGTAATTATATCTCCCTATCTGTTCCACCTTTAGCCACCTCCACCAAGCTGACATATCACCATGTGCAAAGATCCCACATGGGACTGTGCCATGTTAAGACTTGGAAAGTCACAGCTTTAATTAAATTGCAGCAAGCCAGCAGGGTTATTTACTAATGCGAGAATTCAACGTGAATTTCCAATTTAGGGTCAACATTTATGAACTGGAAACATTCTCTTAGTCAGCTATGCTTTCTGTTCAGCTCAGGCCTTAAATATGAAATTCATTAAATTCTCACTTAAATTCTCACTTTAGTGAGTAACCCTGAGATAATTTTCTGCTTTGCTTTGAAAGATTAAAAAGTCATGAATATTATTTATGTCATATTTTAAATGCATATCTATTGTACATTACTAAGGACATTGTTCTTACTTTTTTGTATATAGTTTTTAAGCTTTTCAAACTAGATTCAAACTAATTGTGAATATCAACATTCTCATTTGAGTGTTTATTTACCCCTCACCCACTACCCCTCACCCTCTGTATTTTTGAAATTTAAACCCTGCAGAGCCTAGAAATAGATAAACATCTACAGACAAGGACTTTCCAATTACCTCCAATTACTTTTGAAGGATGATGTCAATTACGTCTCAGTAAGAAAGAATGGCCATAAGTTGCTTTTATTCTTAAAATTTAATTTAAGTTCACTAGAAAAAAATATATATATTTATAAGACAACAGCCCATCATGCTTACACTTATGAATAACAATAATATTTGTGTCTACGAAAATTGAATGAGAAATATCTTGTAAAAAGAACAAGTGGTTTTTCTTTGTCTATGATTCATTTTTTTAGGTGTACAAGTTTATGACATTAATAAAATTATCTGACTGCCTGTTTAGACAGACTGGTATCACAACTGATTTCTTCTGTTATTTCTAGAAGCCCATTATTATATTTTAAAACAGGAAGTCTGGCTCAGTACATCTTTAGTAAGTAGCTGTACGGAAGTTTAATCCTTCTTATGGATACAAAACAAACAACCATTTTTTAACATAATGTGTTTTCCATTTTTAGAGGATCTGCCATAGTTCATCTAAATGCAGGATCTACCTTAATTTCCTAAATGTGTTTAATAGGGCTGACCAAACCTTAAAATGGCATTTAAAAACAGAAACATAATGGAAATTAATATAGGTTTATATTATTAATAGGAAATAAGCAGGGCCAGTACAAGGATGGCAAACAAAAATGTATCGCCCACCCCACCCCCCATATGTTCTGCCCATCATGTGACATCACAATGCCCCAACCATATGATCCCCATATGGGCCAACTCCAGTTCTGCACACAGTGTCTTTTACCTGAAAAGGCAGTGTGTTTACAATGAAAAGCCTGCAGGGACAGGCTGTAGACACCAAAACCACAACATTAAGCTGTTGTGGTTCTGGTGACTATAGTGGCCCCTTAATATGAGGTAAATTAGAGATTAGTGCCACTAATAATATACTAATTTACTAATATTGGATGTATAGTTTTAGAGTTATGAAAGTTGGGTAAAAAGTATGTTTTAAAATGTATGGCTAATTGGGTTACCTCTCAGGCTAAGGGGAGGGAATCTGTGGGTTGTAACCATTGTGTGATTGGCTAATGTATAATTGTCTGTGGGCGTCTCCCTTGCATGGGAGAATTGCATAAAAGCAGAATGTGTGTCATTAAACCAGAGTTCTACTTCACCCTCAATTTGGAGTGCCGTCTCTTATTGGTGGAATCTGCTACAAGGGATTGCTATGCTTGTCATACTCACTTGCTAAATCACTACTAAGCTCTTGTAAGAGATGGTTCCTGTCTTGCCCACTGGATGGTTATGGTGTCTGCTGGAGTGCTTGGAGCCCTCAGGAAGCGCTAGGAGCATCCTTCAACGGAGGTACCCAGTCGGGGTGCCAAGTGATCCATTACACTTCCCCCTTAGTGGTCCTCTCTCCCCCACCTCCCCTCAGTGGTCCTCTTTCTCCCACCACCCTTTAGTGGTCCTCTATCTCCCCCAACCCCTTAGTGGTCCCCCCCCCACTTAGTGGTCCTCCCTCCCCCCCCCCCTTTGTGTTCCTCCCTCTTCTTTCCCTTCCCCCCCACAGTGGTCCTCTCCCCCCTCTCAGTGATCCTCCCTCTCCTCCTCTCCCCTCTTAGTGGTCCTCCCTCTCCTCCTCTCCCCCGCCGCCCTTATTAGTGCTCCTCCCTTTCCTCCTCTCCACCCCTCATTAGTGGTCCTCCCTCTCCCCCTTTGGTGGTCCCCCCTCCCCCTCTTAGTGTTATCCCCTCTCCCTGTTGTACCTCATATCTAGCGCTGTAGCGTGGCCGGGCAGTGTTGACTCCGGTACCGGAGCTTCTGTTTCCTATACCTGGCCGGACTGACAGTAAGTGCTCACTGAACTGCAGTCCGCGCCGCCTGGCCACACTACATTGAGTGATTGTCAGGAAAGGGCGCTGTACTCTTCCCTCCTGCCAGGTAACCCAAATCTGGTGCTCCCCAGGGCTGGTACGTCCTAGACGACTGCCTAAGTCGCCTATAGGATGCGCCGGCCCTGGAAACAAGGTATCTCTAGTCTATGATATTGTTTTTTAGTATCAAGCAACCTATTGTCTGCCTTGACTGGTTGCTTTTAATAAGAGTCGAAATCCAGCTGCAGATATGTAAACCAAAATGTACCTTTTGTCGATTAGGAGAATGCTGTTTTTATAAGTTTAAGCATACTGAACATAGACTGAACATAGACCCTATAAAGTACAGGTCCTAACAGGATAGCTAATATTATTATAGTCGTGTATTGGTACAGCATAAGCAAATTCAGCTAGTAAAGAGAAGACAAACTGATTTATGTTCTGCTCCTAAGAAATTTCAAGTAAAAAATTGGACAGCTTTGCGTTAACACTTATCATGTATAAGAGATGTGACATTTGCTTATTCCTTCATCTTAGTAAATGCTATTACAGTAACTTGTCTTATTAGAGCAGCAGCGGATTGTAAAAAGTTTACTTACGTCCGCCATACTTACATGTTTTGGAAGCTTCACCGCCACCTGATTCCTTTGATACGCACACGTGTGTGGTCGGGCTTCTAACAGAGATATTCCCTATGTTCTAGAGCAGGGGTCCTCAAACTCTGGCCCCGCCAGATGTTGCTGAACTACAACTCCCGTGATTCTTTGAATTACATAGATAGCCAGAGAATCATGGGAGTTGTAGTTCAGCAACATCTGGGGGGCTGGAGTTTGAGGACCTCTGTTCTAGAGTAAACTAATTTACATGCTTTGCCTGGTATGCAAGTTAAATTAATAAAGAAAGGAAATCAGTTAAAAAAAATTAAAACAAACTTTTAATACCACCAATAGCTAACTTTTTAGTTAGTTCTTCGGTGTATTAAAAGTGAGGAAGTGATAGTTCCTCTTTAAGTTAGCGTGACCTGTACTTCATCACATTTTTAGAATACTTACATGCCTCCTTTTGGAGGAATACCAAGGCTGAACCAGTAAGTGCATGTTTATTTGTTATTGGAGTTCATTAATTCAACTCTGCTCTTGCTCCTCTCTCAGTGTTGATCACTTCTAGCTTACACACAGATCACAGCTTGTGGTAAGTATGAATGGGGCTGGAGTCATTGAATAGAAGAATAGGCTGCTTTAGTAGTTAATTGTAACCAGCATGGCACATGTTCTCCCCCTAATAAAATGTGCAAAACGTCCTCTCATTGGAAAAGGTGCTTCACCCAGGAGACAATTTAACCTGATTTTCCCTGAGGATCAACAAGTCTAGTCCCTATTGTAAAAAGGTCATGGTTTGGCTTTATCATTTGCATTGACACTTAGTAATCCCTTATTAAATGGCCCTTGACCGCCTAGGATGCTTTATACATCACCACAGGGTAATATGGATGGGGCTTAGCACCAGGCTTTTTAAATTTTACTTTTTTATGTTTAATGAAGAAGTAATTGTCACTAACCTAGGCAATATGTTTTTAAAACAAATTTCAGCTGTGTAGAAGGACCACCTTTTCTTTCTGGAATTAAAAATAAATGAATAAGGTGAAATATAATTAGTTAAACTGGTCTTTGTTATATTGTTAACACATTATGTGGCCATTTGAAACTCTGCCAAGGCCCCAGTAAGAGTTAAGATTAGATAAACAGCTGTCTAGAATTAAATTAATGAATTAGTAAACAAATAAGGGAAAACACAATTAAACTGGACTCTTTGGTATTGTTAACACATTATGTGGGCATCTGAGACTCTGCAACTAAACTTGGATAAACGCCAATTAAAGGGAGTCTTGACTTTTGCACTGTACTTGTGAGCAGTCAAAAAAGTACCATTCCCCAGTGCAATCCCCTGGGGTAAGGAAGGAACCCATAGAGAACATATCTTTGACCGCATCATAATGAGGCAATGTTATGGACTTGACGGCATGCATCTTTGAAAACACTATACATACATGGGTATGAATATATCTTTGCTTTCTATAGCTATCAATTTCAAAAATGTTATTCCAATACAAAAATATCATAATATTGTGTATTAATTTATTGTATACACTATTTAAAACTTTACACAATTCACATCTGTTGATTAGTAACATCAGCTTGTAGATGATATATCTGATTTTGTAAAAACTAAATCTCAATTATACTCACTTAGAATAAGCCATTGTAGTGTAGAAACAGCTTCTCCATCTTGTATTCAGAGTTATTCCAAGGACCAAATTTAGTCCAGTTTGTACAGGTGTCAACAATCTATAATTCAATATACATTCCTGTTCTGTGCTATGTGTAAATATATTTTACTCCCATTTAAGCTGGAGCACAGTTTTTACATGCTAAGCTTTATTGTCTTAACTTATTTGTGGCATGTATATGTGCTGCGTCAATGAGCTACATGACACTGCTATGCCTTTAGTAGTGTGAAACATAAATACATGCTTTTTATGTTGGTTTCATTGTAATGATTTTTCTCACGGAAGAATCTATATTCAGATTCCATTTCTATGTCTGTTCTTGTCTTTAAAAAAATGAAAGAAAAACCTGCCTGTGAGATTTAACCTGATAACTCTGAAAATTTGCTTGCAGGCATCATAACAAAACATTGAACCTGTTATCTCCATTTCATAGGCTGATGGGAAAATGTAAAAATAATCTGCAGTTTAAGCTTTATCCAGGATTGAGCTAGTATTATAGCTATAAAATGTGATTTAATAACTTTCTTTTTCTATTAGCTATAAGACATTTATACTATTTTACTTTTCTCCACAGTATTAGTATTTCATATTTTTTTATTCTTTATTTATGTTGTGCACATATTAACATACAAGTTCGGTATGCCACGATAGCTATTCCTAACTATATTAATGCAGTCAAGGAACGACAGTATCATGGCATGCATTTACATGGCACATTTTTCATTTTTAAGTGATGTCGTTAAGGTGGGGTATAGTGTGACACAGACTATGTGTGATGGTCGATATATGGTTGGCCATCCAACTCCGGGCACTCTTATGCATCTCTGGTGTGTTGTGGCCTAGATCTAACTGGGTTACAGTGGTGGTGCGCTGCATTCTAAAGTGTGTCCCAGCTAGTGTGTGTGCCGGAGTGTGTTAGAGGTTCGTTGCTGACTGCCTCCGGTACTTGTCAAAGCAGTGTTATAGGTACTTTGGTCTTAGGAGGTGTGTGTGGGGGGTAGTGTAAGTGGCTCAAGGGGAGCTGTCGAGCTTCAGGTTGGCTGTTTGTGGAAGAGCTCTCTTCTGTGTAAATGTCAGTAGGGCTAGGTTTGAACATGGGGCCAAAATGTGTATAGCAGGGAGCAGAAAAATGAGCATTTTAAACATTATAAACTGGTGCCCTAGGCTGTGCCTAAGGACGTGGTATTAGCGGGCTGTCCATCTAATCGATGTCCTCAGGTGATGGCCGCTGCAGTTCCTCCCTTGTTCTGCCGTCGGGGGGAGAACGGGATCACTGCGTCCGGGTTCCATTGGTGTGGAATGCGGCCTGCTGCCTCCGCTCCGGTCGATGACAGGGCGTCAAGAGATAGGTTGAGGGTGGGTAGTGTGGCCTTTGCCTCTTCGAGATCTCTGATCTGGAGCTTGTTTCCCCCGTGCTGGATCATTAGGGTGCAGGATTGCCGCCACTGGTATGGAATGTGCTTCTGTCGGAGGAGTGATGTGAAGGGTCGGAGCGATCTTGTCCAAGCTAGCGTACTCCCTGATAGGTCCGGGAAGAAGGTGAGAGACATGTCTTCAAATTTATATGGCGCGTGGTCCCTGACCACCGCCATCACCGCTGCTTTATCTTTCCCGCTCATTAGCTGGATGACCATGTCCCTCGGTACGTCGTCCGGTGCTCGTGGGGATTTGGGTACATGAAAGAACCCCTCTATTCCCACCAGCTTGCCCTGTCTTGGGGTAAGTATAGTGCTTAGTAGGCGCCTTAGGAGGTGCGGTAATTCGGCTGTCGGCACTTCGTCTGAGATGCCCCTAATTTTTATATTATTTTTCCGCTTCCAATCTTCCATTGCGGAGAAGCGGCGTTCAGCTTGTTCGCTGTGGCGCTGGAGCCCCCGAACCGCCTCTTGAAGTGTGGCAATCTGTTGGGCCTGGGTATCGGACGCGGCCTCCACCACCGCCAGTCTGCCCGTAAGGCCTTGTAGATCCGTGCGGATTAATGCAACGTCCGTCTGAATGTTCTTCTGGAGATCCGCCAGGAGTGCTTTCAGCACTGCCGCTGTCACTGGTGCGTTGTCTCGGTCGGTGTGCTATTGAGCTACTCTTGGGTTTGCAAGTGGGATTTCGCTGTCCTCGTCAGGGGACATGTCGTCTGAGAGGTCAGAGTACGTTGCAGGATGGTCGGCCATATTTGGTCTCGTCCCTCCGCTGGCCTGCCGCAGCATGTCTCCAATATCGAAGCCCATCCGTGGCTTTTCTGGCCTCATCTTCTTTGATTTGCGACCCATGGCGTGTCCACTGTCTCGTGGGGGGTTCCCCTGTCGTGGGTAGCTTAATTTTAGGGTCTTGTGCGGTATTTGTTTGGGTTCCGCGGTCAGAGCTCAGACAATGTGCGGCCATTCAGCTCGGCTGCTTGGCTCCGCCCCCAGTATTTCATATTTTTGTTTGCTGTTTTATAATTGTTTTAAGATCTATTTTTATTTTATTTTATTTTTTTAATATGGTATAGTAGGATAGAAATGGATTAAGTGGAAAGTGGTGAAATGTATAGTTTTAAAGGGACACTATAGTCACCAGAACAACTACAGCTTATTGAGTTTGTATTGTATGTTATGATTAAAGACCATGCCAGTTTCCTTGAGCTTTATTTCATTGGTGTGGACACATAAAGATGTAGTTTCTAGTAATTTGCCTGTATCTATATGCTCCGGAGTTCTCCTTTCAATTAAAATCTAAGAGATCTTTAAAACGGTACTGTCATTCTGCTCTTTCCTTTCCCCAATCGCTTCCTCTTCTCTCCCTCTCTCTCCCTCTTCTGACGAATGAATGAATAGACAAAATTCCCATCCTTATTTTGGACAATAGCGAATGCCCAAATGTTTAACAGGGCATGCACAGGAATTTCACAGTGCTATCTAGTGTGGGAATATGACGTATCCCACAGGGACTTCATCTGCCCACAAAAAGATGGCAGCGCCCAGGTCCTAGGTCCAGGCATGAAATAAGGTTGAAAAAATAGGTAAATTAGGGGGCCTATGGGCATTTGGTGGTATCTAGTGGGGCAATTAGATGTAGTGGAGTAGGGAGGGGGCTTAAAAAAACAAACCGGATGCGGCCATGGCAGTGCCGCTTTAAGTTTCGGGAAATCTCTTTATGTACCCTGTACATCTTCCACAAGCAGATTAGTTTCTTGTCCTGTTTCGTTGAGCTGGAAACCAGCTGGCCTGTGGAAAGTTGAAGGTATTCTTAGTTTTTTGGTTGTTCCGTTGGGGAGAGCTCTGTAGCTTGAAGGATTGGATGTAAAAACCCAAAGGCAGAGTACAGTAATTTAGGGGAGATTATTTCTGATGACTTAAAGGTAGGCAACCAATGTAACAGAGCAGCAGGAAATGCAAGCAGAATGCTTGGTTGTATAGGGAGAGGTATTAGCAGTAGAAAGAGAACACTGGTGAGACCTCACTTGGAGTATAGTACACAGTACTGGAGATTGTATCTCCAGAAGGATGTTGATACTTTAGAGAGAGTTCAGAGAAGGGCTACTTAACTGGTTCATGGATTGCAGGATAAAACTTACCAGGAAAGGTTAAAGGATCTTAACATGTATAGCTTGGAGGAAAGACGAGACAGGGGGATATGACAGAAACATTTAAATACATAAAGGGAATCAACACAGTAAAGGAGGAGACTATATTTAAAAGAAGAAAAACTACCACAACAAGAGCACATAGTCTTAAATTAGAGGGGCAAAGGTTTAAAAATAATATAAGGAAGTATTACTTTACTGAGAATGTAGTGGATGCATGGAATAGCCTTCCAGCTGAAGTGGTAGAGGTTAACACAGTAAAGGAGTTTAAGCATGTGTGGGATAGGCATAAGGCTAGGGACTAATGAAAGTATTTTAAAAAATTGGGCAGACTAGATGGGCCGAAGGGTTTTTATCTGCCGTCACATTCTATGTTTCTATGATTGTAGTGCAGATAAACCTCATGCCCTCTATTCTGTTGCTCCACTAGTTTACATAAAAAATAAAGAAGCCAGAAAGGACTGGTGTTTATACAGCCATCCTGTTGATGCACTAGTTATGACTCTCATACTCTCACTGATTTAACACACAATGACAGACACACACACATTCACTGGCAGACACACACAGTTACTCACAGAGGACAGTGATACACTTACACACAGAGGCCACTGACACACTCAGTAACAGATACAGGATGCTGACACACATTTACACAGAGAGGGCACTGACACAAACCCATTACACACAGAGTAAATATACATGCATACATTTAAACAGAGGAAACTGGCACACATACAAACACACTCACTGGCAAACATGCTCTCACTGATTTGACACACACATTCACTACAAGAAACAATTTACCCCACACTCAGGTACTGCTTGGTAATCCGACAGACATATACAAATTCTCTCACACACACTCACTCACAATTTATTAGTTTTTTATTATTTTAATTTGTACACCCGGCCTCCCTACCTTTTGGAGAGCTGGAGTGGATCCTTTCGATGAGGTCTAGTGGGTATCCTTTCCCTGGTGACCAGTGTGAGGCTCGTGAACTGCTCCCTCACACGCTGTTTAATGATTCCGGGGCTGGAGTGATGTGATAGCTCCTGGCATCACCGCAGCGTACACGAATGAGCAGAGCTGGAAGACCACTATGATTAGAGCTACCTCCCCTAGCTGGCTGCCTGTTGCGGGACCATGGATTGAGAAACTTGGAGCTAGGAGACCTGTTGCAGTAACAGGACAAATTTAAACATTTATAATATAATATGGAAGCTCATGACTAGTATTGTTTATCACTTATTTACAGAAGAGAAAGCTGTCACCGAATGCCCTACTTGTATCATGATGTGAAACCAGAAGGGCATAATAAATGACTGTAAAATAATAGAACTAAAATAACAGCATAACAAAGTAAAATCTCCTGTAATAAATCAATGTCTGTGGCATACTGTAATGCAGCGTAAATGATTAATTTCCACTATTATTAAAAAATGGGCTTCTTTTCACCACTTTACTGCCGATGTAAGAAAAAATGGCTGTTTTTGTTGGATATTCTGCTCCTTGCGTAATCCTCTGATTAAAATGTATTTTCCCTGCTAGTAAAAAGGTGACAAAGTTGCTATTAATTATCCGTTAAGAGACGTTTCAGAAACTTTTTATAGGTTACCCCATTTAGAAATTCTCCAAGCAAAAGGAAGGAGTACTGCTGGGAGGAGTATGAGACATGCAGTCAAACCTGCGCCAATGTGTTTCCTGACTACGCAGACATCCAGTAGTATAGACATTGCTATATTCTTACATTAATAAAGAAAAACAGAGAGTTCTATAAAGAATATATGCCCTTATTTCCTCTTCAAGTCTTAGACTAACACAATCTTTAATTCTGGCAGTTCTGTCTGTCAGAAGATCGTTTATAAGAGCAGCACGGTGTAACAAAAACATTCATTGTCTAGACAATTCTATCGGGAAGCTGGGAATTAACTGTTACAAATCTTTGAAGCACTTTTGGCAGCGCAATTCCTCATGTGTGACTGACTTAGTGCACACTAGCAATAAATCGAGTAAATTCATCTTGGGCACTCTAGTGGGAGTTGACTGTAGTGTCATTTTTTAATTACTGTGTGAGCTATGGTCATTCCTGATGTTCAAAAAAGATGGTAGCAAATCTCTATATAATCAATACATTACATTAAAAATATATAAGAATTTGTTTTACATTAGTTTTTGTTTTTAGTTGTGTTTCTCCATTATTTCAAAGAGGAAATTACACATTAGTAACATCCCCTGGATGTTGGGGAAAAAGTAACATCCCCAGGACGTACTTGGAAACCAGAGTAATAAGTATTCCTGGTTAAATACTTTGTTTCTTATTGTTATTTGAGGCAATGACTGTTCTCTTTTACATCACCTGATTAAATTCTGGAGTGATGAAAATGTGAGTATAAAATTACTTCTAAAGCACTACCTGTTGTTGGTGCTTCCATCTTCATTAAGTGCATCAGACATTTGCTCACTGTGGTTTCCCCTTAATGATGGTACAAAGGTTCATTCCTTGATACCCTTCAAATAATTTAAAGAAATAAAAAAATCGATATATACAATACATAAAGATGTAGCTAAGAATATTGGTGACCTTCCACTTTTTTTAAGAAAAAGTTTACATTTATCTCTAGGTAAGAACTGACAAAAGTCACCATTATTTATTTCAAATGTAATAGAACAGAAACTTTGCCTTTGATTTATGACTTCACGTATTATTTTAACCAGTAAAACAAATGAGAATGGCATGGACAAAAATGTTAGTACTCTTAACCTTACATTTTGTAGCACAGCCTTTGGAGAAAACAATTACAATTAAGAACTTAAGCAATTAAGATTTTGGCCCACTTTTCTTTAAACAAAACTCTTCCAGTTCTTTTAAGTTTGATGGGTGCCTTTTACCAACTGCGACTTTCAGCTCTTTCGACTTAAGAATTGTCTAATGTTTTTTGTTATCCATTCTTGGGTACTCTTTGAGGTCATTATCCTGCTGGAGGGAAACCGTGACCTGCAACTGAGACACAGTATTTTTCTGATGTTGGGCACTATGCTCTTTATTAAAGTGCCTTAATAGTCTTTTGATTTCATCACCACCTGCACAGATTGTAGACACCCAGCACCCCCAAAATATCACTGAACCTCTTCTATGTTTCACAGTAGGAGGGATTTTATTATTTTTTTTTTAAAGGATATTTTTTCTTCTGTAAACATGGTGCTGTGAATTTTTAAAAGCTCTACTTTTGTTTTGTCTGTCCAAAGAAAAGTCACTCAGAAGGACTGTGACCTGTCAACATGCATTTCGGCAAACTTCAGTTGGAGTTCAGGGCAAATGAATGGTGCTTTACTTGTTTAAAATACTAGGTTACCAATAATCTCAGCCACACATATATATATATATATATATATATAGATATATACAGATATATATATATGCAGTAGCCCAACCTATAGCTAAATCCTAAGTATGTGTATTGCTACATGTGTTTTGGATGGCAGGGTCCTTTGATTTGAGTGGCATTACACCTTAGTACTTCCTGCCCATTCCTCTTACGTTATTTATCACATGTAGCAAATGCCGTACTTCTAAACACAAAGACAATGTGTTGTGGTGTGGTAAAAGAAAAATGGGGTTAATTTTAGGGTAGTAAGGTTCAATAGCACACATTATTGACTAGCGTCAGGTACAAATGTCTTGTTTGTGTATATGTAATTGCGCATTAGCATGTTGCTGTATGTTTGATGGTATGTCTGTTTGAATATTATTATTTGGTTTCAATATTGCATTGATGTGTGTTTGAAATCAGACTTCTATGCTTTGGCCAACTGTAAATGCACAGTTGTCAAAACTGAAACCCTGCAGTAAAGTTGAATGGTGCCAGGAGGCTCCCAGCTTCACTCTTACCTTCAGGTGTTAAACTATTCTCAAAGTGTTTTTTGAGAGAGTATGGTTATCTGGGTAATAACCTTCCCACCATTATGGCACACATTTTTCAAAAGTAGGCAACCTGAACACCAAATGGCGTACTTTGACATGCTGTGTCTAACCACTTTATTACAAATGCAGGCCCTATTCACTATACTATGCTATACTTTACTTTTATTTGTGTTTTTTCACAAACTTGAATTCCATCTTCGCAGGACATTTTATAATTCCCCAGTATTTTGTTTTAACAACATGTCTCACGAATATAACAGTACCCCCATGTACCAGTTTTCAAATTTTTGGAGAGAAGTCACAGGGACAAATATATTAGATGCCCATTTCAAAGTTGGAACTTTGACACAGTTGGGCCTATGTCACCTTTGAGACAGTGAGTTATTGTTTTTTTTATCATACTTTGCTAACACCGTAGCATAGTTTAGGCCAGGGGTAGGCAACCTTTTAGAAGCACTGTGCCGATATAGGATTGTGATGTCCCGTAGCGTGCGGTCCTATTTTTTTTTAAATTGAGGTGTGTATGCTGCCGTATTCTGCTTGTGTTATTTGTACTGTAATTGCTTTGTATCGTTGTATATGTGCGTATATGCAGGGCCGTCTTTAATATTGACTGGACCCTGGGCAAAGCATTTGCTTGGGGCCCCCTGCACCCTGTCCCCCCTCCCCAGGCGTGCAATCACGTCCTCCACCCCAACGCTGACACACACAGACATGCTGACACACACAGACATGCTGACACTCACACACAGACATACTGACACACAGATATACTGACACACACACACAGATATACTGACACAGAAATACTGACACACACAGACATTCTGACACACACACACAGACACAGACATACTGACACACACACACAGACATACTGACGCACACAGATATACTGACGCACACAGATATAATGACACACACAAGCATACTAACACACGCCAAATTTACACTTTAAAACCCACCCTCCAGTTTCCTACCTTTCCTGCTGGTGGCTGAAGGTGTTGGGAGGTGGGGTCTGGCTCTCTCGGCCAGCCCCCCTCCACTCTGCCTACTCTTCTTTCCCGCGCACTCCTCTCTTTGTGGGAGGAAGTGATGCACGGCCGTCCTTTCCTCCCAGCCTGCTGCCGAAAAGCAAGGGGCCCACTTGCGCTGTTCAAGTGCCTCTGCGCGTGACCAGACCCCTGCTGACAGAAGCCCACCGGGTGGCCCTTTGTGCATGGGCCAGCTGGTGGGCCTGCTTAGTGTGTGGATTAGCGGCCGGGGGTGAGAAATAGTTGAGGCCAGCGGGGCTCACGGTGCAGCTGCCCTGTTTGCCCCGCTTTAAAGACGGCCCTGCGTATATGAGCTATTATATTGTATATGTTCATGAGTAGTTTATGGTATTGTGTACGATACATATGAATGTAAGCTGTGTATGGGGGCTACTTGTGGAATTGTGTGTGTGGATGGATATGTCCCATTGTGTGTTTGGTAGTGTGTGGAGGCTTATTGGGGTATTGCATGTGAGAGGTTGCATGTGGGGTTGTGTGCATGTATGTGGATTGTTAGTGGTATTGCAGATTGTGTGTATGTTTGTGTGTGGGCTGTCCGTATTATTTGTATGAGGGGAAGGTTATTCTGCATTTCTGTGTATATCTAGCAGTGTGGGTGACTTCCCTGGGTTCCAGTGGGGACCAGGCTGGCCAGGTACATGTCAAGGACAGGAGCTGCAACAGCAACTGCAAGCTGCTCTACTACTGTGTGGATTCCCATTCCCAAGTGCTGGGAGGAAGTGATCTGAGATCACTTCCTCTAAGTGCTGCAATGCATAAATTGAGGATTGTCCTTCACATTTTCGCATTAGCAGATATCTGAAGTTTTACTGGGACTCCTGATAGGCCAGAGCCTGTTTGGCTCTAGCAGCCTTGAGTGCCGTGCAAAGGCACCTTGAGTGCCGTGCATGGCACTAGTGCCGTAGGTTTCCTACCCCTGGTTTAGGCAATGATCTCTCTGCCTCTCTCATCGCAGATCAAATCAAAGTGAGGAGAAGAGAGTGTCAGAGACAATGTCTCAGGCAATGTTACAAATCAATGACTGAGAAATTGTTACTGTGATGATTACGTGCTACAGATCGCTGCTATTTGAAGTTTCTAAACAGGTCCCCCAAGCGTGATCAGCTGAATGGGAAAAGGTGGACTGGCAGGAGAGCTAAATTGTTAGGGTGTGCTAGGCTACCTTAATGCATTTAAGCCCGCCTCCTGGAGGAAGCATAGCACACCATAAAGGTGTTAATAGATTAAAAGGTTTTACAGATTTTAACCCTCATAGCTCATTAGAATTATCATTTTCGTAATACTGCCATCTCTCTATATAGGAATGACCTTACAGAGAGGCTAATGTTAAAGGGTCACTTCTCTGGGATTTGCACCATTGACTAAAATATTGAAAATGACCTATAACTTGTACTAACCTTTTTTTGAGATGCTCCATTTTTGTTTAAATTTATATTCAATATTTAGCAAATGGCAGTTATCCAGTTCAGACAAAACAAAGAAATAGAAATATTGTTTCATTTCTCCTCTTCTCAGTTTAGTTTTTCTATGTTGACTGTCAGGTGGAAGGTATGGAGCTTATTACAATGATTGACAGGGAGCTAAGATGTTTGATGCCCGGTTTAAGGATAATGAGTTCTATGTTTAATTTTCTTTTTCACACTTTCACACTTTTTCTTGTTGCTCTTTTAGGCCAGAGATGGGCAAAATGTAACTCAATGTGGTAGTACCGCAGCTCCCATGATGCTCTGCTCACTTCTCTAAAGCAATTTATAGCATGCTCTTTCATAGAAGATTTTTATAAAACAGCATCCATTACTATAAAATGTTTCTAAGACTTATGCATTGCTGGGAAATATGGTATTGAGTTGTCTATTCATCTCAGCACTTATAGACCACATAAACAGAGTGTAAGGGCCCGTTATGACTCATTTCAAACAAAAAAGGAAAGAAAAGAATCATGGAATATTGAGGTTTTGTTGATTATGCGTAAATAATAAAGTTAGAAAGTTGAAAAAAAAACATGTGGAGCCTGAAATCCGAATCCAGGATAATAGAAAGACCCAGTATCAAGTAATGTCTGAAGTTGAACTTAGTTAGGAAAGGTGGGACAGAGGGTTCATACATGCCACAAGTGTGCTGGATCCTATGTATGTCTACCAGATGTTGTATCAGGGAACACAACACGTGAATATTGACTTCCAGTACAAAACAATGCCTGTAACATTTTACTATCTTGGCAGCGGACCATGGAGCCTGCTTGTTACATCGAAACCATACCTATGAAAACAGAATGAGCTAAAATGCTGAGGGCAGAAAAGTAATATTAGCAAGTTGGCTCATTACGAAAGGGGAGGGAAGGTTTTGTCTGTCTGGAAACAGTAACTGCTGGTTGTTAAAAATATAACTCTTACTCATTAGGAAGTCTGGGTGGGCACTGTGTGAGGATGAATGGGATTTTAATTTGCCACACGGTCAAGAGTGCTGTATTGCTGGCGTTTGCATCACAACAAAAAGAAGCATAAAATGAATCCTTTATTCTGAAAAGCTTTGGTAGGGCCCCCAAAAGAGTCACAGAATTTAGAACTATACTGAGTGTTAATCCATGCAATATGCAAGATGACAGTGATAAATGAAAAAACCTCCATGAAAACAAAACTGTTCTTCTATCCCATTCCATTGTGTGTTTATGTGTATTTGTGTGTGCATATTTCTGTGCTTGCGTGTGTGCATATGCGCATGTAATAATGTATCACTTTAAAGAATCTGACACTTAGATACAATACTGTGGTAACAGATTGGTTGCTGTTTGTACTACAATTGTGGTCTACTGCACTCCCATGTGATGCTTCGGTTGGAGTAACGGGGTACTCCATCCAATACCACGATAAGTTAAATGTCTGTTGTGTTTTATAAAGAATTGTTGTCATTGCAGTCAAGTATTACTTGGTTTGTACAATTTGAAATTTAGTGGCACTCCAACCATAAAGGTTAGGGAGAACGGCCATAACCTTTCTCTTCAAAGGATAACTCTATGGGAAAAAATGTTTAAAGGTGAGATATAACTAATTGAAGGCTATGCTTATGAAAGAAGTCTGTTTTATACCTGCCTTCCTCTAAAATGACTGGCTTTCGTCTGTCTGCCTCTAGTTGTAAATCTGCTGTTTTTGAAGGATCCAAGACCTGCTAGAATGTATGAGCAGAAAAAAGACATCAATAGACTTGAATGATCTTGTTTTACTGAGTAAGAAAGAAGGGGACAGAGATTAGAAACACACAAAGACCAAGGGGAACTCAGGAAAGTAACAGAATGAGAGATCACATTGGGGAAAAGGCCATGTAGTAAGGGAATAAATTGTAGCTCAAAGGATAAAATGGGGTAGAATCAGAGAGAAATAACAAAATAGAGCTGGCTGTCTGAGATTGAGACTTTTTTGCAGAACTTTTATATGTGTTCAGGACTTGCTAATGCCAGACGGGAGACCCCATGACTGTAATGTAAAATAACTTTGTTGATAGGTCTTTGAAAGAGAGTCTGAGTGTTTGAAGTCTGTACATCTGACAGTAATTAGGAAATGGGTTATGATAATTGTGTTTTCTGTCTGATAATCTTTTTAATTTGGTTACAGACCATAACAGAACAATGCAAAAAATATCTAAATAGTATTATTTCATATTTCTTTTTGAACTTTATTATTTTAGTTTAAACCTTTGAAAATCTGCACTTATTAATACATGTCGCATATAATTTAGTAAGTAAACAAGCTTATTTTTCTCTAATGCCAGTGTTACCTTATCTCGATATTGATATGGAGATGCCCTAGTCGTGCTTAGAGAGTAGTGAGGATGACGTAAAATCTCATAGGAAACTGTGGGTAGAAAAGGTCCTAAGGAGTAAGGGATGTGACAGTCTGGAGCATTTTTAAGCCTTCTTAGAGGACTGGCCGTAGCACAATTAGCTTATTATGAAATGAAGGACTTTTTCAGTGGTGGGGTCAACTCACTAATGGGACACCTTGCACATTCTCTATATCTCCAGGCTTGGATTTGCCAACCCTTTTATGTTTGATGCCCATCATTCCTCTTGTCCTTTATCACTCTTCATTTATAGCCATTACTCTACTTCCATTGATGTCAAAACAACCACTTGTAAACTTCCTGACAAATCCAATGCAGTGCATTTTTACAGTAATTAAAGTTTAGATTTATCACACTCCTCTTGTCTGCAGATCTGTACTGATTCATGTTATCACCAAACAAATGCATCCTTGTTCTGTAAAATGTTGTGACATAGCATGAGTATGTGAGCTTTACTCATCTGACTTCATGAATCTTAGCCTAAGGGTGTCAGATGAAACTTATTGAGAAGTAATAGAGATACTTGTGATGAAATGAGATGGAGTGTGTCAAGAATTTCTCTTACACATGTACACATTCTGATGAAACCTGAATCATTCTCCAGGACAGGACATGTCAAAAAAAGTCAGGCGCCAGCAGTGCTTCTCTATGGAACATCTCCCAGCCTTCACAATTGCTGGAGGGTGATAGGTTACACAATCACTGAAACAAGGCAGAAAATGTGAAGAAAGTGATGAACCATACAATAAACATGCAAATAGTGATTACACATATCAAGATATAATGTAAGAGCACGCTAGCTTTCCTTTATCTACTAACATATGATCGTCAGCTATCTTGCTAAATACCAAAGAAAAAAAAAAAAAACCTCTAGGAACAAGTGACCTCTTAACAGCCACTTTGCCAAATACTTCTGATGATTAGCTGAGATGCACGCTATTGCTGATCAGAAATATGACAGATATTCACCAAGTCATGTGCCATGCATATGTATACACCATCAAGACCATGATTTTATTTTAACCAATTTAGAGCCAATGCCATCACGTTATAATCCATAAAAGACTGTGCCAGTATGAAATGTTCTGAGTATTTTAGTAGCTTTATAGAGTTCTGCTGTCATTAAATTATTCTAAAAGATCTTTACAGGTTATATGCTTGTTATGGTTTAAAGGTTAACAATCGCATTTGTCAGCAAAGAACAAATTCAAATATTTCTGTTTATATTCATGCATACAGTTTTGGAAGCAGGAGTACTGCTTTCATACAACGAATGAGTCAGTAACTGTCTCTGCTTGCATTCTACAACGGGTAGCCCTTTCCCCTATTTTTTCCTTGTTGGTTTTTGTAATCTTTTGAATTGCAACCTTTACACTCTGGCTGAGCTCTTTGTCTGATTGGCTCCTACTCCAGTTAGTGGGCAGTGCTTGAAGAAGGGATTCATTTGAAATTGTTCCAGCGTGTACATTCACTTTACTTGAGTGAAAGTAGCCACGCAATGCACTATTGAAATTGCACTGTCATGGTTTGTTTATTTTAGTTCAAACAGACCGGGTTAATCTTATGATTTCAAAAATAAGCACTCTCTTGTAGATTAAATATTACTTTAGTAAAATAAAAGAGCATATCTAAATGAGTTGTTTTGTTTATACATAGCTTATAAATACTCATCTGGTGTAAAAGAATCCGATGGTGGTCATTTTGAGACGTTTTAATTTATACATAACGTTATTAAACCTTGCTTTTATCCCTTTTACTACTTACGGTATATCCATTCCTTTTGTATTGGCAATGTCTGAGACTGACACAGGCATTGACCATCATTTGAAGTAAAGCTATACTTTAACCAGCTAACAATATAAAACGGACTTTCTGAAGACAGCTTTAATCACAAATATTCTAATTGACGCTGTCTTGAAAGTGCATCTCTATGCAACATCTCAACTTTGTATTATTGCAGTAGTGATGTATATTGCAGTTCTGCACCTGGAGCCCACTTTGAGCTTTAAAACTGCAGCAATTTGTAAGGTTTGCAAAAAGCACTGCAACTTTTTAAGACCAGCTTTTAGATCTTTCATTCAGGCACCTGAAATATACATTTTTAAGTGCCTGATGTAAATTTTGTCCAAGCTCAAGGAATGGTGTTTGCACACTGCACACATAACTTGGACTGAGCTCTCTCTCTCCTTCTTCTTCAGGAGAGAGACCATAGCTGTGCAAATTCTGCAAAGTTCCCTGGCGGTGACAGTGCGATTTAGAGCTTGCTGTGGATTATGGGAATTGTAGTGCAACCACAACTAGAGGGTGGAACTTGGAAATTACAGATTTTAAACTAATCTCCAAAACGTAAATTAGTACACCCGTTCAATGAAGAATTTGTAGATATATCCTAATAAATTTGTCATACTAGTATCCAAAACGTAAATTAGCACACCCTTTCAATGAAGAATCTGTAGATATATCCTTATAAATTTGTCATTACTGTTACTGATCTTTTTGGTTTGTTTTCAGTTAAACTCATTTTACTATGTATAACGGATATGATAGGATATCTATTTGCCAATGTCATTGCAGTATAGGTCTGAGAGTTGTGGATAAATATCAGGATATGCCATATGGACAACAGGCTACAGGGCCATAAAAAAAATCCACAGATAAGTAAAATGAATATGTATCGAGTTGCTAATCATGGCTGCAATGTATGGCCAAAGGAGGAGTTTGTTAGTTTAATTTCCTGTGTCAGAGAAAGTACTCACCCTTCTCCATGACACATGAAATAGAGCTTACTTAAACTCCTCCTTCGGTCAAAGATGGTCAAGTGTAGGAAAACTACATAAGACAAAGTTGTCCCTACTTTATTTCTAATCTAGTTTTCTTTAAAACATAAGATAAAGAAAAGAAACACAGATTCTGAGAGAGGAAGAGACTAGGAAACAATAGGAGAAAGATAGGTTTGGTGTGACAGTGCCGGTTTAACCCCCACTGGGAAATTTCCCCATATTTATACCACTAAACTCCCAGTTAAAATTGTTTACCCCTGCTGCTTCTTATTCCGTGATTTGATACGTAGGCTACTTTTATCTCTGTATACCTTACTCCTCTCTGTACAATGTTCTCGAGTACCTTTCCTCTCAATATTTGTTGATTGTACATATAAAAACTTGATATGAAGAATTGAAAAAAAATAAATAAAATTACTCAACAGAACGGACCAGATTAAATACATAAAAAAATCTATACATTCATAATCAAAAAATTAAAGGTTCCAATGATCATAAAACTTTCTGAAACGCTGAAGTTTAGATTATACAATCTATAGTATAATGTAGTGCTCTTTATATGCAGTACCTAAATTACACAAATTACACAATTCCCACCTATCAATCAAAACAAATTCAAATGGCACACTGACTGCAGTCCACTCTTTCAAATACTTGGGTATGATGTTAGACCCCAATCTATCTTTTGGCCTGCACACAGAAAAGCTTGCATCTAAACTTTATCCAAAATTAGGTGCCCTGTACCGAAACAAATCCTGCCTAAGCCCTACAGTAAAGGAAAAGATTGTACAGCAAAAGCTGATGCCAATCATTGATTATGGGGATGTAGTATATGCATCTGCATCGCAATCCCATATTAATAAATTCAACACATTGTATAACTTGTTCTGTCGATTTGTGCTACAATGTAATTACAGGACTCACCATTGTGACATGCTAAAAGAACTAAACTGGCTATCGCTGGAATCCAGACGCACCCTTCATCTGTCCAGCCTTGTGTTTAAGAGCTTTTCTGGGAAACTCCCACCCTACCTGAACAAAATGCTTTCCCCAGCTGTTTCCACTTCATATAACCTCAGATCCAGTACCAGCACTTTATTTAGCCTACCTCAATACAAAAAGAAAGCGGCCCGATCCTCCTTCTCCTACAGAGCACCGCAATTGTGGAACGACCTCCCGCACAATTTAAAATCTTCCCTAAGCCTAAAGTCCTTTAAGAGATCCCTCTCTACATACCTCAAAACAGAATGCACCTGTCATGGTTGATTATATATTACCCACCTGTTCAATGTAAATTTTGTATTTATTGTGTATTAATATTGGTTTTGTATTTTATTGTGCCCTAATGTAACAATGCAATGATTTGTGGACCCAGGAGATACTTAAAAATGAGAGAAATCTCAATGTATCTTTCCTGGTAAAATATTTTATAAATAAATAAATCATTATTCACAGCAGTTTGGAGCATTCTTGTGGTTTAGTACATTCCCCTGTGCGTGATGCAGAGTGAGTGCACTTGGAAGCCAAATATGGGCCAGAAGAAAATCATTCACATTATTTAATTTCAAATGTTGAACAATTTCACTTGATCACACTCTTTTCAGACATTCAATGAAGTGACTCTTAAATAACAGCAATATAGTATTTATAGTCTTTATTTAGACAGTATATGGCATGTAAGACAGCGTTTCTGCTAATCTTCCTTGTTATGTACGTGCCAGCCGGCCTGTGACATACTTCTAATTGTGTGACTTCACCTTTTCCCGGTCTTGATGTTTTCATTCAAATCAAGCAATAGTTTTAGAGATTCATGTTTTGAAAGTGTGTTATCTAAAGTCACATGTCGGTTGCCCTGGCCTTATCTCTACTTATTCACACCTGTCTCAGTAATCACTGGCCTGTAACAGCTTGCATGGCTGCAATGTTTGTAATGATTAATAGAGCTGTAATGGTATAACAAAGGAATTACAAACCCTACTATACAAGAAATCCTTTTGAACCCTTTGTAATTTTAATTGGTTGCTGTTTGTGCTTTTTGTATTAAAGCGGTATTAGATAATATGTGAGTATTTATAGGTATTGTTTGCTTGTAACCCTGTTAAGTTAGTTCTTCATCTTGTGTGGATTTGCATGTGTGTGTGTGTGCGTGTGACCGTACTTGCTCTCAGGTTTTTGTTGTTAAACTGCGTTTTTGTTGTGTTTGTAGTCAGTAGTTTGTATTTACGTTTTGCAAAAAGGTGTGTAAACCTTGTAGGTCACTACATTTGTTTTCAGTCATCTTCGCTAATGATAATGAGTTTTGTCTCCCCCCTCACCACCACAGGGGAGAGAGAGTATTTTTTGTTACCTGCTGAATTTAATTTGAACAAAGGGATACACAGCTGCCAGCTTCCAGTCCTTCCCCCACAGGCAACAAGTATCAGATATTGAATTGTGACATTGTTAGTTGCACCTGTCATCCGAAGGGTGTAGATAACAAACTCTGCTTAGGTAGGTGTACTAATATAATCAACTACAATACTGCTGTTTGCTGGCACCTGCAATCTTTAAACCCATATTTTAAACAATTGAAACTTGTTTCCAATTATGCTGCTCGGTGTTGGTGACCAGCTGTTGATCACCAAAGTGGCTGCCCCTAACCTTACCACGTATTCACTGTTTACCAAACGCAGTATCAAGTCACCTTAGTAAGACATGTACATGACAATTACTTGTTTAAAGGGACACTATAGTCACCAGAACAACTAGAGCTTATTGTATTTGTTCTGGTGAGTGTAATCATTCTCTTCAGGCTTTTTGCAGTAAACACTGTCTTTTCAGAGAAAATGCAGTGTTTACATTACAGCCTAGGGATACCTCCACTGGCCACTCCTCAGATGGTTACTCAAGGTACTTACTGGGGCAGTACTGCACACTGTGCAGTACTGCCATTCAGTGTCTCCACCCTCTGCATGGAGACACTGAACCTTCCTCATAGAGATGCATTGATTCAATGCATCTCTATGAGGAGATGCTGATTGGCCAGGGCTGTGTTTGACTTGTGCTGGCTCTGCCCCTGATATGCCTCCTTGACAAGCTCAGCCAATCTTAGAAGAAGAATTGTGATTGGCTCACAGAATTACTTCTGATGATGTCATCCAAACAGGCAGATCAGGGGGAGAGGCAGCAGCTGCAGACTTGAATACAAATCAGATTTTACTATATTTAGGGAGGCAGGAGGTGTCAGGGGTGCTAGATGGTGGTTTTAACGCTATAAGGTCAGGAATACATGTTAATAAAAGCTTACAGCAGATATTCACTAGGAACGCTGAAAATAAGCAGTTGTGCTTTTAATTTTTCCTCACTTCACTATTTGGTTATTAGGTTGGTATACATGTTTATTTTATACATCATGCTAGTGAAATCATTAGCAGATTTATAGAACGATACACGTACCTAAAGCATGCTGCTATGCATAGATATAATAGATGTTGACAATTCCACAATGCTTAGATGCACGCCACAATTCTACAACATTTAGTATGCAAGTTAGTTAGAGGCAACTGTCATGGGTTAACCACATTTGTAATTTCTGCATCTATAGCTTTAGCATACAAACAGCAAGCAAAAAAAAACACGGACTAGATATGCAGTGCTTCCAAATGTCCACTTTCAATGGTACCGATTACAGATAAACAAATTGTCTATATGACACCGGATCACAAATCTTCTGTATTCCTTATGATTTATTGTGCCAGCATCCTTCTTAAAGAAACACTACAAACAACATAAAAGCATTTACTCTAGCATTATCACACTGGCTTAGAGTGATTTATCATTAATTTATTCCATGCTCAATAACTATTTAATTATTCCTATATTTGAATAAAATGACAGGATTGAAGAGTTTGTATCTCTTGCAGCTTAATTGTTCTGCTTTACTTGTAACCTTCCCTTATAATATAGAATAATAAAACAATAATAATATAAGTTTTGCACCTCTCCATGCATATCATTTTTTTTAACTTCAGCTATTTGAAAATCAATAAGTACACAACTGGTCAGACGGTGGGATGTGAAAGCAACTTTTGCAAATAGAGTAATTGTTGAATGGTTTGCACCCCTCATCAAATTAAATTATAAACTATATTGGTGAGAACCAAAACTAGATTTAGTGCATAGTGATTTCCTAAATCTACATATTTCTTTGTAAAATAATTAAAAGAGAACCAATTGTGGCAACAAGGACAGTGTTGCCAGATAATCCATGTTTGTCACATTCACATTCAATGATTAATTAACTTGTATTCATAAACTACTATGGTGCATTGTTTATTGGCACTTGATTCCAGAATATAGTGGGCAGTGTGTCTCTGTTGCCTCTTGATGTAAAGAACAGGGCAAAAAGGATTACTTTTCAAGTACTAGAGATGGTATAATCTAAACCATACAGCTGAAATGGAAGCCTGTTAAAAGCTTCGCAGCTAGGCAGTCTGATAAGGCTAGCTGAGAGCAAACACAAGCGTGTCTGTAAAGAAAGCAGTTGGTAGACTGGAAAGGAGTCTGCCAAATTTATTAGGAAAGCAGCTGTCCACTAATAACTGAATTGGCCGGGACCATGAGGCAGCTGCAAGTGTCAGTTTTATCTTTGCAGCTACTGCTCTGTCCTTTACACATTCTTTTCTTTTACAATCAAGATCTCTTTGGTTCCAAGGATATGAGTCAGTCTGTGTATACACGTGCATGTTTCAGAGCCTTTTATTATGACTTGTTTAGCTTTCACGTTACATTTTTAACCAAGTGATCTCATTGCATTGATTAGTTTTTCACTGAGTAACAAGTAGATGCATAGTATTAGAAACTGGTAATAAATTAGAGCGTGATAGGTATGCATCAAGAACCTAGTGTGGCATCACTTGCTTAGGCTTATCTGACAGGGAATAAGTTTGTGAAATTGATGTTTCCTGATAGATGAAGATTAATTTACTGCTAGACCAAAAGTACTAAAGAGAAAAGGTGCAATCAAAATGGTGGCCTCCAGTGGCCACTCCTCAGGTGGCTGCTAGAGGTGCTTCCTTGGCCAGTGCTGCACAGTGAGCTGTTCAGCATCTCTACCCTCTACATGGAGAAAGAGAACTTTCCTCACAGGGATGCATTGAATCAATGCATTTCTATGAGAAGATGCTGATTGGCTAGGGTGGTGTTTAGCCCTGCACCTGCATCTCTATGCATTCAATGCATCTCTATGGTGAAAGTTTAGTGTCTCCATGCAGAGGGTGGAGACACTGAACTGCCCAAGGAAGCACCTCTAGTAACCGTCTGAGGAGTGGCCACTGGAGGAAAAGCATTGGATTGGCTGAGATCATCAATTCTGATTATGTCAGCCAAAGAGGCAGATTGGGGTCAGGGCCAGCACCAATAGTCCCGTCGAGAGCTAGGAATAAGGTAAGTGTCAAGAAAGGGAGCGAGGGGGGGGGGGGGCAAGCCACCTAACGCAGTTTTAACACTATAGGTTCAGGAATACATACATATAGTGTTCCTTTAAGGTCAAAATAGCAGAACTGGAAAAATTCAGTAATCCTTTCAGTTAGATTATAATGAATTCTCACTGCTGATAGAGTTGCAGGAGAACCAAGAGAGTACTTACCTGCCAACACCCCATGTATTGTTGCTAATTGGTATTGAGGGGAAATAACAGCATGTTATTTCCCCTCAATACCACAATGTGCATTCCATTGCTACAGTTCTAGGAAATGTTTTATGTGATTGAAAGGTTTTAAGTTATTTTTAAAGATTAATGACAATAATGACAATTCTACGATTTGTTTTCTCACTGCTCTGTAACAATATGAGGAGAGACTGAGTGCAAATCTCTATGAAGAAAGCAGAGCATGTTTATAGGATTGTTCCTGTCAGTAGGAATATGAGATTGTCAATAAATATAGGGAGGCCATTTTGGAATTTGGACACTTTGTTTGCTCAGAGAAACCAAGACTCTGGTTTCCTGAGAACACAAATAGAATAGTATGCTTCCCTGTGATGTAGTAATTATTGCTTGCCTTGTAATGGATACCACATTTTACTAAAGTAATGACCCTTGCTGCATCTGACATGTCCAAATAGTTATTATAGGGTAGTACTGGCAATTGAAAAAAAGAATCAGAGCTTCATATGATGATTCCCATCATAAAATACCAAACGTGTTGCCAGTCAGCGTGCTTTTTTCCAATAGAATGCAACATTTTTTATGGGACAGAATGTATTTATTAAAACATATCATATGTAATTGCTTATATAGTAGATCTGCATCTAACAAAAATGTTTAATAGCAAGATGTATAAGAAAAATATTACTTATTCTATCTTCCTGTGATTATTTTTTTCATGGTTTTTATGGTTTAACAGACATATTGCTCATTTCCTTTTCCCTGTACAGTGGAATGTTGGGAGTTTATACTCTGTGATTGAAGCTTTACTAATAAAATACAATTAAAAATGGAGATGTGGCACACAGACCTCCTCCCATGCCCACACATATGTTCCACATGGAGACTTACGTATGATTCATTGAATTAAAAACATATAAATATAATGAAATGCAACATTTTCCCCTAAAATGTGCAGTTCCCTTTTTTTGTTGATAACTCCATGAGAGCATTTAGAGCCATCTTGGTTGAGAGAGCATTTAGAGCCATCTTGGCTGAACGTACCCTGTGCCCCTTTTATATCAAATAAAACTTGTTTTTTTACTATTAAGAGTGGTTATCCTAAGCATTGTGAACATTCTAAATGTATGCTTGAATTGTGCTTACGTACCCATGTAATGTCAAACTGAGCCACTAAACTGTTTCCTTATATCTAATGTTAAACCATCAATTATTTTTCTCTCTTAAAGGGGACACTAGTCTGGTTAAGAGAAAATGGCCAGCACTACCCGAGTTTTGTTCAGTCCTGTGCTGGGGGAGTGGTTGTATTTAAAACATACTACAATGAGGTAAGTGTAATTTCCTATGCTCTGAGAGTGCTATTGTGTGTTAATACATTTTCTAAATATCAAATCACTGAAGTGGTCATGGTGGTTGGAGTAACCCTAAGGTGACTGTATTAGAAATCTTCTTGTGAGTATTTCTTCCTTGCTTTCTGTGTTCTGCTTATATTTTTCTGTGCTGGAATGTCTTTACTTAGAGGAGCAGAGTAACAATGCATCATGGAAACTCCACATCTGTGCACATCACACAGCCTTGTGACAGGTGGGGGGGAATTCTCTGAGGACACACGCACATTACTGCACTCACGGAGCCTCTGCTGATGTGTGTTTCAGAGAGCTACGTCTGTGTCTCCAAGAAGGGATGCTCCCCTATCGTTTACGTTGATTGCTGTAATTTCTAGCTATTTAGATATGTATTAATACATAGGCATTACTAGAATAATGTAAACCCCAGTTAAAAATAAATAAAGCCTTTAAAGGTCATTTCCTTGTGTTTTGCAGGTTTGAAATGCACAAAGAGAAAATGCACATACATTTGTACTTTATTGCTTTGTTAGTGTAGGTGCAGGTGTCTTTTTTTGCATTCATTTTTTCAAGTTATACAAAAATTGATTTTACATGCATTCAGTAACAATAATGCTGTAGATACTTTTTTAAGTCATCAAACAAGACTGGGAGAGAGCAATCACTAGTGCAATGATTGTATTATATATATTTAAACATGTCCATTTTTTTTATTACCCTTGTAAAGGCATTCGTTCTAGTTGCAATTTGACATTGATGACATTGTTAACCAAAATATTGATCAATATAATTTTAATAATAGAGAATATAAAACTGAAACAAAATCTGGCACTTTTTATTCTACATTTCCAATAATTGGTTATTTTATAGACTGACATTTCATAGCTTATAAAATGCTTTTCAAGAATAGAGAACTCTTATCATTTAGAAAATGGGAAAAATCTGCAACCCTAAGCTGATTAATTTACTAAACCGTGATTAGGTACAATTCTTGAAAAATGTACGTCTGTGACTGCAACTCTTTCTCCTCGCGGTTTACCTGTAATGGGTAGAATCCGTTTTAATAAATAAGAAAGTATTATGAGATGACTATGATGTAAATGACTCATTATAATATATAGATTTAGTTGGTGAAGAAAGATGGTACGATCATGTTTTTATTTTTCATCAAGTTATTGGTGACAACAGGTCAGTTGATTTATTGCCTAGGAAATCTTTTCATAGTCTGCAAGGCAGAGAACTTGCTTGATCTGCAAACTTAGTAGAAGAAAAGTCTAAATAGTTCAGTAGGAAAAAAATACCTATCAACAAGTCTGTCATGTCTCAAATAAGCAGCCTTATGTGTTACTCTCTTTGTAATGAGATAGTAGACTGGGCATGCATTCACATTTCCTGAATGGATAGCAGTTAGTTAAATGGTTTATCGTTGAACTAAAAAAAAGTAAATTTTCTTCCGTAGTTGCAATACAGATGTTCTAACTCAAGAGCTAATTAAAGCATGCAACAAAATAGTTTTTCCTGATTTTGGATCAAAATGCAATCTTTCATTCTGGAATTTGATGTTAGCCAACCCTTGCAGATTACTTCCTTCTTTTAAACAATGGAATACCTGCAAATAGTCTAAAAACAGCAAATACAGAGACATACAAAATACTACTGTTTTTGTAATGACATCGTGATGAACAACTCCAATGCAATGTTTACATTACATGGTTAAACACACCTCCATACTTCACACTGACAGAAACTAGAGGCGCTTCCTCCTGCAGTAACTGAGTAAAACTCTGTCACTTGACTGCAGGCTGCATCATTAATTCAATGCTTTCCTATAGGGAAATTTGATGCGTGCATGTTGCTCACCACACATGCGTATTAGGTCCCCAATTTTCTTCTATGAGGAGCATTGGATTGGACATCAGCAGAGGAGGCCATGCCTCCTCCATGACACCACAGGAAGAGGAAGTTGCGTCAAGGAAGTAGCATCAAGGAAGACACAATGCTGGAAATAGCGAACTAAAAAGATTTTTTAAACCTCCCTTTTATGCCTAATGGGGGGAGGGGGGAGTCTATAAACTTCGTGACAGGAGCACTAAAAAAGGTTTGTATTCCTTATGCTTTAGGGTTCTTTTAACAAATTACCCACAAGTCTGGTTAACAAAATTTCACCCAGTTTAAGTATAAAAGTTAGACATCAATGATAGTTGTCTAAAAGAGATGAATTTTTTTTTTCAATTTGTATTTTATTGAATTTTTATGAGTAAGACATAACTTTGACATTTTATATATAGTATTCTGCTTACAGAAAAAAAAAAGGAAAAACATAACTGTATCACAATATATATCTACAGTGGTAGGTAATTTTATGTCTCTGATTGCATCTCTCTGGGGGTATTGGAGAAGAGCGGTGTCGGATTGCTCTGTTGTGGCTGGTGGTCGTCGCTATTCTGTTCTGGAGGCTCCTACGGCTGTCCTGTCTTGCCTGGTATACTTGTATGCTGATCTCTGGGCGTGTGGGTAGGGTAGGGTTTCGCTCAGTAGCAGCGGTGTGGGGGTAGGTTGTGTCTCAGCTCCAGGATGTAGCCCCCTCTGAAGGTTTGGCCAGTCTCTGAGCTTTGTAGGTGTTCGCCTCTTTTTTGCCCGTTTGGTGCTGTTTAGCGGGAGTCTCTATTTGAGGCTGGGGACGCAGTTCCAGGTGTTTATACAGCTCCTCGGGGTCATCTGCCAACGTCAGTGTGTATGCCCCGTCACCAGTTGTCACTTCTAGGGATCCCTCTGCCCCCCAGCGGTATTTTATTGAGTGGTCTCGAAGTTTCTTTGCCACAGGAGTCAGTTTGCGTTTCTCCATCAGCACTGGGAACGGAATGTCGCTGTAGATTGCCACCGTGCTCCCTCCGTATGTTATGTTTCCCTGTGTTCTGGAGAGTGTCATGATCGCGTTCTTGACTGTCACGTCGCGTGTCACTGCTATTACGTCTCTGGAGGTTCCCTCTGGCGCCGCTGGGTATTTCCTGACTCTGAACACCGAAGTGATCAGTGGTGGGGTTGACCCCCCTTTGATTCCCATTGAGTCTATGAGAGTCTGTGTATATTGTAGCAGGTTCTCTGTGCCTATCGTCTCTGGAATCCCCCTGAGGCGTATGTTTCTGCGTCTGTGACGCAGTTCTAGCGTTGTCACTGTGCGATGTAGCTGCCGCACTTGTGATGCCAAGCCTTCCACTTGTGCCTTATTTTCTTGTATCATGTTATTCCTGTGTGCCTCATTTGCTTCTATAGCCCGGACCTTGGTATGGACTACCCCCACCTCTGTCTGGACCTTCTGGAGGTCCTCCCTCCATACCTTTCTGAGGTCCAGCAGGAGCCTCTTTATGTCCCCTTTTGTGGCTGGGGCTGAGTCCTCATCCGACTCAGGTGTGTCGGATTCTCCGCCTGATTGTGGCGTGGGGAGTTCATCCTCCTCATGGGAGTCCTCCAATGTCTCCTGATCCTGGCCCTTGCTCGCCTCCCGCGCCATTTTTGTTTGCAGCCTCGGCCCGGGTCTTTTAAAGGAGAGCCGTATATCTTGAAAACGGGGTGTCTCCGGGTGTTGGGCTCTCTTATTCTTCCGCCCCATTGTGTCTGCTGTTGGGGGGGTAAGTTGCAGTAGTCGGTAAGCCGGTATTTCTGGCCAAAAGGTCTCTTTTCCGTTATCAAGCACGGAGCTTCGTTCAGAGACGTCCGTGCAGTCGCTCAGTTGGCCACGCCCCCCCTAAAAGAGATGAATTTTTATATGTTTTACAGCTCTTTTGAAACTTTTTCTATTACAAGAATAACAAATTATTTCATCCCTGATTTAGTTTAAAAAAAAAAAAAGCATATTAAAATTTTGAATAAGGTATAATTTTTGTTTCTCTACTTACTTAACTATACACATATTTATTAATGTGTGTATTTAGGTATACACCTAGATATACATGCATGTATAGCATACGTTTTACTTTAAATGTAATGGTATCTTGATGGACTATGTAATTCAATGCACTGCGACTCACAGACATAATTCTTGCGGCCCACTTGGATAGATTTCCTTTTGAGAACAAAACCACTGTAAACCTTAAGAATGTTCATACTTCTTATAGCATAACTCGCTACCTATACTTAAAAACGTTCTGGCTGTTTTTCAGAACTCTCTGGCAGTACTCCATAACTTTCTGTCAATGCTCCAGAACTCGCTGGTTATTCTCCAGAACTCTCCAGCTATCATACTAAGTTCCTTGGCTATGCTTCAGAACTCTGGGTCTATTTTTCAGAACTCTGGTTATCCTACCGAATTCTTTGGCTACGCTACAGCTTCAAAGCACCAGAGATTCCTAAAAATAAAAGCTATAGGTTAGTGGGAAATATCTTGCTGGCCCATCAAAGTACAGTGGATCATTACTATGTGTGTCTTTGCAAACTAGATGATGGGGATAAAAATACTAATATTATCTTCTATATAAAATACAGTTACATAATGCCTTCATCTTTTTGAAGACATTTCCCTTTAAGTTCATATTACATCTGGAACCTGAACATAATGCAAATACCCTGAACAGAAGTCTGCATCTTTTTTATTCCCATGAATATTCACCAAGAATTCAATGTTCAAAGATGCTGAATAGAATGAATGAATTTCTTGTAAGAAAGAATGTCCTGCATTCTGTTGTTTCTTCTTGACCCACTTATTGAGAACATTGGCTCAGTACTGTGTAGTATTGAGCATTTTTTTTTGGACAAACTGTGCTATAAATACCATTAAAAAGCATCATATGAGTTTATTTACAGTGGGTATGTCAGCTGTTTGAAGGCATCCTAAAGTCACCCAGACCACTTCATCTCAATTATGTGGTCTGGGTGCAGTGCTCCTGGTGTTTTTGTTATCTAAAACATTGCCATTTAGTAGATATTATTGCCACTTATATAGCGCTAACAAATTCCGTACCACTTAACAATATTATAGGAGGAGGAGATTTAACAATAAATGAGACAATTACAAAACTTACAGGAACATTATGAAGAAGAGTACCCTGCTCAAACAAGCTTACAGTCTGGAGGAGATAGGGTATAAAACACAGTAGGACATATGACAATGTTTTGAATGCAGGGCTAAACACATATAGTGACTATCTTCCAGACAGCTACTAGAGCTGCTTCCACACTCATAATGGAGTTTCACTCAGTTATCTGACGTCTGATGTCCTCATGTAATACATGAGGTCATTGAACATCATAACATACTGGTCATAATGAACACTGGATTCATTGTTTCTCAATGAGAAGCTTTTGATTGGATGCACTTTTCATCCCTGCCAGATGATGTTGGGTGAGCAACAAATGAATATATATATGTATTTTTTTTCCTTTTCCTTTACATTTATATTATTAAGCAAATTACATTGTAATCCAGTTAAGACAAGGCAGAGCCTGGGCAAACATTTTTTATTTTCTCCTCTTTTCAGTATGTTTTCTCTATACTGTCTGCTAGATGCAAAGTATGTGACATAATATAAAAAATCCTGCAGAGTGAGTGTTTAACTACCTTTATCTCCAGTTAATTCAGTAAAAAAAGAATTGATTACACACTGTCCAAAGCAGTCACTTTTTGATTTAAAGTTTTATTTTTAATTTTTAATGAATGTGATGCTTAATGTAGGATAGAATACACAATATATCTTGGATGCACATTATTTCAGTAACTTTATGGACTAGCTGTTGCTTTTTTATTAGAAACTTGTTTAACATATCAAACAGTCAATGTTTTAAAGAACCACACAAAGTTACTAAAGCATTTTATTATACCGAAATTGTAAAAAAAAAAAAAAAAACCCTCATCATGTTAAGATTTACTATGCTCTGGATGTTGAGCATGTGGTGAAAGCCTGTGTCAATGGAGCCAAAGGCAGATGTTTACTAGCAAGTGCATAGAGATATATATACCCCTGTGACAAAACATTACGGCATATGCTTCCCAAGGCTGCCCTTTCACTAGACAGTTCTGTTTGTCAAAAACAATGATAGCAGAGGGCTTTGTTTGTATTGTAGTTTCAAGGATAACCTTTTATCTGACTATGAGAAGCTATCTGTTTTGTAGAAATCTTTCAGAGTAGGATAAGGCAGGGTTCTTTGTTTAGTAACTGTACTATTTCACAAAACAACGGTGCATATTTTAAAAATTACTCAACACATTATTTAATAGGTTTAATAATTAATATAACCATACCTGGATTGGGTATTGCTAATCTTGTGGCAAATATCCATGCAGTAATTCGAGAGCTACAGCCTCAAACGTTAATTAATGCTTTGAACAATGCAATCGAAAGAGTCCGACTTTGCAAGGTGGCAAATGGAGCTCATTTAAAAGATGTCATCTTCCGTACCTAGTCAAGCACATCTCCATACGTTACACATTGATTGTATGCAATATTATTGAAATTGGTTCACTAATAATAAAAAAAGTTATTGATTCATCAAACCCTACTCTGAATTTTGGCCCAGCCCTTTAATGACATATATGTATTTATTTGCATTATCTTATCACAGAGAGTGAGTAAGCAACTTCTGGCCTTCCAGCTGCTGGGACCAGGACTGCTGAATTCTGAATTACATTTTAAATTTAACACCTTAAGGACACAGCTTCAGAAATAAAAGGTCGTCATGTGTCCATAAGGGTTACTAATTAACCAGCTGACTGAGCATCATGGGAACTATAGTATACTATATATAGTAAGAAAACATCTGAGGTGCAAAGATTAGGCATGGCTGACTAAGTAGTGGAGAAGAATAGATTGCTTTTCACATTATTATAAATAAATGTGCACGTGGAAACACATATCCCATAACAATGGCACAATGAGAGTATGAAGGTATTATGACCATTAAATGCAAGCTGCATTAAGGTACATATGGCTGATTTATGTAGATGCAGCATGGCCAAACTCAAACCTCCTCATACAGATCAGAAAGTGCCTGCAACGTCATTTGACCTTTGAACTAGCCCCCAGCTAGTGTAAATCTCATTTTATGTTTAGTTGCATAATGTGCATACAGGACAATACACAATCTTTCTGATAAGAGTTACAAAGCATCGTTTGAGGGCCATAAGACAGGCATTGGCATGTGTGTAGTAACATTTTAAAAGACATAGAAGTGCTGTTGTGCTTTGTCAACTTCTCTCTGCAGAAAGCCGACCCAGAGCTCAATGAACTACACATGTCAAATATAGTCAAGATTCCAACAGAAAAAAAAGTTACAAGGTCATAGAAGACTGGATCTTTTGTATGTCTGCTTTGTGTTTTGCTGCTACTGGCTAATGACTGACTTCTGATTTTATGGAATTCTCAGCCCTTGGTTTGCACTCCCAGTGATAGGAAACAGGGAATATATTCAGCCTTTATGAGGAAACCTTATCATATTCTTGTAGAGTTAAGAATAGATACAGAAATTTAAGGAATGTCAGAAATATTTAAGGAATGCAAAAATAAGTAATGAAGTAAAAGACAATAAAATTAACACATGGAACACATGTTTCTGTTAATCTTCCAGTTCCCCTGTTGATTCTATTTAAATCGTAAATTAATCCACCTTGAGGGATATTCATTCCTACAGGGCTGTAAAAAGATACAAAATGGAAATATCTCTTATTGTCGTGACACATTAGCTTCTAGATGATGCGCAAATCCTTTAGTGTGCAGTGCAAAGGAAAGTATAAAACACAGAAGAGGAATGTGCCTCTGGCCTTTGCTGGGTTCAGCTTCTATAGAAAGGTCATGGTATGTGGAGATGCTCAGCCATTTTTACTGAGCACCATGAGGTCGAAACATGATTTTTTTATGTCAGCTGATCTTCAGCAGTAAATAAAGTGCAATTTGAAACATAATAATCTTGGGATTTTTACATGTGTTTTTTTTTCTTATTGGTAGCATGCTTAAGAATCTACAATGTTGTATAAATATTATGTCAACTCTTACATAAACACATATTATCGGTTAGAGAGACTTTATTTTATTCACACTGTACCATATAATGCATGATGTAAATCAAAAGATTCGATTTGCTATATAATATTGATGGAGCAGATTTAAAAAATTGTCTCTAATCAAAATGATGCTGCTAAAATTGGATTCTCTCCATTCATCTCAGTTAAGTTGTTTTGGTGCCTGAAAGTCCTGGGCTATAGGTGACACTCTCATCCTACCACTTGTTTCCCATTGATCAAACTGCATGAGAAGGGTATGTACCCCTTAAGGTAATATGGCACAAAGGACCTCTAGGCAACATAACCTAATTGAATTACATTTGTTATGGTGCCCACAGTGTTCCTTTAAAGGATTACGCCAAGCATCATAACCACTGCAGCCCATCTAGCAACAATTTGCCCCCTACCCGGGTCCTTTTTAGGCTCAGATGCCTGGTGGTCCAGTGCAATGCTTTTGCGGCAGTTGGCATTCATTGGCTGAAAGCATCAACTGCTCCTCTCAGCAAATGACTGACATTCTGTGTAACAAAACTTGCACATAATTTACATTAGCCAACCCAGAACAGTAGTTCCAAGCTGGCTGATAACACATCTATGATACTGAAGTGATCATGGTACTTGGACTAACCCTTTCATGAATAAACTGGGTTCCAGAGTTGCTGGTTAGCTACAGCTCTCAATTTGCCCATGATGGAAGTAGTTGCTTGCAGTGTACCACTGATCCACGAACACTTGATGGTCTGTAAATAGGTGAGTGGTCAAGGTCGATCTGAATTTCTCGGATGCCCCTGTCAGCTTCTTGCCACTTACATGGGTTTCTAAATAGTCTCTGTCTGCAGTCAACAGTCCAAGTATAAAACACTAATTGCTGCAGTTAAGTATAATATCAGAAGTGAAAGCTTATGGCAACATTGACTCATTCTTCCAATTAGTGACCATTAAAGGCATGCTGGGTCATACCTTAACACAAATATTAGGGATTAGATTCCTTCTTCTGAAATCAGTCTTTGGACCCCAGTTTATAAATTGTATTAAATGGTTGTGGGGTTTTTTTTTTTGGGGGGGGGGGAGGAGGGAGGTTAGGACGGGATGGGTTAAGTGAGATTATTAACAGTATACAGAGGACAGTAAAGTGAAAAAAAATGGCGCTGGTGATCGAGTAGTGCTGCTATGAACCATGGAATCAACCACTAAATCCCACCAAATACAGACAAGGATAAAACAAAAGAAGGTCCAGCACTTTACTAATACACAATACAGGTGCACAGTGTACTATAAGTGCAATAAACACAGAAAATACATACACTTAGAATGGACTTTATACACAGAGATCCCTATAAAACATAAAGCCTCACATAGTGCAATATAGTCTGTATAATATCCACACTGTATTAATATGTTTGTAGCATCCTACTCACATGTTAATGAGCCTGTAAATAAAACTGGCTCAGGTAAACGGGCATAGGTAAACGGTCACAGAGTTCATACAAATCATTATGGCCATACAATCATATATATACATCCTAGAAGTTCCCTCAGGGTATAGTGGCTCTCCAATGCTTTCTCCATGAGTCCCACAAGTTCTTTGTTCTGGAATACATGGCCGAAAAACCGGAAGTGATCCGGTGGCCATTTTGGATAAGGGAATTCATAGTATTGTCATAAGGGCATAGAAAAAAAGAAAAGAGCAGTATTTTTCAATACTTACATTTAAAAGTTAGAAACCTCATATACATCAAATTTCAAAGCAATATTATGACTTAATACATATCTAAATAGATAAATGAATGTGTAAAAAGTATTACATCAACCCCATTAGTAAAGCCTAAGATCATATAAAAGGCATATTCCAAAAAAGTTAAATGTAACAAACGTGATTGAAAATGTGACAAAAGATGATACAAAGTGGTGACAAACATAAAAAGAGAGATAAAAAGAGAACACTTCCTTGATTGCTATAAAACATAATTTAAATATAATTAAAAATTTCAAAATCTATGCCTGCAGGGGAAATGGTGTCTAGTTTGAAAATCCACCTCATTTCAGCCTTATTTAATATTTTCATAAAATCTCCCCCTCTCCATGGTTTTATTATTCTTTCAATACCTATAAAGTATAAACAATTTGGATCTCCGTTGTGGTATTGGGCAAAGTGGGCGGAGGTTAAGTACCCTCTTTTTAATATTACGAACGTGTTTGCCTATTCTCGTTTTAAGAGATCTCGTAATCCTACTACCCACATATTGTATGCCACAATCACAAGCGAGCAAATAGATAACATTATTCACATTGCAGGAGATGAAAGTATTAATATTATATTTCCTATTGGTAACATAAGAGGAAAAAGAGCTATTTTTTTTGCTTTTAATTGTCGTTTCTTTGCAGCCCGGACATTTGCTACAATTCTAAAAACCTTTTAATTCTGAACCTAAAAAATATTTATTTTTTATTTCTTTTGTTATACAGCTTTTGGTCAAAATCCGTCCAAGATTCTTGGCTCCCCTGTATACAATTTTTGGTTTTGGTCCTATAAAAATCTCTCAGCTCCTCCTCTTGCTCTAAAATGTGCCAGTGTTTACTTAAAATTCTCTTAAAATGTCCACTTTGGGAATTATAATTTGTTATAAAATTAATCTCCTGTCCTGTAGGTTGATTCTTAGTTTTGTACGTAAGTAAATCTCCACAAATTGACTTTCAACGGCTGTCTTATCATAACCTTTATCATCAAACTGTTTTTTCAAAATCTCTGATTGTTCTACAAATATGTTGTCGTCTGTGCAGTTACGTCTCAATCTTGTAAATTGTCCTTTCAGTATATTGCTTAACCAGGAATTGAAATGACAGCTTTCTATATTGATATAGCTGTTTACATCAACTGATTTGAAATAGGTACACATTTTTAGGAGGCCTCTTTCAATAAAAATCTGTAAATATAAAAAATGCACTTTCTCATGGCTAATTTCTTGGGTTAAAATGATACCCCACGAATTAGAATTTAAAAAAACTTAAAAACAAATCTAAAATAGCACGGTCTCCCCTCCACAAAAAAAATCATTAACAGTATCCAATTCTTCCTAAATGGAATCTGCAAATAAAATGCATACACGGAAAGTTGTAAAGATATAAAATATATATATTGTAAATGTGCGCAAACATACAGTGATACTAAATGTTGATAGCACTACTCTCACAATCTGTCGCAGTAAACACTAGAATTCAGTTTTTACAGTTCCTATTTACTCTACATCTGAATGTCTGCCATATCTGCATACAACAAGACTATGTACTTGAATTCATTTTTTTATTGAGTTGAAGATATTTTAAAAAATCAGGTGTTTAGATCTGACTTCTTGTCTGGCAGCATTAAAATGCACTGGTAAATTAATACTACCCCTTCCCCCTCCATTTGGTTACAGAGTCTAAAAAGGAATGAAGAACATTGTTCCAGGGGCAACCTTTGGCACTCCAAATGTTATGGACTAAATCTCCCATGATGCTGACATAGCGAATGCTGAAATGTGTGTTGTTTTGTTTTGTGCTCAAGAGTTTTCCATTGAGTCCACATCCATATTACACACCTTAATTGCAAAGCAAAACAAATTTATTGAATATAAGTTAGAAGATTACAATGGAAGACTCTGCAACTTCCACTGTTTGTTTATGTTTAATTCCCTGCACAGAATTCCCAGGATAATGGCCATTTCTTACTGATCTGGCATGTTATCATGAGAAAGGATATGCATTCCTACTTAGGTTATCAGTGTTATCATGGTGGGATAGTCAATAGGGATGGCTATGTGCTGGGAGGTTTTGATTGATCAGATAAACTTAATGCAATTCATTTAAGAAAGGGATGGGCTTGATTGTACAGACTGTTTAATATGCCTTTGATGAATTTGTAGTTTAAAAATGAGAATATCTGTTGTAACTAGAAATAAACAAACAACTGACCTCAAGTGAATCCCCATGGAGCCATGGGAAGAATCTTTTTAAAGGAACACTACAGCCTTAGAAATACAAACTATATAGAGTCACTGTCCCTAACTCTCCAAAGGTCCTTGCCATTTGCTAAAAAAATATATATTTTTTTAAAAATATGAAAGTTTTACTTGCCTTTTTCCACTGCTGTGGGTCTCTCAGGGCTGTTCAACTCCATGCCTCATACAGGAGCATTAGGGACATAATGCACATTCAAGCGTCCCCATAGCAATGTGTTAATGCTTTCTTATGGGGTTTCCACATCACATTATCAAGTTTTACTCAGTCAGTGAAGCAAAAGCGTCTCTAGTGGAGGACTTTCTTTTCCCAAACAGTCTAATTTTATCACGCAAATATTTCACCTGATATGGAACGAGTCATCTAAACTTATTTGAGGGGAATGTGTGGGTCACCCCATAGAGAAAGCTGTTAAATATTCTTTTAAAGAGGGAGCAAAGCAAACATTCCCTGCTTTGGTTAACTCAATTTTTACTCCCAGTTTTACAGTATTGTATAGCTATATATAAACACTATCAATAAGTTGTATTGAATTTGTTTGACTTTTTAATCTATTAGAAATCATATTATTTATTTTTCACGTGTTACATACTGCATTAAACTCAAAATGAATTTCATAACAAGTACTTAGCCAAGGCAGTCCCCGCCATCCTATTTACTTACCCGGTTGTCGGCGATCCCACGCTGGCGATCGCGGTGGGGGGACTCACCTGGCATCCCATGAAGTCGCCCTGCTCCCGTTCTTGCCCCTCCTGGGCCATGTGATCGCATAGCTGCCCACAGCAGTGCCAGCAGGGGGATCAGTGTGCACACTTCCTTTCAGTCCCGCCGGAAACCGGAACCTCAACTTGAAGTTCCTGTACCGCGGAGCGTGCTGTGAAGCCGGCCCACGCTACAAGACAGGTAAGTAATTATGGGACAAGGGGAGGGGGGGGACACTATGGGGGGGGGACACTCTATGGGACAGAGGGGGGGAGGGGGGACTCTATGGGACACGATGGAGGAAGGGGGACTCTATGGGACAAGGAGGGGGCACTATGGGACAAGGGGGACACTGTGGGACATTATGGGACAAGGCAGGGGGACACTATGGGACAAAGGGAGGGTGGGACACTATGGGACAAGGGAGGTGGGACACTATGGGACAAGGGAGGGACACTATGGAACAAGGGCAGGGGGGACACTATGGGACAAGGGGAGGGTGGGACACTATGGGACAAGGGGAGGTGGGACACTATGGGACAAGGAGGGGGGACACTATGGAACAAGGGCAGGGGGGGACACTATGGGACATGGGGAGGTGGACACTATGGGACAAGGGGAGGGGTGGACACTATGGGAGGGAAAGTGCACTATGGGACGGGGGGGAACACTATGGGATGAGAACACTATTAGACAAGGGGAGGAGGGGTTAACAATCACTATGGGACAGAGGAAAGGGGGGTTAAAATAACCATGGGACAGGGGAGGGTTTAAAGATAACTATGGGGGGGGTTAAAGATCATTATGGGACAGGAGAGGGGAGTGGGTGGTAAGGAACAAAAAATTCCTTTAAAATATTCTGAACAAACTGTCCCATAGTAAGAAACGCTATGGAACAGTTCAGGATATTTTTTTTTCTGGGTTTCCTCCTCTAAAAACTAGGTGCATCTTATGGTGAGGTACGTCTTATGGAGCGAAAAATACGGTAAGTACGTTAAAAAAAATAAAATAAATAATTAAAAATAAATAATTAAAAATATATATGTGTAATTTTGTTCTAATTGTATTTTGATATTAATATATATATATATATATATATATATATATATATATATATATATATATTGATATGACAATACACGTAGAACAAAATAATATATATAAACGACAACAAGAAGTCAGTGCTAGTTAACAGGCAAAAATATAAACGGGCAGCAACCCAAATGAAGGAGAGCCCTCAAATCCTTCAACAGATAGATAAAGCAATACAACAAGATGGAGTAGAGCTGCGCCAATAAAATAACGTAAAATAGTCCCAAATGTCTTACTAGAACAACAAAAGATCGTCAGGGGTATTGGATAAATTGTAGATGAATAGACTCTTCAGTAGGGATAGGTGCGTTTGAATGTCTCAGGGTATTCGTTTATATTGAAGAAAAAAGGAGTCAGAGGCAACCAATAGTGTAATAAGTCTAAAATCCGGAGTGCAGAATAGTAATAGGAGGTAGAAAACTCACATTTAAAAGAGCTATGACGAGCTCTGGTGTGAAGGGCGTACAGCAGTATAATCCCCGCTTATGGGATATGTGAAGAAAGTGCGTCTATCAGCACCGACTGGTCATCTAAGGCTCCGAGGGAAGATAAAGAAGGCAACAATAGTGCTCTCAATTATGATAAAAGTAAATAAAAGTATTAATTAACCAGTGCTCTCACAAGTATAGAGCAGGAACACTGCTCCATTGATAAGGCGCTGGTGGTATGATCCCCACCTCAGATTTCTTTGAGTAAAGGAACAAAGTAAAAAGCCAGGAGGAGTAAAAATAATAAAATTGCATAAAATTAAAAAAGAAAAAGTATTATTTTATTTACTTTTATTTATTTTTATTATCTTAAAATCTACAATTTATCCAATACCCCTGACGATCTTTTGTTGTTCTAGTAAAACGTTTGGGACAATTTTATGTTATTTTATTGGCGCAACCCTACTCCAGCTTGAAATAATATATATATCTATATACATAAGTATATACATATATATCACTATATTTCCCAAAACACCATAAAACCTGTACATAGGGGGTACTGTTTTACACGTGAGGCATCACTGAATACAAATATGTGTTTTTTATTGCAATAAAAGCAAACAGTAGTATGACATTCACAGTTAAAATGTCATGTAGAACTAAAAAAATGTTTACATTCTTATTTTTTTCCCATTTTTTTATAGTTTTGTTTCATAGCTAAATATTTGATGTTAAATGAAAGCCCCATTTCCCCTGAATAAAATGATATATAATAAGTGTGGAGGTTCAATACGGTTGAACAGACATATAGTCGAATTCCAGGTTTTGTTTAGGTTTTGTTTTGATCACAACGTGTACTTTTGGCTCAGTCAGTAAGGGTTTAAGGACAAATTTTTATCTTCAATCTTTGTTCAGTACCACGTGGCGGACTGCTGCGACTCACCTGGTCCAAGAGCCTCTGGCACTTCTCCCCTTTCATACTGATATGCGTGCCACCTACTTCCACACGCCTTGGTGCTCGTGGGCAGACATCTCTGCGACCCTAGAATACTGAGGCTGGACAACACAATCTGGATTGACGCTCCCACCAAGCTCAGCCCACTAGTGAAAAATCTGCTCCCAGAGACAGGAGTCGGATGACTTTTCTATACTAAAGGCATGAGCCAGAGGTGTATATTGTGCACCATGTTCTATTTTCCTGATCACCATTCAAGCACTTGGTCAAGCTGCCCTAACTTGCCACTCTAGGGGGTACACTTGTTTTATTACAAGCTCTTGATTGTGCATTACATATTTTAAAAATGGTGCAAAAATCTTGACGTGTATTGCATAGCCTTGTTGTCACTATCTTTTATGTTTTATGCCAACATGTCACACCTGCCTGTAATTTTGCTATTGCGCTACAAAAATAAATAATAATAATAAAAAAAGAAGCTTATGATGTCTAGATTTCTTTCATCTAAACAAAATGGCAGTCTACATTAGAGGCAAAGAGAGCTGAACAGTTTGCTTTTCGGAACCCTGGCAGCAGAGCTTAGCTCAAGAGAGCTAACAGGAGCTTCCAGCTCACTACTGAAAGGGAACAGGCAGGGAGCCATGCCCAGAGAACCCCGCAGTTGCTTACAGTTTTCCTTTAACCCCTTAAGGACCAAACTTGTGGAATAAAAGGGAATCATGACATGTCACACATGTCATGTGTCCGTAAGGGGTTAATATATACCTTTTCATTCTACCTGAATATAAACTATTATATTTTTATTTCATTCATGGGTGTGCTATCTACACTGACTGCTGAACCAAGCAAAACCATTTGGGATAATAGAGGAATCTATCTGAAAATATCCCATGCCACAAATGTCACAGCTTGTAATTAAGAATCAGTGCTTTAAGAAACAGATAAATACAAATTGTTTCTCAGGAAGATAATAAGTTGCTAACTAGGTTTATGTACACAAAACAAAAACATCTGTGTCTTTTTCTGTGATAAGCAGATGTTGTACATAGGCTTATATTCTCATTCCCTTTTTTGTTGGAGATATATAACTCATCTCAGCTGTTAAAGGCTAAGCTGGAGTATGCTCAGAAGCCCTTGGTCTGTTAGAAAACCAAGACTGTGTTTGGATTGTCTGCGGAATTAGTTGTTGATAAAGTGTTATCACAGTAGAACAATCAGTCATGAGAATGTTTAGTAGGCCATGAATAATGAGAATCAAACTGCAATTTCTAATGCATAGAGTTATCAGTCAGATGAGTAGCAAACAAGGTGGATGGGGAAATCTACATTTCCCTCAGACCCAAAAGTAATAAATATATTCTTATCAGGTTGGGCTCTGTTATTTAGTAAGACAACAGGTGATTACAGTTGGTAAGAGGGGTCTGGTTTGGGAAGTGTACAAACGCTCCTGTGTTTCTGCAGTTAGAGTACAGCTCCTACATCAGAGCCTCCCCATCATCAAGCTATGCCAATACATTGTCTACAAACCATTGAAAATAGCTACACCAGATTTATTAAAATAACTTACTTTTATTGTATTTTTCCAGTTATATCCCAAAGGTGCTTTGTTTGTCCTCCACAAAAAAAATATTATGTGCTTCCTTGATATAAATAAGGTATATGTCTTCACAACAGTGACATAGAATATAATTGTAAAAAGGCTCCCAAAAAAGCTAAATTGGGAGATTGATTTTTTTAAATAAATAATGCCTAAAGTGCTATTGCATTTGCCAAAGTAGTATAATGGTTCTTCATTATTCCTTTCTGTAAATTCCTATTGGAATCTAAAGCAGATCTTTACAATTAGTTTCTGAAAGGCCATTTACTTGAAAGTGTTGAATAATTTTAGTAATTAATGTAAAATAAATTACTGTAAGGAAAGTAGAGTTTTATTTGCAATAAGACTTGGTCTTTTGGATTTTCCCACTCAATTTTTTTTTTGTATTTGGAAAACGCTAGCTTTTACCTAGCATTGTGATAATGTGCCACCTGACTTCTCACAATGTGGTGATTTAAATTATAAATGACCTATTGGGGTGTTCGTATAGCTATAAATAAATCACTAAGTAGAAAGATAATAGGCAAGAGAAGTGCTGCATGGTTAAAGTTATTGTTACAACTAATGTTTTGTTTGTTTCATGTTTAATTGCCAGGAAGGGCAAACTACCTGTCAATATATGCTGCCCTCTTTTAGTAATAAAATTGTACGTCACGTGATGCGAATGCATTGATTCAGTACTTTCCTATTGAAAGCGTGAATGCACGAGGTCTCCAGTGTTCTCTATAAGGAGCATAGGATTGGTCTATTGCGAGTGAGATCATACTGCCTCCATGCTATCGCAGGAAATGGAGAAATAAACAGGAAAAAGATAAGTTAAAAGCACTATTTTATTATTTTTAGGTGACAGAGATCGAACAAGGGACAGGGATCTAACAAGGAATAGGGCATCTAACAAAGGGACAGGGACACAAAAGCATTAAAGGACCACTATAGTGCCAGGAAAACATACTCGTTTTCCTGGCACTATAATGCCCTGAGGGTGCCCCCACCCTCAGGGACCCCCTCCCGCCCGGCTCTGGAAGGGGGAAAGGGTTAAAAACTTACCTTTTTCCAGCGCTGGGCGGAGAGCTCTCCTCCTCCGATCCTCCTCTTCTCCTCCTCCTGGGCTGAATGCGCACGCGCGGCAAGAGCTGCGCGCGCATTCAGCCGTCGCATAGGAAAGCATTTCAATGCTTTCCTATGGACGCTTGCGTGCTCTCACTGTGAAAATCACAGTGAGAAGCACGCAAGCGCCTCTAGTGGCTGTCAATGAGACAGCCACTAGAGGATTAGGGGGAAGGCTTAACCCATTCATAAACATAGCAGTTTCTCTGAAACTGCTATGTTTCTAAAAAAAAATGGGTTAACCCTAGAAGGACCTGGCACCCAGACCACTTCATTAAGCTGAAGTGGTCTGGGTGCCTAGAGTGGTCCTTTAAGTATACAGGTTTGTATTCACAACGCTTTAGTGTTTCTTTAATAAATGCATTTGTACTTCTTCATCTGGGGACACAAATAAAAATGTCCCCAGCGAACGAATCAGTACATATGCGCTCGTGTTGAGCAAAGTATACAATCATCTCAAACTCTCATAAGATATTTTTGGCTCGAGTGAATTAATCACCATAAACTAAAACATCTCTAGCTTGTGCTGATCATTTAACTACATTTTCATCTTTTACTTTGTATTTCACACCATGAATGTGTCCCCTTGGTATTTTTTTTTTCATCCTTATTTTTCAGAGTTTCCACAATATTTCCAGCTTAATTTTATAAACTGACACTATGCACTGCAAGTCATTTACATTGAAGTCTGCTTGCCTTTAAAGCAGCATTGTAATTTTAAAACATGATTTTGGCAGGGTTTGTTTGGAAAGAAAACAAAATGGGTTGAAATTCCCTCAAACCAACTAGTATTTACACAGTTCTATAAATGATATTTAAATTGATGCAATTTTTGAGCCCAGAATTGACCACAGTAATTAGCTTGGAGCTGCTATTATAAATTCCCCAACGTAAGGCAATTCTCAGTTGTGTTGTGCTAAGCAATGTGTATGCAGATAACAGAGAGCCAGTACTTGTACAAATACATCCACAGTAAAATTCCTACTGCTCCATTCTACAGTTCTTTAGTTATTTAAAGGGTTACTTCAACCACCACCATGACCACTTCAGTGATTGCAAGTGATTGTGGTGGTAGAAGTATGTAAGTGTAGTATTTCTCCTTAAAACACTGCAGTTACTGAGATATTTGTAATTGTGTCCTGGGGGCTAGTTGCAATCCAGTACACGTGACATTGGCAGCTCAGAACTCTTCCAGGCTGTTGGGCTGCCGATGTCAGTTTTGTACATATTTTGCGTGCACACTGGTGACAGCCATGATCATCTTCTTCATTGCAGGTAGACAACCTTACCTGAGCCTCCACTTCACATACAATATACATCCCTTTCTCCATCAACCAGACATTTACATTTTATTCATTCACCCCCCAACACCCAAACAAAGACTTTTCTTCTCTCTCTATTTCCCCACTCTGATTGAATTAAATTCTATTATCACACCAGGGGCGTACCTAGAGCATTTGGCACCCGCGAAAAAAAAAACCTGTAAACATTTTTAAAGGTTTTCTTTCTTTTTTTTTACAATTTGTAAACTTTACAAAACCGCTGTCAGCCCCTCCTACAAAACCCTTGTCCTGCCCCGCCCCTCCTACAAAACCTCTGTCCTGCCCCTTCTACAAATCCTTTACTGCCCCGTCTACAAAACCCCCGCAACCCCTTTCCACAAATCCCCTGCTTATCCCCCCTTATAAAGACTCCTGTCCTAATACAAAACCCCCGCCCCCTTCTACAAAATCCCTGCAGCCCCACACACACATTTACAGGCAGACAGTCACACACTCAGTTACAGACAGTCACACACTCAGTTACAGGCAGACTGTCACAAACTCAGTTACAGGCAGACAGTCACACACAGTTACAGGCAGACAGTCACACGCACACAGACACACATGCAGTCACAGACAGTCATATATACATTGACACACACACATGACAGCAGCAGTCACATGCACACAGTCACAGACAGTCAGACAGTCACACACGGTTACAGGCAACATCAAATAGTCGCAGGCAGACAGTCACACATACACTTTTCCTCCGTGCTACTAACTACCATGGGGCACTGTGCGGCCACAGCTCACATAGCCCCCTCCAGCCAGGGCCGGTGCAAGGATTTTTGCCGCCCTAGGCAAAAGTAAAGTTTGCCGCCCCCCATGTGACATCACAGTGCCCCACCCATATGATCTGCCATGTTAACTAACCGTGTTTACATTAAAAGGCCTGCAGGGACAGGCTATAGACACCAGAACCACTACATTAAGCTGCAGTGGTTCTGGGGACTATAGTGTTTCTTTAATGTGCGGTAAATTAGAGATTAGTGCCACGAATAATATACTAGATTGCCTACTTACAACCAGATGAGGATGATGATGGGCTCTAGCTGCAGTCTGGCACCACTGGTCTGGTGTAGAACAGGCTCTCTGGAGGCGGTTTGTAACTGTGGTCACAAAAATCAATGTTCTGGGAGAAAGGAAAGCAGCTCCATTTTTTGGGGGCCCTTTACACAGCTCAAGGTCTGGGTCCCAGGGTCCACCTTCATGTTCCACCAATGAGTTTGTTCACAGGGGGTGGAGTGTGTAGGGGATGTCCTGATATGTGTGTAAGGAATGCATTGTGTGAATCTGTGTTTGTACGTGTAAGGGCTGCAACGTGTGTTTGTGTATGTACGGGATGCAGTGTGTGTCTGTAAGGGATGCATTGAGTGTGTGTAAGGGGTGCATTGAGTGTGTGTAATGAATGCATTGTGTGTTTCTGTGTGTGTAAGGGATACATTGTGTGTAATGGTTGCATTGCTTGTGTATGTGTGTCTGTGTGTGTAATACATTGTGTGTTTCTCTGTGTGCAAGTGGTGCATTGTGTGTGATGAATGTCAATCTCTCCCCCCCTTCAATTTCCTTCTCTCCCACCCTCTCCAATTTCCTTCTCTCCCCCCTCCAATTTCCTTGTCCCCCCTCTCTAATTTCCTTCTCCCCCTCTCCAATTTCTTTCTTTCCCCCCCCCCATCTTTCTTTTTACCCCTCCCATTTCTTTCTTTATCCCCCAATCTTCTTTATCCCTCCCAATTTCTTTCTTTATTCCCCCAATCTTTCTTTATCCCTCCCATCTTTCTTTATCTCCCTCTTCCAATTTCTTTCTTTATCCCTCCCAATTTCTTTATATCCCCTCCCAATTTTCTTCTCCCCAATTTTCTTCTCCCCCCACTTCCAATTTCTTTCTCCCCCCTCCCCTACCTCTGTTGTAGCGTGGCCGAGCCCTTAATGGTCCACGGGTACAGAGAGCTTTTGTTTCCTGTACCCAGCCGGACTAAAAGGAAGTGCACACTCAGTGTGTACTTCCTGTTAGTCCGGCCGGGTACAGGAGACAGATGCTCCCTGTACCCGCGGACCATAGAGGGCTCGGCCACGCTACAGTGAGGGAGTGACAGGAGGGAGCGCTGAGCGCTTCCCCCCTGTCAGACCCTCTCCTCATGCTGCGCCCGGGCGGTGCGCCCTCATGGACGCTCCAGCCCGGGCAAAGCTGCAGACGCCTGAGGCTCTCTACAGCATGAGGGTCATGGCACCCCCCACCCTGGTGGCACCCGGGGCAGACTGCCCTCTCCACCCCCCCTTAGTACGCCACTGTATCACACCTACCTTTTTTGCCATCTCAGGTGCTTAAAATCCCTGGTTGCATAGTGCAGGAGCAGAGAACTCAATAGTGCTTTACTTATGTGGCCCTATGCCCACACAGTACAGAAATATATGGTATTTTAGCTCAATATTGTTGTATAGACCTACCAAGGGCATGTTGTTGTTCGGGATTCAAATTATAACACGGTCAAAGCCAGGCCCCTGCCCACCCAATATCAGAAATAACAAGGTTGGTAGCTGTGCCCTTACAAAGCATCAGGAATGAGTTCACTTTAGACCTTTGTACTAACCCAGGACTCATCTTTGTAGTAAATTTTCACTGGGTGAGATAGTATGTGGAGAAATAACAATTCTTTCAAATCCTTTAACGAACACTATAGGGTCAGGAACACAAACATGTATTCCTGACCCTATAGTGGTAAAACCACAATTTAGGAGGCTTTCCTCCCTTTAACCCCCTGAAAAGGTAATACAACTTGCCTTATTTCCAGCTCTGCGCCTTCGATCCGACTCCTTGATGACATAATTTATCATTTATGATTTCAGCCAATACAATGCTTTCCCATAAGGAATGACGTGGGACGGAAGTGGGGCCAAATGGCGGCTCAGCCAATCAGCACCTCCTCGTAGAGATTCATTGTTTGCTGTTCACTGTATTAGGACCAGTCAAAAAGACTAAAAACTATTGAAACAGCCGTCCAAACGGCTGATACATCAAATTCCTTTATCTGTGATCGCTACCAACATTCAAACTATACACCAACATTTTTGACTTACAATTGAACCTCAGATCTCAGTATATTTACATTAACATCGTGAATTAGAACATTATTTAAGTTAAAAAGTGTAATGAGAGTAAGGCAGCTTGGCAGAGCTACTTATCTAACAGCAGGAGCACAGGCAAAATAGATTAAAGCCAAGGGAAGTAAAGTGGCTGGTACTGTCATCTTGGTAGATATGTCTTTGGCTTGACTTTATGTGGCAGTCGCTTTGTGCAAATCACAGGGCAAAAGTGAATTGCCCTGCTCATTACTAGGTCAGAATAAACTTGATTCTGTTCCAAATATAGTCATACAGAATTCTTATGAAATAAAGCCATAAGATTGCACACAGGAAGCAAATTGGGTGTATTTAATTTGTAGAAAAACATTTTTTTGAAGGGCATGCATGTGGCAAATGTACTGTAGCTAAAATGACATCATGAATAGAGGGATTACTGCAAGCATTGCAGGTATGTTAAAGTTTACCTGTGGATGAAATATCATATTCAGATAGGTACGTATTTCATTTATATTTTCTGTTGGTTAATTTAGCAGCAGATGTATAGCATAAAATACATACCTGAAAATCTCTTCTCCATTTGCATAGCTGGCAATCCTGCATTTGGACGTACTGTCCGGGGACATATCCCACATTTATCTGTCAGCAGGCTTCAAAATGAAAAAGGGGAGGGGCCTGGACCACAGGCTTCAGCAAAGCTCTGTGCATGTCTGCTTGAGGGGCAGATTGGGCCTTTGGGGGTTCAGTAACAGTAAGGCCTGGCCCTTGACGGTTCACTGTGCAACTTGTCCTTTTTCCTGCTGAACTCCATGGGCAGGTTATAGTGGCAGATGGGCATTTACTTTAAAACCAAACCTCATTTTTTTATAGAGGCTGTGTTTGTGGGAGTAGGTGCTAGGGCTGCATAAACAAAGTGATTTAAATCTTAAATGATAGAGAATCAAGCAAAGAGACTGCAGGGGCATAATCTTTACACCACACAATACACCAAAGTTATTTAAATGCTCCCTTTAACTTAAAAAATGACTTTAAAATACATATTAATCCATAACACCGCTATCCATGTGGCTGTTTGAAATATGCAGGTGATAACTTTTGAAATGCAGCTATTCTAGCCCATACCTTTTAACATTTTAAACTGATGAAAAGGGACGCTTTAATTTTAAGGGTGTGAGTAGTGGTGTATTCAGGGTAAGGGCTGTTCTGAGACATTTTAGATGACTTACTAATAAAAATGTATGCAACTAAAATGTAATTTAGAACAAGAATTATCTATTTAAAATACCCAAACTGTCTGTCTAAATACATGTCTTGTAGTTTAGGGACACATTACTGTGAGTATTACTGCTGTGGAACTCTGTTATACATTGTCTGTCCTCAACAAAACTGAAAGGGACACTCCAGGCACCCAGACCACTTCTGCCCATTGGAGTGGACTGGGTGCCAACTCCCATCACCCTTAACCCTGTAAGTGTAATAATTGCAGTTTTTATAAATTGCAATAATTACCTTGCAGGGTTAAGTCCTCTGATAGTCAGCCACTAGAGGGACTTCCGGGTTCTTAAAACACAAGAAGTGTTTAAAATGACGCTGGACGTCCTCACTCTATGCATGAGGACATCCAGCATCGTCGGAATCCCCATAGGAAAGCATTGAATAATGCATTCCTATTGGGAGATATAATGCGCGCGGCGATGGGCAGAGACATCGGCGCTGGATTCAGGTAAGTCACTGAAGGGGCTTTAACCCCTTCAGCAACATGTGATGGGGGAGGAGGTGGAAAGGAGAGGGGCACTGCAGGATTCTGCAGTGCTAGGAAAAGGGGTTTGTTTTCCAGGAACTGGAGAGTCACTTTAATAGACCACACTGATTATATGTTGCTTTGTTCACATATACACAGCTGATATAACGCATAATGAAAGATTGCTATCAAATATATTTATTGCACAATTCTCCTTGTTGAAAGGTAGACACAGACTGGCTCATTCATATTACTAGTTACTAATCTGGCTACTTAAAAAGTATCATGCTGAAGCAATCAGCAAATTGACATTTTCCATCTAGGGTGGAGTGTAGTTATGGTAATTTAATGATTATGATTACACAAGAATTTTTTGGGAGGAGGGATGGGAGTCTTTTTTTTGGTCTTGTTTGTTTTCTAGCTCTAGATTAATTTGTTTGTAGTATGGTGTTTTTTTTCCCAAGTAGCAGTTTGAGATACACTGTCAAAAGAACTAAGCTCTGTTTGTTAAAGGACACACCAGGCACGAACACTAGTTTTTGACTTGAATAATTTGGTATAATTATTCAAAATACTAATATTTTGCAGCAATCTGTATCTTAATAAAGAACCACCGCTTCCCTTAATTTTTATTATTGTATTTAACAATATAATACTGTTAACAAATACGTGCTTGTGAGGTCTGACAAATAAAGTGTTATTACATACAGCTTTAGCAACTATAATCAGCCATTATAGAGACAACATAGAAAAGGGAGGAGAACAGAAAGATTGTTTTTCTTTCTCCCCTCTCCAGTAAAATATGTGCCTTGTTTGTGCCAGGGCTAACACGGATTGTGATGTAATTTGCTAAATATCTAATGAACATTTAAACAAAAGTAAATATTGTGGATAACAGTTGATTGAAGTAAATGTTACAAAATTCTACAAAATTCAAATTATTAAAAGATGTAATTATGGTTTGAAAGACGTGGTACCATAGGCCTGTGGTTACAATGGACACGTCATTTCACATATCTACAGTGAAAGTCTCGAAACCTTTCCACATAGTTTTGCAATAGTTTCCTTTTATTATTCATCATGATTCACACCGTGCTTACATTAGTATGAAACGCAATATGTGTTCTTCCAAAGGGATAACGAACAGGTAACTCTCCAGTTGTAACTGAACTACAGCTCCTTTGATGCCCAGCAAATAATGCATATTTTAGGGATAAACTAGGTTAAATGCAGGCTTCAAAACGCTCTTTTTTATATTCCTGCTTACTTGTACTTGTTTTTTTCTTTAAACATCACCAAATGTGTCCATTAAATAGATTTTTATCATTCTGGCCCTATGTGTGTTTGAGTTTAGGCCAGTCTAGAATGAAAGCGCTACGGAACCTGTCTGCGATATATAAATGGCAATAATAATAATGACATTTCAGGACTTGCATGTTAGCAAGGAATTTGCTTCTCCTCTGTCCTGCAATAGTTAAAATTTAGGGACTGTTCTGCCTCAGCAGAACTGTATTCCTTGGCATATTGGGAAATCCCTGCAAAACAAATGGAGATGTGTGTTTGTTTTGGAATAAAAAGAAGCATAGAACATTAATGGTGTGTGGTAAATCCACGACTGGCAGATGTGAAGTAACTAAAGCTGTGTTGCTTGAAAAAAATTAAATAAATAAAAGGTGAGTCCCAAGCCTTTTTAAGTCTCCAGTTATTTGGCCAGTGTGGCTGAATGGAGCACAGTCAAAAGTGTGTTTGCAGCATGGCTTTGTTCTTGGAAACCTGAATTAATGAACTTTAGCAGGAGTTGGCAACCTTCTGCACTCTACATCTTCCATAACACTCCTACAGCCATAATGCTGGCAAAGCATCGGGGTAGATGTAGTCCACAACATCTGCATGCCTCCCATGTGTATCTATTTAGGATGGACAGTCCCTATTTCAGGCCTAAATCCATCTGTCCCTCAATTTTGTATCTTAAAGGAACACTAATATATATGTATTCCTGACACTAAAGTGGTAAAATATGTCCCGCCTCTGTGGCTGAGTTAATTATATTTTATGTTCTCAGCTTATCCAATACTTTCCCACTCTGGCCAATCAGCATCTCCTCATAGAGATCTATTGAATCAATGCACTTCAATGGGGAGTGTTCACATGTCAATGGGGAGTGTTCGCATGTCAATGGGGAGTGTTCATCATCTCTATGCAGAGTGTGGAGATGCTGAACGCCAGCAGCACTGACCCATGAAGCACCTCTAGTGGCGGTTTGAGTGACTGCCACTGGAGGTGTTACTAGGCAGTAATGGAAAAAACAGTGTTCACATTAAAAGGCCTGCAGAGACAGGCAGTATGCTCCAGAACAACTACATTAAGTTAGATATAGTGTCCCTTTAATCTCTCTCTTTTCTAGTAACTCCATAATGTTGGTATGTCAAAGGGTATTACAAAGCTAAATAGCAATAGTCCTCATTGTAATGTGTCTTTAAACTATAATAAATGTGTATAGCTATCTATGCTAGTGTTTTTCTTTATTTTATTCTTACATTATACAATGCAAATCATTTATCTTCATTAATCTAATCTATGTTTTATCTTTATGTTGTCATTTAAACATGTGTAGCCTAATATATAATACTAATCTGATGGATGCATCTTCTTCTCTCATTATGAATGATATACTTCTGCATGTACTACTACATTTACCATCATCTAATATCCTGCTATTCTGTCAACATATGTGAATGTATCAATGCACAAAAAAGTGTTTAGAAATCAGTCTGTATAAATAAGATACATTGTTCTTGTTTTAAATTACATTTGCGGTCCATAAATTGTTATTAGTAGGTCACCTGAAACTTTTCATAACCACCTCGCACCTGGCCACAACCCTTCTCACAACCCTAAAATTAAAGTGTCCCTGTTTGTCAATTTAAAAAATTGGGAGGTATGCATCTGAAGTGCCGATTGTTGCTTACCTCTGCAGTACAGGTTCTGAAAGAACCCAGATACATGTCCTGCATACTATATCTAAAATGAAAAAAGGGAATATAACTTTACTGCTTAGCAATAATGCATATTTTGTAATTCTATTGAGCATTAAAATTAACCATTTTTATATATATATATATATATATATATATAGCAGAAATCCCCTGCACTCATGCTTTAACCATTGTCCATTGTCCTGTTATTTCTGACCCTCCCGAATGGGGACTGAAATGTTGGTCACTACTTGGTAACTTAATTAAATACATTTGCATTTTTTAAGACCGGTGAGCAGCCATCCCTTTCTGGATATTATATATATATATTAGTGTATTTCTTCTGCATTCTGCTTTTTATTTTATACTTTGAGTGCCATGTTAATGAGATGTGTTTTGCTGCAGGCATGCAATGTGCAGTACTCACAGTGTTAATAGTTGTGCATTGTTTTCATTAGTGGCCGGTATTTTGTAGACAGAGCCAGACATTGTTGAGTATAAACAGCATTGTGTGCTCAATGTAAGATTTTAAAAATAGTACTTCCCTTCCTAACAGATTAGTTTCTCAAATGTTTTTTTTCTCTTCTATAAGTCTTAGAACACACTTATTAACATCTATGTTTTGTCCGTTTCCTCTTCGCTCCTTCTCGGGTCTTTAATGATTTACCCTTCCCCAAGCAGGGCAATCCTCTTCCATGACGCCAACACGCTAGCTTTGTTCTAGCGTGCTGACATCTGAGCGGTGTAATGTCAGGTCACTCTTCCTATACTCCCTAACTGGCAATTGTAGCTCCAGCTAGGGAATTACCATAGTGACCACAGCCAATGCTGTGGTGGAGGGCAGAGATACAGAGATCACTTCTGCTCTCACTGTCTTTCAAGGAATACTCAGCATTGAGTGACTGTCAAGGAATTGAGAGAATTTAAATAGATTCTTCTCCAAAGCTAAACATTTGCTAGCAAAACTGCCAGCAAAATGTATAGGTGGAATTTTAAGCAAAAATTTGTTATATGACGACCAGATCCCTTTAAGGTTTTCTACCAAAATGTTGGCTAAACAGGCATGTTATTTAGTGTTTTAAGTGAATTAATCAAAAATAATAAATGTTCAAGGACATTAGCAAAGTCTAATTATAATATAAGAATTAGGAAATTCCCACTTTCTCCTGAAAGACAAAATACAGTTTGTCTCTCTAACCTTTAATCTTTTCATTTCCTTGCTCTATTATCCCATAATTAGTATAATTAGCATACACACCATAAAACATTATTCGGTTCATTATATGTTATGACATGCAACATATGAAGCAGAAAACAGAGTTATTGAGATTCCACTGTTCACATAGATCACACACAGCATTATTTAATTACCGAAAATATCTGGAGTGAACTTAGCGACTTATCTCTTAAAGGCTGATGACGGTTAAATGAGCTCTCCAAACACAATAACAGCTTGCCACAGTGGTTATGGTGCCATAAGTGCCCCTATTATAAGTAGTAAAAGGTTTTGAGTTCTTACCTGGGGCCATCTTTAATGCTGGAAAGACAGACACTCTCCTAAGCCAAGCCCTGCAGTGTAGAGCTTAACTGAGAGTGTTGGCTGGTCAGGTGGAGAAGTCAAACGTTCAAGAACTGTTCCAGCTACAAGGTGAGGGGAAGGGGATGCCAGGGCACTCCTGGCATCATAGCTGCTACTGCTTTCTGTAGTGGTTATGGTGCTTGGAGTGTTCCTTTATTAGTATTCAGATGATACTGGTGTGTGTAAAAACATAGATCCTCTCAAATAACATTTCCAAAGTTCCCTCAATGTTTTGTAGAGAATTCAAATATAGGACTGTTTTTAGGTGTTCCTATGTCTCTGTAATGAAAGAGTCATTAGTGATATATATTTTTTTTATGTACATGTGCAGCCTAGTTGTTCATGTGTTGCACAGGATGTGTTAGTTCATCCCTAGTTGTCGCTCAGAACAACTGTACAATCCGTTGTTGTCTGACACAGCATTTATAGAAGCCAAACCTCCTGTGATGTAATTATCATGGGTGCTTGGAGATATGACGAAACCTGATTTTGAAGATAGCCTAAAATGCTTTAGTACAGGTGGTGCCATCACAGCTTAGTAAAAATTAAGCGCATATCTTTGTAGTGTAATTGCTACAGAGTGTATACATCTTTCATTATAGAAAACAACTTGCAACACTCTTAATATAGTAGTACTGTAATTTTATTGGTAGGGGTATTCACTAAATTGGGAACTGTATACAATTAATAAGGAAATAGCACATATTAGGCCACAAATAATTGAATAAAAATTGTTTACATGTGATATTGGTGTAAATTCTGCAGTTCCCTTGCATATCACCACAAAAAAAAATATATTTTGTTAGAGGTATACAGAATTTATGAATTTTGGAAGATTGTCAAAAGTGATAGTTCCTAACCTAGAAGCTGTCTCAGAACAAAGGGAAATATAGATTGTAGCACATGCTGTGACTGTCAAGGTTAGTCACAACTGGTCTTAAAAGCACCATCAGGAGTCAAATTATTCAATGTACTTTAATAAAATGCTATGACGTTTTCAGTGTAGACAAAAAAGAGGAGATAAAAGCTGTGTGGCGCTTGTTAAGGATGCAATGCTGTTCTGTTCAAATTGAGTCACTGCTAAAGAGCTTTGCTATAAATCTAGCAGATTGTTTGGCTTTAACCATTATCTAGCTGCAGATTTGAAAGCAATCAGTGCACTCGGAGGTCACTGAGAAAGATTGAGAAATAACATGAAAGGAAAGTTGTTTTTTTTCATCATTCTTTCATTACAGCATGAATGGAATAAAAAGTCTAAAACTTCCAATGGCCAATCATTTTTATTTGTAGTGAATCTAAGCCAACCAGCTTCCCTTCATTTAACATAACTGTTGCATGTAATATTTCTTTGCAGGCTAGCTCGATCCCTTGTTTTACTGAACCTGTAACCTCCCCGATGTGCTGATGTAAAATGAACACTTGTGTGTATTCAGTATTGTGCATTCAGTATGGTCGCTCACTATGTTCACTGTTAAAGGGACGCTATGGGCATCCATACCACTTCATCTCAATTAAGTGGTGTAGTTGGCATATTCTACTTTTAACCCCTGCAAGTGAAGACATTGCTGTTCTGCAGGAACTGCAAAGATCTCATTGCGGGATTTAAATGCCTCTAGTGGCCGTGACTCGGACAGACATGTAGGCGCTCTTGCAGAAATAGCTGAGTAAAACTTGGCTATTTCAATCAGATGGTTGCTTTTGGAAAATACTTACTATGGCATTTTGGCTGGTCATACATTAGTAGAATTCATTCTTACAGATTGAAAGCCACATACAAAGGTAGAAATGTGTGTTCACAATCTATAACCTTAAAATTCCCAACAACGCTTGTCCTTTTATTACTACCTCATTCTAAACAAAACCATAAGGGTGAACATTTACAGATAGTATCAAGGGGTGGACAAAGTTAAAAGAGTGAAGTAGATTAAAAGGTACTTCAATGTTTACTTAAGCATATGGGCTCTCTGATGTACAAAGTGAAAAAGAGGAGCTTGCAAAATTGCAGGGTCAAAGGGGAAGGAACTTGATCAGGCGTTGGAAAAGCAGGTGTCCCATCCATCCCAACCTTGTGGATGCTGAGAGCTTCAACGGAACATATCACACAACTATAATACATGCACTAATCATAGCGGGTTGTTTGTCTTTTGCACACCCACGTCATAATGTGTGGCTATATAATCAAAGCATAAAACTCCGCAAATCACTCAAATGTATATTAAAAATTAAGTGCATTTTTTTTTTCTGTTTATTTTTATAATCCACCTCAATCGTATTTGATAACGTATAAATTTGCATACAATATCAGGCATAAATTTTACTGGCAGCCCAACACCTTATTATACCATACAACAAAATAATGCCATGAAAATCCATAGTTCTATGTTTTCTTTATTGGTTTCTATCCTGTCTTACTATATGTCATTGATCTTGATATATTTTATATCCAGAAGTGTTTCTTTTTTATGAAACATCAAACTGTCCACCAGTTTCTAGTAGGCATACATAACAGAGCTTGCCATGCAGTGCACGCAAACTGCTCTGTATTCTGCATGGAAATACAATTAATCAGAGAAAAAAGTGGGACACCAGCCTGTTGTGTTTGTCAGCTGTGTAACTCCAGTGACATTTGTATTGTATAGCCACAGTGGTATTCTTTCAATTGCACATATGGATGAAGTCACTGGAGTCTCATTTAATTGTATTACATTCAGCAAAGTAAAAAATATACATGATTTACATGTATTGAATAAAGGAACTCTTTCTATTGAAGACCATGAGTGCAGCGAATATTTATGTTTTTTCTTGGATACAAAAGCCCCAAGGTTAGGCACCCAGTACTTTAAATAATATTTTAGCCTGAGTGCAAGGACATTCTGTTTTTTGTTTGTAAAAATATAAATATATATTAACTGCTAGTTAATCTGCAGAATCTACTATTAAAGGAACACTACAGTATTAGGAATATGGAGCTGAGACATGGGTATAATGGGAGAGCTTAAAGTAAAAAATATTGTCAAAACTGCTCTCAAGACAAACGGTTCTTAAAAAAGAAACCCCATCATATATCCTTAGGATTCACCTTTGACATTATAAAAAAAGACCAAATATATTCCAGTAAGGAAACAAAGAACCAGGGTTCCATTGGTGGAATATTTCTGAAACAAGGAATTGGTTGATCCTTGCTTTAACCTCCTGTCCGATCAAGGTAATTTCCCCCCTAGGGGTTTAAATGATCTTGAGCCAGTCTTTACCCTAAAAATAAAATATAAGTTCAAAGGGACGAGTCTTTGATTTATTTATTTTTGCAAGAAATCCCTGAAAAATGTGGTGTTGCAACTAGACCCTTGACCTTCAATACTTGGCATTAGCCAAACATCTGTTGTTAATATGCCACCTTTACTCTGTAGCTTATCACTCTCCAATGATATGAAACCATTCCCTTAGCCAGAACTGTGTTCTCTGGTGTAAGAATTTCACCAAGAAACCTTAATCCAGATTGCTTTATACCGTTTAACATCACCAACGCTCATTTTGTAAACAGTTTTTACTATATTTGCATATATGTGTTATTAAACAGTTTTCGTCTCGGCAGATAGTTAACACAGTGAACCTGTATATAACATTAGGCTTCATTATGTAGATACAATCATAAGTTGAATCTTCTTCCTATTAGCTAGAAATCATGGAGGAATTTTTGCCAAAAGAATATTATAATGCAGTACACACTAATCGAAACCCCAATGTTGGTAGGTTACAGAAGTGCCAGCCAACATGTACACCTTATAGCCTTAAAGCCAATGTAATGAAAATCTTTCAAAGCATAATAATGACACCCTTTGGCACTCTGTATTTGGAGTGAATGGTTTTTAGTCTGGCTTTCAATCAAACTTGTCATTTGGAGTTCTATGTGATAATTATCTCTTTAGCATTCTACAACATCCCTGTGTATCCTGGTGAATGGACTGACCTTCAGATATGTTACAATAATGACAATCAAACTGAAATTGCCATAGTGTAATAGGGACATGTTCACATGAAAACCAATAACCAAACCCCAAATCCTAACCCAATAAAGTACAGAAGCAAGAATATTTTTGGCTAAGGGCACAGTCCACAGCCTTATTTAAAGTTAAACTTAAAGTGCCAGGATATTCAATTGGTTCCTCCACCTGCTGCCCCTTAGCAGCAGGCAGTGTGCCCCAACATTTAAACAGTAATTTGGACCAGACATATCTCCTCAAGGAGGAGCTTATTCAATTAGCTCCACTCCGGAATGACACCCCCAGTAGTGAGGCAACAACAAGAACAGAAAAAAGACACACAAGGCAAACCATAAAACCATATAAAATAGAAGTATGAAGAGCTCAAATCAAGTCTGCTGCCCAGATCCAAGAGGATCCCTTGCCCCCATGTATGCACAAATTATAGCATGCTTAACCAATGTCATCCAATTCCGGTCATTTGTATTCCTAAACTAGAGAAGTAAAACTAAAACCCAGGCCCCCCAACCATGTTCAGCAGTCATGAACCCCATTCCAGTGGGTAATTTGAATACTGTATCTGTAGTGAAGTGACCTCCAGCTGGTGAAGGTAACTATTTATGATAAATATACATTTTGTGCACATTTATTACCCAACTTTATTTCAATGTGCACAAGTCTTTCACAAGGATTTAAATAGAAGATGGATCTGGCTGTCCAGTGTCTCAAGCCACATGAATCTATGGCAAAATAAATTAATATATTAAATATATAATATAAGACAATACAATACATGTTTTATAAATTTATTCTAAATCCCAGCCTAGAATAAACCTGTTCCCAAGTCAGAATTTCTTTACTCCGCTAACAATATTAAACACAAGACCAAGTGTTACGTGGGGGTCTGTTTTTCATCAGTAAAAATAGTCTACACAAAAGAAATTTTCTGTACAGACATATAAGGAGGTCTGCTAGGTAACTTACAGGAAAATTTGGACAAATAACTGTGGAATGTGTGTCAGAGGTCGCATTTATTACTAGATCCGGAATCCAATGAAGGCTGTGAATATCAGATCTGCAGTCACAGTGAAACAGATGAGTTAGTTTTACTAATATAGCAGTTAAATATACTATAAAAGACATAAAATGCAGAATAACGCATACTTTGCTGCTAGTATCTGCATCAGAATGTCCATATGATTTCTCAAATATTTAATTGAATAACTCTTTTCTCATGTATGTTTCATATACAAATCTAGCAATTCTTGGAAATAATCTTTGCACAATGTGCAACTAAATATTTTGTATATTATGGGAGGCAATTAATAATGTGCCTAGACTGTTGGAAAATACTCCCGAGTTCTTTGCAGGATGTTGCATTCCACAACTTGTAATGTGAACCTGGGACCTCTCACCGCCATAAGGCCAAGGTTTTGGGATTTAGTACAGGTATACTGGGTATATATTATCCTGACTAAATATAGTAATACTTGCAATATACAATGCTCCAGATGTAACCTTCTGATTGCTGGACTGGTGTTAGAGAAATTCAGTGTATGTAATCTTTTATCAGTCCTGCTTTCCATCTTGTTCCAGTGTGTCCAGTTTGTAAATACATTTTAGGCCCATTGCAGAGCTATACTGCACGATGGTGCTATTAGGAGATTGTCATTTAGCGGTCATCTATGAGAAGTTAGTAGTCAGGCTACGAGCTTCCAGACATAATTAGAATGTTTAAGAGCAGGTTTTGGATGATAATCCTGTGACTGTGGACAAAGGGCTAGCTGGGAATTGGCTGGCAGTGTGGCGTTACTTAGAACATGGGAAAGCAATTAAATATCCATGGCTCACCTCAGAAGTGTATGGAACCCTTGCAGAAGACAGAAGAACTGTACTGCTGTGTCTGGACCCCCAGCCTTTGTTTTTCATAAATCTGTCATTGTAGTGTTTTACGCTAATAGAGTGTCAAAGTCATCCTTGTTGGTAAGGGTGGATGTTATTTGGATTTTGATAAGGTTGATCAGGTTATAAATGACTGACTGGCTAAATAATAATAAAAAGGAAAGAACAATAAAGTTATGAATTATGATTCTTTATCTTACTATTAAAGTTATGAATAATGATTTCTTCTGAAAATATACACCCGGGCCTTTGCCCAATCTTAAAAGAATTTCATGTGGCGCAAAAACAAACAAACTGTGAAGTGAATGCCATCACTGAATCTGCACGTTATCCCCTCCTTCAAGAGAATGTGAAATCTGAGACCACCCTCGAGAAGGCAGTGCTACTTTCAGTACACAAACTTCAGAGTTAGAGACAGGGTCTGACTGCCATGCTGGGAAGGCTGAGCTCCTCCTTCACAGTCGATTCAGTTCTCCTAATTTTAAGCATATTTACAACTTTATGACCCACCCATTGTCTCTGGTTTTTGGAAGTGCTGAGACATACAAGAAGGTCTGGGTGGCATCTTCCTCCTGTGCAGAGTACAACCGCAAGGCCTCAGCTCTCCAGATCCCTAGCAAGTCAGGGATTAACCCTGCAACACTGTCCTCTGTCCAGTAGTACTTACCTACAGCACTGCCATCAATGCATTATTGTATAATGTTTCACTTCCAAAATAATGTATCATCGTAATTCCCTTTTCTCCTATATGCAAACATTGAAGAGATGTTTATATATGTTTATACATTTTGCAAAATTATTGAGAATATATTAAGTTAATAATATATATATTTTTTGTAATTTAGGTATTCACTTATAAACAAAGTACAATTACGCGTCAAAAGGTGACAACTATGCATCCAACAAGTGCCAATGGAGTAGAAGACATGGCAGCCCTGTGTGATCTTCATGAAGGGTCTATAATGTATAATCTTTTCCAGCGATATCAACAGGACAAAATATATGTAAGTTTCATGTGATGTCAGTCTGTTCTTTGTGTTCAGGCATGTATTTATTTTTCAGAAAGTTGGATGTTGGTAACGTGTTGTAACCTAGTAAACTTGCAGAAGCCAGACACAGAGAGATAGATGCAGGTTTTCAGGAAGTAAGAGGTCTTTATTAACATACCGATCGGTCCTCAGATGAACTAACGTTCCAAAACAGGTCTGAGGGGCGAAAACATGGAGTACATGCTTTTTATAGAGCTATAACTCCTCCCAATAATAGCTCCACCCGCACATACCCTTAACCAATCAATGGACCGGATTTGGATTTCCTCATATGGGCAGACCACATGGCTCATCCGAAACAAAGGAGAAAGGAGTGTGATTTCAGTTCCTGCATTCCTGCACATGCTCAGTACATTGATGACAGTATCTTAGCTACGTGTAACTAACTAACTGATACAACATACACATATGCCACGTGGAAATCTCAGCCTACTAAATGTACATTTCACCGAAATTCCATCACAGTGTAGTAACTGCATTAGAGAAATAATGAGAGGCAGAAATGTGAGCGCAAATTAAAATAAATATAAATGGAGAGGCAACATATAAGCAATGTGAATGGCTAGAATAAAAGGTAAAATGATGACTAACAGTATATGTAGCTGGAGTCGATGCAAAACTGTCAACATTCACTGACATTAGATTCAAACTAATCTCTCTGCTCTATAAGACTGACAGAACCACTGTGATAATAAGGATTCATAGGAAAAAAAGTGAGAGCAGGTTAGTAGATATGTCAAGTTTCACTTCAGTATTGGCCCACAAATGCATGAAACCAATTTGGTATGATTTGGCAGGTGTTTTGTTTACTTACTATACAAGTGTAAAAGTTCTGTTTGTATAAACATTCTATGTTCCTAACACGTATGCATGAGTGTGCATGATATAAGGTCTTGCTGGGATGCTGTACCAACCCTATCAGCCCATCGGTTAATGGCTATGTAGATGTTTCTAAAGAGCATGCAAGTCTGGAATACATTTTTGGCATTAGGAAAAAATAAAAATAAAGTAGCTTTGAACTGGATTTCTCCAGTGAAAATGTGTTTATCTAATGATTAAAATAACACAATTGTAAAAATAAATAAAGCTTTGATTGTTTCAATAGCTGCCCAGACTTCCTGATGTAAAGAAGCATTTGGGTTCAGTGCACCTCCAGGGCCAGATGATACATGATAGAGTCCTCTACATAAAAATACCACAGATTGGACATGTGCTGCCCCACTAGTATTTGTCAGATGATAATAATTGATAATAATTGTGATTTTGCTTGCAAGGTACAGGGATGTAAGGTGTCTGGGTGTGCAAGAAAAAAGAAAGGTTATGCCCCAGAAATGGTTAGAGTTTACCTGGAAGTGGGCTAGAATACCAATGCCATCCCGCTTATCTCCTGCTGCGACAAGCGGCGTTTATGGCAAGCACCTAGTTTGCTTATGGGAAATCTTGACATGTGAACCCTGCTCAAACAATTCGGTTTTCAAAACATTGTTTTTAATAAGTTTGTGTTTTTAATAAGATTAAAATAACATTACTGCATCAGGAGAGGGCAATGCTGATTAAAGTAACATTATAGTTGCAATCATGTATGGTATCATTGTTTTCCTTTTTTTGTTGCATGTGTTTTGTGAGTTTACAAACCGTCAGTAGAAATACGTTTATTTTAATTTCTGTTGCCACTGCACAGTTTGTGTTCACATTTCCTTACGCGGTGTTTGAGGACAAGGTGTCAAATCTAAAGAACAGCATGCA
>OW240915.1:165493028-165608788 GCA_933207985.1 Pelobates cultripes | reverse complement strand
CTTTGATTTATTTATTTTTGCAAGAAATCCCTGAAAAATGTGGTGTTGCAACTAGACCCTTGACCTTCAATACTTGGCATTAGCCAAACATCTGTTGTTAATATGCCACCTTTACTCTGTAGCTTATCACTCTCCAATGATATGAAATCATTCCCTTAGCCAGAACTGTGTTCTCTGGTGTAAGAATTTCACCAAGAAACCTTAATCCAGATTGCTTTATACCGTTTAACATCACCAACGCTCATTTTGTAAACAGTTTTTACTATATTTGCATATATGTGTTATTAAACAGTTTTCGTCTCGGCAGATAGTTAACATAGTGAACCTGTATATAACATTAGGCTTCATTATGTAGATACAATCATAAGTTGAATCTTCTTCCCATTAGCTAGAAATCATGGAGGAATTTTTGCCAAAAGAATATTATAATGCAGTACACACTAATCGAAACCCCAATGTTGGTAGGTTACAGAAGTGCCAGCCAACATGTACACCTTATAGCCTTAAAGCAAATGTAATGAAAATCTTTCAAAGCATAATAATGACACCCTTTGGCCCTCTGTATTTGGAGTGAATGGTTTTTAGTCTGGCTTTCAATCAAACTTGTCATTTGGAGTTCTATGTGATATTTATCTCTTTAGCATTCTACAACATCCCTGTGTATCCTGGTGAATGGACTGACCTTCAGATATGTTACAATAATGACAATCAAACTGAAATTGCCATAGTGTAATAGGGACATGTTCACATGAAAACCAATAACCAAACCCCAAATCCTAACCCAATAAAGTACAGAAGCAAGAATATTTTTGGCTAAGGGCACAGTCCACAGCCTTATTTAAAGTTAAACTTAAAGTGCCAGGATATTCAATTGGTTCCTCCACCTGCTGCCCCTTAGCAGCAGGCAGTGTGCCCCAACATTTAAACAGTAATTTGGACCAGACATATCTCCTCAAGGAGGAGCTTATTCAATTAGCTCCACTCCGGAATGACACCCCCAGTAGTGAGGCAACAACAAGAACAGAAAAAAGACACACAAGGCAAACCATAAAACCATATAAAATAGAAGTATGAAGAGCTCAAATCAAGTCTGCTGCCCAGATCCAAGAGGATCCCTTGCCCCCATGTATGCACAAATTATAGCATGCTTAACCAATGTCATCCAATTCCGGTCATTTGTATTCCTAAACTAGAGAAGTAAAACTAAAACCCAGGCCCCCCAACCATGTTCAGCAGTCATGAACCCCATTCCAGTGGGTAATTTGAATACTGTATCTGTAGTGAAGTGACCTCCAGCTGGTGAAGGTAACTATTTATGATAAATATACATTTTGTGCACATTTATTACCCAACTTTATTTCAATGTGCACAAGTCTTTCACAAGGATTTAAATAGAAGATGGATCTGGCTGTCCAGTGTCTCAAGCCACATGAATCTATGGCAAAATAAATTAATATATTAAATATATAATATAAGACAATACAATACATGTTTTATAAATTTATTCTAAATCCCAGCCTAGAATAAACCTGTTCCCAAGTCAGAATTTCTTTACTCCGCTAACAATATTAAACACAAGACCAAGTGTTACGTGGGGGTCTGTTTTTCATCAGTAAAAATAGTCTACACAAAAGAAATTTTCTGTACAGACATATAAGGAGGTCTGCTAGGTAACTTACAGGAAAATTTGGACAAATAACTGTGGAATGTGTGTCAGAGGTCGCATTTATTACTAGATCCGGAATCCAATGAAGGCTGTGAATATCAGATCTGCAGTCACAGTGAAACAGATGAGTTAGTTTTACTAATATAGCAGTTAAATATACTATAAAAGACATAAAATGCAGAATAACGCATACTTTGCTGCTAGTATCTGCATCAGAATGTCCATATGATTTCTCAAATATTTAATTGAATAACTCTTTTCTCATGTATGTTTCATATACAAATCTAGCAATTCTTGGAAATAATCTTTGCACAATGTGCAACTAAATATTTTGTATATTATGGGAGGCAATTAATAATGTGCCTAGACTGTTGGAAAATACTCCCGAGTTCTTTGCAGGATGTTGCATTCCACAACTTGTAATGTGAACCTGGGACCTCTCACCGCCATAAGGCCAAGGTTTTGGGATTTAGTACAGGTATACTGGGTATATATTATCCTGACTAAATATAGTAATACTTGCAATATACAATGCTCCAGATGTAACCTTCTGATTGCTGGACTGGTGTTAGAGAAATTCAGTGTATGTAATCTTTTATCAGTCCTGCTTTCCATCTTGTTCCAGTGTGTCCAGTTTGTAAATACATTTTAGGCCCATTGCAGAGCTATACTGCACGATGGTGCTATTAGGAGATTGTCATTTAGCGGTCATCTATGAGAAGTTAGTAGTCAGGCTACGAGCTTCCAGACATAATTAGAATGTTTAAGAGCAGGTTTTGGATGATAATCCTGTGACTGTGGACAAAGGGCTAGCTGCGAATTGGCTGGCAGTGTGGCGTTACGTAGAACATGGGAAAGCAATTAAATATCTATGGCTCACCTCAGAAGTGTATGGGACCCTTGCAGAAGACAGAAGAACTGTACTGCTGTGTCTGGACCCCCAGCCTTTGTTTTTCATAAATCTGTCATTGTAGTGTTTTACGCTAATAGAGTGTCAAAGTCATCCTTGTTGGTAAGGGTGGATGTTATTTGGATTTTGATAAGGTTGATCAGGTTATAAATGACTGACTGGCTAAATAATAATAAAAAGGAAAGAACAATAAAGTTATGAATTATGATTCTTTATCTTACTATTAAAGTTATGAATAATGATTTCTTCTGAAAATATACACCCGGGCCTTTGCCCAATCTTAAAAGAATTTCATGTGGCGCAAAAACAAACAAACTGTGAAGTGAATGCCATCACTGAATCTGCACGTTATCCCCTCCTTCAAGAGAATCTGAAATCTGAGACCACCCTCGAGAAGGCAGTGCTACTTTCAGTACACAAACGTCAGAGTTAGAGACAGGGTCTGACTGCCATGCTGGGAAGGCTGAGCTCCTCCTTCACAGTCGATTCAGTTCTCCTAATTTTAAGCATATTTACAACTTTATGACCCACCCATTGTCTCTGGTTTTTGGAAGTGCTGAGACATACAAGAAGGTCTGGGTGGCATCTTCCTCCTGTGCAGAGTACAACCGCAAGGCCTCAGCTCTCCAGATCCCTAGCAAGTCAGGGACACTGTCCTCTGTCCAGTAGTACTTACCTACAGCACTGCCATCAATGTATTATTGTATAATGTTTCACTTCCAAAATAATGTATCATCGTAATTCCCTTTTCTCCTATATGCAAACATTGAAGAGATGTTTATATATGTTTATACATTTTGCAAAATTATTGAGAATATATTAAGTTAATAATATATATATTTTTTGTAATTTAGGTATTCACTTATAAACAAAGTACAATTACGCGTCAAAAGGTGACAACTATGCATCCAACAAGTGCCAATGGAGTAGAAGACATGGCAGCCCTGTGTGATCTTCATGAAGGGTCTATAATGTATAATCTTTTCCAGCGATATCAACAGGACAAAATATATGTAAGTTTCATGTGATGTCAGTCTGTTCTTTGTGTTCAGGCATGTATTTATTTTTCAGAAAGTTGGATGTTGGTAACGTGTTGTAACCTAGTAAACTTGCAGAAGCCAGACACAGAGAGATAGATGCAGGTTTTCAGGAAGTAAGAGGTCTTTATTAACATACCGATCGGTCCTCAGATGAACTAACGTTCCAAAACAGGTCTGAGGGGCGAAAACATGGAGTACATGCTTTTTATAGAGCTATAACTCCTCCCAATAATAGCTCCACCCGCACATACCCTTAACCAATCAATGGACCGGATTTGGATTTCCTCATATGGGCAGACCACATGGCTCATCCGAAACAAAGGAGAAAGGAGTGTGATTTCAGTTCCTGCATTCCTGCACATGCTCAGTACATTGATGACAGTATCTTAGCTACGTGTAACTAACTAACTGATACAACATACACATATGCCACGTGGAAATCTCGGCCTACTAAATGTACATTTCACCGAAATTCCATCACAGTGTAGTAACTGCATTAGAGAAATAATGAGAGGCAGAAATGTGAGCGCAAATTAAAATAAATATAAATGGAGAGGCAACATATAAGCAATGTGAATGGCTAGAATAAAAGGTAAAATGATGACTAACAGTATATGTAGCTGGAGTCGATGCAAAACTGTCAACATTCACTGACATTAGATTCAAACTAATCTCTCTGCTCTATAAGACTGACAGAACCACTGTGATAATAAGGATTCATAGGAAAAAAAGTGAGAGCAGGTTAGTAGATATGTCAAGTTTCACTTCAGTATTGGCCCACAAATGCATGAAACCAATTTGGTATGATTTGGCAGGTGTTTTGTTTACTTACTATACAAGTGTAAAAGTTCTGTTTGTATAAACATTCTATGTTCCTAACACGTATGCATGAGTGTGCATGATATAAGGTCTTGCTGGGATGCTGTACCAACCCTATCAGACAATCGGTTAATGGCTATGTAGATGTTTCTAAAGGGCATGCAAGTCTGGAATACGTTTTTGGCATTAGGAAAAAATAAAAATAAAGTAGCTTTGAACTGGATTTCTCCAGTGAAAATGTGTTTATCTAATGATTAAAATAACACAATTGTAAAAATAAATAAAGCTTTGATTGTTTCAATAGCTGCCCAGACTTCCTGATGTAAAGAAGCATTTGGGTTCAGTGCACCTCCAGGGCCAGACGATACATGATAGAGTCCTCTACATAAAAATACCACAGATTGGACATGTGCTGCCCAACTAGTATTTGTCAGATGATAATAATTGATAATAATTGTGATTTTGCTTGCAAGGTACAGGGATGTAAGGTGTCTGGGTGTGCAAGAAAAAAGAAAGGTTATGCCCCAGAAATGGTTAGAGTTTACCTGGAAGTGGGCTAGAATACCAATGCCATCCCGCTTATCTCCTGCTGCGACAAGCGGCGTTTATGGCAAGCACCTAGTTTGCTTATGGGAAATCTTGACATGTGAACCCTGCTCAAACAATTCGGTTTTCAAAACATTGTTTTTAATAAGTTTGTGTTTTTAATAAGATTAAAATAACATTACTGCATCAGGAGAGGGCAATGCTGATTAAAGTAACATTATAGTTGCAATCATGTATGGTATCATTGTTTTCCTTTTTTTGTTGCATGTGTTTTGTGAGTTTACAAACCGTCAGTAGAAATACGTTTATTTTAATTTCTGTTGCCACTGCACAGTTTGTGTTCACATTTCCTTACGCGGTGTTTGAGGACAAGGTGTCAAATCTAAAGAACAGCATGCAGATCCTACCTCCTACTTGCGGAAGTTATTTACTATAAGAAATCCAGTCTTGATGTCACAGTTGATTTGTCTGAAAACACATCCTCTACCAAAACACTGGACAAAGAAAACATTACATTTGTACATTAAATAGAACCTCAGTCCCTACTGTCACCATGGCTGGTAGGACAATAATTTAATGTTTGTTTTTCATATATTTTTTCTTTAAAGGATTGATGATGTTATCCCCTTTGCTTCTAGGTGTTTGTAGAACAGTGTCTGCACTTTCTTTCTTTTTTATTCTTTAGACAAATAAGATTGCACATTGTGTAACAACAATTCACATAAAATCTTATTAGTTTGACCTTGTTATTTACTTTTTTTTTTTTTCTTTTGCCTATTTCTACTTGTAATGTTCTGAAACATTTCTGATTTTCCATTATTCCTATTTAATTTTCTCGAGAACACAAAGCGGTATCTTGTACTTGCAAACCAGTGTCTGATATCCAGTGGTAATAATCTGAGTAGAAATTAAAGGAAAACTACATTGCCATGTATTTACAAAGGGATTGTTTACAATCCTGAGCTCTCTGAAAGTTACACAATGGAAATGTGACCAGTTTAGGACTTTAATTGTGTTTTTAATGACTCTCCAACTATTTTTGGTCTGTACTATGAGGTGCAAATCGCCCTATGCCTAGTATCCAGAAGTGATTGCTGTCTATGACACTCTAGTTGTCTCCAAAAGGCCAACCGAAAAAAACATAGTCAGGAAGTTTTAGAAAACAATGTTGCCTAGATATATGGTTGAATCCAATAACCCATGAAAGTAAAGGTAAGAATCATAAAAATATAACATAGATGTCAATAAGACTAGTTTTGAAGAAACATGTTGTTTTTTCAAATACCATATTTGTTGCAGAAATAAAATACCGGTTAACTACTAAATTTTGGATTACAAATAAATGATGCCACTCCGTTCCTGACTCCGGCACGCTGGTTACAAAGTCAGCGTGCTGACGTCACTGACAAGATTTTCCCTGCTTGTGGATGCTTCCCAAGCAGGGCAAATCAAAGAAGACTTCAGGAGGAGCGCAGGCGGAGTGGAGGACAGCCAGGAGGTGGGTGTTACACAAAGAGTAACACCCATGAAACATGTAGACAGCAGCGCTGGAATGGAGGAAAAGTGAGTACGTTTTACACTGCATACACAATCTTTGTGATATATGATGTATTCAAAGTATATGAGAATGATTTTAAGGTAGGTTTTGTTCTATCACAAAAGTTTCACTTTAAAGAAATACAGGATTACCCATGTAAAAGCTGGGATAAAGGAGCTCAACCAAAATATGAAGTTATATGTCAGCGTTTACCATTAAAGAGACACTCCAAACACCTAAAGCTCTTTACCTTGCTGAGGTGCTTTATATGTGAAGAGTGTGTCCTCTCTTTGTCATCTTACAAAAAGTGCAGATTTGAGTAGAAATTGGCATTTGTATAAATTAACTTAGTTACACACTCCTGGCTGTCAGACAGCTGGTCCTTTTACTGCCTGGTTTGGTTAGCTCAGTGGAGCTAATCCCAAGAGGTAGGCAGTTGCTCAGAGCAAAATGTTCACATTGAGTTGCATTGGGAAGTCTATGATTGGACATCCACAGAAAGTCTTGCCTGGGCTAGAAGGGGAGGAATTGCTAATGCTTCAGAAAAGAAATCTGCAGCTTTTGCAAGCTGTTTTTAGATATACCACCAACTAATACCAATTAAAAAAAAGCATAATTAAATGTTTACATGTTTTCATTGGAGGTATATATAATCGTAGTAGTGAATACAAAAATAACTGGGGCAGTGGACTGTCCCTTTAAAATAACCATTAGACTTCCATATAAAGTATTGTCCGTTTGCATGTGAGTTACTAATTCCTAATTAGCTTTTTTGCATGATTTTATTTCATTCTTGATTCTACATATGATACTCTGTGCAGCTGTAGACTGGTGTTTAGCACCATTGAAAGAAATCTTGCTAAAAAGACAGTACTAGTGCATTAGGACTGGCTTTTATTTGGTATCAATCCTGAGGTTTCCTGTTCATAATGGATTGCATTCCACACATTTCTATAAAGTGTGGGAAGGCTGGATCAGTTACACAAAGTCTTTCAATGCTGGGGGAGACTAAATCCAACCATAAAACCACTGAACAAAAACTAAAATTACATTTTCATAGAATGTTATCTTTATGGTATTGCATACAAACTGAGATCTAATTTAATTAAAAATTTAAAAGAACATTTTGTTTTCAGAAAGAATTGCAATACTTACTAACTATAATGTGTTGGCATTACTACTAGAAAATATTAGGATTTATCCATTATACTGCGTTTGTTTGCAGATCAGATCTTGAAATATAGGCAAACATATTAACGCTTGAAAATTAGTTGTCTTGGAAAATATACTTGCTAATATTGAGAGTTATGATATCAGCGCAGGACAGAGGGAGCAAAGCAAAAGGACAAACATGCATATGTAGGACTGATACTGTGGAGCATAGGTCAGGAGTGTCCATGCACAGAATGCTGCTGAATTGTTTTCACATATAAACAAATTAGTTGTATCTTTATTTAAGGTCATTCATTGGCATGTTCTTGTTGCACTTTATGGGGCCAGGGGTCCCAAAAAGGAACTGTCCGTCTTGGTAGTATGCAAGCATGTTCTGTCCAGGATTTATCTATGTCACTGACTCTGTCTTGCATACACACAGACAGAGGTTTAGCCTTGACAATCAGCTATTCTGGCCCAATTGCTTGAATTCCATGGAGATACATGTCAGCTGCCTTTGTTGAGAGATTTAAAAAATATATTTACGTAGCATCACAATTCAACTGACATCTAACTGCAGTCATGAAAACGCTGTACTACTACATTAGTTTCCATATTTTATTATATAATGATGTTGATTATTTTTTCTATTGTGTATATACCAGTCATATTTAAAGGGACACTAAGCACACACAGTCCATTTTATGTCAATGGAGTGATCTGGGGAAGTGCTGTGTACCCTTCACTGTGCAAGGGAAAACATTGCATTTTCAGAGAAACTGATATGCTTACATTGCCAGGTTAAGACAATCTCTAGTGGTTGTTTTCCAGATTTTCACTGAGTTTAACATGCTTCCTGCATTTTCACTTTCTGAAACAGTGTTGGATGTCCTCACACTCTGCATGAGGACATCCAGCGTCTTCAAAATCCCCATCGTAAAACATTGACTCAGTGCTGTCCTATGGGAAAGGTCTAATGCGCTTGCGGTGCTTACCTTGCATATGCATATGCTGTGATGTCGCTGGAGGAGGAGATTGATCCAGCATTGGGGTCCCTTTAAAAATGTTAGTCAATAGCATTTTTGTATTCCTGACGCTATAGTGTTCCTTTAAATTATTAAATCAATCATGTGAACTTTCAGATAGTGTACCTCATAATGTGATCTACTCATAACATCAAGGACAAGTTATTCTGTGTCCATTTAGAAGTGCCTAAGAGGACGAATGATTATCCCAATCTAAATGTGTGCCTTAGAAAGAAAAAATTGGTATGTATATGCAGAGATACATTACTTGTATAGAATACTGAGATTCACTGATGTTATACATTGAATTGTAGCTACTCTTCTCAGCAGGACAGAAGGACATGTGCTATTAGAAGACAATCAATGAAATGACACAATGGGCCACTGTAAAGAGGATTGCATGGATTGTAATTGGCTGATAAAAACATTGATCAGATGACTTCTGTCTTCCTCAGGCAAGGACATAAAAATCCATGCTCAATTGTATCCCAATATTAAACTAAATTTAATCTGCACAGTCTGGAATATGGAAAATGTGTATGTGACATTGAGTTTTATTTGCATTCAATAAGGAAAGTAATTGAATAACTCTCGTTCACATATGCATAGAACAAAACCTATTCTCTAGCAATTAACTCCACAAAAGTCTTTCCAGGTCATTTGAAAGGAAGAATGTATTGATTTGTCCCTATGGGGTGTCCTATAGAAAATTGTTTTTTTTAAGTGAACGTCCCTTCGAAATGTGTTGAACACACCCAATCAATAATTACAGGAAGAACTGAAAAAAAAATCTCCTTATATCAAAATGTACAGAACATTGCACTAATATTGATTGCTTTGAAAATGCACAGTTTCTTACTCATGGAAAAAATATATAATTTATGCTGATATGCTGCATATTAGCAAGGTAGTGACTGGCTTCTTCAAAGCAGCACTGTCTTCCTCCGCCACTGTCACTCCCTCTTCCCGCCCCACCTCCGAAAAATTAGTATATTATAAATACAGAATCTTAATGAAATACTTTTTTGACTGTACTGCAATTTTACTGAAATTCCATCACAGTCAAGAGATATATAGAGACAAAACAGGGACTACTTTGTCTCTGTATTTTTCCTACACCTGATTTTCTTAGACTCTGGGTGGAGCTACAGTGTCAATCCCGACAGCCAGTTATAGCTGCAAGGAATTGGCTATGTCTACGGAGGAGACCTCAATGCAGTTGCGAGAGAGTATAGCAGTGACTGGAGCTAACGAGGACTGGCTGGAAGAGGAAGATGGCCGCACCCACGAGGCACAGGTTCCGGCAAGTAAATCTTATCTTTACAACCCTGGACCATGGCTCAGCTGCCATTCTTGGAAGCATGACAGGACTAAGAAAAGCGGCAAACCACCACAAAATGGTTTACTCCCTTACCGGAGAAGGGTGCCAGGGTTCTTTAGTTGCAGTTGAAAAAGAAATGCTGGGTCATATCTCTCTTTCCATGCTTCTTAGGAACACATTCATAAATATTGTATAAGTCTAATTTTTGTTATAATCTTTGTACAGTTCTTGATAGTATAGTAGACACATGACACTGTTACTTTTCCTTCTTAACCCTTGGTACTGTGAACTATTCGACCACAGGACCCTAGGGAAATGTCTCTTGTTGAAAACTCACTTTTTGCTCAAACCAGTAAAAAATGAGTGTTCTGAACCCGATATCCAACCCGCTAGTGACAGGCCATGCTGACAGCCTAAGCACTTTAGAACGGAAGGGACTGATAAATAAATTGCCTTTATTTTACTTAATCTTTGGTCTTTGGTCAAACAGATAGCATCTAATATAATAAACATCCTCTTTACGATAGGGGAATTATTTGTAGGCACAGCTTTAACCCTTTAAAGACTACAATGTCTAATACAGTTAAGTTGGTATTGTGCTGTTTTCTTTTATTTTTGCCATATTGGGTGGGAACTGAGTAACAACGTGGGAAGGCTTAAGTGTTATACTCATATAATTATTTATTACTCTTCACTATAGTTATGGTATCTGCCTGGAGAGTGTGTCTTGGATACTTTGTATTAACCTCTTGAAATTTTCCACTCAGCCAACAGTTCTACTTTGTTTTCAGTTTTCTTTGGTATCCAAGCTTGACCTTGTGTGGGTAGATGTGTCCCACATATATAAAGTTTATATGTAATAACACGGCTTTAACTTGGTATCATTTTTTAAATGTATGTTATGTTAAGTTCATGTATCATTCCTTAGTAAACATTCTTGGACAATTCTTTGTACTTATAGGTCAATTGTTGTTTTATTAAAAGCCTTAATAGTCTGATTTTCCTAAATGTGCTCTAGTATTGTCCTTGACACATGCAGATATTAGACAAGTAAAATGTTAATGATTAGCTAACAGTCTAGAGGTCAAAGATCAAGGAGACAGGAAATGGAACACCAATGTAATGAAATTTTGTAGTGAAAAGAGAAATATCACTGGGCTGCATATTATCAAATTAGATACTTTGGACCCTACCCACATTATACTAGTACTGTTGACTCAACCCATGCAAAACTATGAGCCCTATATAGCCAAATCCACAAAAAGAGGAATGGAAATTATGCATACTATCACTGACTATCATTGATTGAGATCATTAGTGTGACAGAATAAATCTATCATTCATATGAGCTGCTACAAGTGTAGACCACATGGTGAATAAAATAACAAAGCATAACTTCAAAATATTATCAATCAATGTAATGTATTTAGTTGATGCATCAAATGGTTACCCTGTAGAAGTACCATAATAGTCTTATGAGATGGACTGTGTCTGGGAAGCAGTAGGTTAAATATTATTAGTGTAGGGAAGATACCCTGAAATGGTACAACAATTAAGGCAGGTTTATTTTTCTGTTTGTGAACCAATAGTTTGGAGGTATTTATAATCTGCTATCTGATCCTAGGAATGAGTGCCCTTTATCACAGGGATTTATCAGATACGCTGTCAGAGAAAGCTTGAGAGATACCATACCAGTACTATTGTATGGTGTAGGTTCATTAAAGGAGCATTCTCTTAAAGTTTTGGAAATAATGCAGATGCTATTTAGGAGTGGCATTATGTATTTATGTTTGAGCTCAGAGCTTGGATTAATTGACTGGTTTCACCAAGATTATCGGACCTGGTTACAAAGAGATCAGAAACACCTGTACTTAAATATATGGCATGCATTTCAGCCATATTTCTGATTAAATAAATAACCTCTCATAAAAGTGGGATTTCTGCATCCCCTTGTCCTTCCTCAGAAAGTTTATCTTAGAACTTGAGATGAGCAAAAAGCCATCTTGGAAGCCAATTCAAATTAGTAATGGATTTTAATTTTCCTTACCAAAAGCGCTCTTGGGATAGAAATACTAGTATTCCATTATGGTTTTCTGTTAATTTTCAAATTTTTATCTGTTTGTTGGTGTATAGAATTTTTTTTGTTACATATTTTGTATTTGTCTATTTGGCTGTGGCTATTTTTTGTTCATAATAAATATCCCTTTAGTATAAGAGTCATGTTAGCGAATAGACTTACATAGTAGTACTCTGGTTTCATAGATCATCTTGGTAAACCGTGTTTTATGGGTTTTAATCTAATTTGTTGGTGGGCAATGTAAGATTCCTCTTTTATAAATTGTGGCTATAGGTGTTGATTGTGTTAAGGTTGAACTTTTATCATTATTTTGGGTCTAGTGCAGACAAAGAGTGATTTTTTTTAACCCTTTCACTCACTAAAGCAAGTCACATGCCTACCTGGGATTGATGGTGTTTTATTTTTTTATGTGTAAAAAATCTTTTTAATAACATATAGAACATTTCAGAACTATTTTATACATTTTAAATTTGCATCCAGTTAAATACAGCCAAACTATTTGTAAGGGTTATCATGATTTATTCATGTTGAATTGCTATTAACTACTTCACTGCCACTGAATTGACATGGACTTCATTTGTTAAGAGCACCAGTGCAGAAGGGGATAAAGATAAGTGAATTATCATATTGGCTGCAGAGGGGCTTGGTGCTTTGGGTGCTGTGGAGACCTCAGAGTGCATGTATTATAGTGTCCCTTTCGACTGGTATATCTAATTTGTGCTCACATGGGCCTGATTTTTATATAGCCTGATATTCAAAACACATGTCTAGTTAAAATTAAATAAGTGCTTAGAAAGGAAAAAAAGAACACGTCTTTTAAAATAAATGTTTTTTTCTCTGCTAAAACTAAACAAATATTAAGCAGTCTAATAATACTAACAAAGGCAGCATTCATTGTTTGCCATATATATAAATGTGACATCTAAATTAAACCCTGCTTGATTATAATGTGACTCATATTAACATTTTAACTTGGCAATACCAATGATTTCTACTACATTTTGATATACATTTTATTTCTCTTTGGCATGCATTACCAAACAAGTTGAGCAAAACTAGAATTGAAAAAATATAAATACCTGACATACATGAGCTAGAAACCTTTGTTGTACATAGTAGATATCAAGGCTGTGTTTGTAAGGAGTATGGTGATATGCTACCACTAGCAACCGAAGGCAGCTCTACCTAATGTAACATCTGACAGCCATTATCTGTGGCATTCCCTCTGTCATCATTAAAGATTTTCACATTGCTATAGATGCATTGACTACCTCTGTGGTCTCTAATCTTATCTCCATGGCCGCCATGAAACTTGGCAGGGATCTGATTCCTCTACCCATCAAGATGGTAATAACTTAGACCTTATCTTCACCACCCTTTCTACGAAACTTCGCTAATACGCCTCTTCCTCTCTCTCATCACCACTTCCTAAGCTGCAATCTTATCTGCCCCCAAACCACGCTCACTTGCCACACGTGGGCTCTGCATAAACCAAATATCCTTTGATTTGCAGTAGCTTTTGTTTGACATCCAAACTCTCCAGACACTCATCTCAACTACAACTATATGTCCTCCTATGGCAATTACCATCTACAACTCTAGTACTCTACCCTTTGAAGTACACTAGATAAGGTATGCCCAATCACTGCCCACCCTGTCTGTCAAGTTAATAGTAACCTAAGCATATCAAATCCACCTGATACCTCCAAAAATGGTTAAAGTTGCCAGAACATTACTGGAGGAAGTCTAGTAGTACAGATGACTACCTGTACTATGAGTTTATGCTGCGTTCCTACAGCTGCGCCCACTCTTTTGCTAAACATACTAAATCTTCCTTATATTCACCTTCTCACATATCCCCAAACGCCTAATGTGCCTAATGACGCTTTGCCCTGCCTCCTCCTCTACACTTCGTATCTTTGCTCCTGTTTGTGAAGAGGAACTTAATATACTTCTCCTTTTATCCTGTCCTACCACGTGTTCCCTTGATCCCATTCCCTTGCACCCTACTCGAGTGCCCCATAGCAGTTTCTTTAGAAGGGAAGGTAGATATCAATATACAACATTGTATAGCTTACATGTTACGACAATGAGTAAGGTGAAGACTATATATAAACTGGGCACAGGGTCTGTGAAGTGAGATGGGTGAGCTACTAAAAGGATGATGCTTACTTGGTTAATTAAATGAATGATAAACAGAAAAAAGCATTTGATAGAATGATGAAAAGGGCCAGTGGCTGCCCTTATCTAGTCCTAATGGTAAGAGTTCGGAGTGAGGTTGATAAGAGTTAATTTCTTGTATAAACAAAAAGACTGAGATGAAGAAAGCTTGATGATCAGAATAGATGTAGCTGATGCACAGTTCTGCCTCAGCTTATTCTAAAATAAATCCCAGGGTATGTAGGAAGGCAGTGTTAACATGGCAAAAAGACAAGAGTGAGGTGAGGCGATAAATGCCTTTATTATGGTCTGCGCATATGTAACATCAACAAAAAATGGGTTGCAGTAATCAAGGTAAGAAATAGATGAAATAGTATCTCTATTAACTTTTTTTGTTGTTTGTTTGCAACCATTTTTAAAAGTGATGAATCTGAGCTGTATTTTGAGGTGAAACAGACAGGATTTTGAGTTTGTCACCTTTGAAACCCCTACAATGACAAACTCAACGTTTTTAGCCCCTTATTTTCCCTGGAGGCGGAGTATCAGGTACTGTCATTAATCCAGAGAACCTCGTATTGGGGTAACAAACCTTTTTACTAGTATAAAACTGTTAATATTCCATATTTAGATAAATGCATATTACTATGTTACTATGTAGCCTTAATACAAGTGGATAAGTCATGTTTGTGCATGTTTTTGTTTTCAAAACTACAATTCTGACAATATGTTGTAATGGCTGTGTTAGCTATGAGTTTGCCTTCCTATTTGCGTTATCAAAATATAAATTGACTTTCCATTATGTGTCAGCCTCTTGATGTCTGGAGTTGGCCTCAACTGAGCTATCAGTCAACTTATATTAAATAAGATGTGAGACAATGGAAGAGGTATTAATCACTATAAAATTATTTACATTTTTATTTATGCCTAGACTAATTGTTGCAATCAGGAAATATTAGAAAAAAAAACAAGGAAAACCCCCAACAATATATAACCTGAATTAGGAACAATTATAATAATTATAATCAAATGACAGATTTGCTTTAAGGCAAACATAAACATGTTTTCACAGTTATTTCAGAATGTATGTGTTTGGCACATATACAATGTACTTTGTTCTTTAACAGTTTTCTTCTTATCTCCTGAATTAATTACACCAATTTTTTATGAAAATGTGGTCCCTGGGATCAGATAGGTGCACCTTATTTGAACTTTGCATTCCACTAAAATACTACATCTAAACAGCCTGCAGGCCAATTTCTAATTAATTGCACTGTGTCTGTTGTCAGTAAATCACTTTTGATCACAGGCGTTGTGCACTGTGGGATCAGTCAAACTCAATTTTGATTAGAAATGTTCCAACCCCTTCCTTTCAGTTAACATTTATTGCTTTTTGGTTTCAAATAACCTGCCCAGAGTGATATACTAAACTCTAAAATCCTTTCATGTAAGTCCTATGGAGAGAAAAGAGGTTACATGCAATTTTATGCGTTTAAAAACCCATTTTATATAATTGTTTGATTGAGTACTTAGAAGTACGCATCTAAGTTGGATTTAAATATGCTATCCTTAAAGACATCATTAGAAATTGAAACATTAAATTCTATTGTCACTTGTATTATTCCATGAGTGCTTTGAAAGAATATGATTCGGGTTGTTATTTTCACGCATCAAAGGGGTAATTTTAATTTTTACTATCTACAAAAGAGATGTTCATATGTAAGCCAGTGCATGTTTTCTGTGGCCAAAGACTACCTTCAAACCCTTTTTGCTTTGACCATAAGACTATGAATCTTACAGATCAATTTCTCATTATAAGAAAGTGTTGATAACACACCTTAATTAAATGGTGCCTTTAGGTGTAAGAAAAGTGTAATTAGCAGAAATATAGCACAGTTGTACTAAATGGTGTCCATGATTTTTTAATTTATTGACAGTCACAGGTGTCTTCAAACATTTTTTTGTATTTCATCTGATTCATTAACATGCAGCCCAGATGATTGTACATTCACCAATAAATGACAACATACCAAGCTTTCTGCGAAACATTTTTAAAATGATTGTAAGCATGTTTGCTTATTTTTCAACTACGGTACTGTTCCAATAGGTTGTATGTATTTTGTTAGAATTAAATGCTTGTTTTGTCTACCTATTGTACAGTGCTGTGGAATATGTTGGCGCTATGTAAATAATTGTAAATCTTTTAGAGGGCACTCTAAGCATCATAACCACTACAGCGTACAGTCCCATGGTTCTTTGTCTAATTTGTTTAAGCAGAATTACCACCCAATAGTTTAAAATTCCGTTAAAGTCTTCTCAAGCATGACTGTGATTAGTTGTGGAATGCAAACGTATATGTATATGCAGCTCTTGACCTTAAGCTAGGTATCGGGTACCAATGTCTTACCACCTGAATGGTTGCATTCATCCAGATGTTTATCCTGCTGCTCTAAAAATAGGTTGCTCTGAGTCATTCTGGAACATCTGTTTGGAAGCTGATCTCAACCACAGTAAGCTTATTATTCTATCTTAAGCAGCAAAGTTTATAATGATGACTTGTGAGTTCTTAAAAACAAATAAACAGAAAAACTGGACTTGCATCAATAGCAGTCAGCAACTCACACACAGTCCAAGACAGCAGGAGGAATCTAAGGCCTTTCTTGTTGACTTGACAGGTCACAAAACCACTAGGTAAACATTGCAAACGGTTTCCAGAAATGGTGTGAAAGCTGACCATGTTCAATCCTTTTTCATTCATCAAAGAAAAGAAAACCTTGTTGCGATTAAAGGATTTTTATAGAATATGGCAATAATAAAATGATGGTGTTGACCAAGACTATGTAGCAAGTTCATTTTTTACTTTTCTTATACTGGGTGATTCTCATTGATTGCAAAATTACTTTGTTTCACTTCCCAAAAGTCTAATAGTGCATTTACAAAAATGTAAACCTTGCATTAAAAAAAAATTAGACAGAAAGGTCAGATATTGATGTAAAATGTAAAGCCAGAGGAACATAGAGACTGATTTTTTGTTGCAACTAAAGCCTGCAGGTGTCAAATGAAGGCACATATGACATTGTTGGTCAACAACTCATATAAGTCTCTACCAGTCTATAGTTGTCAGAGAATCACTACACAGTAAGCTCCATAGTTACTACAGCTCATTGTAGTGGTTATGATGCCAAGACTATGTGAGCACTGTCCCCTGGTATGTGTTTTTGAGCAATTTGAAGAAAAAAACACATACAAAAAAAAAAACCCAGAGCTCTCTCAGAACCTAAAGTAAACCTTTGCACTACTTTGCATGCCTTGAACGTTGACTACAATTATGAGTCCTGAGGAAGGAAGTACACTTAGCATTATTTGAGTTGCAGCAGAGAAGCCTGGCCATAAATGTTGAAAGAGCCCTGTTTAACAAAATAACATGGGTGGCTGTGATTGACTGAGAGTATCAGCTGGTCACTTTCAGCCTTTCGTAGGGCCATTGCTAGTGTGAATTTATTATGCTAGAAGGATGTGTGTAACCTCTGCCTTAGCCAAACCTCCAGTAGGATGACTTTGGATGGCCAAATTTTAAACTTCTTGTAAGTATTTTAACATAATGGAGGGAAAGTGTCAGGGCATGCCAGACACTATAACCAATTCAGTAAGGTAAAACAGTTATAGTGCCTACAGTACATTTTAAGTAAGTTGTAACTCAGCATACACTTAAGTGTGGAAATGAATGCTCCCAAAAGCCCCAGATTCCTTCCTCGCTAGGGAGTATTGGAGCTACAACTAGATGTTCATAAAAAATGCAAGGTAATAATCTACAAATGTTCAAGCTAGAAACAAATATTTGTCAATACAGCTTTTCCTATTATCTTGTAAACTGGTCACCCTAAACCTAGTCACTTTATTTCTCTGCCTATATGTAATACCTCACACATCCTGCCTGTTTTAGTTTTCTACTCACCTTAGTTCTCTGCCTATATGTAATACCTGCCACATCCCCTCTGTTTTAGTTTTGGTTAGACAGATATGATTTGTAAATGAATACTTGCTGTTGCCCATCATCTGTGTGTCTCTACAAATGCCATTGCAAGTGACATGATATGGTTCACAAAACTAGCCACCCAAATAAGGGCACTTTGGCTGAAGTTGATGCTGACATCCTTGTATATATGTGTGCATGAATTCATGCAAACTGCAGAGCACATTAACATCTTTTTTACGCAATTCTGTATTGGGAAAGACAAGGCAAACGATGCGATGGTGTCAGAATGTGACCTTAGTCGTACAGTATAATTTAAGGAGAAAATTGGATGAAGTCCAGTACAAATTAGTAAGAGACAGGAAGAATTACTGATTCCATTTACCACATGCCCTAAAACTCAGTTTAGGAGCTAAAACAAGGGTATTAATTATCTTGTCTCTTGTTTATGATGGATCAGCATTTACATTCCAGAAGTACAGCCTGTTCACTTTCCTGACTTGTGTTTTGTGTGTGTCCTAACAGACAAGAATGAATAGATCCAGCTGCTGTATTAAGCTGTTTACTACCCTATCAATTACAATGAAAACTGCATTTTCTCTTAAACCAGTAAAGTTGTGTATCTGGATGTCCTTAGCAAAATTTCTGCAGAGTGTTTATTATTTTTATAAGTTAGCAAGAAGTCTACACACTTCAAGCAGGGGCATAACGAGGGGGAATTCAGTTAAATCCATTGCAAAACCATGAACTTCAACATACCTGTAGGTTTCCATGAAAGCTGTCAGTGTGCAGCTGAGCTGACCTTCCAATGGTCACCCACCAAATATAAAACTGGGCATGCAGAGCGCAGGTGGTTAATCTGCCTGCACATATGTAGAACCGGTCTGTATGTGCAGTCTTTTTTTATGTTACTGAGGAGGACTTTGAGTTTACGATCTTGCTTAAAATGGAATTTGAGAGTACAGTCTAGACTGGAAAAGGTGAGCTTGAGGTCTGATTTTCAGTAGGATACATAGGAATTCATCTAGAGGAGTTTGGGGAGCAAACGTGTGGTGTAATCACAGTCCCATCTGGACTTACCTACACGTGATCATTTTATTTAATCTTCTTTTATTTTTGTCCAATTTCCACCTATGTTTTGTCCTTAAACCATTTTAATTGCCAGACGTGTTCACAAGTTAACCAAGAGTAAATTTTAAAAATCCATCATGTGTCACCATCCACCTAAAGGAATATGTTGTAAAACTAACCCATGGAAGAAAAACAAGTGGCGGGTTCTAGCTTTATTCTATGTGAGGAGGAAAGTAGGATTTTAGTTGAACTGTAATTACTGCAACGTGGGCTAACAGGAAACAGATTTCTGGATCTGTTTTTCCATTCAAGAGTTGCTCCTTAGGAAAATACAATTTATCTGAAATTCAAAACAGTGGCCTAGAACATGAAGGATAGCATTACAGCTTGTGCTGTTTACTCTCTTTATATTCAAAGGGATGGAACTAGGAAATCTATGCATCATGTGAATACATTAAGTAAAACAAGTCAAAAACATAATAAGCACTAAAGAGCCATACAATGTGTTGGTAAATTAAGTATTATGTGAGGTAACAATAGTGTAGTATAGAGCAGTTTATAGTGAAGGAATTTGAGCAGAGGGTCTTCCTCCCTCACTCCCTCCCCCCACTTATATGCAATTTGTCAAATGGTTCAGGCTCAGGTAACTTATGGAAAGCACAAGGCAAACTTATATTTGGGCACTCTACCTGCCGTCAACATCATGTTACGGTGTAAATAAAGTTTGCTGTAAAATAAACTAGTTCAAACTTTATTGTTAAACACATCACAAAACACATTTCACCTAGTCAACATCATCAATTAAAGAATTAAAGTGATGTGCTCAGTAACAGAAATGTTAACCTGTATTTTGTGATCTATTTATTTCATAGATGTCCTTGCTACAGCTTTCTGTGTCATGTAGATCTCAAAGACAGAGAGAGTAATACATTGCTATCCCCTTAAATCAAGAATTATTACACAGTGTAACTGGGTGAGTACTGCTGCTGTGGTATAAAACAGATCTGGTATCTGGCAGAATTCTAAGGATCTTTATGAAATACATTAAATGGATGAATACACATTTATTTACATGTATTTGCTAGTGTACTGAATCATATGCACCTCCAACTTCTAACGGTCCACGTGCTATCAGATGTTATATTGTTATCCACCTATTTGTTTACAGAAATATGATGGGATCACTGTCACATGAATTGCACACTGTCTATAAATATTAAAGCCTGTTACAACGAAAAATAGTTATGATCCTCTATTATTTGCAATTGCCAAATGAAGAGATGAATTATACACAGCAGGGACCAGATTTTCTTGTAGAATTTGGCCCCTCTGGATTGTGTGGCATTTGGTAAGTGCTTATTTGCACGAGGTTAGTCTTCTCTGACTGCTCTTGGAAATTTTGAAATGAAATCATATTTTATATAAAGATTATAGCTTTTGTCTCTATAGCTCTAAAATAGTTACAAAACAGCAACTGTGCCAGTGTGTGGGCCTCTGTTTGCTATCCCAGAATGCAATGAGCGCAAATGTTCTTGGTACTTTACGGAGCTGTATACAGTGCACATGCAGGAGATTTTTGTTCAATTAATATAATAAGTAGAAATATATAAATATCTGTATTTAATATTTTATGAATATTCATATCTTCGTAAGTTAAAATCAACTTGTTCTTCACAAATGTATGGAATACAAGGTTCCTTTCAGTTGATTACATTATAGATACTTTCTGCTTTTTGTTGAATTTCGTATCTGTGTCTCCCACAATTTCTTGAGTTTGTTGAGATCAGTATACTACTTATTGAACTAGAATATCTGCTATAAACTATAGTATTGAACAATATACAGATTACATTTTAATAATCGTTGGGCCATATTTATCAGCCCAAAGCCAAGGCTATTATAGCTTTAAATGCTAAATAATGAGAACATTCTAAATAATTAGAGACATTCCATTCTATGGTTTCCATGGTGAGTGATCATTATTTAGCAATATGCCCCAGAATAGCACCTGTTTTTATTATGGCCCAGCATATCATTTGATGGGTTTTACAATAGTTTTCCATCTGTAAATGTATTTTTTATGAAACTATATATTTTCTAGTTGCCCAGTCATGTGTTATACCTTTCCCACCAAAATCATGTTTCGTCCTATATTTCTCTTCTTTCCACACTCCATTTTTAGAAATCACAGTTCCCCTTTCACTTGGTTCTCCTTCATGTTAAAGGAGCGGGCAACTGTCTCTATTAACACGTAAGAATTCATAGCATTATTGGCAGCAAATTGGCCCTCCCTCCTCTTTAATTTTCAGGTTTTATAGCCAACCAAGACGGAGCACATTTCCAATTTAAAGTGCCCTATTTGGCATTGTAGACATGGTGCCACCTCTCAGTTTTCTATAAAACCTGAAATTAAAGGTTTTATTTACCTTGAATCCTTTCTCCAATGTCACTGGGGCCACACACGATCAAATCACAGGATTCTCATAGAAAAGCCTGTGATGGACCAAGTATGTGCGTGCACTCGAAGCTGATGAGAGGAGTGTAGGTTTTTTTGGTTTTTTTTAAATATCAATGAGCACAGAATGGAAGGTAGGGTGGGAGGGCAGATCTGTCTTCCCCCTTGCAGGATCTCTGCCTGCACGGTGAAGATTTTACTGTCTGTTGGCAGCATGCAGTGTACGCTGACAACAGATGTTCTGGGCTGCCAATTTTATATGTGCTGGGGGTGCAACCTCATCAGAATCACTGCATATACTGATTCCTACCACCAAACCATTTCAAATCACTGAAGTAGTTATGGTGATTGGAGTAACTCTTTAAACTGTAAGAAAAGCCGTTTTTACACAGCAAATACACTTACAGACATATAATGGACATTAGTGTGTATATCTTTATTTCAAACAAATCTATGTAACACATTAGTCTAAGTAAAAAGTATGAGTATAAGGCAGTTTTGTATATTTTTAATTCTGTGTTCACATAAATTTTATGTAGTGTAAGATATTTTTCCTCACAAAGGAAGTGTTTTGTAGATGTTTGCAAGTCAACCATTATAAGCAACCAATTGTGTAATAGGTACTCAGAGAAAGACAAAAGCCTAGTAACTTTTCCTATGGGTAGTGCCCACTCTGGAGTGTTTCAAATATGTTTTAACTCTCCTCTGTCTTTACAGAGGAAATATATTAGCATATTAAATTAGTCCACACTACCACACTGCAGACAGCCTAGTACTGAAACTCAACGTATGAGGGACACAGCAACCTCAAACAACACTTCTTGATCCTACGACATAAGGAGAGAGATCTACTGTGCGCTAATTGAAGACTTTTCACTATGTCTATTTTACGATTTTGCCGAAGCTCACCAAATGAAATTCTGACACAAGAATAGTTAAAAATAATCACATGGTCTGGTATGAAATTCCAAGTCTAAAGTATGAAGCCATGGAAAATTATGTGTTTGTGGTTTGGTCTGAATAGAAACTGTTTCAGAAATAGAAAGAATGAATATTTGAAGTTCCTCTTGAGCATTTGCATCAAAGGAAGTAACTCAATGAACTCAGGCAAAGGGATTGAAGGAAACCAAGCAGAAATGGGAATTATTTAGTCTTCCATAGAGTCGGCAAAAGCACAGTGCCTTCACATAATGATGGCAAATGTTATTTCTTGCGTGTGTTTTGTTCCTCCTACTCTGTGATGATGTTGGCACATTCAGACGTTCAATTACTTTTTATATCTCAGTACAGATGCGAAAATGTCAAGCTGCCAGTCTGACATATGTTTCAGCCCAGTCGATGGTCAGGAAATTCCTTTGATGTGCTTTAAGTAACCAAATGTTATTGTAACAGAGGTTCAGGGCTATGCTTTGGAGCACTGCGAGGACTATTTATAAATATTACTTTCAACTCAGCCTGAATATAAGATCTAGTACTTTTTAAGTTTTTTAATTCTCAAGCAATTGACCAAACCGAAGACTCGGTACAGCAGGGATGTCCAACCTTGAACCCTCTACTGACTGTATTCCCCCAAATTCTATACTGTTGGAAGAGAATAATGGGCCCTTTGTTTTAACACTACTTGAATAGCCATGGTTGTGTGATACCTAACTGTCGCCCTTTGTAATGGGAGTGAATAGTCTGAAATTTAAATGGTGGTATGCCCATAGGCTGGGAAATGGAGTGTTTGTAGTATAGGTGTTATTCTATCATAAGGTTTTCGAGTGTGTATGCTACCTTTGTATAGAGATTATATAGATATTTTGTTAAATATACAATGAGCATAGAAATTTAAAATAACATATTGCATAAAGGACCACTATAGGCATCCAGACCACTTCAGCTCAATGAAGTGGTCTGGATGCCAGGTTCCCCTAGTTTTAACCCTGCAGCTGAAAACATAGCAGTTTCAGAGAAAGTGCTATGTTTACATTGAAGGTTAATCCAGCCTCTAGTAGCTGTCTCCCTGACAACCACTAGAGGCCGCTTCCGCGATTCTCAGTGTGAAAATCGCATTGAAGTCACGCTTGACGTCTATAGGAAAGCATTAAGAGGGAGCCCGGAGCTCGATTAAAACGAGTTTGTTTTCCTGGCACTATAGTGTTCCTTTATAGGCATGTATTCCTGACCCTATAGTGTTAAAACCACCATTTAGGGAACCCCCCACCCCCTTATTTCCTTAGGAAGGATTAATACTTACCTTTTTATCTGTGCCTTTTTACGATCCGCCTTTTTGGCTGACATAAGAATTGGTGATTTGCAATAGGAAAGCATTAGATTGTCTCAGATCACCAAGGAGGCACGGTGGGGGCGAGGCCAAATGCCAGCCAGGCCAATCTGCATCTCCTCATAGAGATGCATTGAATCAATGCATCTTTATGAGAAAAGTTCAGCATCTCCACGCTGAACGGCAGTGCTGCAAAGTGTGCAGCGCTGCCACAGAAAGCCCCTCTAGTTTCAATCTGAGGAGTGGCCCCTGGAGGTGTCCCTAGACTGTAATGTAAACACTGCCTTTTCTATGCAGGAACTGACTGTACTCAACAGGAAAACTACAATGAGCTGTAGTTGTTTTTGTAGCATTTAAATATGTGTGCATAAAGTTCAATTGTGTACAACTGTAGATCTGGCTTCACCAGGCTTCAGTCAGTCAGGCTTCATTTCAGTTGTAATTATCTATTTGTGTGTTTCCTTTCAGACATATATTGGGTCCATTCTTGCCTCTGTTAACCCTTACAAGCTGATATCTGGACTCTATGACCACAACACAGTGGAGCTCTACAGTAGGCATCACATGGGAGAAATACCACCTCATATCTTTGCTGTGGCCAACGAGTGTTACCGCTGCCTGTGGAAGCGTCATGACAACCAGTGTGTTCTCATAAGGTAATTAGTTGCTATACTAATAATAAGATAAACTATATCACTGAAATCATTGAGTTTATGAAATAGTTGACACAGCCCTAATGCAACATTCACTGAAGAAAATTAATATTTGTTTTACTTATTTATCTGAAAATGTATTTTACCCCAGTTATGTGCTCTGGGATCATAAGCCACGAAGAACTTCTCTGGTATTTAGCAAGGGACATTCTGTGATCATGGTGGAATGCCAGTGGATCAGATATACTAAGTATGCCATAGCAATGTGGAACAAATATAACAGGTATATAGTGTGGCAAGAAAGATCAAGTATACCCAGTGTATCATGGCAAGTAGGAACAATTATACAATATACCACAGAAAATATACAAAATATAATAATGACAACCTCAAATATAAAACACTGAAACAATACATAAATTATAAAACAAAGCTGTGTGTTGGAACACAGATATAATATTATGCCTGTCTAGTGAAATATAATAAAATCACTGAATGCTTACTTTTATATCTTCACAAACTTATAGATGTCAAATGGAGTATCATAAGCTCCAGTGAATAGTAATGTAGTTGGTCTTTACAATCTTTAATCACTTAAAACATATAAGAAACAAACATAGAGTAAAGCCATAAAATACACTTACAAACACATACACCATTATAAGTAGCGTATAAAGGCACAAATAGAGGTCCTAAAGACCCGACCAGGCAAAATATCGCCTCCTATAGTCAATTCCACAGTTGAATCCAGGTACGGAATTTTGGCGTCTGGAGACAGACCTCTATCCCAGCTGGTGTGCAATCGTTTGAGCTGGTATAAAGTTATAAGGAGAGTTCCGAACAGTTTCATGTACACAAATTTTGTCAAGGAGAGCTCAGTTCCTATTTGTATAGTCTCGCCTATAAAATACCCCTCCAATCAGTCCTGACAGTGTGACCTGCGCAGTGACCCAACCACCAAAAATACAGGATATCTGTCGGTGAACTGAAAAGACTGCGCATGCGCACAGAGGTCGCAAAGATACTCGCTAATGTCTGGCAATACAGGCTAGAAGGCGGGGAAGGTGTGCATATAGTAAGAAGTTATAGGAAAGTCAAGATCTGTTAAAATGATTACATTATAAAGCCTGCAGGGACAGTAGACAACTACATTATGCTGTAGTGATGATTCTGGTGACTATAATGTCCCTTTAACTTGAAGATGGTACAAACTACAATAATAATACAATTTGCACTAAGGCAAATTAACTATAATTATGGCTGCCAATATACTCCATGCCTGCTGGGATATAGGTCTTCCTCCTGATGCCAGGGATCCAGAGCCGATTGTGGAAACAACTATTGGAGGTGATATTTTCAGATCTTCGGGACCTATTTTTGACCCTTTTTACACTACTTTTAGTGGCGTGTGTTTGTAAGTGTATAGTAGCTTTACCTCTATTTATGTATTTTATGGTTTTACACTGTGTTTATGTCTTATATGTTTAAAGTGATTAAAGTTTGTGAAGACCAACTACTCTACTGTTCACTGGAGCTTATGGTACTCCATTTGACAACTAGTGATTTTATCGTATGTCTCACTAGATGGTCATCATATTTTACTACTGTTTCAACACTCACCCTGGATTGTATTGTTTTAGATTCTGCACTCACTTTTACACCACAGCAAGTAGGATTGAATATACCGTTTTTACCATGGCAAGAGGAATTAGACATCACTGGTGTACCATGGCACATATGTACTTGTTATAGATGGGATCAGATACAGTATATTCGATATACCACAGCAAGTAGCAAGAGATGTACCTGGAGTACCAGGAATACTGCAGCAAACAGGATCTCATGCACCAGGTTACCATGGAAAGACATATCAAGTATGTCAGCCATTCAAAAACAAAATACTTTTAAGGGTTCTTGTGGGATAGCATGAGCAGTCACATTAATGCTATTTAAATGAGAATATGTTGCATAATGATTCTCAGGACAGTTTGCACACCTTAAATAGTCATGAATGGATTGCATGATACGTTTGGTTACGTTAAAGGGACACTATAGTCACCCGAAGAACTTTAGCTTAATGAAGCAGTTTTGGTGTATAGAACATGCCCCTGTAGCCTCACTGCTCAATCCTCTGCCATTTAGGAGTTAAATCCCTTTGTTTATGAACCCTAGTCACACCTCCCTGCATGTGACTTGCACAGCCTTCCATAAACACTTCCTGTAAAGAGAGCCCTATTTAGGCTTTCTTTATTGCAAGTTCTGTTTAATTAAGATTTTCTTATCCCCTGCTATGTTAATAGCTTGCTAGACCCTGCAAGAGCCTCCTGTATGTGATTAAAGTTCAATTTAGAGATTGAGATACAATTATTTAAGGTAAATTACATCTATTTGAAAGTGAAACCAGTTTTTTTTTTCATGCAGGCTCTGTCAATCATAGCCAGGGGAGGTGTGGCTAGGGCTGCATAAACAGAAACAAAGTGATTTAACTCCTAAATGACAGTGAATTGAGCAGTGAAATTGTAGGGGAATGATCTATACACTAAAACTGCTTTATTTAGCTAAAGTAATTTATAGTGTTCCTTTAATGCCAGAGAATGCACATTTCATAATAAAAAGCATATAACACGCAGCAGACAGAGGTTTAGGAAACCTGTTGTCTAAAGAGGCATGGCAGAGATTGGATTTTTTTCTTGGTGTGTTCGTATTATATTTGCATTTGATGAAACAATCCCATTTTCATTTAAGGATTTATAAGCTATTTTACAATAACATCAAAGCAAAAAAGAAATGAAAATCTGCCTGTTTCAATTTACATTATTATCAGCATTGTGTTTGACAAATCAGAGATAGGCTTGTCCTGAGATAACACTACACTGACAGTTTGATCTGATATCCCACTATGAAACATAATCCTGGAATTAAATGCAAATCTAATCTTCCGGATTAAGTTTTATTCCTTAGCTGGAAAGGCCAAACCCCTGAAATTACAAGCCAGTAGTGCCCCCTAGTGGCAATGGCTAATGATGGCTATGTAAAAAAATTGCAACTACCTTCAAGAATAAAAGCAATTGAATTTCTAAGGATATTAATGTGCTTATCATGGATTAAACAGTATTGATAAACTAAGCACATTTTTTGTATTTTCCATGGGAAAGATTTTTCTTTAAAGTTTAAGGACCAAAGAAAATATGCCTTAAACACGCTGTATTGAAGTAGGTATAAATATTATACATTTGACATATTATTGTGTGTATTTATTTAGTATCTGTTTTTGTTCTCATTTTTAATGTAAGTGGTGAAAGTGGAGCAGGAAAGACAGAAAGCACCAAACTCATCTTAAAGTTCCTATCTGCAATGAGCCAACATTCCCTCGAAATATCTTCGAAGGAAAGAACAGCGAGTGTGGAACAAGCCATATTGGAGAGCAGGTAAGTTACAGCCTAAAACAGGGTTAGGCAACCCTTCAGCCTTCCAGATGTTGTAGACGACATCTCTCCTGATGCTTTGCTGGCATTATGTATGTAAGAGCATTATGGGACATGTAGTCTACAACATCTGGAGTGCCAATGGTTACCTAACTCCTGACCGTGGACATTCATAAATTGCATTATGGTCTTTATTACTGCAAGGTGAGCTTTAATTGAATAAACTGCACACATAGTGTATGACACAAATATTATTACTAGGTATTTCTTTTACAACTAGCCTCGAAATTGTCAGAAATCACCAGTCACGTTTTATTTAAAGGGACACTATAGTCACCTGAACAACTTCAGCTTAATAAGGTTGTTCATGTGAGAGCTATAGCTCCCTGCAGCCCTTTTCATGTAAACACTGTATTTTCTAAGAAAATACAGTGTTTACATTGAAAGCTAGGAACACCTCCAGTTGCAGTCACTCAGAGTGAACCAGAGGGACTTCGGAGTTGATGGAGGCATAATATGCCTCCATCCACTCAGATCTGCTGTGCATGAGCATCACATGTCAGCAGACTGCTTGTTTTTCCTGAATCTAACAGCATGCAGATTTACAGCTTCTGGCTTGAATACAGTAATATTTTTACTATATTTATGGAGGCATGAGGGACCCAGGGGGGCTAGACGGTCATGTTAACACTATAGGGTCAGGAATACATGTAGTTGCACTGGTGACTATAGTGTCCCTTTAATCTTAAAACTGCATCAATCAGCAAGGAAACCAAAGAAACGTTTCTGCTGATTTCTTTGCTACGGAGCAGTTAAAAGTAAAACTGAATGGTTGGATCAGGCACAGTTCTTATTTCTTTCTACTGTTTTTTCATTTTTGTAGTTTATATTTTTATTGTGCAACTGGGTTGATAATGCAACACAATGCATGATAGTACTGCCATTTTTTAGATAAAATGTCACATCTGACAGTCAATTATATCATCTTGTCAAAAGATACACTAATCATACTCTGAGACAGAGAAGGCTTCAAGTAGCTACCCACGGGGGAAGGTAAATAAAAGACTAGAACCAAGAGTAAGCTTAGTCAGGCCTGAAATAAAGCTAAAGGTCAGCATAAAGGAGAATGTTTCGCACAGCTCAGTCACTCACCCCTGTTGATGCCAACCAAATATGGTCAAAATTGATATTGCTGATGTGAAAGTAAAACTTCTACCTTAGCAATAGGCTAGCAGGGTGCCTTGCTGTGGGTCCCACATGGACCCCCCTATTTTGATCGAAAATCTCAACTGGGGACAGAACCTGCAGCTCACTAGCACATTAATTACTATAAGTTGCTGTGGTAATGGTGCATAGACTGGCCCCTTTAATAACTAGTTTCTAATTGAGATGCCATAATGCTCCTTTCCCCACATCTTATAACAGTACCCTTATAATAAACAGTATGGCACTCGCCACTTTGTGGACTACAGTCAACCCAAATCTAGCCAAGCATAATGGAAATTGAAATCCTTGAAGAAAGGTAACACTAGCCCTAACCATAAAGAAAATGAAACATTAGCCATGACCCTTCCATTTACACCCTGTTAGGATGTCAACATGAATGGTAAGAATTTTTAATTATGTAACATTGTTGACATTGTGCACAGACAAATTTGTTTCTGAATGGTGACATATGTTTCATAAGCTTTCCTTAAAGTTCACAAACCTAATAACATTTACTTCCACTCGAGTTCTCAATAAAATTAATTCTATACACATAAACACAGACTTACTGCACACATACACATTAGGGTTACCATATAGTTACATAGTTACATATAGTTACATAGTTACATAGCTGAAAAGAGACTTGCGTCCATCAAGTTCAGCCTTCCTCACAAATGTTTTTGCAGTTGTTGCATGTTTTCTTATTCACATGTCATTATTACATATTGATGGGCGGCACAAATAAATTTGTAAAGGATGGAAAGCAAGTCATTAATGACTCAAGTAATAATTAAGGAATCTTGCAGCATATTAAACCTATATACTACATGGTAGCACTTTTGAATTTCTGCTGTTTAACACAAAAGGTGATATGGATCCATGGAGAATTTGGAAACCCTGATACAAACAGACACACTTAGAGGTCTATTCTATAAATGCCATATTGTGGTGATTTGAGAATTCACTTTTTTTTTTGTTTGTTTATACATTAATTAGTTAGTTCATTAGAATACATTAATTACAAATCTGTCAGATTAAGTTATTCAGACAGCAGTCCCTTCCATCAATGGAACACTCCAGGCACTATAACAACTTAATCTCAATGAAGTTGGTATTGTGCATGATTGTCCTTGGTGCTGTCATACCTTATGAGGTTTATGAACGATGACATATACTTGTTATGGTGACCGAAGTGTTCTGTTAACGCCCTTGTGCGTGCTCCAGGCAACGCTAAAAGATAAAGCAGCCTTATCAACAATTCAAGTTTCTTAATAAGATGAGATGGGAATGAGAATAATTCACAAGATACTAAGTCTGCAATAATATGAATAGCAAATATTAACGTTGTTTATTTTAGAAAGTTTTTGCTTGTATTTGCAAAATCTGTGTTAAATGTAATGTTCATTTTATTTTTACAGCCCAATTATGGAAGCCTTTGGGAATGCAAAAACTGTTTACAATAATAACTCAAGTCGATTTGGGAAGTTTATCCAGCTGAATATATGTCAAAAAGGACATATTCAGGGAGGGCGGATTGTAGACTGTATCCTTTTTCCTCTCAAACTCAGCATTTTTGCATAGTGATTTAAAATGAAATACTTTTAATTATGTTATCATGAAGTAAGGTAGATACTACAGTGACACACACACGGTCACAAACTTAAACTTTCCATTCTACCTTAGCCATCCGTAATTTAATTTCAGGGTTGGTGAGCAGATATTTACCTGTGGTTAGTGTGGCAACAACACTGAAGGATTCTAGAAAAAAAAAACTGCAAGGATGATATAGATCCTACCAAATAATTTCATTAAGATTGTAAAGATTTAAAAACATTTCTGTCTTAAAAGAAAAATATAGTGTCAGGAACACAAACAGATATTCATGACACTACAGTTCTAAAACTGCTGTTTAGGTGTCCAGCTCCCTTTTCCCCTGTTAAAAATGTAATTTTACTAACGTTATTTTCAGTGCTGTGGCGGTTTTGTCACTGCTTGCCCTGAATCTCTGCCAATCCATTGCTATTGCGCATGTGTGGAAAAATGCCACACTGCGCCACATTGCATCTCCTCATAGAGATGCATTGAATAAATGCATCTCTACTGGAAGCGTTCAGCGCCTCAGTGCAGAGCGTAGAGATGCTGAACATCAGTACTGCACACTGTGCAGCACTGACCCAGGTAGCACCTCAAGTAGCCTTCTGAGTGACTGCCACTGGAGGTGTCCCTAGGCAATAATGTTAATACTTCTCTGCATAGCCAGGCTGTAGGCACCAGAACAACTTAACAACTTGTTAAGGTGACTATAGAATCCCTTTAAAATATTGTGCTGATTGGTGAGTTAGACCCGCAGTGTGATCTTTAAAAGACAGTTATAGGCAACCAGACCATTTCATCTCAAGTAAGTGGTCTAATTGCAGTGCCCTGTCACCTTAATTCTTACAATGTTTACATTGCAGGGCTAAACATTCCTCTAACTGAGAGCTCCTAGAACAGTGATGGCAAACCTTGACAGCATAAATTGTTTCTGGACTACATTTCTCATGATGCTCAGCTAGCTTTTAGAGTCCAAAAGTTAGCTGAGCATCATGGGAAATGTAGTCCAGAAACAATTTATGGTGTCATGGTTAGCCATCACTGCCGTAGAAGGGGCTCCAACTCCTACAAATGAATCAGACTTGGTTCTGTGACATTCAATGTGTATGAGAAGCATTAAATTGGAAGAGAGTAAATTGGGGGAGTGCATTAGCATCTCATCCCCAATGAGAAGCATTTGATTGTTTGAGAAAATGAAGAGGAGTCAGCCTCAGCAAGACGATATGGGAGTCAGCGTTCTTTGCAGTTATGACTCAGTCTCACCGCTGGAAACAAGGTATGTAAAACTTGTTTTGGCCCAAAAATCTAACTAGGTATGAGAACACTAGGAATACATGTTTGTAGTTAGTAGTGCTCATTTTTTCATTCTTTATTTGGTGGATGTTTTTCTTAGATGCACATTGAAATCTAATTTTGTTATTATTTATATTTTCTCTGAGCACTCATGCTATCTTGAATTTCACTTGCCATGTGTTATTGAATACTGTGTTGTGAATCCTTAACTTCAGTGATTTTCTAATGAAGATTTATTAGAAAAGGTAGGCTAGAGTTTTTTCCTGCATGCAGGCATCTTTTTCCTGTTTTTTTTCTTTTTTATTTGGGACATTTGAGACGGGATATGACTTAGTATTGTATATATTCTTATAGAATCGTGTAGTACGACAGAATCCTGAGGAGAGAAATTACCACATATTCTATGCACTGCTGGAGGGTGCTGTGAAGGAGGAAAGAGGTAAATAAACCATTGCACCTTCTAATCAGACACTTATATATTGGGAATGCCGGACACAGTGACTATTGTTAGCATGAAAACTCACTTTTGGATTAATACATGGGATGTCAGTTATGGAGGGATTTTTGAATGTAGGAAATTTCCATTTTTTGTAATAAGTCCAGTTACAATTATGCTTATTAGGAAAATTACATAAACCTATGAACTGAAGTGTTTTCTTTTGTGATATAATTCACTTAGTTAATGCATCAACTGCAGAATCTGTTAAAACTTCACGTTTGTAAGTCCAGTTTACGTGTGCAATAGTGATTATTTTATTAAGAACTACGTGATCGGTTAGATGGACTTGAGTACCATTAAGAAGAAAATTATTATTTAAAATTATATTTTATAAAATAATGAAAATAAAATAAATTCTGCTGAAATTTGGCAAATATGTTAACGGTGTCTTGAGCTTGTACTTAAATGAGCTGTATATTTATTAATTCACATATTAATATTTACACATATATCAATGTGCAGTAAGCAATACCCATAGAAAAGATCTCAGTCTGTTTATTCTCTCAAGATACTAGGATGTGGAGAAGATTGACATTTAACTGTGTACACTAGATTGCCCCAAGGAGACCTCAACTTTAAAGACTTGCACGGGTTCTGAAAAATATCCCTACTAGATCCTCTCTGACTAATATGTAACAGTGATTTGTAAAGGGATACATGATATATATATATTTTTTTCTTTTTAAATCTCTCTTTTTAATGTCTTTCACAGAGGCATTTTATTTATTGCAAGCAGAGAAGTACCACTACTTGAATCAGTCTGGATGTATTAAAGATGAGACTATGAGTGACAAGGAGACATTTCAGGAAATTAAAGTAAGATACTTGTGTTATTAATACCATATATATATATATATATATATATATATGTAAGGAATAATTGACGACAGGCCGTTGAATTATTAGAAAAATAATGCACACCCGAGGTGGTAATACGGTCACGACGCAAAGCAGAGTGGCCGTTACACCTCTGGTGTGCGTTATTTTTTTCTAATAATTCAACGGCCTGGAGTCAATTATTCCGCTTATACTACAGTTACCACACCTCAAAACATTGTTCAGATGATGGGAAGTATCCTCCTTCCTCAAGTGTTACATCACTTGTTTGATTATATTACACACAGAGCCTACACTGGTTATTCACCCAATGCCGCTAACGATTGTTCTAGTACTACACCATTAATTCTCTGCTTGCATTACAATGATATACAATTATGGTTGTAAAAATACATGAGTTTACCAGCCTAAGGTAGGTCTTCTGGAATAAATTGTGCATCTGTCACACTGGTTAAAGGACAACATACAGGGCGCTATTAGGAGAAAATCTAGGCATGTCATAAGTCCCTGTGTGTATGTTTAACAAAGAGCAGAGGAGTGTGATTGGATGGCTGAATAAAGGTATCGCTGTTTAGGAGGTTTTCTACTTCTGTGTCTGGAGTGAAAGAAATACAATTATACAGAGTAGCTAGTAAAAGCTAAATCTCAATACTATGTTACATTGTAAAATTGTGTTTAAAGGTAAATAGGACAAATCAAAAATATGAGTATTATTAACATTAACAATTATAGTCAAACATGAATGAAAGAATAACATATATTTTTTGTGAATTAATTCAAATTGTCTCGTCTAGACACTGTAGCAGTTCCGCGAGATTCTGTCGGCGTGGCCGCACAGAAACACAGCGGTCACGCCGACAGAAATAATAAATACTTACCTTGCTCACGGCAAAGCGGTTTTGATAAGGATATAGCCTTTGCCCACATTAAAGATGGCACATACGTGCGTGCGATGTCACGTCATAGACGTACAAAATTGCCTTTTGATCAGTGCCCTGTCATGGTTTCCATTTGATGGTTATCCGAGAGTGTGTTCCTGATCGTGTTTTTCTGTTTTTTGACTTTGGCTCCGTTTTGACTTCCCTGATTTCTGGTATCCTTGACTTTTGGCTTTTCCTAATCGTTGTATCTCATTCTGTGTCCCTGACCTCGGCAAGTATTTTGACTATTCTCGGATACGTTCAGTCTGACCATTCTAAGGTCCGGTTAGACGTTATCCTTAGTGATAGGTGTGATACTATTTCTGCATGCTGGATCAACAGTAATCATGACAGACACTAATTCCAGTTTATCCCTTCTATATATGAACTTCAATTGGTCCGTGTTTAATAATTTGCCTGTTTTTATCTTTTTCAAAATGTGCATACTTAAATACATGTTTTACTTTATAAAATATGTTCGTGTGACATATACAGCAGTTGTAGAGGTTTAGCAGACTTTGTGCAGACAGTGGGAGGACACGTTTTTTGAGATTACACATTTAAACTGTCATCTCTTTGATGTTCCTGTTCTCTTGTTTATTCATTCAGATCCCTGTAAATGTCATTCTATTAATGACGGTTATTTTAGATGTATCTCTTCAAAGAGAACACATAAAAGAAACTCACACAAGGGCATAAGTACAAACCCCCAGTTAAATTACAGCAAGCTTATTTCTATAATAATGTTTCTGTTGAATCAGCAACCGTAACCATCATTTTATTGAATTCGGAATGCAAAAATGCTTAAACAGTGCTTTCAACTGTTTTGCAATAATGTTTCTTAAGTTGTTTATATTAAGATTGTGTAGCATTTAAGCACTGTACGTTCTGTGCATGCTAAATGCGCTACCTCGGAATGTGAACTATTTGGGAAGTCATTTGGGAACAACAGCAAAAAAGATAGAAAAACAGAAGTTGCAAAGTAGGCCATGTAATAAATGCCTGATGTGGTCAAATTATGAAATCTATGCATGATCAGACGAGATACAGTATTTTTTAAATCTATACAAAACATGATATATTTCAGTTGATATTGTTGAACCAGTGCAACTAGATTAAGCTATTGTGTTCTTGTATTACCTGATTGTAGCTGATGAAATATTGTTCTGTTTGTAGTAACGCAATGTAATTGTGCATATATCTTACTGGCAAAATGATTTAAATGTTCCATTAAGATTTTAACTCAAAAATAGGTTCTGAAAATTAATCAAAGAAATATACTTGCTAAAAAAAGTAATTTCCCTGGTGCTAGCTGGCTCTGGTGCCACCACTTTAGTGACACAAATTGAAGGTCTCTCTGGCCTAGCCCCTCTCTTGTTATATTGCTACTGTGGGATTTACACTCACACTTAATCATTTAAATGTCATCCAAATTTGAATGGAATTGATGGCCTGAAAGTATCAACTAACATATTTAGGCCACGAGCACCGGGCTTGGTTTGTGTCTAACAATTCGAACACAAGTCGACACAGAACTGGGGAAGGCACAGATAGCCTGGCAGCACCAAAACCACTTAAATGGACTTTAATGATTAAGTCTCCCTTTAAATCAGTTTATAGTGTTATTGTTTAAGTTTCTCTCAGACATTTTTTTTAATGTGCACTCTCCTGCATTTATATTACAACTCTCATTCTTCTTGTAGAATGCTATGAAGGTCATGAAGTTTACCAGTGAGGATGTGCGAGAAATCTTTCGGTTGCTTGCAGGAATTTTGCACCTGGGAAACATTGAATTCATTACTGCTGGTGGAGCACAGGTTTCCTCCAAAACAGGTGAAGGCCTTCCACTTGAGCATGAACATTCTGTTTGTTTTAGATTATAATTAATTTAAATTACTCATAATTTAAAAGTTTTGAAACTGAAGATATCAGGGAAATCTTGGGAACAAGCCATATATCTATTACAATAAGTTATCAGACAAATAAGTTGTCAGGAGGGGTAGTCTCACAGCCTGAATATGATTATATATAAGTTGAAATTACCCTTTAATAAAATATACAGTCTATTTATTTCTGGTAACCTCTGTTGTTTTCATATTAGCTCTGGGAAGAGCTGCAGAGTTGCTTGGGCTGGACTCAGAGCAACTGACAGAAACATTAACTCACAGGTCAATGATCCTCAGGGGAGAAGAGATCTCTACACCACTCAGCATTGAGCAGGTATGGACTTAATCATAATGGTAGTATCTAAATAGGACATGTTTAATACTTATGCAATCATCATTTGGGAACCACAAGTGGCAGAAGAAATGTGCTTATTCAAATGTTTAATATAATGGAAGACGTATGTAAAGAAAATGCCATAATGCTCTTGAATCAAATTACTATTAACTTCAGCCTATTGCACTTAGTGCTGCAATGTAAAACATTACAGTTCCAGAGAACTGAAATGTTTACATTGCAGCTCTAAGTCTGCCCTCTGTGGCTGTCTATCAGACAGCCAGTAGAGGGCTTCCAGAATCCAAACCAATCTTTGGTCACTTATCTGAAGCTGGACGTCCTCACGGACCTCCAGCATCAGATTTTCCCCACAGGAAAGCATGAAATAATGTTTTCTTACGGGGAGGTCTAATGCATGTGGCCATTGCCGCGCATGCACATTAGGTCTCCCCCGCCAGCTGTCATCAGCAGGGGAGGGGCATGGGCGAAGTCTGACCCAGCGCCGAGGGACATCGGTGCTGGATACAGGTAAGTAACTGAAGGGGTTTTAACCCTTTCAGCTACATGGGATGAGGGGCGGGATAGATGGGGCACTGCAGGATCCTGCAGTGCCAGGAAAACGAGTTTGTTTTCCTGGCACTGGAGAGTCCATTTAAATGTAGAACTTTATGCTATAATTTTGTAATAACTTATTTATACAATTTTAGGATTAAATACTTGCTTGTCTGTGTGCTACATTGTGCTTAAGGTAACTTTTTTTATTTAAGCAAGGTGTTCCTGATGAGGGGGACCTCTCCACATTGAGATGACAAGCCAAGTGAAGGATAGACTTTATTATTTGTATCCAATCTCTGTGCTTTCTCTGAATCCCAACAGGCAGTGGACAGCAGAGATTCGGTAGCTATGGCACTTTATTCACAATGCTTTGCCTGGGTAATAAAGAAGATAAATAGTCGGATAAGAGGAAAAGATGACTTCAAATCCATTGGCATTTTGGACATCTTTGGTTTTGAAAACTTTGAGGTAATAGGCCTGGGGCAGGCTTTTGACTAAGCTGTGTGAGTGAGTGCAGTGATGGTGAGAGGGTGATAGCGGAAAGCCTGTCAGTTGAGACTGAAAGGATAACAGAGTGCCTGGAATATGTTGGGGCTCACTTGGAATTGGATGTTGAGATGTTGCTATTCGGTATATAGTATTAAAGTATTTAACAGAACACATTCTGCTGAACACAATGGGACATCACTACAGTCTTATGGGAATTATTACATAATGTATAGTACATTATATGCGTACATTGTGGAGGTACAGACCATATCAATTATAAGAGAAGAGTCAGCCAAACATACAACCCACCCACCATATGTGTCCAGCTTACTGCTTGGTCCAGGCAGGTACCTAGTCTTTGTGCACATTGGCCAGCATTGAGAAAGCAGAGAACTCATGTAAAATGAGTTTTTTTATGGTTTATCCTGTATTATGTACTTGAATTTATATAATGAATAAAATAAAAAAAAATAGTATCCAAAATATATCATTCTAGCTTTATTGTTAACGAACAAAAAGGAGGATTGATGTTTTTTAGATAGTAAAATCCGGTTAGTGTGTTAACATTTTATATAAATATTTATATATTCCTACATTTACTCTTCAGTTCATACTGTCATTTTACATTCATTACACATGTGTTTGACAAACCTGATGTAGAGTTTGTGTCCTAAATGTCTGATTATTGGGATATTTGCACTTTTTATTTGTCATTTCAATTCCCATTTAACTACTTCTTAATGATGAGGTATTGTTGCAAATATTGAAATTGTGGGTGTTTTTAATTTCCATTAAATGAAAGCATGTCCCAACATCATAAACCCTAGGCTGATTTTTGGCTTATGTTATTTTGGTCCTTTGAAAATACTACCCAGTATGTAAATGAATGCATGCTAATTACAATTATGATCAACTGTATATGGATTTGTTCCTATGCCGTTGCAGATCAATCGCTTTGAGCAGTTCAACATCAACTATGCAAATGAAAAGCTGCAAGAATATTTTAACAAGCACATCTTCTCGTTGGAGCAGCTCGAGTACAGCAGGTAAAGATCAGTGCTATGTACGATAGAAATTAATCAAAGCAGAGTGCAGTTATCTTCTCTTCTGTTCGCGTAATGTTTCACTACACAGATGGTTGCCTCAAATTAGCACTCTTTGTTCTCAAGTATCATAACAGGTTTTTCACGTATATTCTTTGCAAATGGTAAATAGCACATTTTTATAACATGTGATCGCTCAGGTATACTCTATACAGAGTTGTTAACTCCAATTTTAAAAAAAACCCTACCCAAATTTGAGATATTCAGATATCCAGATAGATTGTTACTTTAAATACTTCAGATGCCCAGGAGACATGTTAAACCAGGATGTTGGTGATTGACCAGCATTCCATTTTCATTAATTCTTGACTGTCAGTCTGTCTAAGCTATTCAGCTTAGTGTAGTTTTCTGGACAATGGTCAGAATAGTACAAAAGTACAATGCTACCACTATTATTGTGTATTGTACAGACTCTAGAGGTAATCGATAATCAATAGACCACTGGTGTCTTCCACATAAACCCTTTAATGTTCCCACACACCACTGTATCCACGGCTTCTCTAACATGCCATTGCAAGTGCTGTACAAACGGATGAACTGTCTTTTTCTGAAATCCCTATTTCTTTCATAGAGAAGGGCTTCTCTGGGAAGACATTAATTGGATCGATAATGGAGAATGCTTGGATTTAATAGAAAAGGTAAGCATTGGCAGTGTGTTCTGAAATACAGTTTACAGTTACATTATTATTAATTTAAATGATACATAATAGTGAAACCAGTAAATGATTTAATTCTTCTCTTTACTGAACCATTTTCATAATGCAGTATATCATTCCTGACTATCATGAAAAACAGAAATGTTGGATTTGCAGTCTTCCTAAAGAAGTGGCAGTTCTATGATTCATTATCAGTGTTTAATAAACCAGTTATCGCTAACATAGTTTCTTTGAATAATGGTTTTGATATTTTTTTACAGTTATTGTGTTAACATTTTGTGATTTACTTGTTTTACTCAGAAACTTGGCCTGTTAGCACTCATCAATGAAGAATGCTACTTTCCTCGAGCCACTGACAGCACCCTACTGGAGAAGTTACATAATCAACATGCAGTATGTGACTTTCATTTCACTTACTTTCATGTGCTCTCCCCTAGTCTTCAATCATATAAGAAGGGCCTTAAAACCCATCTCTTCAGGAAAGCTTATGGCCTCCCAGAGTAACCTCTACCTTACATACCTGTCTCTTGCTCTCTCCTATAGGGCAGTGCTTTACTCTCTCCTCCAGCTCTGCTTCACTCCCACCCTATTTGATTGCTATTTCCTGTGCTAATGTGTTTTATTCCCCACCTCCAATAGACTGTAAGCTTGTTTGAGCAGGGTCCTCTTCAACCTATTGTTCCTGTAAGTTTTCTTGTTATTGTCCTATTTATAGTTACATCCCCCCCTCTCATAATATTGTAAAGCGCTACGGAATCTGTTGGCGCTATATAAATGGCAATAATAATTAATATATTGCTGCTTACACTTTACTATTACACTTTACTATGTTATGGTTTACTGTCTACAGTGGATCAAACAAAACAAAAAAGTTATATAATGTACAAAGATAGCTTAATTTCTGTCCTTTTCTCCTTATTCGACATTGACGTATTGCATCATTGCTTGTGATGTGAAACATTACTCTCTAAGTGATGTGATAGTAAATGAAACATGAGATACATTGTATTACTAATCTATGTATTGTTTTCCAATCCCTATTTTCATCCTGATGTTCTTTTCCAGAACAATTCTTTCTATGTAAAACCAAGGGTCGCTGTCCACAATTTTGGAGTGAAACACTATGCTGGAGAGGTATGTGTGCAATAATCCTAGAATTTGATTTTCTTTCTTTGCTTTCACCCCTTACTAACCTTTGGGAGCTAAATACATCTGACTCCTTCTAAGAGCATTATCAATTCCCTGGTTATCTGACTGCCAATTTCCACTCTTTCTAAATAACATTTTGGAATGTTAATCCACAGTAAATGATATTGTTTGTTTTCATTAAAAAGGTCCTTTATGATGTGAGAGGCACGCTGGAAAAGAACCGAGATACTTTTAGGGATGACATCCTCAACCTTCTGCGTGAAAGCAGGTAAGGGGATATTTACTTTTTAGTTTATTTGCTTTTAAAAAATAAACAGTTTTTATGTATGTAGTCTAATTTAGCTGTATGTACTCTTTAATCTAGTGCTATTATATAAATGAATATATTTATTTTACGTCAAAGATCACTCCGAGATCGCTGCACTGGCACCCACCCGATGTAGTTTGTCAAAGCTTTTTAGAACCATTTGGTGCCTGTGCCTACAGCCAGTGGTGTATCCTGGTTTTGTGCTGCCCTAGGCGCCCCCCAACCCTCACCTCCACCCCTTCCCCCCCACGCCAAGCACTCCACCCCCACCCATCCCTTCCCCCCTTCTAAATACACACACACACTCACTGACAGATACGCGTACACTACAATAACAGAAACACAAACTCACTGACACACACAGTCAAACACACACACTCACTAGCAGAGACGCACTCACTAGCAGAGACGCACTCACTAGCAGAGAGCAACCCCACACAAGGCACACACCTTCACAGACACACACTCACAGACACACACTCACAGACACACACACCAACAGACACACACACACACTCACTAACAGACACACACACACACTAACAGACACACACACTAACAGACACACACACACTAACAGACACACACACTACACACACTAACACACACACTCTAACACACACTCACTAACAGACACATACACTCACTAACACTCACACACACTCACTAACACTCACACACACTCACTAACAGACACACACTCTAACACACACTCACTAACAGACACACACACACTCATTAACACTCACACACACTCTAACACACACTCACTAACAGACACACACTCACTAACAGACACACACACACACACACACACACTCACTAACAGACACACACACACACATTAACACATGTACTTTTTAACCCCCCCCCTCCTCCAGCCTCCTTACCTTTGGGAGTGCTGGGGAGGGAAGGGGTTCTCTATCTCCCTGGTGGTCCAGTGGCTGCTGGGTGGGCGGCATTGGCGGGCGGCTGACGAGGGAGCTCTTCCTGTGAGCTGACTGCTCAGCTCCCTCGCCAACGCCCGCCCGCTCGCCATGCATCTGTTAGCCGCGAGGCTAACAAGGCATTTGCCTTGGGCATTTGGGGGGCGGCTTTTTTTGCCGCCCCCTGAAAAATGCCGCCCAAGGCAAATGCCTTGTTTGCCTCGCGGCTAAAACGCCCCTGCCTACTGCCCCAGCACCCACTGAGCTATGTAGACATATCCTTTTAAAGACATCTAGGTTCTCCCGCAGGAGAAGAACAGATGCGTTAAGAGTGCCCCTGGACCCAGGTATGCTGTCAAACAATTCTAAAATAGTTTGACAAATTACACTGGTAGGGTTTCAAAGCACGTCTGCCACCATAACCACTGCACCAGGTTGCAGTTGTTATGATGCTTGGAGTGTTTTTTGAATATTACTAGATTAATCTACAGAACACCACTTCTAGATTTACATTGCACCCTTGGTTTATATCCCTTATGTAGTACTGCAAGGGTTGTGATGTTGTCCATGCAATTAATCTCTGTAATACACAGTTCACTTAGGTGCAGTCAAGGGGCTGTAATGTCATACATGTCTCAGTTTGCCTAAGAGCAGCAGCTGACTAACACGTCTTGGTGTTTTATGATGTCTCAAGAACCTCCCCCTGGCATTATTTTCCCCACAATATTTGGCTTATTTCAATGGATAGATCGTGTTTTAGATTCTTATACTGCATAAATGATTACATAATCTGTGCATAATTTCCTGATCAGCACCCGAGGACAGCTGAAAAATGTGTATATGAATTATCATTATGTATTTTCTCTCTCTCTATGATTGTCAATTACTTTTTTTAAACTTAGTTTTAAATAGCTCATTTAGTTTTGGAAATGCTGATGAGCAGGTCATTGAGGTATCCTAAAATTCCCACAAAGCCTTTTCACCTGGTTACTTCCAACAAAATATCTTATATTCGTTTTTATTTCCAACGTATTTCTTTTTAGACTTGATTTTATATATGACTTGTTTGAGAATGTATCAAGTCGGAATAGCCATGATACACTGAAATCTGGAAGCAAGCACAAAAAGCCCACTGTCTGTTTACAGTTTAAGGTTAGTATGGAATATTCACACTCTGCTCTATCCAAAAATAATATAACAGAAGTGAGTTTTACACATTCTCTGTTTGTAAAATATCCAAATACGTTTTCAATTAGTTTTTTGTTTATACCCTATGTAGATGAAATTGCAAAACTTTGTGTAACACCACTAATGGCCACTAGAGGGTAGTGTTGTAAAAGATGTTACTGTTATGCCATTGATTAAACTATCTGCCTTGCAATTACATGAAAATGTTCTTTCTTGTAGGAATCCCTGCATTCCTTAATGGCAACTTTGAGCACATCAAATCCATTCTTTGTTCGTTGCATAAAGCCAAACATACACAAGGTGAGATAAGGTTCTGCATGATTATCTATAAAATAGCAACTGTGTTTTGTTTTCTGTGCTTTGTGTAATACGTGTTGTTTTATGCAGTCCCCATTTGCACTCCAGGTGCTTTCTGTGAAAAAAATGTAATAGAATACAGATATCCTTGTTTCTCATTTGTCTGTAACTTGTAGTAACCAGTATCAATTCATAGTCAACTTACTTGAGCCTTTCAAATTACTGCATGACATTATTTCCAAATCTCTCTGTACTGACAAAAATATATATATATAATATATATTATAATTATTTAATTTATATTGCATTTTCTTGTGGTTCTACTGTTGCATACTCTTAGGTTTATTTCTATTGATCTATTTTTTGTTTAAGTTTTAAAAAAGATTTAAATTTAAATATAATTGCAAAATTGATCAGAAATCTCACTTTCCATATTCACTAAAGGGAATTTGGACCTAACCTTACCTCCTGGTTAATGTGTTTAGTGCCTTTAAAATACAAAAAAAGGCAGACTGTAGGTTTAAACTTTGCACCAGCATGTTGTTTCACTTTTGGGAATGATGAACCCATTCTTTTTCAATGTTTTTTGTTAAAGGGACGCTATAGCCCTTAGAACAACTACAGCTTAATATAGTTGTTCTGGTGAGTATAATCATTACCTGCAGGCATTTTCATGCAAAAACAGCCTTTTCAGAGAAAGCATGGAGACCCTTTCATAATAGAAATAAATTGATTCCCGCCCCTTGCCGATTTCAGCCAATCCGATGTTTTCCCTCTGGTTTAAAAACAGTAGACATTCTCTCAGCCACTCTCAGCCAACGACTGTCATTCAAAAGTCGCACAGAATTGACATTAGCTGACATGGATTAATTCTATAAAGGGAATCTATAGTGTTATGAAAAGCATTTTTTTAACACTATGGAGCCCTTTGTCCCTCCCCTGCTTCACAATCCCTCCCCCTACCTCGGCATATAAAGGGTTAAATAACCCTTTATTTACTGAACCAATTCCAGCACTGATTTCCATTGGCACTGGATCAGCATTGCGCTCTCCGACATCATCCGATGGGTGGGATAATGCGCCCTCCCCATAGGAAAGCATTGCCTCAATGCTTTTTTATGGGGATTTTACACTGGATGTCCTCATGCAGAGCGTTAGGCATCAGTTAGACGACCTAAAGTTCAGTAACCTGCATTTGAAGCAGTCTTAGTACTGAATATATACATAGCAGTTTCTCCAAAAATGCACTGGTTTACATTGCAGGACTAAGTGGGACAGAGACACAGCACTCATTGAGCTGAAGTGGCCTGGGTGCCTATAGCGTCCATTTAAGCACAGTATGGTACTCTTAAACCCATTAAAACTGGGCATTCCGCTGGTACTCCGATTTGTAAGAGAGGCACTTACTATCATTGCAATCATTAAGTAAAAGGGTGAACACACATACTTATACACCAACAAACTTGAGTATAGAATAAATCCAAGGGCAGTCTCCTTGCTTATAGGGCTGTTGTGTAAATTTGCAGGTAGTTTGGGAGGTATGTCTAATCAGAGTGACTTAGGAACAATTTGTTAGTGTCTTAATTGCTCTAGATTTATATGTAGAAATTCAAAGCTTACTCCATTATCTCCATTACCTTGGAGCAAGTCATTTAACTTGCATTTAGAAAATATTAAATGTAATTTATAAAAGTGTTTCAATGAGAACATTAGCCAGATGGCAATGCAGTTAGCATATGTGGTTTATGCCACTTGCACCATAATAGAAAATAGTTAAATTGCCAGTATTTGGTTTAGAAATGCTGGGAAGCAGTCAGTCCAATTTACATTGATCTGGTCAGGATGTAAAATCACTTCATATTTTAATAATCAATATGTCCGTGTGTCCTTCTGTCTGATGGTTTGCCCTTCTATTTCTTTGTCTGTCCTCCTGTCTGTCTGTCTTGTATGCATAACCTATATATTTGCCTGTATGCCCTCATGTTTATTTTTCCTCCTCTTTGTCCATTTGTCTGGCTGCCCATCCATCTATCTGTCCTCCTAACTGTCTGTCATCCTGTCTGTGCATCCATTTGGTTGTCTTCTATAAAATGTAAGAATTCCTGTATATTGCAGCCTGTCTCAGTTTGGTCATTTCCTCTCTCCATACCTTACTGTGTAAATGACCAAATAAATCTCTTTTATTCAATAATAACCTTCCCCCTCTTAACATTCCTGTCTCCTTCCGCCCCTGTGTCTTGACTTTTAATCTCAAAAGCTAAGTAGCACCAGTTTTAAAATCTTACAAAGACATTCTTAACATAGTTTAATTTTGCTGTTTGCATTTTTTCTAAGTCTCGCAGTTATCTATGGCATGTCACCTCACCACTGTCTCGGTATGTCTGTACTTTTCTAGTACTTGATTTGTTCACTGAATCTTGAGATTTCTAATGCAATTCCTGACACTTATACCGAGCATATATTAGAAAGAATAATATGTTTCTGAAAGAAAATGTCATTGTAAATTGTATTTAGAGCCCCTCTGACTGGTTTCACCCTTTCACGACTACATGCTTTTTTGTTAAGTTAAAAAATAATTAAAATACTGTAAGATTTTTGTTAACATGATGAATTGCTAGCGCATGTACTATGCATGGACACTATAACAATTTTGCACATAGACCACTGTGCAAGAATCATCCTTTACAGAGTGAGTAGATAATAACAGATAATAGTGTATTACTGTATCCCTTAGCTAGCAATATTTTATATCGCACCCACACTAGGGAAATGTCCCCCAGTTAGGTCATTATTAGAGGTAATAAAGGGAGCAATTGCTGTAACCATTACTGCCACATATTTACAAACATGCATTGCACAGTCATCTGGTCTCTGTTTAACCCCATAAGGACCAAACTTCTGGAATAAAAGGGAATCATGACATGTCACACATGTCATCTGTCCTTAAGGGGTTAAGGATAGGGAAAAGAGGTCCCCCGCCCCTTTGTTCTTTTCACTTTGTGCTTATATATCTGGGTGCCAAAAAGATTGGTACGAGGCCAAACACAATAGAACTCCACATAGTGCAATTAGACAAATTACTGTTGTACATCACTTGCATATCTTAGGCACAGAAACTCGAGAAATCATGACTATCCTGAAGTGTCCAGCTTTACAATACAAATGGGCACAGGCATCTGTTTCAAACTGTACACAGCATTTCTGCAGTTATCCTTATCGATAGAATCAGTTTTTGTGGGGAAAAACACAGTATGTGTTGTGATTCAGAAGGACCAGTGACCAAAAACCAGCCAGGGATTGTAGTTTTGACCTTGTGATGTTTAAAAGCTTAACACTTGAAAGTACTATGTGTGTCTCTTTGTCACCCCCCAGCTTCCTGTGTGTTTCTTTGTCCTCCAAGCCCTCTGTGTATCTCGTTCTCCCCCTCCCAGCATCCTTGTATCTCTTTATCCCTCCAGCCAATCTGCGTCTCTCTGTTTTCCCCAGCCCTCTGTGTGTCTCTTTGTCCCCCTCAGCTCACTGTGTGTCTCTTTGTCCCCCTCAGCCCACTGTGTGTCTCTTTGTCCCCCTCAGCCCACTGTGTGTCTCTATGTCCCCCTCAGCCCTCTGTGTGTCTCTTTGTTCCCCTCAGCCCACTGTGTGTCTCTTTGTCCCCCTCAGCCCACTGTGTGTCTCTATGTCCCCCTCAGCCCTCCGTGTGTCTCTTTGTCCTCCTGAGCCCTCTGTGTCTCTTTGACCCCCTCAGCCCTCTGTATGTCTCAGCCCTCTGTGTGTCTCTTTGTCCTCCTGAGCCCTCTGTGTCTCTTTGTACCCCTCAGTCCTCTGTATGTCTCTTTGTCCCCGTGAGCCCTCTATGTTTATCGTTTTCCCCCTAAGCCCACTGTGTGTCTTTTTGTCCCCCTCAGCTTTCTGTGTCTATTTGTCCCCCTTAGCCCTCTGTATATATTTTTGTTCCCCCAGCCCCTCTTTGCATCTCTTTCTCTCTTGCAGCACCCTGTGTGTGTTTTTTTACCTTCCTGTAATGTGGCCAAACAGACCACGATGGAAGATCTTCTGTTTCCTCTACCCACAGTAACAGGAGGCTGTGTGTTCCCCTCCTGCCGGTCACCTGGAGACTGTGCCCACTGGGTCGGTGCACCCTTGGCATCTGCCTACTTTGCTTAGTGGTAGCGCCAGCCCTGCAATCCATGGCTGGTTACTGGTCACATCTCTGTCTAGATCACAACCCGTGCTATAGTTTAAAAAAAGTTATGCTTGAAACAGTGACCGTTGCTAAGGGTAACTGCTAAAATGCAGATAAATGAATATAGAAAAAAAAATCAAATTCTTTTTTGAAAAATAAGAGGAAATGGGAATTACTGGTATTTACTATATACCGCTCTAAAAACTGTTTCGAAGAGTCTCCATACATTTATGAAGAGTGCTGAAATGCAGGGTGATGTCTGAAACACAGTTGTGGAAACATGATTTTGGGAGTTAGAAACATAGAAACATAGAATGTGACGGCAGATAAGAACCATTCGGCCCATCTAGTCTGCCCAATTTTCTAAATACTTTCATTAGTCCCTAGTCTTATCTTATAGTTAGGATAGCCTTATGCCTATCCCACGCATGCTTAAACTCCTTTACTGTGTTAACCTCTACCACTTCAGCTGGAAGGCTATTCCATGCATCCACTCAATATATCAGCAGGGGTCGAGGCAAAGCAGCCCGGGCCCCTGGAGTAGCGGGCCTGGTCGCAACTGCGACCCCTGCGACCGCGGTAGTTCCGCCACTGCTTATAGGGTATATGTATGCCACACTTTCCCTACCGTGAAAATGCAGGAGCTTCAATCTAAATGTTAATTTTTTATGCATTATCTATATAGAGGAACCAGAGTGCCCCTATAACTCCAAAAATGTCCTACAAAATCAATTTCCAAAGTTATAAAGTATCTTTGTCCATTGAACGGTGCATGGAATGTTCCTATCTTGTAACATAGTGACGGGTTGACTCTGTGCTGCCGACTTTCAGGGTTCTTATGGAAATTGCCTTTGTTTTTCACGGGAATAAACAGCTTGATAAAGACTTACACTTACAATAAAAAGACCCTGATTTCCTGCGGATTGGCAGAGCACTTGATAAAATCTCTGCACTGATATTCTGTTAAGGCCATGTTCAGGCTGTATTTTAAACTGCATTAAATGAAATGTTTGAGGAACACTCATGGCACATGACACTCAGGAATGTTCTATTCTGCTTGCGTGAGATCCCTCTTTGCTAATAAAAACATTTATGGTACAAAGACTTGCACAGGACAATAATTTGGTGTATTAGCTTTTACTTCTAAATTGGTTTATTTGTTTTGCGTGCTGTGATATATAAGGAATTTTTATATAAGTATTTTGAAGCAAAGATGTCAATTTGGAGACATGAAACTTTATATTCTCTTCTTAATTTCGAGGTGGCGTTGAGAGTGTATATATATATATATATATATATATATATATATGTGTATGATGTGTGTACTTATGTATATATATATATATATGTATGTATATATATATATATATGTATATATATATATATATATATATATATATAGTCCAAAAGAATAAGGATGCACTTCAAGGGATTTTTCAATGAAAATATTGGTGCTCTTTATTGCATACAAGCAAACGTATACAAAGTCCCGATCGACGTTTCGACTCCTCTCTGGGTCTTTCTCAAGATCAACATGTGATCAGTGTAAGTGCAATATATATACAGTAATATTACAGTGACTTACCAATCCAAAGTGATGCTCCTCTGTATACCCGGACCTGGAAGTGCTCAGGCGGGACACGTGACTCCTCCATGACGTGATGACGTGCTACGTGCCTTACACACTCCGTATGGTTGCTAGGTGACAATACAACAACCAACGGGGGGCGGCTCTACTGTGCAGTGATATGTGAGTATGGGTGAATGAAATGTGAATAAAAACGATAAAAGAAATATAAAGGACAAGAAAAGAACTATGGAGGACAAATTACATCAAGATATATAATGCTGCCCCGGGACAGGGACAAACAACCAAGACATGGGTGAAAATAAAGTGAAAACCGTGAAAACTACTAAGTGAACAAATCAAACAAACAGTGTTACCCACATATATGTCGGTAAACATGTAGATGAAAATAACAGAAATGAATAATGTAAGTACTAGAGCCTGATGCCTTATTATTTGAGTGATCCTCGTTAGGTCCCAGGATCTAGTATTTACATTATTCATTTTGGCTCATTTGACTAGCCTTTATTATTTTTATTCCTGGTTTGGATGGTATACTTAGCACAGGTCTGCTCTGCCTACCTACTAATACCCGTATTCTGTATTTCATCTCTCCCACATTTATCTGTTATTCATCTACAAACTGTATTGCCTAAGTCTTTATGCTGTTTATCGACATATATATGTTGCATTGGTTTAGACTGTAGCCACCTGTCCTATGATATGTCTGCTGTATATTTGTATGGGAATGTCCCATATATTATTGTTGTTTATTATTAGCATGGATTGCAATGCATTTGACCTGTTTTGCTAGCTTAGAAGTTTAAATTATAGAATATTTATGCATCTTCATCTTGCTGTCTTAGGTTGATAGGGGTTACATTATATATAGAAAACTTGACAGTTATGCCACCAGTTCTCATGTTCCCATTGTTTTATATGAAATTAATTCACACCATGAATATTCTCCTGAGGCTCCTAGTATGACATTTCATTGCAGAGCATTCAAGTTAATATCATATTCTCCAGGAAGACGGTCACACATTGCTAGCCTGGGTAATAGTGAACTTACTCAGGTCACCATTGTTTGTAGATCTAGATGCAAAATTATTGTCAGACTGTCCACTATTATCGATATGTTGTATTTCTGTTGTTAGGTTTGTTGTGGTGTTTTTAAGCATTGAAGTGGAAATCAATAATAATAGTGAACAGTTTTTCTAAATATCATTCAGCAATACTAATTGCACACAGTGCATAATTAGTGTTCCTGTGTGCCTGTGCCACTGTTGAAAACATTATCACATTTAAAGAAATCGTTCCCTAACATGTCATCATTAGCGGAGTGTTCACAGTAAACACGCATTCATTTTAGATTTGGATTTCTGCAATTAACTTGCTATGAGCTATAGAGAGTGTTCTTCCTGTGAAGGTTTAAATGACCCTCTCTGTTGGGAAAGAAAGCCAGCCTTTAGATACCCACTTCAGCTGATATCCAGCTGACTAGGTTGCCTTGGCAATGAGCTGGAGAAGATAAGCAATGCTGATCTTAACCAGGAATGATGAAGGCTCCACTTGTGTGTCCACCCCAGCATGCTAGACCTGCAACAGGTTGTCTTTTCTTCCCAGAACTCTCTGTTCCAAGAAAGATATTGGTTTTCTAAACCCCAAGGACTCCTTGCTGTTCAAACTATTTGAATACTTGAGAGATACTTGGTAACTACTGCAGGTCATTAAAAAAAAAAAAAAAAATATGTGCTGATAACAGTTACAAGGCTGTCCTCCAACTCAGGGGAGGAATGAATTAAACAAGCTCAACCAAGGGTATCACATGCGAGACTTGAAATACCAGCATGTAGAAAAAAAAAATTCTTGCAGTGTGTTTGCTTGCAGTGAGTCTCTCCTGAGCTCCGAGCTGTGATTGCTAGCATGCAGACATTGTAAGAGGAAGCAAGCTGCAAGGCAAGTGGGACAAAGGAAAGGTAGGTGGGCTGGCTTCTCCAGACAATTCAGTATGTAGACGACATTATTTGACAGGATTAGTGGAACCTGCAGGAAAAAGGTATTAAAAGGACAAGTACTTCGCTGCTGCTAAAGACAGAAGTCAATAGTTAATCCCACTGTGCTGTGTTAGTGCTAATGTATTTATTCACAAGCATACTACAGCAAGCCCAGTCACCACAGATATATCTGAAGACACATAGGTAAAGTAATATGTTTATTTTTAAGTAATAAGCATATTTGTTAGGTTTTGGAAGGCTTTTCATTGCCAGTATAGTTAAACCTGCTTGTCTGTGCAGTACATACCTTGTATTTACCAATTTGAGAGGTATATGGATCTCTATCACTACCATGTTGAGTCTAAACCTGTCCACAATTTGATTCCTAGTGCTTAGTTTAGTGTGCTTAGAATTGTTGGTATTCAAGTAATCAGTTTAGTTTTATGCCTGCTGAATGTTGTGGCATTTAATTAACCTTTTGAGTGCCATGCAATGAATTACGCAGACTGCTTGCACTCATAGGGTTAATGTAATTCCCCAAAAGTCAGATTCAATAGTGACTGATGTCACAGAATGCTTAAATGATATTTCTATATGTCAACTTGCTAAGTGACAAATGAAGGTCTCAGAGCTGATATATCTGAGCACTTTATCATGCGGCTGGTTACTGCTAACATGCATGAAAGTGATTAATGGATCCCAACTGTAGCTAACCTTTTACAGATGTTATCATTCAATGGAGAACCCATTATATTCTTATTCCTCCTTATGTCCCATGATCTGAGAGTTTACTCAAAACCACCATCCTCACTGCACAAGTACTCCATATAGAGAAAAAGGGTGGATAGAATTTGTAGTCAGACGTTTCTTTCAAACACACTTTCTTCATTATGATTACAGAGTTTGTATAGTTTTGGGAAGATGTGATTTGTTCCTGCAGTTATAAGTAAATTCTACATGCAGAAATTAGAAAAACAATACGCTGCACAAAATGGGGAGCACCACCAAAAGTGAAAAGTTACATAAATGAAAATATGACATTACATTACAGTAAAAGGAAATAGACTTGTACATGTAAAGTGGGCAAGTGTCATCTGCTCAGAGAGTAAAAAAGGTTGATGGAGGAGGAATGGAGAAAAATAGAGGTTGGAGTGGAGAACGAAGAGGGAGGAGTTTTTATTAATCTCATTCTGTAGGACAAGTGTTTGATTAGGATTTTAACATTAAAATAGTGATTTGTGGGGTATTAAAGGAACACACTCACCACCCTAAACAATTTAAACTTAAATAAATTGTTATGGTGGCAATGAGTGTCTGTGTGCCTTGGGCTGGCCTTTTAATTAACACTTTGGGCTCCTCTAAATCGAAATGGAAAAAAAAGGTATTACTTACCCTGTTTCTAGTACTTTCTCCAAAAAGTCTTATTCTGACTTCAAAATAACATTTTTGCTTAGTATATCCTGCTATAGGTTTATAAAATCTCTGCAGCATCAAGTGTAAAAAATAATTTATATAATGTAGTATGGCTCACATAGCACACACACATATTCTTTATTTGTTTATTGTCATGTCAGTGGTTCCATTCGATTCACAGCCAACCCGCATCATTTAATCAAAACAAGATATTGCAGGATCAGATACTGTTGTTTGAATTCAACAACTAGTTTTAACTTGATTTCATTCCCTTCAGTTGAAGTGTTGATGCTACTAAATATAATAACATAACAGTGGGCTGGCAATTCTAAAGAGATAAATGTGCTCGGACAAAAATGATCCATACTGGTTTCTAAAAGTTCTATTACAGAACTACCGTAATGTAGAAAACCATCAGTTATCTGTAAAAGCATTGATTCTATCATATTGCTTTTGGCAATATTTGACTTTAATACATTTTAAATCAAGAATAACCTTGCCGTCAAAAGCATCACCTCTTGTTGTCAAACTTTTAAGTAGTTTTAAGTAGTTATGGTGCTTATTTATTGAATAATTTAGCAGATACAAATCCCAGCACCGTGAAACACACAGTGTAATTTTATAACATAAATGGAAATGAAAATGTGACCTATCCACATAATCTATAAGCTTTGGCTGTGATGATGTGACCTGCTGCTTTGCAACAACTATCACACAGAGGACAAATAGAAAATCCCTGAAAGGGATAGGAAAACTATATGTTACAATATACAGACACCCTAAAAATTATTTAGAGAATTGAGTGGGACATGGCCCACAGTGCTTATGAGTTTTAAATAAATGTTTAGTATCCATTCATATTCATTGCAAGATTTCGTTTGTATTGTAAGTATAACATCCCATGCTTCAAAGCTCTGTTATAATTTGCATCTCCTTAAAGAAAAATTATTAGATTCGAGCGTACCGTTATGGTAGTTATTGTTAGTAAAGATCCTGTTACGTAAAGCTAACAAATAGTGGTTTTATGATATCCCTAAACTGAGCAATACACAGCAGTTCATGTTTCTTATTAATTTAGTGCCTACACATTCTGCGGTATGTTGCACATACAAGTGAATCATAGTCATCAGAGCTAAAGTATAACACAAATTTGGAAAATTATTAACTCCACATTGCTGTTTCTAGGAAAGCTAACTCAGATAAGAAGAATGGAGAAAAAATTGGTCCGCTCAAGAAAAACAACATTTGTTGTAATATCTGTCAGAACAACCCTTTTCTTTTCAAGTTTTTGTAAGAAAAAAATCCAACTAAATTAAACATTTTGTTGATACCAAAATTAATAAATTATCAAATTTATAGTTTTTCAATGATATCTAAAAAAGATACAAATGTATTATTCTTATTTTGTATTGCATTGCTTTGCAACAACAACAACAACAAAAATCTATCCTGTGGATAGATTTCAGAAGTGAGAGAATAATACATGATCAATCTGTAGCAAGCATTGCTGGGTAATTATAAACTGGATTAAAAGTAGATTTGTTGCTTAAGGGGCACTCTGAGTTCCATGCACCTTTAGCATTCTGCATTGATTATGGTGCCAGGAGTCCCCGTGTGCTGCATCCATTGTCAATGCATTTTTGGACAGCATGGTTTAGCTCAGGAGAGCTAACATAAGCTACATAGAGGAGCTTCCAGCTTTCTGGCACCTGACACACTCCAGGAAAGTTCTCAAACCATTTGACTACTAGCAAATGGTTTGACTACTTACATTGGGGGCATCATTCCGGGCACAATAACTACATGAGTGTGCTTGCGTGGTTATGGTGTTTGCAATCTTCTGTTAAATATAGGTCATTTATATACAAAAAGTCACCTACAGCTTCATCCCTACAAACAAACAAGAACAATCAAGCACATGGAACATATCTCCACAATGAATATTTCGCACAGTAAGTCTGTAAGCTTTATTCAGTAAGCGAAGACAAAACAGTGGCACTGTGAAATTAATGTCAAAATGCACTGAAAGGCCTAGAATTGTATAAAAAGTGTCAAGTTAGACAATGGCAGATTAGTTTGTTTAATGACAAGTTGTGTTGCAAACAAACGATGATAATTTTCTTTTAAGGTCAGTATGAACAAAAAACACATTTTTCATCCTTCATAGATTGACCTACATACAAATACATTTGGATTTCTGTGGTTTGTTTTTGTTTTTCCTTGAATAGCTGTCCCAGATTTTGTAGAAAGAGAAAACAAGATACCTTTGCTGAATGCCCACTTAATTGTACCAGACAGTGAATGTAGCCTTTTTTATTCTACAGAAATTGCATTGACTGTAATAACAATGGCAGAGTGCTTTCAGACATTTAAGAAGTCAGGTGTAGCTACAGGGCTTGGGACGCAAGAGAAGGAACTATTTTAACTCTTTCAGGAACATGACAATTTTATACACTGTTAACTACAACCCCCATAACTCAGCAAGTCTTAATGATCGACATGACTTGTAAGAAACATGCCATGAGTTTAGAGTATAATAAGGAATTAATATACAGTTGGTTTTTTTTTTTGCTTAATAGCAAGCAGTGATGACTTAAATCAGGAGAGGCCAAAAGGTAGATCTTGTAGAACTACTAATCCCAAGATGCTTTGCATGCCTCTATAATTCCTCTAGAACGACAAAGCAGCATATAGGCTGTAGTTTTAAAACACCTGGGACCTAACTTTTTGACAACATGACTTATATGGTCTAAACCATAGGCGTGCGCAGCCTATTGCATTAGGGTGTGCACCCTAAAGCACAAGCACACGCCGCATATCATATATATACACTGCTGTGTGTGTGTGTGCTGTGTGAGGGTGCTGTTAGTGTGATGTGTGTGTGACGGTGCTGGTAGTGTGCTATGTGGGTGAGGGTGATTGTGTGTGCGCGCTTGTGAGGGTGCTGTTAATGTACTGTGTGTGAGGGTGCTGTTTGTGTGTTTGTGTGCGCTTGTGAGGGTGCTGTTAATGTACTGTGTGTGAGGGTGCTGTTTGTGTGTTTGTGTGCGCTTGTGAGGGTGCTGTTATTGTACTGTGTGCGAGGGTGCTGTTTGTGTGTGAGGGTACTGGTAGTGTGCTGTGTGTGTGTTTGTTAGGGTCCTGTTTGTGTTAGTGAGGGTACTTTTAGTGTGCTGTGTGTGTGTGAGGGTGCTGTTTGTGTGCTGTGTGTGAGGGTGCTGTGTGTGTTTGTGTGGGTGCTGTATGTGTGTAGGTGCTGTGTATGTCGTTGGGTGCTGTATGTGTGAGGGTGCTGTATGTGTGTTGGTGCTGTGTATGTCTGTGGGTGCTGTATGTGTGTTGGTGCTGTATGTGTGTTGGTGCTGTGTATGTGTGTGGGTGCTGTGTAGGTGCTGTGTATGTGTGTGGGTGCTGTATGTGTGTGGGTGCTGTGTATGTCTGTGGGTGCTGTATGTGTGTGGGTGCTGTATGTGTGTAGGTGCTGTGTATGTGTGTAGGTGCTGTGTATGTGTGTGGGTGCTGTATGTGTGTGGGTGCTGTATGTCTGTGGGTGCTGTATGTGTGTGGGTGCTATATGTCTGTGGGTGCTATATGTATGTAGGTGCTGTATGTATGTAGGTGCTGTGTATGTCTGTGGGTGTGCTGTATGTGTGTGGGTGCTGTATGTCTGTGGGTGCTGTATGTGTGTGGGTGCTGTATGTGTGTGGGTGCTATATGTCTGTGGTTGCTCTATGTGTGTGGGTGCTGTATGTCTGTGGGTGCTGTATGTCTGTGGGTGCTGTATGTGTGTAGGTGCTGTGTATGTGTGTGTGGGTGCTGTATGTGTGTGGGTGCTGTATGTGTGTTGGTGCTGTGTATGTGTGTGGGTGCTGTATGTCTGTGGGTGCTGTATGTGTGTAGGTGCTGTGTATGTCTGTGGGTGTATGGGTGCTGTATGTGTGTAGGTGCTGTGTATGTGTGTGGGTGCTGTATGTGTGTGGGTGCTGTATGTGTGTTGGTGCTGTGTATGTGTGTGGGTGCTGTATGTGTGTTGGTGCTGTGTATGTGTGTGGGTGTTGTATGTGTGTTGGTGCTGTGTATGTGTGTGTGCTGTATGTGTGTAGGTGATTGTGGGGGGTGGAGGTGGGGGTACATTACTTGATATCCCCCCTCCCTTCTTACCTTATGTAGGGAGGGGGGATCGTGCTGCTGCTTTCCCTGGTGGTCCAGTGGAGAATGAACTCTAGCCCCTGTGGGTCTAGAGTTCACTCTCGCGAGATTTGAGCATTGCCGTGGCAACGCTCATATCTCGCGAGAGGAACCCGGCGGAGCTGCCGGCAATAGCTCCCCGGGTCCTCTCCTGCCTCCCTCCCTGCCTGTGGGTCGGTAGGGAGGGAGGCTGAGAGCAGAGCCGGCGCTCGGATAGCGCCGGCTTTGCATGAGCCGACAGGGGAGATCCTGAGATCTCCCCTGCCGGTCTCAATATACATAGGCGTGCCGCGGGGATTAGGGTGTGCCCAGGCACACCCGGCACACCCCGTGCGCACGCCTATGGTCTAAACTGATTCACAAGATGTGCTAATAAGGTGTGCAATAAACTTCCAAATGATCCAGTTAGAAAAACTTTCTAAATTATTTATCTACAAATATTCCCATAGACTTTAATGGTGGTGTTTGTAGAGTTTTTCTAACAGTATAAATAATTTGGAAAGCTTATTAAATCAATGTCCAAGTCCACTATATAAGTTTAACTAAATTAGATAATTGTTAATTTTTGTACATCTTGTTTGTCTTTTTTTTTGGTAATATTATTGCAGTGGCAAGCTTTTAAAGGGATTTGAAACAGGAAAGTAAAGCTGTAATGCAGTAAGGAGAACGATGTTAGATATTACCCCATCATGTGATCAGAGACATGGACATTGATATCATAATCGAGCAGGTAGCTGCGGGCATAACCCTGTTACTATCTCCATTTTTATTGCATTCCAGAATATACTTTCACCTAAAAAGTTAAATTATAATATTTTCTAACATATTTGCTGGCTGTATTACCCTATTTTTGTCATGTTCCTTATTGGTAACATGTACACAATACAACAATTCCCATGTAAGCACTGGTTAGAGCTAGTTAAAGTGTTTGTTAAGCTAAAAGCGGTGGCTTAGAAACACACTGTTCAATATTTACAGTGTGTTCTGTGTTTTTCCATCGCTGTCTACTGATCTTCTGAACTCTAATTGTAAAGAAGTGATTGATGGATACAAGTTTTTTTTTTTTTTTACGGTGTTTTGCTTTTCAATGTCTTTATAAAGATTATTTTAAACAACCTTTCACCATAGGTAGTCACTGTGATAAAAATGTATATTGCAAAAACTTCTGTTTTTCTTACACATAATCCAAAGTGGATTTCTAGAAAAGGGTTCTTTCACATCCAAATCATTTTGTCCCTTTTCAGTATCCCTCCTTGTTCGGAATGTTGGTGTGCATACATGGTATGATCATGTTCCTCGATACACAGAAAATGAAAGGGACCCAGCACACACTAAAGGCTAGACTAAGAAGCAGTTAAAAATAAAACTGGGGTGCCTTTGTCCCCCCTTTTATTTATTCCACACTAGAACCTTTCCTGAGCTTCAGCTGTCACAACGACCACTACAAAACTTCAGCGTTTGCCAATAACCTTCTTTTTAGCCTCACAGAACCCTTGACACCAATGACAACCCTCCTGGATGAAATTAAACTTTGTAACAGAGTATCCAACTTCCAGGTCAACCTATCCAAAAGTGAAATTATACCATTATGCATAGACGACAGAACTAGGGTGAACCTGCAATCCAGACACCCCTTTAAATGGTCTCACACAAGTATGCAATATTTAGGTGTCCACCTTACATCCAAACTCCCCAAACTTTAGGAATTCAATTACAACCCACTCCTTCAAACGATCTCTGCAGACCTTAAATCCTGGGATAAACCACACTTAAGCTGGTCCTGCAGAATTAACATCCTAAAGATGAACACTCTCCCTAAGACCCTATATATCATGCAAGTACCTCCAATAAACATACCCAAATCTTTCTTTGCTAATATCCAACAGTTGTTTACCAGATTTGTGTGGTCCAATAAACACCTGGGGATAGCATTCCATGTATTGACGCGCCACAAACTGCAAGGCGGACTTGGACAGCCACATGTTGAACTATACTACAACGCTATCATGCTTACCCGAATTTACGAATGGTCCTACCCCTTTAACAACAACCAATGGGTGGCCTTAGAAAACACAATGTTCACTGTGCCTCTTTATACAGTCCCATGGCAAAACAAAGGGCAGAATCTCCTATCTACCAATTCCCTCCACCAGCCAATGATAGCCCTGACACTACAGACCTGGACTCACATCAGAAAATCCAGATTTCTTTCCCCCCATCCATCACCATTATACCCACTGACGAATAACCCTCTCTTCCCTCCTGGACTGCACACTCAAGCCTTCAAATACTTCCACACCTCCACATACCTCACCCTGGGGTCTACACTAGAAGCGGGCAAACTCAAACCAATCTCAACCCTAATATCTGATGCTAGACAAGCACATATTAGGGCTTACCAATACACCCATTTGATACACTACTTACGCTCACAGCCAGAACTGCTAGAGGGCTCTCGACCTCTCACCACGTTCGAAACACAATGCCAATCTCGCACTGTCAAGCTCAAACACCAATCCGAGTTCTACAAACTACTTCAGAGCGAGCATGAAGACATGCTACCCACATTAACGCAATCCTGGGAGTCAGACCTAAACATCTCACTGTCACCTAGCGAATCTTCTCACACACTTACAAGTTCTCCATTAACACCAACATCCAAGAAGGTAACTACAAGAGACTCTCCAGATGGCACTAAACTCCAGAGAGACTACACAAACACCTGGACAAAATCAAGGGCTTAGTGAATAAACCTAATATCCTTTGCTGAACGACATATAACTTCAAGTGAACAAGACAAGTTCACTTTTAGCTTTAAAAAAAAGATAAAAATGAAAAGGAAATCTCCAGTTTAGATATTTTTTTCTTACTCGCTGTTTAAATTAACCCCTGACTTAATGTATAACCTCTACATGCATTGCAGCCAGTGATGCATGACTTTAACATTGTGACTTTCTTTTACATGGCTCCTGTTAGCTCTAGTTTTTGTGGCTTATAGAATGTAAAATGTGAAACCTAGCAGACAGGCTACATTCTGCACTTTTTTATGAGAACATTTTCATTATTAAATGATTTATTCTTCAATTTAAATATGTAATATATATTGTAGCTAAAATGTTTGTACAATTGTTTATATACCTAGTTTTTGAGCAAGCATTAAAGGATCACTATAGGGTCAGGAACACAAACATGTACTCCTGACACTATAGTGCTAAACCCACCATTTAGGTGGCTTGCCCCCCCTTAAAAGTTTAAAACTCACCTTATTTTCAGTGCAGCGGGTCCGCTGGCGCTGGCCCCGCCCCTTTGTGACATCATCAAAATGGTCGCTTTTTAGCCAATCCATAGGGAAAGCATTGGATTGGCTAAAATCGGCACAGGGGCGAGTCCAAATTCCGTTTTGGCCAACCAGGAACTCCTCATAGAGATGCATTGAAAATTCAGCGTCTCCATGCAGAGCGTGGGGATGCTGAACGGCAGGGCTGCTTACTGTGCAGCCCTGAGCCAGGAAGCCCCTCCAGTAGCCATCTGAAAAGGCAGTGTTTACATGAAAATACCTGAAGGGAGCTATTATAGTCACCAGAACAACTACATTAAGCTGTAGTTGTTCTGGTGACTATAGTGCCCCTTTAATTGTAAATGTATCCAGGAGCTATTTCTTTTATTTTACCACAGCAAACTTTTTTTCTCAAAATCCACAGCCATTTGCTTAGTATTGAAAGCATTATTTGGGCCCTATAGTAAGGAAGCAGCTTCAAAATGTGGAGATTCATGGAAATGTTTTATGTTTATGTGTAATCCCATTTCCCACAAATCAAGGGCTGGCTGTTGTCTGAGGTGTTCTCTTTTAGTGGTAAACAAACAGACTCACAATGAGAATGCAGGACTCCCTAATCTGTGTTTCCTCTCTGTAGGTCATCATCTACAGTAGATGGGGAAAATATTCTAGATTTTAGTGATTTCAGCCTGAAGAGGATTCTTAATTGTCTTATTTATTTAACCATAGAGAGCAGCAATATTTAGCATTGGGCATTTCAATGAGCCCTTAGATAGCTGTTATCACATATTGTATGCGTGTGTCAATCTAGTGGCCTTGCCTCTAATCAATTTCATGGACAGTGCAATCCTGGCCTCGCTCATTGTCCCGGAATAGGCTCATGGAACAGCAGATGTCCTCTAATAGGTTTCCAACTGCCTGTTTATCATGTTAATTTATCTTCCATCTAGGAGCCTGATTGATTTTTTTTTTTTTTTTTTTAAATAAAGATGCACATTGACGTTGTTGGTAGAGGGATGATAGATTAGCAACACAATGTAGAAATCCATCTTCAAAAGCATTTCATGGGCTTGACATTAGGCAATATTATTAACACATCATGGAAAGGATTGATGTAGCGTCCCGGTCGAGTTCTATTTGCGAGCAATTGCCTTAGGGTTCTTTGCCAGTCCCACTACTGTCATACAAGGAGCATCAACAGTACTTTAATCTCATTTACAAAGGTTCAGACATGTGTCAAATACTAATGGCGTAGAACTCATCTTTGTATTTGGCTAAATAAACCAAGTTTCTTAAGAGCAGCTGATTAGTCTGTTTTTATGTTTAAAGCAGATTCTATTGCTCCAGTAAATACAACCACGTCAGTTTTTCAGGGCCATGCTTGTCATATGTCACAGTAATATTCACAGGGTTATTTACCAAAGTGAGATTTCAAAGTGAACTTCAAATTTGAGGCTAAAGTTGACAAACTGGAAGCATAGCTGACTGGGAGATTTTTTCAATTAATGTTAATGTTAATTGTTTCATTGCATATTAATTTGATAAATACTGAAAAATATTGTGGCAAGACAGTTGCCCTCCAATATCACAAAAGTCAGGACTATTACATTTACATTTTATACCTCTTCAATGCCTGTAATACTTTTTATCTGTATATATTTGAGTGATTGCCTGGTGAAATGCTGCCTGTGATGAATTCTCCATGTCATTCTGAAAGGAACATTAAACATGCATTTTCTAGAGCAGAGTATATAAGCATACAACCTTGGACATTGTCATCCCATGAATTGAGGTGCAGATAATCTGGATTACAGGGTGAGCCAGTGATGTAAATCACTGAATTGGCACTGCCCAAAGGGGTGCATCTGCTTGAATGGGGGCAAATCATTCCAAAGAACTGGCAGGTCAGTCAGGCATGAATGCGCACAAGGCTGCCTGCCAATCACACGGACTGTCCCGCCATAATCAGAGGCCTGCATAAGGTTATTTGTAGAAGCAAACGCCGCAGATTTGTATTTAATGTATCAGTCAGCCTTCATCTCAATAAAGTTGTTATACAAGAAATGTACATTAAAGTGACCAGTTCTAAAATTGTTTAACTTCTAAGACATTTTACAATCTCTACCTAGTCTCTTGGGTACTTATCTGTATCCTTTAATTTCAGACGCACATGCGTGCATACATAGCATGAATAAGCTACAACACTTCATATAATTGCACAATGCTTAGAATACTTTGGCAACATCAAAGGGATTAGAAAGGAGTAAATAGCATTTCTACAAGATATCTAAAAACCTAATGATTAATTATGCTAAAGATGGTGGAGATCTAGACACAATCCCCATACCCCCCAACATTTCAAATGGACAAAGAGGGACACTTTGATTTAAGGGGTGTAAGTGGGGGGGTGGCCAGGGGCTGAGATATTCTGTGAAATTTTCGGTAAATTAAAACAAAAACAATGTATCTTACTTAAACAGACTGTTTTCTGAACACATTTATTGTAGTTTAAAGACATATTACTGGTAGTATAATTGCCGTGGGGCTCTGTTATACACTCAGACACACTGACAATATGGTGCCCTGAAACAGAGGGACATTAGAATAAAAAAGAAGGACATTAGGATTGAAAAGAGGGACAAATGGATTTGGGCCCAAAACAGGGACTGTTGCTCTTAAATAGGGACACTTTGTAAGTATGCACCCCTGGAACTCGACTCCACAGTCTGAGTCAGTACATGCCATTTACTGACATGTAGGGCTCTGCCACTTAAGCCTTACATACTCCACCCCTGAGCCATGAGACAATACATACTATTAAACATCATAAACCTATAGAAAAACAAATGAGGTTAAAATAACCTTAAAAATATGTAAAAACATGTTTGTTCTGTTATAAAAAAATAACCTGTTTTGCTATCAGTTACTCTGATGGCTTTATTGTGTCCTTACAACTGGCAGATATAGTGACACGTCTTCAATAACACTATTTTCAGAAAAGCATGTTGTTCAGAATAGGATTACCTCTTTTAAGGTGAATGAGGGAGCAGCATTGCTACAATGTTAAACCGCTGATATAGTTACACATAGATTAGGTTATTAATAGTTTGCAAATAAAACACTCCTTACTAAATAACGCAGGTTTTCAATTACATACAAGGCTATAATTATTAATATACATAAAAGGTATGATTTATTTCCTCAAGTCCCTCAGTGAACTCAGAGTACATTGTTAGGTAGCAGCCAGAACATCAGATAAATGGAAGTATAATGGAGTGTTCTTTTGTATCTGTCATTTTAATAATAATGTTCGTTTTATACTTCCCTTCATGGTGCTTTTGAAGCTGTTGAACTGAATAGAATTTAGATTTTTAAAGCTTTTCATATCTAGTTATTTTAGTATATTTAATATAGTCCTGTTAATATTTTTCAAAGGAGATTATGTCACTAAAGCAGAACTGTCACTTTTCCAGACCTTTTGGTTCATCATTCTATCACCCCATTAAATAGTTTTGGTGCACTTACAGTGGTACAGTGGAGGTAAGTCAAAAATCCACTTACTTGTACAGCACCTGCATGTTTAGGATATCATGTCATGATCGTCGCATGCAGCTCTGCATGTGCCAGGTCAGCCAAGAACCATGGATGTAGGAAGTGGGAGATAGGGGGCAGAACCACTATATAATCTAGTGGGTAGAAATTATTAAAAGTTTTTTAAGATCCTACTAGTCATCATTGTGCAACTTTTAAAATTGTGTTATAATAAATTGTGTTATTGTCCCTGTAATGTCAGCATAAAGTAAGTTATAGAAACTCACAAAAATTTTAAGAATGGATGTAAGGGAAGAAAGAGATGGATGAAACATTTTAAACTGTATTATATTTGTGTAACTAAATATTGAATCCTAAAGATCTAAGTAATTTTACCAGCAACCTCCTGGACATTCACAGGACAAAGCATAAAACATTTCCTCTCTTGCAGTGAATCCTGTTTAACTGATTCTTCCAAATCTCTAAAATGGGCATCCCACACTTGTAAGTAGCAGTACCCTCCCCAATGCTTTTACCATAGGTAGTGTCTTGCTCCTTTCATCCATAGCTCCATGGGCAAAGATGCATGGTTTTATCGCATGTGCCATGCAGGTGTGGCATGTTCCAATAAGCTTGGGTACCACCCTTATAGCTACAGGCACCTTTATAGTATTCCTTACATAACACAGGTTTATGGGAAACAAACTGTAAAGTAGCATGCAATGTCATAGCTACTATGCAAATACTGACACATTGTAATTTTGATGGCATTTTGTGAGCCAAGTCAGCCCTGTTAATATATGACTAAAAAATGATAGTCCATTGCAGAGATAGTATCACCGATTTCTAATCCTTCATCACCTGCCAGATCTAGATTGCTGTTGATGGAGAAACATTTACAAAGGTTTTCTAATCAACCTGTTTAATTGGTGTACCAACTCTGAAAATATTGCCTAGTCACCAATTGAACTTGAAACCCCAATTATATGGGATTCTGCCAATTACTTTGTAGATTATACAGTATATGTAATTCTTTATATTTTTTTATATACAAACATGAGATTGTGGTATATCACCAAATTCTAATTAACAAACTAGACTCATTAAATAAGCCCCTAAGGCTATCATCACCAGCTAATTTTGGAAATTTAACCTTCAATCATTCCTACATGATGTCATCTTTCAGAGTCTTAGCATAATTTAAAATGATCCCTGATGGTGCCCGCGGAGTGCAGGAAAAGGTGAGTTTTATTTATCTGAACCTGTTCTTCACTTCGCTTCTAGCTGGGCTGCCAGGAGCCGATGTCAGTGCTGTACTCTCTCGCATGCAAAAATATACATCACTGATGTCTATGAAGGACTCTTCGAGACAGCTGAGTGCTTGACAGCATTAGCTCTTCCTTTTTGTCAAGTGTAGGTTATATACATAAGACAAAATAGTCCCTACTTTGTCTTCTGATATATTTTTAATTCCAACACAATGTTTATAGCATTTAATAAATATTTTATCTGTGTTAAAGGACCACTCTAGGCACCCAGACCACTTCAGCTTAATGAAGTGGTCTGGGTGCCAGGTCCTTCTAGGGTTAACCCATTTTTTTATAAATGTTTATGAATGGGTTAAGCCTTCCCCCTAATCCTCTAGTGACAGCCACTAGAGGCGCTTGCGTGCTCCTCACTGTGATTTTCACAGTGAGAGCACGCAAGCGTCCATAGGAAAGCATTGATAATGCTTTCCTATGCGACGGGCTGAATGCGCGCGCAGCTCTTGCCGCGCGTGCGCATTTAGCCCAGGAGGAGGAACGGAGGAGGAGAGAAGGAGGAGAGCTCCCCGCCCAGCGCTGGAAAAAGGTAAGTTTTTAACCCTTTCCCCCTTCCAGAGCCGGGCGGGAGGGGGTCCCTGAGGGTGGGGGCACCCTCAGGGCACTATAGTGCCAGGAAAACGAGTATGTTTTCCTGGCACTATAGTGGTCCTTTAACTGCTCACTTTGGAGGGAGTGACAGAGCCGCATTAAATACTGACAAAACTGGCGCAATCTATTTTGGAATAAAGTACATATTTTCTATCCAACATAATCCTCAATTAATATCAAAACTAATTATAATCTGGCCATTAGATCTACTGTAACACTAAAACTGGTGCTATTTTCACACAAAAATAATGCTTAAAATGTATAGTAAAAAAAAACAGCAAATGCCAGTTGCTGGCTATATAGATGTAGTCTAGCACCTCTGTAAATTCTGTAAGTTTAATGTTATCTTTTGTCCTGCAATGTGTCTATCATAAAAATATGTTAAATGAACTAAAATGGCTACCACTGAAATCCATACATACTCTGCACTTATCTTATTCATAACCACTTATCTGCTAAGTTCTCAAACTAAACTGAGCAGTGTTCTCTGCTATGCAATGGCTGTCAGTTGTGATTGCTATTGTTAAACATGAAGGAAACATCCTAGTGCCTATATTACTAGCAATAATTTACTGGACAAACACAATATAATATGAAGCTGCTATGAGATATGTATGAACAATAGTGTTTATAAAGTAGCAGAAATGTCTAATAATTTCACTTCAGCTGGTAATGTAATGGCTTTTCAAGGATAGTATTAAAACGTACCATTCAGAATCTGGAGCCTGGCCAGTTTTTTTTCAACATTTTTAAAGCCAGTAACAGGTTTTTCCTATCAGCTTTTCAGTCAGCAAGTACCTTTAATCTAACCAAACAGAATTTCGCAATGCTTTGTGTCACAATATATTTGTTTATCTGCAGGGAGTGGGTTTAACAGATACAAGGGAAATAAAACAACAATGAAACAATTTAATCTCATTATCATATGGCAAGAAATAGCACACTGTTAATCAAACAGAAGATAACTGAAGACAACACCTTATTGTCTAGTAGCAAGTTGCTGGTAGCCTAATGAATGAAGAATAGTTTGGAAGGTTGGGAAGGCTTCCTGGTTAAAAGGAACAATCTAGGCATCATAACAACTTAATCTCAGTGAAGTTGTTATGGTGCCTGAAAGTCCTGGGTGCTGTCTTACCAAAAGGGCTAGACCTTTTAAAACTAAATTTGTATAGCTGGTGCCTGTCTGCTCAGCCTCTCTTTCCCTGGCCAGGTAGCTTTCTCACACAGTAGTTAGTGATAGGCTGAGTGCATCAGCCTATCACCGGTGCCCAATCTAAGACAACCTTATTGAAGTCGTCAAATTGGCTGGGAGAAGAAGGGTTGAGCAGATGGGCGCCATGAATACAATTGTGGGGTTAAACTGCTTGGGACCTTCAGGGACAATAACAACTTTAGTGAGCTGAAGTTGTTGTGATGCCATAGTGTTTCTTTTAAATACCTAATCTCTAAAATACCTCCTCATATGCTCACCTAAAATAACTTTTGATATTATGCCCTTGCATCCTTGGTTAGAGGTATGTATTATTACCTTTTGTCTTAATGCACATTGCTCATTTAGATTGCAAGATCACAATCTGCCTTTTCACAAAAGTGTATTCCTAACACTATCATGTCCCTCTGGCTGTCTCTTCTTCGCTGCCCCCTTCCCTCTCTTCCACCCCCCTCCCCCATTTACCAGCACTGTAATGGTTAAAAAAAACCTTACTGTACTTATCTGATACCAGCATGAATGTCCCTTGGCGCTCTGCCTCCTTTGACATCACCCGACCGGAGGGGCTTATGCGCAATGCTTTCCTATGAGGATTTAACTGACGCTGGATGTCGCCTATCAAGCAGGAAATGCCTGTAGTGGCTGTTTAATTGACAGCCACTAGAGGCAGTCTTAACCCTGCAATGTAATCTTTTCAGTTTCTCAGAAACTGCAATAAATAACACTGTAGGGTTAACGGGACAGGAGCACTGCACCCAGACCACTTCAATGAGCTGAAGTGGTCTGGGTACCTGTAAATGTATATATAGTGCCCCTATAAAAGTGCCTAGTGCTGATTTCTATTTTTTTTAAACACTCCAGATAAGAGCACTAATTAAAAATAGTTAAATATGTCCTCTGCCAGTTCTATATTGTAGTGAAGATAATATTGTAACACATTTTAAACATGATTCATTCCTCTGGTGCTTGGAGGGTTAAGAGACATTGCCACTTATCCTTTGGTGTGGATTGAAATGACTATTGAGTTTTAGTCAAAGCATTTCTCTGGGTCGGAGAGGCCCTGCAAGAGCATCACATAAGTACAATACACTTCCTGATAATGGGAAGGGTTGCCATAGAGACTGTGCACCTTTAAAGCACAAGACTGCTGTTCATTATTGTGCACTTTTTTCATCTGACTGGTAAAGGTCAGTCTACTTGTGGAGCAAGTGAATGGGTGAGACTTAGTGCCAACTTAGTGTACGGAGGTTTGGTTAAGTACATTTTCAAGAACATATTATTTTCTCATGAACTTTTCGCTGCGTTGTGCTAAATCGTTAGTTCAGGTAAGTCTGCTTGTTTACTCGCTTTTCCTCTTTTTTTTATCCTGTTCGGTGGCACCAGTTCTGGAGCCATTTCAGCCAAATCTGAGAGCTTGCTTCTATTTCATCCCCAGAAAAAATATTTTTCTGCTTATTATCATATATTAAAAAATGTAAAATATATTTAAATAACGAATATGCCTTTGTTTATGTTTGTAATGGTTGCTTCATTTTATTTTTTTCTCCGTTACACAAAATTTTGCCATCTGAGCATTTTAATTGTGTTGTATACACGTGAGTTGTTGTTTTTTTATGCTTGCATTAATTTTTCCACACAACAATGATTAACATATTGTTCTACAGTATTATGTATCTTTTTTCAGTCTCTGGGTGGCTTTTAATGTTAAAATATGTCCTAAAGAAAGCAGTCTTAGCTTAGACATTCAGTTGTATTTATTCTTTCAAACATTGTCTTTTATCACTCAAAGTAAATGCTCTGTGTTTCTACTGATACATGGTGTGTCTTAAAGTCTGCTAATTAAGTATTTATTTTTACTGCAGTAGCCTCATCATGGTATATGTTGGTTTTAATTGTGTGTGTGTTGTACCTTTAATTTTTTTGTGCAAACAGTGTTCTATTGATCAAAACTCCACGTAAAGATCCTTAAATGTGTTCATATGTACCAAACATACAAACCATACACCTCTCATTGTTTCCACTTTAATGCATGTCAAAATTGATTTTATTCATGTGAAAAAGTTTTATCCATCATGACAGTAAATTTAAAACAACAATTGTAAAGACTCTATGCTGATTGCAGCAATACATTTGTATAGTTTCTCCCATTTGTCCATATCCAAACACCTCTAAGTGCCAAAAGACAGAACAAAGCTTAGCCCAACCCTCAGGCACATTAGATAATACTTTTTTGGTAATGCAATATGTAGTTTTTCTTCTCACATAGCAACCCACATACTACAATACTACAACTCAATAATTTCACAAGCAAAATGGATAAAGTGAGTCTATGTACTCTGACACTCATAAAAGCAAACATCTAAACTATAAAATACAAAAATAAACAACAGACTTTTTTACCTTTAAAAAAAAGTAAAAAAATACCACTTTAGCCTGTGTTGAAATGTAAATTGCATTATACGAAATGTTGATGATAGATCATAATTATTGCAATCTACTGGCTCCTTCCCCGTGCAGATGCCTGACCAGTTTGATCAGACATTGGTTCTCAATCAGTTAAGATACTCAGGAATGCTGGAGACAGTAAGGATACGCAGAGCTGGATTCCCCGTCAGAAGACCTTTCCACGATTTTTATTTAAGGTAAGGATATAATTTTTTATTTTCTTCTTTAAATTCCAGTACCCACTGTTAAATGTATGTCAGGATATTGTAGCGGGCATGGTATTTTACAACTACAGACGTATGAGTGCATATAAACTGAAATTAAATTTATTTAAGTGAAATTACATTTATTTTTTTAGGTATATAGATAACATCCCTTGTAATTTCCTCCTTACAACCTACTGTGCATTAATAAAGAAAAAACACTTCATCAGTCTGAAACTGCTTGACAACCTGTATTCTCCTACACAAAGAAAAGGAAACCTTTTGAGCACTCATCAACATCGGTCTTTATTTTTAATATGGTACATGGCCATCACTGACGTCAGCATCATAGAAGAACTTTTGAACTGGTTAAACTATTATAACTGGTCAGAGATTATAATTTACAAAAAGAGTGAGAAGGGAAATAGTGCAGTTCAAATGAAAATGAGCCTGACGTGGGCTGTCTTTTAGCTCTTCCATAGCAAGGTATAATTGTGTTGTCCAGACCCTGTCAACCAATCACTGGCCAGTCACCTTAAAGGAAAACTATATTGTCAGATATACAAGCATGTATTCCTAACACTCTAGTGCTGGTGTGGGTCTTTAGGCCCACTGCCACCCTGTCTGTGCAGTGAAAAGGTGAATTTGCTCACATGTATTCCCACACGTGCCGGTCTTACCTGAAAGCATTGGGAGGCTATTGCATGACAAAACATAGCACTGTGCCAATCAGCATCTTCTCCAAGATGCATTGAATCAATGCATCTCTATAGGGAACGGTCAGCACCTCCTTGCAGAGCGTAGAGATGCTGAATGCCAGTGCTGCTCACTGTGCTGCACTGAACTAGGAAGCACCTCTAGTGGCCGTTTACATTGAAAAGCCTGCAGGAACATGTTATATTAAGCTGTAGTGGGAGACTATCGTATCCCTTCAGCAGTTTATGTTACAGTGCTTGTAGTTGTCAAGTGCATTTATTGCCCATTATAAACAGGTCTAACATGTAAAATCGTCTTATACTATTTTCTTTTGTAAATAGGTATAAAGTCCTAATGAGGAACCTGACCCTTCCAGATGATTTGAGAGGAAAGTGTCAGATGCTTCTCCATCTGCATGACATGACTGATACTGAATGGCAGCTTGGAAAGTCCAAGGTAATCTTCATCTTCATCTTCACCAGTGGTCAAACTAGTTCTGTACAATAAGATATAGGAATGTGGGTTGCTTATTGTGTACCTGAGAGTCAAACAATCCCAGGTTTATCTATGTGGTACATCAAATGGAACATTTCTTTGCTTACTGCACAAAAAAGATTGTGGATTAACCTGAAGGAATAAATATGTCCACCATTGGCAAGATAGCCTGTTACTGTGCTATAAGTGTTTGCACCATGTTAGTCACCTTATGTAAACCAACCAAAATGAAAAAGAACCATCTGTCTGGAAGGTGCCCTGAAACACCAAGAAACAGGACACTTAAGGGTTTATCAGATCTCCAGAAAACTGCTCTCATTGTTTCATGAGAACCAAGTGTAACCAATGTGGGGACCACAGCCATCTGTAACTTAGGTATTTCACTACAGAGGGTTGGTCAGGCTCAGAAATGTCCATGAGATGAAGTGATCTCAGGGAATTTACAAACATTTTTTTTTTCTGTGTAAACGAAACTTCATTATGAAATGATCACCTTTAGCTTGTCTGCTTACTTTCACAGCGTTTTAGTTAAGCATAACATGTGAAAGCTTAGACCTTCTCAGTCATTAAATTAATATGCATGTTCTTCCTGCAGAAGAATGCAAATTGTCTGCCAGTATTTTCTGATAACATGCTGCATTCATCTTACCATCAATTTTCACAAACTTCCCTTTTAGAGCTCACCCCCAACATTAGTGACCACCACCATTCATCAGAGTGAGAAAGGTATTCTTTTCACTATAGGCCTTGTAGACCCCTCTCCAAACATAGCGCTTACTGTTGTGCCCATAAAGTTATTTTTTGGTCTCGCCACTCCAAATTACAGTGTGCCAGAAGCTGTGAGGTGTGCCAAGGTTTTCTTGGGCATATTGTAACCGGGCTTTTTTGTGGAATTGGCGCAGAAAAAGTGTTCTTTCTGGCAACTTGACCATACAGCTCATTTTCATTCAAGTATCATCATATCGTCAATGAGAGAACCACACCGTCTTTTTCCAGAGCAGCCTGTATTTCTCCTGATGTTACCCATTGGTTATTCTTTGTATCCTGAACAATTCTTCTGACAGTTGTGGCTGAAATCTTTCTCGGTCTACCAGACCTTGGCTTGGTATCAAGAAATCCCCGAATTTTTAATAACTGTTTGAACAGTACTACCTGACATTTTCAAGGCTTTGAGTATGTAACAAAAAAAAAGGTAAAAAGTAACCAGCGCTTATGTATTTAATTAACAATATACCCTTTGGTGGATAAATCTAATTTAGCTGCTAAACATTCAGATGACTCCTTACAATGTCACAGATACAAAATAATAAAAGATAAGATTGTAGCGCTTATGTAACAATGGAAATGAATCACCTTATGAAGCTGTTTAGAGGAGAATTTTCCTGACAAGCCCAATAAGTAGATGCCTATAAAAGATAATTAAACATAGTGTAGATCATACATTGTAAAGCAATATATTAATTCAATTATGTATACACTCACAAACGGAGAGCTATAGACCCAGCTCTGGTTTTATTAATTTCTGAGTCCGTATAGGCGATCCACCCCTATTCTCAATATATTTCTTGTTAGTTCTGTAGATCATGTGCTGTATTCCAGTCTTCACTAGCCACTTCAGATGCAGTCCAGAACAATTACCAGTCCTGCAAGAAAGGGCAGAGACTTGAAACACTGGTTGTGAAACACACAACATTGGTTGTTTTCCATTTTCCTTTTGTTTGTCTGGACCTGCAGCAGTGTTTCAAGTCTCTGCCCTTTCTTGCAGGACTGGACAAGGTGATTAATTTCCATCTTTACATAAGCGCTACATTCTTATCTTTTATTATTTTCAAGGCTTTGGCTATTTTTTTATATCACTTTTCCATCTTTATAAAATTCCATTACCTTGTTACGTAGGTCTTTTGACAGTTCTTTTCTGCTCCCCATGGCTCAGTATCTAACCCGCTCAGTGCATCCACGTGAGAGCTAACAAACTCATTGGCTATTTATACACAGACACTAATTGCAATTTAAAAAGACACATGTGTGGGATATTAACTTTAAATTGCCATTCTAAGCAGTGTGTCACCTTGTGTGTCTGTAACAAGGCCAAACATTCAAGGGTATGTAAACTTTTAATCAGGGCCATTTGGGTGATTTCTGTTATCAAAAAGGAGCCAAAAAGCTATGTGATAATACATGGCTTCATATGATCACTATCCCAAGTATAATTGTAAATTCTGTTCACCATAGGACTGTTTAGGGATTATGGGAGGTATCTTTGGACAGACTAACAATATCAGTGTGCTGTACTTTATGGGACATATCGAGAAATACATGAATCCTTACTTTATATGCAATAAAACAAATCATTGAGATAATATTTTTGTTGAATGTAGGTCTTTCTCAGAGAATCACTGGAGCATAAATTAGAGAAACAACGTGAGGTTGAAGTATACAAGGCAGCCTTGATAATACAGTCTCATATTATGGGGTTTGTGGCAAGGTGAGTAAAATCTGTTCATTAAACACATATCACAAAGAGTTAACCATGTCATTTAAAAAAAAAAATGTTTTAAAGGGGCATGTCATTACACATTTTCAAAATCGTGATTATATTACTGTTGATTATAGAAACTGGTGTGGTTAAGTTTAAATAGTTTGTTTATTTGATAACTTAAATGGGACATTACAGGGACACTATAGGCACCAAAACAACTTTAGCTTAATGAAGCAGATAGGGTATAGGGTAGGGTATAGATCAGCCCCTGCAGTATCATTGCTCAGTTCTCTGCCATAACAGTTAAATCGCTTTGTTTATGCAGTCCTATAAACTTTATTTATTGCATAGTCTGTTTAATGTAGAATTTCTTATTGCCTGCTCGGTTAATAGCCGTCTAGACTCCGCAGCTTTAGCTTAAATTTGCAGAGCAGGAGATAAAAGCTTCTAAAGCAAGTTAACATCTAATTGACAATGAAACCATGCAGGCTGTGTCAGTCACAGCCATGGGAGTTGTGGCTAGGGCTATATGGACAGAAACAAAAATTATTTAACTTTTAAATGACAGATAATTGAACGGTGAAACTACATGGGCATGAACTATACACTTGTTTCATTAAGCTAAAGTTGTTTGATTCTGTGGTATCCCTTTAATATGCACGTTTATTAGTCTCAATGGTAAGATTTTGAACTTGCACTACGTTGTAATTCACATCATCATCCTGTGCAGCTGTATATTCATTGCAAGGTAATTTATAGTATATTTGAAATTTAAAATATTCTAAATTGCAAAAGCTTCACTAGAGCTGCTCCGTTCCTGGCTCTTTTAGACTCTCACCAAGTCTCCGGTCCTTCAAAAAATCTTTGAAAATCCACTTCTTTAGGAAAGCATGCCAATTAATAGATTTCCCTTCACCTACCATGGTAACCAACCTTGCTTTCTCTCCTGCAACTGTGTCACCCAAAAAACTAAGCCTTTATTGCAAACTATTCTAGCAACCTACTTTTCCCGTACATGAAATATATCCTACCCTTACCTCTTGTGTCTCTTTGCCCCTCTTCCTCTTGCATGCAAGCTTGTTTGAGCAGGGCCCTCAACATCCTCTGTTCCTGGGTGTCCAACTCATCTTTTTACAAATAATTGTCTGTTAGTGCTCCCATTGTACAATGTTTAGGAATTTGTTGGCGTTTTTTTTTTTAAATAGTAATAATATATATAGCTCTATAGCAATGTATTTTATTATTCCAAGACTTGTGCTTAACAAGGAAATCATATTCATTGTGAAAACAAGACATTAATGTACACAATTATTCCTCAACATCTAAATTGGCACTTTCTTATATTACATTGTCCTTTTAAGTCAAGTAAAATACATTTTTATTGCACTAATGATGGTAATAATTGTACTAAGTTGTACCAGCCTGATTTCTTTGATTGATATAGGAAATATGAAATATGTGTCAGGAGTGAGTGCTGCTTATTTTAGGTTATTGTGTTATATACCGTTATATAGTTTAAAATATCCGACTACCACAGTGTCACACAATACCCATTAAACCTGGCCACTACCACACATCTGTTTACTTTGTATGTCACCAGAAAGTCAATAGTAGGCTGTTCAATAGCTGTTTGCATAATGAGCTAATGCCTTTTCATGTGTATATGAGCCCTAGCCATACATATAGGACAATATGTCACCCGGATAGCTACCCTGCTGTGTGTAATTAATTTCTGTGTAAGCATGGCATATATCAGAGCTCTTTCTTTCTCTCACAGAGCAGTCAAGTCAGTATAAATAAAGATAGTGCTGTGTTAAACATTAGCTTAGCTGGGATGCTTGCATTATTTCCGAGGTGAGTGGAAATCAGAGTCCAGCATTTGTGTCGGGATACAGAAGTGACACCTTGACACTTGCTTATTTATTGTTGCATAGCCATGAGTTAATGAGATTCATACAGAGGATGGATTGTGCTTTAGCGAGCCAGGCTCATGGATCGTGTTTCATCCTTGTTTCCTCAGAAAGCAGTACAGAAAGGTACTTCACTGTGTGGTGGTTATACAAAAGAACTACCGAGCCTTTCTGTGGAGGACCAAATTTCTACGTCTTAAGCTAGCTACATTGACCTTCCAGAGACATTTGCGTGGGCAGTTAGCCCGTCGAATATACAGACAACTGCAGGAGCAAAAACAAAGAGAAGAGGAAGAGAGGCGGAAAAGAGAAGAGGAAGAGAGGAGGAAAAGAGAAGAGGAAGAAAGGCTGAGAAAAGAAGAGGAAGATAGAAGAAGAAAGGAAGAGGAAGACAGGATTAAGAGAGAGACTGAAGAAAGGTACGGTGATCATTAAAACAACTGTCTAGACTAAAGGGACTACCCTTGGCATTGTGAGTTGCATGCAACATAATAGTCAGCCAGCCTGACTGTTAGTATACATCATTTAATTCAGCACATTTTATTTTATAGATAACACTTTAGTTACATCTAATTTTAGTTTATCTAGCAGTACCACCATTTTTTTTTCGAACAGCCAATTTTTTCAAGTAAAAAAAATACATTCTGAAACAATAAAATAATTGGTTGTTGAGTCCCACTTATAGTTTTCCCTTTTGTAAGCTTGAATTGTGAGTGTTCTTATTTCTGTAAAAGTTGTTAATCTATACTGGCTTTCCTACTATCATTGTTTACGTTCTACATCAATTTACACTAACAGTTATATTTCTTCCTATTTCAGAGAAAGACAGAGGCAAGAAGCAGAGCTTTTAGCTAAGCAGGTGAATACCTTTTTTTTTTTTTTTTTTTTAATATTATGTTTAGTGTTTTATTTATATTGAGAAGTCTAGGTATTTCATTTTAATAAATCTCTAGTAAATATTTACCTGAATGTGCAAATTGTAAGTGCAACTGTTGAAGTAAATTATTTTCCAAGCACTTTGTTGAGCAAACAGCTTGTTGAATTGTAATGTATATGCAAAATATTTACAGACGTATGAGCTTAAGATAAACACATTCCTTTAAGAGATGTGACCAGGTGCTGTAGCAAGCTGATCCCTTGCATGTGACATCTTCTCTTTACTCCATTCTTGGAAAAAACGTGGCATGCTTAACTTTTTTGTATCTGTGGGTTGAGCAATTTATAACCATTTGTTCTTGCTTTGCTATCTTTAAGTGCCAGTTCATGAATTAAAATAAAAAAACATACAAATATTGTTTAAATCAGATATTTTTTGAAATTGGATGCTTTATTTATCTTTTGACTTGAACAGGTAGATTCTCAGGTGTTTTTGAGGATAAATAGGTAGATACTTAAGGTGAACGGCAGTTTTCCTGAAGTTGAATGGACAGATTCTCTGTGTGTAGGCAGTTTTTAGGTACACATTGTAAATAGGTATATTCTGAGAGTCTCCTTGTGAATCAGACGCTTCATGTAGTCCTGATTTTTTTAACTGGTAGATTCTCATATATCTTTGGCGTATAATCTTTGTTCTTGGTGTATAGTATTGTAGTTGACAGATTCTCATTGTGTGAGTCAATAAGAACATTCTCAAGATAGTTATTGGGGTATTTGGGATAAATAGGATGATTGGCAAGTTGGATGGTAGATTTAAGGGTAGAATGGAAGGATTAAGAGCATCTCAGAGTGAAATGGAAGTATTACATAGCGAATAACAGGATTCTGTACGTATCAGGTGAATGGATGATCAGTGTTAGATTTTTGCGCCTCTTTCATATCACAATTATAAATACTTAGATTCTTATATTGTTTTAATCCTGTGCTACCACTACAGTTTGTCTAGTTTGTAGATTCTCTTCAACCTTAAAAAATGCTTTTTTCATTTACCAAATATGCTTTTTATATAAAGATACACGAAACACAAAAGTTAATATCATATCAGAGTCTCTCTCTAACTCTCTCTTTCTCTGTTTTTTCAGGCCGAGGAAGCAAAGAAACAGGAGGAAGTTGTTGCCATGCTAGAAGCCCAAAAAGAGGCTTTAGTAAAACATGATTTAGAGAAACAGAGAGAGAGCAAGCAAGTTGAAGAAATTCTGCGACTAGAAAAGGAAATTGATGACCTACAAAGAATGAAGGAGAAACAGGAATTATCTCTTACAGAAGCATCCTTACAGCGGCTGCAGCAACTCCGAGATGATGAGTTAAAACGTCTAGAAGAGGAAGCCTGCAAAGCAGCTCAAGAGTTTCTGGAGTCACTGAACTTCGATGAGATAGATGAATGTGTGAAGAACATTGAAATGTCCCTCTCTGTTAGTGATGTTTTTCCTGATGAACTTTCTGCTATAGGTGACATTACTATATGCGAAAAACCAACCTTCAACTTCAGTCAGCCATACCCTGAAGAGGAGGTTGATGAAGGCTTTGAAGCTGATGATGAAACATTCAAGGACTCCCCTAATCCTAGTGAGCATGGCCATTCAGACCAAAGAACTAGTGGCATTAGAACCAGTGATGACTCTTCAGAAGAAGATCCTTACATGAATTATACTCTAGGCCCTGAAACCCAAGCTGCGGTCAGTAAAACTATGTTTGGTCAAGATCAAGTAATCCCTAAAAACCCAACTGGAGGAGACTCAGCATACTGTGTACCAGAAGTTGTGTCTGGTGAGCCCCAGCATCCTGGAAGGTTCATTACTCCTGAGGGAGATTATGATTATGACCATGATGACTATGAAGATGGTGCTATAACGTCAGGAAGCAGTGTGGCTTTCTCTAACTCACACAGAAGCCAGTGGTCTCCAGATTATAACTGTTCCATTGGAACATACAACAGCTCTTCGGCCTACAGGTTTAGTTCAGAAGGGGCTCAGTCTTCGGTAAGTTCCTGATTGATTTATTTTTTATTTCCCACTAATTCTAAAGCTGAAACTGGTTTGTTTTTGTTTATGCTTTTCCATTTTGCTGTATATGTTAAAAAAATTAAAAGTAATACACTAACAAATATTGTATATGAAACCAGTAGCTCTGGCTATATTGTATTTCTAAGCAATCAAGAAAAGGTAAAGAACACATACATGCAGAAATTGTAAACTTCCATGCTCTTTGTTAAGTTGTTTAACTACCATTGCGATTCTTCAGAGAACAATTCAGCCTAGGTTCGCATTGACATCAACTATATAGAAAATTGTCTGGCTAATCATTATATTTTCTCCACGTTTTATTTATTTATTTAAAATGTAATATTTTATTGTGCACCTAGATTTTAATATAGAAGCTTGTGGTGCCCTAACGACAGTCCTCAAGCACATATCTTTGTGTTACATTAGGAGCAATATGAAAAACTAGCACATTTTTTTTATAATTAAACAAGATGTTCAAAAAGCATCTGTGTCATGTTGCTTAGGGTTACAGGTTAAAGATTCATGTTGGTAAGCTCGCTGTGTGATTGTGTGAGTGTTTTGTTTGGTCTGGAGGCTGAGATTTCCACAGGTTCCAGGGTCCAGGGCTCAGAGTGTCGCTGAATGGTGCCAGTCCCTGTGTCTGTTATAGGCTCAGGTAGTGCTTATGTGTGGGTGTTTTCAGAGCTGATGGTTGCAAGTATGCTAGTGTATGTAGTAGCCTATGCCTGCTGTGCGCTGCCTGTCGTTGAGTTGAGCAGTGAAAGGGTGCCAGTTAGTCAGGTGTGTTTGGTGGGGTATGGCAGGTGTATAGTGCTGCTCAAAGACAGGTGTGGTTAAATTATGGCACTTCAGATTGGGGTTCAAGTCCTGGGTCAGCCGACCCCTCTGCTTGGTGGTAGGCTTAGGTGGCATAGTGCGTTTAGAAGGCAGAGTTCATGTGGGTTCCCCCCAGTGCCCTGGGCCGTCATGAAGGCCTGCATCCTCTGGTCTCGAACTAGGGATCTCTCGTGGGAGGCCAAGTTCTGCCCTCTCTTTATGGCGTTGGGTCAGCTGCTTTTGTGACCGATGCTACGGGGCTGTTCCCATTGTGGTCTTCACCCCAGATGGGCCCTTCGTGTGAGACTGGGAGCTTGTTTTATAGGGACTGCCCAGGGGGATCTGCTCTCTGCCCGTCCTTCTTTGTCCCGCTTACTTGTTGCTGCCAGTGCCGCTGGTTGCACTGTGGATTCCGCAGGTTTATCATGGAGGCAGTCGGTGAGTGCCTGCTCAGTTCGCAGTGAGGGTGTCCTCTCTCCCTTTCGGCGTGCACATGTATGGAAGGCGTCGGCCATCTTGTGGTGAGCCGCCCCACTTGCACTGCACTGTAAGGCTGGTGCTGGAGCCGTGCGGCAGCCCTGGGTTGTCGCCCGTGGGGACCGGAATAACCCCCACCAGTCCATGGGGGGGGGGGACAGCGATACACCGGTCGGAGACCTGGGGGAGCGGCCGTCTCGCCCCAGGTCAAGCTCGGGTAGGCCTCCAGCCTTCGTCTGGCAACTCTGATGCCGTGTCGGGTCAGAAGTGGTACCATCGTGATCAGCACCGGCTTGTGAGTGGTTTGGTAACCATTGTGGGTCTGTGCCCTTTTGTGGCTCGGGTTTAGCTTCAGTTTAGCCGCTCAGACAAAGCATGTCTGATCCGGCCAGTGGTCAGGCTCCGCCCCCTCCACGTTTTATTTTATGTGTATCCATGGGGTCATTATCAGTCATATGAGAGCCTTATAAATAAAAGAAAGTCTGTCATTTCCCACACCTTATAGTAATTACAATGTTCTTTTCATATTTGTTATGCAAACAATCTCAGACTGTCACTAAACCTAAAGTATATATATATAAAACTAACTATTTTTCCATTGGCTTTGTTATATTAAGATGAAATGGAAAGAATGCTAACGTAACGTATTCTTAGCAATTGTTGCTACTTTGGTCTTAGAATAAAGAAATAATTTAAACTTAGGTGCAGTCTGTCATGATGCGCCCCATCATCCTCGGACAGTCATAGAATGGCAGATAATTATAGGAGTTGTAGTTCAACAACTGAGGGCCAATTTTGATTGTATTAGGCTATCTATTACGTTATTTTATTGAACCTGTGCTTGAAAGAATGTACAAGCAACTTTGCCCTTTGAAAAGAGTGCAACAATCATAATGACTTTTAATTTATCCTGTTATTGTTAGCCATCAGTTCCTGACAGCTGATGCTATGGTCACATTCTCACTTAAAATGCAGTAGATTGCCTTTTGCATCATCATTATGTACATGTGTGAGAAGATTTGTGGAATGTCCTGTTGACTTTGGAAGCCTCGGAGGCCTTCCATGAGCACCATCCTGTTATGCAAATCCTGGCAAGCAAAACTAGCAGGAGATGAGCAGAGCAGGTTTCCACTAGCAGCCACTAGTTATTGATTATATATATATATATATATATATATATATCCTTTGTACCAGTTCTACTTTTCCTGCAGAGATGTCATCATGTCATTTTTGCCCAACCTAATATACATCTAAAAGTTAGCTGTTGTTTCTGGATTTTTTTGTTTTAATTCCTGAAAGGTTTAATGCCTGGCAGTCCTAGCACATCCTGGTGCATTGCATGTGTATAGCACTTTAGAAGAAATGCTTACCTAATATCATGGATCAGTAATGTTGTCCTGGACATGCTATGCTGCAGTGGTAAGTGCTTTTTATACTTAACGTCTGCTACACTATTCATGTGAAATTTCTGAGAAATTACAACTTTGCTCCAAGAATGAAACAGTCTGTACATAAGTGGGTTTTCTACAACAGCCATCTTTAACTTGAAATGTCAAAATATTTCTTGAACCATGTATAATATGCTGAAACAAAGAATGGATAAAGTCAACAAAGAGGTTAAAGCAAATCACTTTGGGTCTAGTTACATGTTCCTACAAACAATCCTTATCTACAGTGTAAATACTGTATTGAGTAGATCTGTGGGAAGTCTTTTGACTTGTCTGGGATGTGTAGTTGTGCTCAGCGATACTCTGTTGACTTTAGCAGCCTACACTGGAGGAATTGCTATTACCCTTTTACTGCCCTATACCTTGTATTATGCATTTTTCTTGGTGTCTGTCTCTTTCACCCTCTTAAACAACTTGACTCTTCTTTTTATTGAACTTCCTAGTGTGAAAGATGATTAAATATTTTGAGCATCAAACTAGTTTATTAGGAAGATAACCCTATTTACTATTTAATGTGTCTGGAAATATCAGAGTTGACTTAAAGGCACACTATAGTCACTAGAACAACTACAGCCGATTGTATTTGTTCTGGTGAGTATAGTCTGTCCCTGCAGGCCCCCTCCCACCACCCCCCGGTCAGAATTGACAATCTCAACCAATTCGATGCTTTCCTATGGGAAAGCATTTTGATAGGCTGAGATCATCATTTCTGAATATGTTAGCCAAGGAAGCTGATTGGATGTGGAGCCAGCGCTGGCAGACCCGCACAATGCTCTAAATAAGGTGAGTTATTACTATGTTTAAGGGAGACAAGGGAAGCCATGGGTGCTAAATAGTTAGTTTAACAATATATGGTTACAGTTTGTGTTCCTGACTCTATAGTGTTCCTTTAATATTGTTGCATCTAATAGTGCTCTGTTGTGATTGCATCTGATCAAATTTGACAGATTACCTGTGTAGTATTGATTAACAAGATATTTTGTTACAAAACACAAAAAAGCATTGTGGAAAAATATATCCCTGGGATCAATCTCTGGTAATCAAATCAGCTGTATGCAAATACTAAAAATGGAAGAAAATGTGCAAAATCACATAGGCGTATTATGTAATGATACCATTAGAACGCTTAGTTAGTCAGGAAGATGGTGGCATACATAGTCTTCTATAGTTGTTATGCAGTCCAAATACTTACCATCAGAAATCTAATCTGTCATGTTGGCACTGTAAATACTGTACTTACTGGTTCTGATAAAGCACAATGTCTTGCAGAAATGTATTATTACACTAATGATTGATCAATCCATGTATTACTGTGTAGGGCCTACAGGATTAACGTAATTGTATTAACAGAGGGTATTAAAGAATTAGTTGCAATTTATAAATTGCAAGCTTGTTTTAACAGCCCCCCTCCCCCTGCACCCACACCTCTCATGACACATAAAGTGTTAAAAGCTCTTTATTTACTCACCCGATTCCAGCCACTCCAGAGGCAGTCTTAGTCCTACAAAGTAATTATTGCAGTTTGTCTAAAACTGCTAAGTTTTACATTGCAGGACTAAGTGGGACAGGGACATTGCACCAAGACCACTTTAATGAGCTGAAGTGGTTGGTCTCTGTGCCTATAGTGTCCCTTTAATTATAAACAGAATTGGAAATTATAGAGTCCTCCGCAAATGAGAGGTCAGATAGTAAACAGAAGCCAATCAGAATGTGACATACAGGGTTTTTTTCCATTAAAGACTGCATTGTAGTGAACTGAAAACTGAATAGTAAGATTAGGCTAAAATTAATTATTTGGACAAAATCTACAGCTCTACTATATTCACAATTTGGCATTTTTAGCCTTAATTTAGTCATTTGTTTTTTTTATTTCTCCTCCATTTGTTCTTGAGTAAATAATAAAGAGTCATTTATTTATATATTTATTAATTTATTGCAGTTTGAAGACAGCGAAGAAGACTTTGATTCCAGGTTTGACACAGATGATGAGCTTTCCTATAGAAGGGATTCTGTCTACAGCTGTGTCAGTCTACCTTATTTTCACAGCTTTTTGCACATGAAAGGTAGGTTGTTGGCACACCACTGTAATACATGTAGTAAGTCTTACTATAATATATAAAAATACCATTATAATAATATAGTGAGTAGCATACTCTCAGATTTAAAAAGTATTTTTGTGGCACCGGTTCCAGAAGATTGAAATTCTCTCTGGGTAATATTCAGTTGTTTTATTTATGTATAAAATATCTGAATTATGAGTTCACAGGATCATATATTATTTTATGTAACTGTCAATTCGCACACAAATTATATAGGTGCTTTTCAGAAAATATTTTAATTGAAATTTGAATTGTAAAATGCATAACTAAAGAGATGATAAAACACATCTTCTGCCAAGTTACATGATGGCTATTTAAAGAGATCTTATAGTGCCAGGAAAATAGCCTTCTGGAGTGCTCGCGACATCCCTCCCGCAGAGCCACTTACCTGAATCCAGCGCCGATGTCCCTCACCGCTGGGTCAGGCCCGGCACCATGAGCTTCAATGGCCACGCGCAGATTAGACCTTTCCATAGGAAAGCATTATTCAATACTTTCCTATGGGGAAAATTGACGCTGGAGTCCAAGAGTCCATTTGGATTCCAGAAGCCCTCTAGTGGCTGTCTGGTAGACAGCCACTGAGGGCAGACTTAGAGCTGCAATGTAAACATTGCAGTTCTCTGGAACTGCAATATTTTACATTGCAGCACTAAGTGCAAAATGGAGACAGCACCCAGACTGCTACAATGAGCTGAAGTGATCTGGGTCACTGGATCTGGATCAGTGTCCCTTTAAGATTGAATGTTGTAATTTCCATCTTCAGAATTCACTACAAGTCACTAATTAATGAATAAAGCTGAAGTGTTTATTGTATAAGCTATTTGGCCATAATTCTACTCATTTAGTCCAGAGCAGGCTACTAGTCTATATTTGTGGTTTAGGTAGGAATACTAAAAAACTGGAACATGCGTTAATTTCAGATTAATTTTTACATAATCACTTGTGATAGTAATAGTGGTAGGTTTTTGCTGATATTATGGATACATTGGAGATAAAGTCTCCTTTGTCTCCTGGCTTTAGTCTCTTAAAACTTGCTGTGTGCAATATTATAGTAACAGAGTGAGTCTACAAAACCATATAGACAAAGCATATGAAAGTGCACTCACAAGGTCTTAAGACAAGACAAGTTACAATTCAAAGCATGTCCCTAGAGTATTTCATAAATGTCAGATTTCAGACATGATCGTTTAGACGCCCAAAAAAGAACAAAAGACCAGCACATCAGTAAGTAGTATATGTTTTGTAATGGATATGTAGAATTAAGAGTGCAAACACAGCATAGTGCAGCTGACATCAATGTAGCGGGAGGTATCCGTTTGGGCCTTAAACAGAATCATTAGCTCAAGGCTGTCAAACTTGCTTCTCCAGCCTCTGTCAATCAGTGATCTTCCATTTCAATGTTCCATATGTTTCTACAGAATAGCCATTACTTACTTTATATGACTGCAGGATTAGCTGACACAAAGACAGACACAACAGCATATTCATATTCACGTACAAAGCTCTGAAGAAATCGTTGTATCTTCTACATGGTTCTTTAAATATGGTTTTAAGCGAACAGTTGTAATGTTTATTTTTTTTTTATCAATGACATTTTTATTGATCTTAATAAAAAAACTGTAAAAAAAAAAGCAATTCATAAATAAATAAAAATAAAAAAAACAAGATAAAATAGTTAAACACATGTACACTCAAAATGAGGATATTACTATTAATATTAAACCAAAATCTTTGTGAATTATTAGAGTTTAGCAATATAAATAGCACTTTTATGAAATGCAATGTTTTGATTGGCTGAAATTTAATATAATTTCGGTATTATTTATCTTTCACTTGACACAAGATGTCTCAGTCATTCATTTAATGCCTGAACTTTTCTCGGTTCTGACACATAGGTCATGAGACAACAGCTTTATTAAATGTGATGTAATCTGAACAATACAATTTTCCATTAAAATGATACTGTATTTGTCTGCCAGGTGGAGTAATGAACACATGGAAGAAACGTTGGTGTGTCTTAAAGGATGAAACATTCCTGTGGTTCAGATGCAAGCAGGAAGCATTAAAGCAAGGATGGCTGCACAAAAAAGGTGGTGGATCGTCTACGCTGTCCAGAAGAAATTGGAAAAAACGTTGGTTTGTTCTGCGACAGTCCAAACTGATGTACTTTGAGAATGACAGTGAAGAAAAACAGAAAGGGAACATCGAACTTCGAGATGCTAAGTATGTATTGCAACACTGAACTAGAAAACTCCATCTGACCTGACAACACAGTCATACATACAGTTTCTGGGTGACTAGTGATGGTTAGCTTTCTGTTGGGGTTCCGGAACAGTAATTCAATCAATGATCTCTCATATGATAGAGCTTAGGCCACTAAAGAGTTGCATGTTCATATTTCTGTTTGGGGATGTGCTCATACGTTGTGAGTGTATCAGCATGCCACAGTGCTATCCCTATGTGCTGTCAGTGTACAGTGATTGAACCTGTATTATCAGCTGTCCGCAGCAGACAGCTTGGCATCCTGTTAAAAAAAACAACTGAGATTTTATTTCATAAATTACACGAAAAACTAAGGGTATAAATTCAAATTATGCATTGGGTGAGGATTAACATCCACCAGACTGTTTGTGCAGTATATGACCATTTTAATCTTACCAGCTACTGATGGATTAGTAGTTCTACTGCCCATCTCACTCTATCCATAATGTTCCAGATGCCTGAGATTGAGAGGAGATGTGGCATTATGTCCAGTAAGAAATAGGTCCTCTGTACACAGGCCTTTTCTATTCAGTAATGTCTGCATCACAGGCACCCAGTAACATTTTTCTCAACCTTACAATCTATAACACAAAGGCACCCTAGGTGGAACTTAACTGCAGAGTATACCAATCTTAGCTAAACAGAATGTTCACTATCCCTGATGAGCAGGCCCCAAGCTAGTTCAATTTCCAAGTTTAGCATACATCCAGATTATTTTAGTAATAGGCCTTACTGTCTTGAACATCTCTGATTACTGGAAACTCTGATGTTTATTCAGGAAATACAGAAGTGTAGTGAATTAAAAACCGAATTGCAACATTTAAGCTAAAATTACCAAGTCATGAGGATATAGGTTGGAGATTTTTTTAAAAACCAGCACTATTTGCCTAAATTTCTAATCTAGACTTCAGTTGACCACAATCTGCCATTTTCACAGGGTTATTTCCTAACATGGCAGGAATTTAACGGGATTTTCCAAAATCAGCCATACTGAAAAAATAATTGACCTGGAGAATTTTTCTAATTTGGCCTCAATTTTCATATCCTTTGAATTCCCAACAATTCTTACTTTAGTTTGTTCAGACATGTTCAGCTGACTAGTATGATACTGCAGCCACATATTGTTGCAAAGTACAATGCTATTAATTTGAAATATCATGCATTAGGCTAAGAATATAAACGATACATTTTGCCAGAGAGTGTTCCTTGTAAGTACTGATACTAATATTGATTCCTAATTTTAACAGGCAATTTCTTCAACACCTCGTTCTAAATGCTCTATTCTAATCAGTATGTAAAAATTGCATCGAAGCAGTAGGAATCTGTGATTACACAAAAGGAGTTGTCATGTGGTGCTTTTGATTATTTTAAACTTGGACAAATATTTTTAGTAACTTAAGATATAGATTTGAGAGCAACATTGGGTATGAGGCTCCAGAAGTCCTGGGGCTTTTTCTAGCAGCTGCCAGAGGTGAATACTTCTGACACTCTCTGTGGTTATTCTCAGTGAATACATATTGTGTTACAATACTTTCAGTGGAAAATTGCAATGGTCTACTGTCATTATTTTTACAACTCAGTTCATGATTTAAAAATGTCTGATGGGAAGTTTGGTTCCAGTGCAATATATATATTTTACACATATAGATCATTTTTCATTTTGTATAAAGATGCAATAATTTAGAGAAGACAACTTACCAAAAAAACCTTTATTATTGACCGACAATGGTCCCAAACGTGCGAGTTAACATAAGTGTATTTTCCATTTTGACAGTAATAAAACCTAGATACTGTTTCTGGCTGCTGTACCGCAGATTTAAAGGGCTGTTAGAGACAATTCTGGATAACAATATTTTTTATTTTTGTTATTTTGAAATTCTTGTTTGGTTTTAAACATATAATTATGCATCAATACATTACAGATACATAGGATCAAGTGAAGTCTTCAAAGTTAAAATACATATTTGATCACAAAATATATAACAGAATTCATGTAATAATATAGGTGCTTAGATTACTGTCATTATATTGAAGAAGTTATTAAACATGAATTGCAGGCTTATAATGATAAAAAAGGTACACAAATAAATTATAAAGACATAAATAATAAATAATACTAAAAGAAAAGAAGGGGATCGGTCAAGGATAGGGATTTAGTGTAACACCCTCGTCCCGTACCTAACCCACAAAAAAAGGTCACCGAGACTGGAAAAGTAGGGGATAACCCTAGGGAATGCAGTAAATAGAGAACCAAAGGTGTCACTTAAATAGAAAGTGACCACAGGGTTAAATTTCCAATCCACTCCACTAAGACCCTAAAGTAGAAAATAATAATAAATAACAAAATAACTTTATTAGCAACTCTAAAAAGTACTAGGACAAATTAAACAGTGTAGCCTGATATGAGGGGGAACAGCCCTGAGTAAGATGCTCAATAATAGATAGTTAATAATAAAGCATACAACACTAGTTCCAAACGGGTATGGATTGGCAGTACGAGAACTAACTGAAGAGATAACAATCTCCCCCTTTATGTGTTTAAGCCCTCATGGACGTATATACAGCACTGGTTACGACAGAGCCTTAGTGTGATCTTTGTAACGTAAAAGGAATAGTGAGAGATATGCTAAATGGTGAGAACAAAGCAGGAAAAAATATATAAAATGAAGGGTATATCCAGAGAGATACGTAATAGGAATATAACCAATTAAATCCACCCTAGATGGATGTTTGTTAAACATACACACACATACACTCTATCTCTATCCATATATCTATCTATCTATTTCTATCTATCTATTTCTATTTATCTCTATCTAGCTATATCTATCTATCTATTTCTATTTATCTCTATCTATCTATCTATCTATCTATCTCTTTCTATTTTTCTATCTCTTTCTATCTATCTATTTCACTCACTCATTCTCTCACTCTCTCACTCACTCTCACACACACTCTCTCTCACACTCTCACTCACTCTCACTTTCTCTCTCACTCTCTCACTCACTAACTCTCTCACTCATGTGAAAACATACAAGTGTCATGAATAAGAAAAACATTGGGAAAGGATAAACCCCCCTCTGATGTTCTAGTTGTTATTGTTTCAAGCGCAATTCTAGGTTTTTTGCTGCCCCAAACATGAAGTGTTTGAGACAGTTCTATGATGGGAGCAGCTTTTCATGCGCTAACATTTGATAACTTGATGTATTGACTGGTATTGTTAAACATATTTAAATATTAAGGAAAATTTGTATTACATCACATACCATGTGATACATTTTTATCACATCTCACCATCCTAGAAAAATAATTTTTATTCCTTTTTGCACCTATGCTTGTGATATGGAATATATTATATGAAGTATTCTGTTATGAGTAAAATAGCCCAGTATTATGTGATATGGACCAGGCTTTATTTGTATGGCCGGAGCTCCTAAAATATTGTATTATCAGTAGTGATGTCCCGAACTGTTCGCCGAACGGTTCGCCACAAACGGTTCGCCACGGACTCATCATTGAGTAAACTTTGACCCTGTACCTCACAGTCAGCAGACACATTCCAGCCAATCAGCAGCAGACCCTCCCTCCCAGACCCTACCACCTCCTGGACAGCATCCATTGTGAAGCTACATTCTTAGTGAGCTGTCTAGGAGGTGGGAAGGTCTGGGAGGGAGGGTCTGCTGCTGATTGGCTGGAATATGTCTGCTGACTGTGAGGTACAGGGTCAAAGTGTACTCAATGACGAGTCCGTGGCGAACCTTTCGTGGCGAATCATTCGCGAACCGTTCGGCGAACAGTTCGGCACATCACTAATTATCAGGACTGGCTGAGTAATCTTGGTCACTGCAAATGCAATTGCAGATCTTTCTGGAATCTTGGAGATTTGCTGGAAATGGACGTCATAAAGATGTCTTTTTAAAATGTATTTAGAATATTTCTGACAAATAACAGCCATCTTCAGATTTATGTGAACTTTTAATCATATCAGAGTGTCTGTAAATCACTACAATGGGCTGTAAGACAACTATTGGATTAGTTAAGTAAATAATATGTTTGAATTTTTTTATTATGTAATTTGTCTGTGCCTGGTTCTGTGGGGCAATGTTAGAAACATGATAACTTACATATGGTAGTAATAAAATGTATAATTTTCTGGTTTTAGGGAGATTGTTGATAATACTGGCAAAGAGAACGGGATTGACATAGTAATGGAAGGTCGAACCTATCATTTAATTGCTGAGTCTCCTGAGGATGCAAGGTATGAAAAACGTGTCGAACTAACATTATCTATTGAACTAACACTGACCAATGCTACAATGAAAACAGCAGATTTCAAGATCTGGTGGATGGCATGGTTTGCTGATGGTTGTAATTATGGAACTAAGGACATGTTACCAATGCACAGCCCTGAATTCTTTTCTCCATATGCCTCTAATTTCTAGATTTATAATATTGAAATAGGCTCCCACCAACCAACATAGGCATACACAGCATGTTACATTAGAGAAAACTGCCTTATAAACTTTTTTTAGAAATGCCAAGTAAATTAAAAAAAGTGCATACATGGCTTTCTCGTACGACATATAAACAAACCTGTGCACCTGTGCACACCCGCCACACTCATTGTGCACCTCCTTGAGAATCACTGTTCATACACAGTCATAAACCTACTACAGTTTAGTTCCTAGTTCCCTAGAATGAGACAGAATACACAGAAATGTAATTTAATGATAACCTGATGATTGCAAGCAATACAAACAGAGCATAGGTAAACAGAGTTCCCTGCGACTCATATAATAAAATATCGAACCTGTAAGTGCAATTAGAGGGACACTATAGTCACAAGAACAACTGCAGCGTATTTGTTCTGGTGAGTATAATCATTCCCTTCAGGCTTTTTGTACAAACACTGTGTTTTCAGGGGTACAAAGGCTGTGTTTACATTGCAGCCAAGGGATACCTACACTGGCCACTCTTAGGATGGCTACTAGAGGTCCTTCCTGGGCAGTGCAGCACTGCCATTCAGTGTCTCCACACTATGCATGCAGACACTGAAATTTCCTCATAGAGATGCATTGATTCAATGTATCTCTGTAAGGAGATGCTGATTGGCTTGGGCTATGTTTGGCTTGTGCTGACTCTGCCCCTGATCTGCCTCCTTTAAAATCTTAGCCAATCCAATGCTTTCCTGTGTGAAAGTAGTGTGATCGGCTTAGATCAGCACTTCTGATGATGTCAGCCAAGCATGTTTGTGTTCCTGACCCTATAGTGTTCCTTTAACTACAATGTTGCAGTGATGGCTAATCTTAACATCCCATATGTATGAAAACTATAGTTCATAAGATGTTCATCTATGCTGGCTGACAATTATAGCAAATGTATTTCAAAAACATCCAGCGGTAGGCAACCTTTTGCACACCAGATGTTTTGGAATACATCTCTGATGTTTTGACAGCATTGACTGTAAGAGTGTTTGGAGTGCCGAAGCTTGCCTATGGTGTTGACTTTAACCATCGCAGCAATATTATAGTGGTTAAATAGGGCTAAGGAATATGGGTTTTGGGTGACAAACCCTCAAAATCCTACGTATAAACCCCAAAAATGGGTGGGGTAAGAAAACGCAAAAACATTATTTTCTGCTTCCCTTTTTCTTTTTGTTGCATTATTTGGTGCCCATTTCTCTTGATTTCTAGTTTTCTTGGTACTCTCTCTTATACTCTTATACCCTGATTGTGTTTTGTTTGGCTTTTTTGGCATTTATTTTCCTCCCTATCGTCCTTTGGTTCCTTTTTGTGAATGTTTCCATTGTCTTCTAGTTTGTTTGTTTTTTCACAATCTTCCCCCTTTTTGTATTCTCTACCATTATTTTTTTTCTCATATATGCTCTTAAATTATGTTCTTAAATTGTCATCTCCCTTATTATATCCTCCTCTCTAAGATAAAGTATCAATGGCGTTGATTTTGTATGTTAGCATATATCAGCTCCCACATAGAACAGCTGTGTTTTTTTAAACTTTTTAATTTTAACAGAAGATCTGAGCTATATTACTTCTTTATTCCAGGAATTGTAATTCTCAGAAACAGTGTATTACGCATTTAAAACCATTTTAATAGTGGAGGATGTTTTCAGTGTAACAGTGCCATCTAGAGGATTAAAAACCCATATGTTACATAGTTTTTGTCACTGTGTGCTGTCAAACTAAAATGCACTTATCATGCTTGTTTGATTATTAAATGTATAATACATCAGTGTGTGAAATATATATTTTTTTAACTCACTGAAAGAAGCAATGTATATTATTTTACAAAATTATGCGGAAAAAAAAATGTGCAGTTAACTGTATTGCATTTCTTTTATTGCCAGTATTACAAAAAATACTTAGGCGCAGTAATAAGGCACAGTCATGGCATATATCCGTTTATAATTTACATCAAGTGCAAGACATGTCCATGTCTATGCTGCAGCACTTAAAGGACCATTATGGTGCCAGGAAAACATACTCATTTTCCTGGCACTACAGGGTCTCTAGGTCCCCCCCACCCTTAGGGTCCCCCTCCCACCGGGCTCTAGGGTGAGGAAGGGGTTAAACACAAACCTTTTCTCTCCGCCTCCTTTCCCCGTCATCGGCTGAATGCGCATGCGCGGCAAGGGCCACGCGCGCATTCAGCCAGTCCACAGGAAAGCATTCTCAATGCTTTCCTATGGACGCTGGCATCTTCTCACTGTGAAAATCACAGTGAGAAGCGCAGAAGCGCCTCTAGCGGCTTTCAATGAGACAGCCACTAGAGGCTGGATTAACCCTAATGTAAACATAGCAGTTTCGCTATGTTTATAGAAAAAAGGGTTAATCCTAGCTGGACCTGGCACCCAGACCACTTCATTAAGCGGAAGTGGTCTTGGTGCCTGTAGTGGTCCTTAAACCACATGCAACAATCCAATAAATTAAATGTTTTTTGGGGGATATTCTGGTTACTGTGTAGTTGTAAACTTTGTCTTTCATAATGACTTTCAATTTTGTGTGCAAAATACCTAGAAATGAGCTGATAAACCGCTATTTTATTAAAAATAAACATCAAGGATTTGTATTAGGGAGTGGTTGTTTTGTTTGAAGATCGATTTCAACAAAATTTAAAATGATGTCAACAAAGAATAACAAGCCTTATTCTATGTGACCTGTAACTAACTTTTTCAAAATACTGGAGATGGTAATAATTTGTGATGATATTGTCTGTAAACACTAGAAGGGAGTCTCGCTCACGTCCACATCTCTGCACGTCCACATCTTATACAACTGATACATCCTGCCCCACTGGTTATGTTGAGTATCATCATACTTACTATCCATTAAATAGGAAGAATATTTACATTTACAAAACAAATATGGTTCTGGTTATTAGCTTATTAATTGATAACAAGATATCGCTTGTACAGTTCATTTTTAAATATAAACTTTTCACATTGTCACAAGATTTCCCCTTAAAAATAATCTTTCACAGGGGAATTATTATTTTTTAAATAAATCACTATTTAGTAGATATACCCAATGAAAACATGAGTGCATTAATTTTTGTATACTGACAATGGGTGTTGAGGGGGTATATCTAAAAAAAAAAAAAGCTTGCAATAACTGCAGTTGTTCTAACTGTAGCCTTTGCAAGACCTCCCCTCTTATCGGTTTATCTGTGCAAGGGAGATTACCTCTATCATTTGTGCTGTCTCATTGATGGGCCTCTGATTCTTAGCTACCACTGCGCGCACTTCGATGCACGGGTGTGGCAAGGTGAGAGCTAAGGAGGACGCCATTTCCAGAAGGAGGACGCAAGCCGGGACAATGAGGTAAAATTAGCGCACACTCACAGGCTTTCTGAAATGGGAAGGCAATTGCCGGCACGCTCTAACAGAATGTGTCTGCCACTTCTGCTAGCTCAGTGGGTCTAACTGAAGGAGGAAGAAAACCTCACAAGCTGTCTGATTGACAGTCATGGTGGTGTTTCATAATTTATGCCATTAAAATAGGATACTCCTTACCGATAAATCACTTCAGCCAGCTAAAGTGCTCAATGGGTGAGGAGTGGTCCTCAAAGAGGTGAGACATTGATTATAATGAACATCTGTATCACAATTAGCAGCAATATTAATACAAATGTATTGTTCAGTGGGTAATGTGAATCTGGTGTTTATTACCATCCAAAGTGACATAAGTTTGAGTCGTGGTAACATTGAGTCAACTTTTAATCTATCTGAGTTAAGTGAGTACCATTAAATTGAGTACTCATGACCTTGACGTGGCCAGGATGTAGATTCTAGTGTTGTAGAGCTACCTCTCTTTTAATAAGCTTGTCAATTTAGATATCTTTCATAAAGATCAACTCTATATGAAAAACTCATAACGTCTTATGAAGATATATATGTGAGACCCGATAGGGACTACTTTGTCTCGTGTTAGTTGAATTATGTCAGAATGTGACAGTAGGCAGAGTTTTCACAGCCACATCTTATCTTTTCCCACAAACTGTCACTTGTAATACCTCTTGGGAGCAGTCACGTCATCTTCTTTCATTATACCTCATAAAGTTTTAAATGATGCTTCCTTCTAATGTACTTTAAATATTCTTAGTATTCATCTTGAGAAAGGCCCAAGTGGGGCCGAAAAGTTGATTGTCATGAAAACCTTCAAGTGGGTTAAATAAAAACACACTCCAAACCTTAGCTCATTAATTGATAACCAGGGATGTTACCTTTTTTGTTCTTTATTTTTCTTACTTAGGTTCCTGATCTGTGTTCTTATTTGTCTCCACATTCACTAGGGCTTTAATCTATGTCACATTTATTCTTTTGTCCATCCGTCACAGGCCATTATGGATCTTGGCTTTCTTTCAACATGGTAGCCAATTAAGGTGTGATGGCGTATTTTACATAGTGATACGTCATCTCTGACATCACTTGCTTCACTTTTCACTCTCCAGTTAGCTCACTGTTTGTGCTTATAACTGCTGTTCTGCACCTAGCACTTTGTCCTGAGAAAAGTCCGGTTGGACTGAAACGTCGATGTATGAATTGTGCTGAATAAAAGTATCTATACTTTCTACAGACTCCAGAGTGTACTCGTCTTCATTCATAAATATATATTATTTTTTTTAAATATATATTATAGTATATAAAAATCACTGTTTAGTAGAAATACTTCAATGAAAGCATACATGCATTTAATTATACATGTTTTCATATGTATATATCAGGGCTCTTATACCCTCTATAAGTATGCCACGGACCCAATATTATTTGGATGCAGAGATCACAGCTGTTAACATTTTATCTCGATAAACTGTACATATATAGATGTATGTGTTTTAATAGAATGGATCGTACAAAACATGTACATAAATTCATCAGCTACTTATATGAGGTCAATTGATGTGAGTAGTCATTTATTTGATGTTTGATGTTCTAGAAGCCCCTGATTGCAAACTAAATTACAATTTATCTTTATAATTGAATTGGCATGACAAGTGTATTATCAATTTGATATTGCTGTCTTTCTAAGTAAGAAAGCCTGGAGCTGTTTAAAATAAATTAAACTGGATTCCTAGAAATTAGGTGGTTGTATAATATTTATCATTAACAGCGAAATGTAAACAAAAATAGTAGGATGTACTATAAAGCTGATGCATCTTGCAAAACCTGTCCCATACTGATCACTGCAGAGTGATGTCCTAGTTAATCAGCTCATGAATTAATATATTACATTTTGTTCTGTCAACAGCCAATGGTTTAGTGTGATGAGCCAAGTTCATTCATCCACAGATCAGGAGATTCGGGAGATGCACGATGAGCAAGCGAATCCACAAAATGCTGTGGTAAGTGGAAATCCTTTCATGGCCTCTCTGTGATTGCATTACTGTATAAGTATTATAATCCTGCTAAGCCTTTTGGTGTTGCAGAAGATGTCTCTGTTAACAAACACAAATGGTATCAAAAAATTGTATTTACTTTGCAATGGTATTTTACAAATTCTGGAATTTACGTTAACATCAATATATCTGCAAATAGTTTTAAAGATGTATTACTCTGAAATAATAGCTTAACACAGTGGTTCCCAACCCAGTACTCAATTACATCCTACCAGTCCAGAATTTAGGGATTACAAAGTTGTGTCTAAGTAGTTTAAAAAAAAAACAAAAAAAAAAACACTTTGGACACAACAGGGTAATCCCTTAATCCTGGACTGGTAGGTGGTATTTGAGAACTGGGTTGGAACCCCTGGCTTAACAGAGTATTTTAGTATAAAGAAAGGACTGTAACTCTGTACAGCAAGCATGTCAAACTCAAAGTCTGGCACGGGCCACATAAACAAGGTAGAAGTTTATGTGGGCCGCAAAAAAAAAATAAAAAAATTAAATTTTCATAGAAACATAGGTTTATTTTGAAAAGTATAGTATAGTCTACTAAACCACAGCACCCTCCTCAACTAAATCCCAGTCCACCCCTCTACTAAATCCCAGCCCCCCCATATACTAAATCCCAGTCCTCCCCTCTACTAAATCCCAGCACCCCTCTAGCCAACAAGCAGACTCCACTCACATTGCCGCTGCCATTATGTGACTCTGGAGTCCGGCCTCTGGTATACCCCAAATGGCGCCGTCCGCACCCTGTGCCAAATCTGATCCTCCCGCTACTTCTTGAAACCATGTGAAGGTGGAGCACGTCGATGTCACGCAGGAATGTGACGTGGCATTGCGTGCCTCCATGCTCCTCCAGGTACTCCACTGTCCAGTCGCAGCCAATGCAACACTGACCAACACACACAGACACACTGACAGACACACTCACTGACACACACATTCACTGACAGATACACACACTCACAGACAGACACACTTACTGACAGACACACACACAAAGACAGACACACTCACAGACAGACAGACACACTCACAGACAGACACACACACACTCACTGACAGACACACACACTCACTGACAGACACACTCACAGACACACAGACAGACAGACACAAACAGACAGACAGACAGACACACTCACGGACAGACACACAGACACTCACTGACAGACACACACACAGACAGACAAACAGACACTCACTGACAGGCACTCAGAACTCATTGACACACACACTCACTGACACACACACACTCACTCACTGACAGACAGACAGACACACTGACAAACACACACACACATTTACACATTATTGCAAACACATCATTTTCTTTATTGCTCCCTAACTTTGGGAGCCGATGTGGGGCCTCTGCCTGGGGTCCAGTGGGGATCTTCTATCCACTCCTCACTGTTCCCTCTGGCGCAGTTTAGTGATGCCGGGTGCCGGAATATGACGTCATATTCCAGCGCCCTGCTTCTCTACAGACAGCATGCGCGAGGGAGCAGAGAGGAGCAGGAAGGCTGAGCTCCCTCGCTGACCCTCCTCCCCGGCCGAGTAAGTTTTAGCAGAGTAGGCACCTGCAATGTGGGGAAAGCAGGTGCCTACTCTGTTTTAACACCAAGCATGTACTTGCGGCCCGCCGGACCGCAATGATGTCCATTGTGGGCCACGAGTTGGACATTTGTCACAGAAGGATCAGCGCTGGATAAGGTCACAAAAAAGCAATGTATTATAAGGCAGCACACCTAAAGGTGGAAAGGGGTTCCCTCTTGATACCCCACAATTTGCAGTAAAAAGAAGGAAAAAAGAACAAGGCTGCACCTGATAAAAATTGGAATATACCAGAATTAAAAAATAACAGGAATAAAATATCAAATAAAACAGATATAATTCAAATATAATGGTATAAAATAGTAGTAGTAGTGTAGGCTGACATTGTCAAATAAGCGATAGTTTAATAACATGCGAAACAACGATTAACTTTTGAGCGTGGGCGCCACTGGGTACTCCTTCAAGACTTTTATACTTTCTTTTATACAATTATATTTTAATTATATCTGTTTTATTGGATATTTTATTCCTGTTATTTTTAAATTTTGGTATTTTCCAATTTTTATCAGACGCAACCTTGTTCCTTTTTGACATGCTTGCTGTACAGTGTAGCTTTGTACCTTTCCACGTTAATGAATAAGGACAGGATACAAAACAACAACCCCCATTCAAATTGTTTACATTTTTGCTTCAAATATTTATTATATAAAAATAAGTTAAAAAATTATAAAATTAGTAACATTATAGCATACATAACAGAAAATATGTATTTTTGTGTTCGTCATAAATATTCTCCGGGAATTTAGCTTGCCACAAAAAAAAAGAAAGTCTAACTGTTCTCACAGCTAACCTCCATTTCCCTGGAGGAGTGCATTGGCGATTGCTGTTTTTGTACTTTTCATCCTCAATGATGCTCTGTGAAGATCATTCGATTGGACATTTAGAAGCAGCAGCATGATGTTGTAGGAGGTGGATCTAATGACTGGAGAGACTCAATCCACAGCTTCCTCCTCTAGTTGCATAGTCCTGGAGGCATGTCTCCAGAATGACAGACCAATCCAGAGCAGCGTATGTGCATGCGCATTTGCATTCTTCCATAGAGAACCATTGTATTCAATGATTATCTATGGCCAACCATGATGACACTGCGCATGCATGCCTGACGTCACAGTATGAGAGTGGAAGTATGATTCCCAGCTCTCATACCCAGAAGGCTTGGAAGCGTGTCTTTAAACTGTGCTTCCAAGGCTTCTAATTAGTTTTGCATTGGGTTCTGGGGGAGCTGGACATGGGGACTGCAGACACTATAACAACTTCAATTAGCTGTTGTACGACTCTTTCTGTACATAATATACTGTGGTAACCCTAAGTAGAAAAAGATGTTCAGACTTTAAGATGCCATCTTCACTTAAGTCAGGAAAATTTCCATGACGTGTACACCCTTTGGTTATGGCCTTGTATTTTGGCCAAGTTAAGGGAGGTCCTAAAATGAATAAAAGTAAAAGAAATTACTTTTTCATATATGAACTACGATGACCCTAAAATGAAGACACATAGGGTATAAATAGGTGTACTTTTAAATGTTAAGGAACGGAGGAGAGACTTGGAGACAGACGCTGCTCCATCTTAAAATGACAGAGAGGCTGACATGATGACATGTTCAGGAGGGTATGTTAACCTATTAATGATATTTGCAAGCATTTAGTTTAATCTTATAAACTCTGCTATAAATTTTTGTAATGGATTTTATATTTCTATATTTATATTTTTATATAATAAATATCTAAAAACACAAAACTTTATTGCTTCCAAGACAATTCTTATTTTATATTGTATTCTCAATTATTTATATTTTTTTAAATAGAGGATCTCTTACACTATATAAAATTTTGGCTAAGGTATCTGTATGGGTAGCCCTACTAAGTTCTATGCTTTAAGACGTTATAGTGGTAAATAAGGGAACCAGCCGTGGTTACAGATGACGTTGTTAAAGTTCCTACTGTTCCCCTTTAATATATTATTATCGGCTTTCTACTGTATAACGGTCCATTGTCTTCTAATACAGGGCACTTTGGATGTTGGAATGATTGACTCAGTGTGTGCCTCTGATAACCCTGATAGGTAAGTTTTGAAAATATTGTTGTAATAAACTACTTCTGCTATTTTTGGTATAAGTTCAAGTGAGCACATGCATGAACACGTAACATTGAGAGTCCATAAACATTTCATTCTCCTGTGCAGCTCTTATTTTATTTAAGGGGGAGAGGGTAAACTGCATTGTTTGGAGGTAAGCTTCTGAACTTTCCATAGGTACATTGCACTAATGAATGAAAGTGTTTAATATGGTTTAATATTACATACATTGCCTAGCTTTACCAAGCATAGCTAGGGAGCAGGTTGAATTTATCATACACAATGATAAACGGTGCATCTCAGGCTATCACTGTATGTAATTTATTCCAATTTCCCCCTTAATGCATGCTAATTGCCATTTGATGCCAGTTTCTACCTTAATGCTTTTTAAGGAGACCAACTTTAAGCACAATGACTAGTTCTGTAGTAATTTTCACTGACACAGCTACGTAGAAATACCACCAAAAGGCCTTCAGAAATCAAACGCAAAGGAGAAATGGCACTAACAATCAGATACTCTTACTGAAGACCTCTAGTGGCTGAAAATGCGTATTAAAGTAACTAGAAAACTGCTGATGTGAATCCTTAGATAGATTTAGATTTCAAGTTGAAGTACATCATTGCAGTAATTCTCCAATACCCTATACATTTAAAGTATAAATCTATATACATATATATCATACAGGATCTAGCGCACTGACTCACTAAACAGCAATTTCAAGTCTCACAGAATGTAATAGTTTTTATAAAAACACCTCACCTAGGCAAAAAATAATAAGAGTTTAGTTACAGTATATGTTCATACATTGCATAAGCCTGCCACAGTGCCTATGTACCCATTTTGGCAGGTCCTACTCTAGTCTGCTCTTATGAGATTAATACTTCCTCCTGGGACTCTCTGCGGGTCAAGGTTAAATAGGGCCCTGGAATGGGGAACCTGTGACAGGGAGGAGTGCAAAACCCGGGAGTTGGCCTGGACTCCCAAATTATATGTATATATATATATTTACACAAACGTCCAAGGTTGGTCAGCACTCAAAGGACTTGCTTTCTGTTAAAATGTAGCTTTTATTGCACTGTCTGTCAATGTTTCAGTTTAAAAACAGAAAACCAGAAAGTTTTAACAGGAAGTCCTTAGAGTGATGACCATCCTTGTTCCTTTTTGAGAATTCAGCATGTAATTCTCAAAAGGGAAACTCAGTAAAAGGAAAGTGATATATGTTTAAAATGTTTAATCATCATCAGATCGTTTTCTTTTAATCACACCAAAGCTTTACAGTAAATAATAGCAGCGTGTGATATTTCCATTTATTTTATGATTGATGACCAGTACAGACAGTGTCTGGGCTGGAGGGTGTTGTGCAAACATTAGCCATGTTGTTGCTAAAACGTAAATATTTTTCCATTCTCTTTTTCCATTCAGACCAAATTCATTTGTAATTATTACTGCAAATCGTGTCATTCACTGTAATTCTGATACCCCAGAAGAGATGCATCACTGGATCACTTTATTGCAAAGGTCAAAGGGTGACACAAGGGTTGAAGGGCAGGAGTTCATAGTACGAGGTAAGGTCTAAGCATTTTATCATAACGTTTTACAATTGTTTTTTATAGGACACTCCAAACTTCGTTAAAGGAACACTATAGGGTCAGGAATATAAACATGTATTTCTGACCTTATAGTGTTTAAACCACCAGGCTTCCCCCCCCTTAAAAGTTAATAAAAAGGTACCTTATGTCCAGCACCTCACAGGTCTGCAGGCACTGGCCCAACCGCCGATCTACCTCTTTGCTGACATCATCAGAATTTTTGATTTTTAGCCAATCCAATGCTTTCCCTTAGGCATGGAGGGGGGGATAGGGCCAAACGCTGGCTTGGCCAATCAGCACCTCCTCATAGAGATGCATTGATTCAATTCATCTCTATGAGGAAAATTTGGTGTTTACATACAGAGCGTGGAGATGCTGAACGGCATTGCTGCGCACTGTGCAGCACTGCCCCAGGAACCATTTTTGGTGGTCATCTGAGGAGTGTCCACTGGAGGTGTCCGTAGGGGGCAATGTAAACACTGCCTTTTCATTGTTTATAATTATTGAAGCTATTTGTGATTCACCCTCACAGAAAACTATGAAGCTTTAAATGGGTCTGTGCACATTAGTTATTATTGGTCAGCTAGGAGGAAGCACAGTTTCGTCCTGTGATATCATGCCATGGGCTAGGGTTGACTTAGAGCTGCTGTGTGTCTGCAAATCACTACAAGTACACAACTGCTATATTTTACTTTTTAAATTTGAAAATCCAAATGTGCGTTTTACAATTGCCAATTAATCCCAGCAAATATATTTGTTACTCAAAAAGATTGCTGTCAGACACAGATACCTAAAAATTCACTTTGAGATCTGTTTGCTATAGTTTTCTACATTTGTTGAAAACGTATCATTCAAACGTGTAAGCAATACGTTATTTTGACCTTTTTATTTCAATAGGGTGGTTACATAAAGAAGTTAAAAATAGCCCTAAAATGTCTTCATTGAAACTGAAGAAACGATGGTTTGTCCTTACCCACAATTCTTTGGACTACTACAAGAATTCAGAGAAAAGTGCTATGAAACTGGGCACCTTGGTGCTGAACAGCCTGTGCTCTGTGGTACAGCCTGAAGAGAAAATATTTAAGGAAACAGGTAAGATGTTTTATCAAAGATTCACTTTATGTGCCATATGAACTGTCTCTGCTGCACAGGTTTAGATGTTATCATGACTATACATAGAAAAATCACAATTTATTTAGCTTCCCAAATGTTTCCAATCTGTTAGGAAATCTTTCCAAATAATGTATCTACAAAAATCTTTCTATAATTTGATGGTGAATTCTGAAGATAAATCATTTAGATTTTTTTTCAAACACATTTGAATTATATGCAAAGCTATTAAATGTGGGCCTAAGTTGGACCCTAAAGAGTGCAGCATGCCAAATAAATCATTATGTTATTATCATAGCATAAAGCAGATATTCACTCATCCATTACAGCACCCTGAGTTCAGTTTTTCCCCCTTTTGTTTTACTATATGGCCATATCTGTGCCACTTTAAGTGCACTCACCTTGGCTGATGTTCTTGCTGATAAATGTAGCTTTTAAAGCTGTTGTGTAATCCAGTAATTCTGCTTTCTGCATCATGTAGAACCATTATTCCTGCAGTCTTTCTTCCCATGATAGACCCACCATGAGAACAGGCAACTCTATGATTATCCTTTACGTATCTCTATATTTTTATTCCAGTAACAGTAAACTATATGCTAATAGTAATGAACCACCACTTTATATTTTCATGGTTTGTGTATTATGGTATAGTTGCCACTGTTGTTGCAGGATACTGGAACGTGACAGTGTACGGTCGCAAACACTGTTACCGCTTGTATACCAAACTATTAAATGAAGCCACAAGGTGGTCTAGTGCCATTCAGAATGTGATCGACACAAAGGCTCCAATAGACACGCCAACTCAACAACTAATTCAGGATATAAAGGTAAGATTTCTTCAATTTAAAAAAAGATCTGAGAAATAGTGATCAGTATAAATATTGAGTCTGTCAGTAAGGCGTTATTGTATATAGTTACATTTTTCCAGGCTTGATATCTTTCGTGAGCTAATTAGTGAAGAAAAACGGTTTAACAATTGTGCTGCTGTTTTTCATACTACATGCAAGACAATGACATGTACCTTATTGGTACCTATAGACACCAGAAATACTATATGATTTATTGATATATTGGTGTCTTTTTATAGGAAAACTGTCTGAACACTGAAGTTGTGGAGCAGATTTACAGGCGAAATCCAATTCTTCGCTACACTCATCACCCTTTGCACTCTCCTTTGCTACCACTTCCCTATGGAGACATCAACTTAAACTGTAAGTGGTTATTTAATGTGTGCCAATAAATAGTGTCAAGGTTAATTTTCTGCATACACATCATAGGATTGGATGGGAGATGCAGAATGCGTTGCAAAGTCAGAGAGGTTAACTGGGCAGTGAATGGAGATGAAAGCCTTCCCCTGCTTCACTCTCTGATTATTCTTAAGCATTATCATCAGAATGATCTCCATACATAGGCCTCAATTTAATATGCTTGGATGAGCTTTTTTTATTTAATATTTTTGGATTCATTTTTAAAATGATTTAATTATATGAAAAAAATGATTTTGTAACATTTTGAGTTTTTTTTCTACATTGATATTTTTTATTATCAAAATAGATTTTTGTAAAATATTTTAATATTAAAAAAAATATTTTTTGAACTCGAGCGATTAGCAGAAATGCCTGGCTCACCTTCCAATTGCTTGGGCATACCTGCCCCCTTTCTGGGTGGGTCCATATTTGTTGGTGGTACCAATGACGTGATTTGTGTCACTAAAAAGAAAGCACAGGCTGCACTCCAGGATACTGATGGTGTGAGTTTATTCATGGGAATACCAACCCACTAAAGATGCGACACTTGATGCCAATGCTAAAGGATATGGGTTTGATTGCAAGATAAAAGCGAGATTTTAGCATAGCATAGGGCATGTGCATTCTAATAGCTGCATTCTGTGAGTTTCCTCCAGTACCACCTCCACCAGATACATGATACTTGGGAGGTACGACTGTTTTATTGTTTTCCTCCAATATTATTCTGTAGTTAGGTCAATTGTAATTGTCAGCACCAGGCCCAATGGGCTCTTAATCTGTCCCTGCTGGAACCCTCAGTCTTTTACAGTATGTAGCTACACAAAAAGGAGAGATTAGAGATCCATGCTTTTGGATTCTTTTTGCACGTACCTACCTCTGAACAGAGAACAAGGATACTTTTAATTCTTTCTTTAAAGGGACACTATAGTCACCTGAACAACTTTAGCTTAATTAAGCAGTTTTGGTGTGTAGAACATGCCCCTGCAGCCTCACTGCTCAGTCCTCTGCCATTTAGGAGTTAAATCCCTTTGTTTATGAACCCTAGTCACACCTCCCTGCATGTGACTTGCACAGCCTTCCATAAACACTTCCTGTAAAGAGAGCCCTATTTAGGCTTTCTTTATTGCAAGTTCTGTTTAATTAAGATTTTCTTATCCCCTGCTATGTTAATAGCTTGCTAGACCCTGCAAGAGCCTCCTGTATGTGATTAAAGTTCAATTTAGAAATTGAGATACAATTATTTAAGGTAAATTACATCTGTTTGAAAGTGAAACCAGTTTTTTTTTCATGCAGGCTCTGTCAATCATAGTCGGGGGAGGTGTGGCTAGGGCTGCATAAACAGAAACAACGTGATTTAACTCCTAAATGACAGTGAATTGAGCAGTGAAATTGCGGGGGAATGATCTTTACACTAAAACTGCTTTATTTAGCTAAAGTAATTAAGGTGACTATAGTGTTCCTTTAAGCTTTGTCAGTCAAACTATGCAGGTCATTTTAAATACAAAGTTGTGCAAAACATGTTTTGTTAAGTTGTTACTGTTGTGCAGTGTAGATATGTTGGTATAGTAATAACCTTTTATATGTTTGTAGTGCTGAAAGATAAAGGATATACAACATTACAAGATGAAGCAATCAAGATTTTCAATTCTCTGCAACAACTCGAGTCTCTCTCTGATCCTGTGCCAATCATTCAGGGCATACTACAGACTGGTCATGATTTACGCCCTTTGAGAGATGAGCTTTATTGCCAGCTCATTAAGCAGACTAACAAGGCTCACAATCCTGGCAGCACGGGCAACCTGTATCACTGGCAGATACTTACTTGCTTGAGCTGCACCTTCCCACCCAGTCGAAGCATCCTGAAATATCTGAAATTTCATCTTAAAAGGTGAGAAAATACTGACTATACTGACTATAAGATCTACACGTCAATTTTCAGTAGAATGTACATGTGTGCCAAATTCTTTCTTATAATAATAATAAATTAAAGTACAAGTCTAGCTCATTGTTTAAATCAAAATATTACTTATTGCATTTATTTAATGATAAGGTGGTTTTCCTGATATCTTGACATTTACTTATTATTTGGACATACCGGTATGTCCTGGAGTGCCAAGCAACTCACAATACATATACTGCACTAGAACATGTCTTTATACTTACATCATGAATCTGCAACTTGCTTTGTCTGGTCTATAAATGTAGTTTTTCTGCTACACAGAATACGGGAGAAATATCAAGGCTCAGAAATGGAAAAGTACGCAGTGTTCATCTATGAGTCATTAAAGAAAACCAAGTGCAGGGAGTTTGTGCCATGTCGGGATGAAATTGAAGCTTTAATTCAGAGACAGGAAATTACAACCACTGTGTACTGTCATGGCGGAGGAGCTTGCAAGATTACAATCAACTCCCACACAACTGCTGGAGAGGTGAGCTAGAGGAATATGATGTGATTATCAGCAGGGATAACTAACCTCTGCAACTTCACCTATTATTTGTTCCTTATTCAAAATCACTGGAGATAAGGAGAGGGTTCTTAAAAGTGTTACAAATGGAAAAGTAGGTCAACGTTCTACATGTGGAGAAAGCAGTCGAAATGTTCTATTGGCTTAATGGTGATTGTGCCACATTTTCCTCTCACTAATTATACGTCTGCAGAAATATGTTTGCCAGGCTACTAGACAGAGAGATGGAGAAAGCACTAGAATTCGATAGTTAAAAGGGTCTCACTTGACCATTTCGAATACAAGAAATAAGGAGCTTGTAGTAAAATGTTAGATGTTATGCATTTGACATTTGCAAATGAGCAGTTTTACATTAACTAAAATATCTGTTTTACCATAATAACCACTGCATGTCCCTGGGTGGTCAGATTGCCTTGAATCCCTGGCACCATTTCCTGGTTTAATTTCGAACAGTTCAAGAACTCTTTTTAAATAAAAAGAGGATTTTCCCAAAGACCAGGCACTTCCCCCCATTAACACTCCTGCATTTTCATTGTATTGTGTTCAATCTGAATGACTTTGACTGGCTGAGAGTGCTATAGTTATGTTAGGCCAGCATTCTCAGCCATTCAGTTGGATGAAGTTCAGACTAATATTGTGGAAGTCTTATCTCCTGTTTATCAATGCAGCCGAGATGGGGGAGGTCCTTCAGAGCTGGAAGGAGCCTCAATTTATATCAAACGTTTGGTTTTCCTTTCCTTATGCCCCCTGTGTCTTAATAATTATGCTCCCTCCTTCTTGCAACTTGCTTTTATTTATATTTCTTATCTTTTCTTCTTTGTGGTGAAATACATTATCTTGTAGCAGCCATTTTGTTCCCCCTAATTTCACTGATGGATTGTGGCTAAATTTTATTGCCAGCTGAGACAGAACATGGCTTAAACTCCGCCCACTGTTATGTTTATTCAAGTAAACATAAAGAAAATGAATCTATTTTTTCCTTATGTATTTTATAAAAACTGGACCACTGAGTGTTCTGAGTTTGATCCTCTTTGAATGGGACAATATAAAACTGGAAGATGGCGCCATGGGACTTTAGGCAGCATAAACAAGTACACCTGCTTATAACCTTTAACTAAAACAATACAAGTGGCTGTAAATGATCATTATAAAAGTATAGTTAGTAGTAGTAGTAAAAAAGTTATTTTGCTCACAGTACACATTCTACTTTAGTAATTCTGGTTTGTTATTTTGTGTGTAGGTGGTGGAGAAACTGATTCGAGGACTGGCCATGGAAGACAGCAGAAATATGTTTGCTCTTTTTGAATACAATGAGGTGACAGATAAAGCCATTGAAAGCAGAACCATTGTGGCTGATATACTGGCTAAATTTGAAAAGTAAGGTTACCCTAATACACAATTAGTTCTTTATGTATGTGCACTTCGTGTCCCACCTAGAATTAATTAGACTTGATCACCTTTTCTCAATGCTAAATACAGTACAATTTAAAGACTTGCAATTCTGTAAAATTTGAATATCAAAGTAGCAAAGTTGGGTGAAAAAAAGCTTGCTTTCCCATGCCTGCAATTTTGCATCATACAACAGCACCGTATTTCTTTTCAGGAGATAATATAAAGGAAAAGACAGTATACCATTTACTTTTCCATTAATTTGAAAAAAAAACAGCAACTGTAATTAGTGCTATACTGTATACAAATTCTGTTGAACTACCATGTGCTTGTATATATATTTGTGATATGTCTCGAACTCGTTCTTTATGTGTAGCTTCTTTTCATGTGATGTAATCCCACAAAGAGAAATTCTTAATCTTGGGACATGGTTCCCTTCCTTGTCCATTGTACACCCGATCAGTCATTCCTGTTTGAATTTTCTTGGCCCTTCTCTCACCTATTTTGTGTGTTTGTTGCATCAACCTCTCAATGATATTTCTGCTGCCGTTTGTCTATTTCTTGTCTCTTATCTTCTTGCATAGTGTCTCTACCCAGTCAGAATATGCAGTAGAATGAGCAAAGATAGTAATGTTTGCCATGCCAGTGGAATGGTATGGCTTTTGCAGGGGCACTCCAGGCTGGTGATGACCTCCAATTAACAGAGTAACAGAAAAATGTAGCTCTTTATAGATATCAGATAGAGATAGCTATCAGTAATCATCTATAGTAGTTATATTATTCCTGAAACTCAGACTCCAGCGATTGTTCTTGATTTTGTTATAAATTAGTTGGTTGTTACAGAACATGTATAGTATACTGTTACTGTATAGTAAATTATCCTATTTGCCACACTGTGTATATATAGTTAAGGTAATCTTGTCTTATCATATAGAATAATGTGTTTCTACCTTTTTTACAGGCTTGCTGTGAGCACAGACGCTGTAGATAAGCACTGGAAATTCTACTTTAAACTCTACTGCTTCCTGGACACAGACCATGTACCAAAGGACAGTGTGGAATATGTGTTCATGTTTGAGCAGGTAAGGACAATATGTGGGAATGGCTTAGCAACATTTCTAGTGTTTACCTACAGCCTGGAGAGTGTCATTAATTATTAACCCATTCATTGTCAAAATGAAGCACTGGTCAGTCATCCATAATTAAAAGGGATAGTTTTTTTGTAACTACAGGCCATTTTATTTGAAACAGGGTGTTCTTGAAGTGAAGCATCCCATTTACATATAATTTTTTTTTTTTTAATTAAATTTGCTTCTCCAGTTGGCACAACACTACCCTTCCTTAGCCTAACTACTGCAGATATTTAACATTTCTAATAAAGCACCTATTGTTGCAGTTAGAAATACCCCTTCTAATAGCTGGAGTTAAGTGTAAGTAGACAAGCAAAACATAGATCTATTAGATGCTTTGCACATATAAATGTATATAATGTAATCATTTTTTGTTTGCCTAATTCATACAGTCATAGAATCTCTTTAAATTCCCAATAAAGAAAGTGTATACCACCAGTTTGTGCAATGTTTTCCTCATCGGTATATATTTTACATTAGGCACATCAAGCAGTTATCCGTGGTCAGTATCCTGCACTCGAAGAACCTCTGCAGTTCTTGGCAGCTTTGAGGTTACAGTATTCACAAGGAGACTACAGTCTACACTCCAATGTACCAGAGATGGAGGCGTTTTATCCCATGCAGAAACTGAAAGCTCGAATTTCTCAGTCCACCAAATCATTTACACCCTCTGAACGAACAGAAAGAAAGAGGTCTAGTTTCTTAGAAGGGACATTGAGGAGAAGCTTTAGAAGTGGCTCCATCAGCAAGCAGAAAATGGAAGAGGAGCAGATGCAGGATATGTGGGTAAAGGAAGAGGTTCTCTCAACGAGAGCCAACATTATTGACAAGTGGAAAAAGTTACAGGGTATAAGTCCAGAACAGTGTATCTCCAAGTACATGGTTTTGATAAAGGAATGGCCTGGCTATGGATCAACACTATTTGATGTTGAGGTGAGAATTTTAAACTATTGTTTAAAAATATTTAAAATTATTGCTTAATTGTCACACCCCCCAAATAACCCAGTGTTGATTTAAATCTTCCAAACTCAACAACTTTTATTGTTAAAGAAAATTGTAATAAATCATGGTTGATTGCTTTTTAGATTGTAAAAATACATTGTTTTTACATTTTCTTTTATGTTCTTTAGTGTAAAGAAGGTGGATTTCCACAGGAGCTGTGGTTAGGGGTCAGTGTTGAAGCGGTTTCTGTGTACAAGAGAGGAGAAGGACGGCCTCTAGAAGTGTTTCACTATGAGCAGATTTTGTCTTTTGGGGCTCCATCTTCAAATACCTACAAGATAGTAGTAGATGAGCGAGAGCTTCTATTTGAAACAAGCGCGGTAAGACAGATTATGATTGTAAAGCCTCATTATATTGGTATTCACATTGACTGTTCTATTATTTACCAGTCTTATTCACACTAATATAAGAAGTACTGTACACATTACATAGAAGGTAGAAATCAATGACATTATGAATTCCTGTCCAATCCCTTCTGCACTTATCACTAACCCAGGGCTTGACAAATCTCAGGTGCCAGGTCGCCATGGCAATTAGTAATTTGCCCTGACGCCTATTTGTCAGACATTCAGCATTGGCCGCCTTAGGGCGCCCTCCCTCCCCAGATGGGAAGCTGTGAGGAATGGAGGCGGGAAGCGAGGAAGCTGTAATCTTACTGCTCTTCTAGTTCTGCTCCCGTGGTGCTGGGATATGATGTCACTTCAGCCCCGGCATTACTAAACAGCGCAGGAGAGAGCAGAGCAATAAGAGCATGAAGATTACAGGAGGTACACTAGACCCCAGGCAAAGAATCCACTCCAGTTCTCCCAAAGGTAGGGAGGTTGGTGTAAATTGAATTAAAACAAATAATAATTTGTGAGTGTGTGAGAGGATGTGTCTGTCAGTGAGTGTCTGTCTATCCATCAATGAGTGTCTGTGAGTGTATCTCTGTCAGTGTGTGTGTCTGTCACCAAGTATATATGCGTCTCAGAGAGTGTGTCTGTCTGTCTGTCATTGGGGGTGTGTGTCTGTCTGTGAATGTGTGTGTCTGTAGTGTGCCTGTTTAGGGGATTGGCCCCAACATCCGATCACTTGAAAAACGTGTTTTACTCAACTTTTTCCTTGCCGGTCTCACTGTGAGTGGCCCCACTTCCACTACTGAGATAATCAATCTTGATGATCTTGGCCAACCCAATGCTTTTCCATAGAAAGCATTTGGAAGCTATGGCATATGTGCAGAAAAATGCTGCGCCAATCAGTATCTCCGCAATTAATCAATTTATTCCTATTGGAACTATCAGCCTGTACACGCCTCTACACTCTGCAGCACTGGACTAGCAAGCACCTCTAGTGGCCGTCTGAGTGACTGCCACTATAGGTGTTAACAGACAGCAAAGTAAACACTGCCTTTTATCTGAAAAGCCTACAGGGAGGAGAACCACTTCATTAAGCTTTAGTAGTCCTAGTAACTATAGTGTCCCTTTAAGAATTTTTTGGTGTTGTTAGTTTAAAAAAAACATGGGAATGTCTGGGTTACAAAATTAATGTATTGTAATTAATTTCTACAAGGCAGTTGAAAAAAATGCATTTATTAGTTTTTTTTAACATTCCTTTCTTAAATACAGTGAGCTGAAGTGGTTTTGTTGCTTTAACTGACAATTTATCCTAAAGTTTTTAAGAAACCTTAAAAAGGGGGAAAACTGAAAAAAGAGGTAAAAAAAGTGTTGAAGATGACCAGGATACACCACCAGTTCTATTGTAGTTCTCTACAGCTCGCCTCCCTACTGTGCACTACAGTCCCTTTCATTTCTCCCCTTTGTACCACAACGCCACTACTTTTACTGTCTGAATCATAACCTCCTCATATCTGCACCTTGCACTGCGTTCCTCAACCATGGATACACTTCCTGTAACACTAGTGTTTTAATTTTCTTTTCTGTTGTTTTTTATCTTATGAAAGGTGGTTGACATTGCTAAACTAATGAAGGCCTACATCAGCATGATTGTGAAAAAGCGGTACAGTACCACACGCTCAGAGAGCAGCCATGGAAGCCAAGCAAGCTCCCGGTGAACACAGGATCTGTGACCCACATATCCTCTTTTATATACAGGAGATGCGCTCCTTATAAACATCAGGGCACCCAGACCTTAACTTCTTGGCCTTGGCAAATTCAACAACCAGGGAGTTCCAGTGCCTAACATTTTACCTGCCATTTTCCAAGCTTTAATACTTCACATTGCCTTACAATGTCTAACCCACTGCCTTCCGTGCAGTGTGTAGTGCCTACAGACTGCATTCGCAAACCGACCTCTTCACTGGAGATAGGCCATGCTGGTTTTCTCAAGAAAAAAAAGAAAAAAGACAAAAAAAGTATTGGTTTGTGGAAAGCTGCAGGCAGCCTTCCGGACGACTGGTTTATTAGGAGAACACATGCATTGAGGTTCAGTGTCTCTGTTTTTGTGTTACAGTTTGTCAAGTGTAAATCCTAATTTTATTACCATGTTTTAAAATATGGACCATTGATGTGCAAAGATGTTTATGCAATAATTTTTTCTCAAAAGTGGGTGCTTTGGACTGTGTTTCAAATAGTGCCAGTCCCAGTTTATACAGCCTTGTATGCCATGATTCATTTAAGCAGTATGCAATCTTGTCTACTGTATTTAACCCTTTCAGGACCACCAGGGTATTAGAAGGTGTGCTCTCCTCAAGAATTCAAAGGGTTACATTAAGAACATCACGTACCGTTTTTGAACTGAATAGGGCAAGCTGTATCTCTTCTAGTCCTTGTCAGACTGGATTTCCCATCATCCCTAGCTGTGTGGTTGGTTGCTGTATGATGGGAATGATAGTGCAATGGCTGCAGCTTTCTTTTTAGCCCTGTTTTAGAAAATAAACAGTATTTAAAATCTGCCTTAGCATGAAGATACAAGAAATATTCTCATAGCACTTGGATTAGAAATATTTCCTCTACTTGATATACTGTTTGCCACAAAGCTGTTGTCAAAAAGTAATTGTAAATAGGCAAATAAAAGCAAGTGGTTTATTTTTATATGAGAAGTTTGAATATGAAGAGAAAATATTGAATTACCACATTAACATCAGCATTCTCTTCTTATTTCAGTGAAACTGTTTAACAATTGAAAATATTTGCTTATTGTAAAATAAATATTTGTTAATAAAGTATTGTATTTAACTTGATTTAGTAGGACATTTTTTATTGTGTGTGTGTGTTTGTTCTCTGTTGGTATTACGCTTTTTTTGTGTGTACTCTGTTCAAAAGCTCTAGTAATTCTTAAAGGACGGAGGCAATTGTACAAGTTCTGATCAAAACAAACCCTAGAATTTGACTATATGTCTGTTAAATAGTGATGTCCCGAACGGTTCGCCGTGGACGGCGAACATATGCGCTGTTCGGTCCGCCCCCTATGTCATCATTGAGTAAACTTTGACCCTGTACCTCACAGTCAGCAGACACATTCCAGCCAATCAGCAGCAGACCCTCCCTCCCAGACCCTCCCACCTCCTGGACAGCTCACTAAGAATGCAGCTTCACAATGAATGTAAAATGGATGCTGTCCAGGAGGTGGGAGGGTCTGGGAGGGAGGGTCTGCTGCTGATTGGCTGGAATGTGTCTGCTGACTGTGAGGTACAGGGTCAAAGTTTACTCAATGATGACATAGGGGGCGGACCGAACAGCGCATATGTTCGCCGTCCGCGGCGAACCGTTCAGGACATCACTACTGTTCAACCATAATTTACCTCTTTCCTATTAAGTGTGTCCACACTTATTATATATAATTTTGTTCAGGAAAAACAGGGCTTTTATTTCACACCACATATTTGTATATGAAACATAATTTTATATGAATAAAATCTAAAAAGGTGTGAGAAATTAAGAATTTAAAGAGGGGGTACTTTTTTTTATTTCCTATGACTGTATACATTAAATAAATCCACTTGGTTAAAAACATACAACAGTGTTTCCTTCCTGGAATACTACACCCTGGGTTTCAAATATGTTATTGCCACCCTATATTTGGCAATATATCTACAAATTTGGAGCCAGTCTCTGAAGGGCTACAGGTAAAGGTGAGCATGTGAATGGGTCAGCAAGGGGATAAAGGCAGTGGGTAAGAGGAAATGTTTTTGTTTTGTTTTTAAACACCAACATGCACAGAGAGGAGGGAGAGGGAGCACAAACTGGGAGTGAAGAACCTTGTTCCCCTTGTAAATTAAATTAGAGGGGCGAAGGTTTAAAAATAATATCAGGAAGTATTACTTTACTGAGAGGGTAGCGGATCCATGGAATAGCCTTCCAGCTGAAGTGGTAGAGGTTAACACAGTAAAGGAGTTTAAGAATGCGTGGGATAGGCATAAGGCTATCCTAACTATAAAATAAGGCCAGGGACTAATGAAAGTATTTCGAAAATTGGGCAGACTAGATGGGCCGAATGGTTCTTATCTGCCGTCACATTCTATGTTTCTTGTAGGCACTTTGCCTGCAGTGCAAAGATTTTAATGTCTGTGTGCATTACGCACTGACAACAGACGTAATTTATGCACACATTTTACCTTAGACAGCCTGGGTTAATTAAATAGTGTGTTTGGCCATATATCTATTACCAATATGTATGAATGTGTTCCAGTCCAGACAATACCTATTATCATTAATGCATAGCCTGTAGTATCAGAAAATTGCACAATAAATGTTTTAACCCCCTTCAGGACGGGTGACGGACGAGGTCCGTCACAGAGGGGAGACCCTTAATGACGAGTGACGGACCTCGTCCGTCATGCGGTAAAATTAACCCCGGATCGCCGCTATCACGGCGATCGCAGGGATCGCAGGGTTAATGGTGCTCCAGTCTGCCTCTGTATTAGAGGCAGACCGGGAGCACCCGGTCAGGCTGCCCAGCATATGTGCTCGCTCTGACATGCACATGTGCTCTGTATACTTACCTTCCGCCTCCCTGCACTTCCTGGTTCTGTGTGAAGTGCAGGGAGCTGGAACAGTGCTGATCCTGCCCCCTGCTGGAAAAAAAATAAAGTTAGTTTAAAGTCCCACCCCCCCTTTACCCATTGTAATAAAAAATTAACCCCTTCCCTGCCACTTGATCACTGACTACAGTGATCAATTGGCAGGGATTACATTTTACTACGATCTGATTTTTTTTTAACCCTCAGGGGTTAAATTTAATTAATTAATTAAAATATTTTAAAATTATATATTTAGCGAGCTGGGGTGTGTGGAAGTTAGTGGGGAATTGGGAGATTTGGCGTTAGGCTAACTAGGGGTTAACGTTAAAAGTTTTAAAATAAACTTTAAAAAGTTAAAAATTAAGCTTAAAAAAAGTTTTAATAACGTTTAAGTAAAAAATTTAAAAAACACCCCCCTTTACCCAGTCCAAATAAAAATTAACCCCTTCGATGCCAGTCGATCACTTCCTACAGTGATCAAATACAGATCACAGTATTATACTGTGATCTATTTTTTTTTTTTAACCCTTGAGGATTAACTTTTATTTATTTTTTAACTCTCAGGGGTTCAATTTATTTAATTAATTAATTAAAATATTTTATAACTATATATTTTGCTAGCTGGGGTGGGTGGGAGTTATGGGAAAATGGGGAATTTACTGTTAGTGCTGCTTACTGCTAGTTAGGGGTTAACGGTAAAAAAAAGCTTAGAAAAATGTTAAATCTGTAAAAAAAAAAGTTTAGGAAAGTTTAAAAAAAATTAATAAGCAAAAGTTTCAAAACTAGTTTTTAAACGTAAAAAAGTTAAAAATGTAAACAAATACATTTTAAAAACGCTCATTACCACTACACCTGGAACAAACTAGAGAAAAAATTATCCCACGCCAAGGTTCAAAATATGCATTTTGAATTACCCCAGGGTGTATTCTTTAATAAATAGTATTTGTTTGTGGGGAAGTTTCAATAACCAACCGTCTAAACTACTCCAAATTGGAACATGGACACAGCGTAAAAAACTTCAAAGTTAGAAAAAAACTGAATGGCTGCGTCTCAAATGCGCCCCTTCAACATCCACATATACCTGTCAAAGGTACATACGGGGGTATTGCTGTACTCAGCCGACATAGCTGAGCAACATATGAAGTATTATACAGTCATAGCACACATAAGGTTTGCAAAATATACTGCGCAAACTCACTTTGTATGTCAAAAAGGCAGAAAAAATGCTTATTACCACTACACTTGGTACAAGCTAGCGGAAAAATGATCCCACGCTAAGGTTCAAAATATACCTTTTGAAATACCCTGGGGTGTCTACTTTAAGAAATGGTAGGCCTTTGTGGGGTAGTTTGAATTTAAAACCTGCGAAGATGCTTGGAAATTGCACATAGGCCCAGCGTCAAAATTCAAAGTTCGGTAAAAACAGATATGGCTTGGTCTCCTATATGGCACTGTAGCTTCATGAAATAGTGCCAAAGACATTCATTGGGGGTGTCTTTTTAATCAGAAGACTTAGCTGAGCATAATTTGGGAGGTTTGAACTTAGTGGCACATATGAAATATACAAAACGCCCACAAAAATGCGATCCGTATGTAAAAAATGCACAAAATTATTTTTACCACATACTTTGGCATATATTGGTGAAAAAATTGGGGTATGTTAAAGGACCACTCTAGGCACCCAGACCACTTCAGCCAGGGCCGGTGCTTGGATTTTTAGGTACATAGGCGAAGATGCATTTTTCCGCCCCCCCCCCAAAATCTTCACCTATGTGCCTCTTAACCAGCCCCTCTCCCCTCCCCGACCATTAGTGGTCCCTTCCGTTCCCTGTCCCTTAGTGTTCTTCCCCTCCCCTCCCCCCTTTTTTCCCTGTCTCTTGGTGTTTCTCTCCCATTCTCCCATTCCCTCCCTGTCCCTTGGTGCACCCCCCACTCCTTTAGTGGTCACACTTCCTGGTGTGTGCCTCCTACCTCTATTATTGCATTGCCGAGCGGAGCAGATCCCCTAAAGGAACTTCAGTTTTCTGTACCCGGACGGACTGACAGGGAGTGCTCTCTCTGTGAGCACCTCCTGTCAGTCTGGCCAGGTACAGGAAACAGAAGCTCCTGTACCGCACTCTGCTCCACTACACTCTGTACACACTGACAGTCACACACTCAATGACAAACACACAGACGTCACTGACAGACACAGACTCATTTATCTGACACACACTCATTCATTGACACTGACAGACCCACACTGATTGACACTCATTGACAGACACACTGATAGTCACACACAGACTCAATGACAAACATACTCTCACTGATTTGACAGACACACACTCATACACTGACAAAAACACTCATCATACACTGACAGACACACTCATACACTGCACACACACTCATACAATCA
>OW240915.1:165458128-165492928 GCA_933207985.1 Pelobates cultripes | reverse complement strand
ACACACACACTGTCACTCACAGACACACACACACAGACACACACACTGTCACTCACAGACAGACACACACTGTCTCACAGCACACACACAGACACACACACTGTCACTCACAGACACACACTCACAGACACACACACACACACACAGACACACACTGTCACTCACAGACACACACACACAGACACACACACTGTCACTCACAGACACACACACTGTCACTCACAGACACACACATCACATACATTCACTAATAATTTTATAAATAAACATTTTCCACCCAGCCTCCCTACCTGGAGAGCTGGTGTGGATGCTGGATCGGTCCCTGAGGGCTGGGGCTGCTGAGAGGCGCGCGGCAGTGCTGTAATCAGACGCGCGGCAGTGCTGTGATCAGGCGCGCGAGGGAGCTCTAATCTCCATCCTCTGCTCCCTCGCGGGCTGCCTGATGACGTCATATTCCGGCTCCTGCGGCATCAGTAGGCAGCGCGCGAGGGAGCAGAGGGTGGAGATTAGAGCTCCCTCGCACCTGATCACAGCACTGCCGCGCGCTGCGCCGGGGGTCGAGATGGTGGCCTGGCAGGAGGGAGAGCTTCCCTCCTGCCGGTCACTGAAATATTGCGCCCCCAGAGCCCGTGCGCCCTAAGGCGGCCGCCTGTGCCGCCTTATGGACGCGCCGGCCCTGACTTCAGCTTAATGAAGTGGTCTGGGTGCCAGGTCCTTCTAGGGTTAACCCATTTTTTTATAAACATAGCAGTTTCAGAGAAACTGCTATGTTTATGAATGGGTTAAGCCTTCCCCCTAATCCTCTAGTGGCTGTCTCGTGACAGCGGCGAAACTATGCTTCTCACTGGCGGGCTTTCACAGTGAGAGACGCATAGCGTCCACAAAAGCTTATTGTAAATGCTTTCCTATCTGCGACGAGCTGAATCGCGCGCAGCTCTTGCCGCAGCGTGCGCATTCAACCCGGCGAGCGAGGAAAGAAGAGGAGGATGGGAGGAGAGCTCTCCACCCAGCTGGAAAAAGGTAAGTTTTTAACCCTTTCCCCCTTCCAGAGCCGGGCGGGAGGAGGTCCCTGAGGGTGGGGGCACCCTCAGGGCACTATAGTGCCAGGAAAACGAGTATGTTTTCCTGGCACTATAGTGGTCCTTTAAGGCACAATATGCACCTTATGAGATACCCTGGAGTGTCTACTTTTACAAATGGTAGGCCTTTGTGGGGGATTTTTGAACAGTCAAACTGGTATAATACCCCAAATGGAAGCTAAGGCTCATTAAATCCATCTCTCAAAATTCTACTGTGAATACTGAAAAGGACAGGTCTCCTATATGGCACTGTAGCTTCACGAAATAGTGCCAAAGACATACAGTGGGGGTGTCCTTTTATTCAGAAGACTTAGCTGAGCATAATTTGGGGCGTTTGAACTTAGTGGCACTTATGAAATATACAAAACGCCCAGCAAAAATGCAGTCCGAATGTTAAAAATGCACAAAATTATTTTTAACCACATACTTTGGCATATATTGGTGAAAAAATGGGGGCATGTTGAGGCACAATATGCACCTTATGAGATACCCTGGAGTGTCTACTGTGAATACTGAAAAGGACAGGTATCCTATATGGCACTGTAACGTCACGAAATAGTGCCAAAGACATACAATGGGGGTGTCCTTTTATTCAGAAGACTTAGCTGAGCATAATTTGGGAGGTTTGAACTTAGTGGCACTTATGAAATATACAAAACGCCCAGCAAAAATGCAGTCCGAATGTAAAAAATGCACAATTTTTTTTTTAACCACATACTTTGGCATATATTGGTGAAAAAATGGGGGCATGTTAAGGCACAATATGCACCTTATGAGATACCCTGGAGTGTCTACTGTGAATACTGAAAAGGACAGGTATCCTATATGGCACTGTAACGTCACGAAATAGTGCCAAAGACATTCATTGGGGGTGTCATTTTACTCAGCAGATGTAACTGAACACAAAATAAAACTTTGTACAGGAATAGCACACACCAACTTTACAAAATATACATGAGAATTTCTTTGTTATAAGTTTGTGTGCCAAAAACCAAAAAAAACACAATTTTACTCCAATATTTAGCAGAGGTTGGCGGTGAAATGGCTACGTAGAAAGTGTCAAAACAACCTTAGGTAAATAGCCCGTGATGTCTACTTTATATAAATATATACTTTTGTGTGGCAATTTTGTTTTCTTTTATGGCTATTAAGCTTACAAGACAAACATACCAAATTCTAAAATCGCTCCACATTAAAAGTCTATTTTACTCCTTGTGCTTTGTGACCTGTAACTACCAAAAAAAACTTAAAATCCCAGACACATTATATATTCTGTAAATCAGAACAACTAAATTAATTTATTTTTAATTACTTTTCTTAACCTGCACTAATTATGCACACATTATTATTGCAAAAACTGTAAAAAAAAAACCACAAAATTTTCATTTTTTTTACATTTGTCTGTATTTGTTTATAATAAATAAGCATTTATATATATATGTGTGTGTTACATCAAATTAAAGCCCTTTCTGTCTTTTAAAAAACGATGTATAATATGTGTTGGTGCAATAAATTAGTAAAATGCAAATTGCAGTTGAACGCAAACAGCAAAAAATGCAAAAAATGCTGTTGTCATTAAGTGAAAGACAAGCTTTTGAAGCTCTGTCCTTAAGGGGTTAAAAGATGTCATGGAACCTTAATATCATCAACAAAATGTATCAACACTGATTATATTAATGTAAAGGACCCAGTAAGGCAAGAATGTCAAACTCAAAGGCTAACATGAGCCAAACAAACAACATTTAAATTTATGTGGGCTGCAAAAAAAACAACAACTTCAGTTTTCATAGAAAGGTAGGTTTATTTAGAAAAGTACAGTATAAAAAAAAGTCGCCTAACTGACACTGGACATCCTTATGCTCGTAGGGCTTCAAAGTAAACAAAAGAGCAAATTTATTTTAAGGAGACGTGCATTTGCATATAACTAATGTTTCAGTCCAACTACCTTAACATATTAAGAAATGTTTGTTAATTGGACTTAAGTGGTGAATGTATGCTGTTGAACATCTGTAAAAAACAAATGATGTTATCCTGTTGGTTTTGAAGTCCTGTGAGTGTGTTCTTCATTTTGACTGAGATCATCAAACTTGATGATCTCAGCCAATCCAATGCTTTCCCATAAGAAATGCTACGTGGCTGATTGGCTCAGAGAAACATTGGATTGGCTAAGATGGTCACTTCTGAATATTTCAGCCAAAGAGGCAGATATGGTGCGGGGCCAGCACCAGTGGACCCGCATAGCAAAGAAATAAAGGTGAGTTTTCTACTTATTTAAGGGGTCAAGAATATATATTTGTATTTCTGACCCTATAATGTTCCTTTAAATATCCCAGAATACAACAGGGAAAAAAAGCAGAACCAAATTTCTGTGAATTTACTGTGCACGAATGTTGCTGGGACTATCTTGTTTCGGTTATTTTAACATCTCAGTAACAAAACCTACCTCTCTAATACCATGTATTTTTTGTTAAACCATGGAGAAATTTAAGACAAGTTTTGCAGTAATATTTTTTATGCATTTTTCACACGCATTACATTTTGCCTATGAATTTTGACAGCCTTTTTTGCTACTCCAGCAAAAACAAAAACAAAATAAATGTGTTCTTGTAAAATCCTTCATGCTCAACAATACCTTAAAAGGACACCATAGTCATCAAAATAACGTGATCTTAATGAGGCAGTTTTGGTGTATCAAACATACCCCTGCTGTCTCACTGCTCAATTCTGACATTCAGAAGTTAAATCGCTTTGTTTATGCAGCCTTAGTCACACCTCCCTGCATGTGACTTACACTGCCTTCCTAAACACTTCCTGTTAAGTGTCATCTAATATTTACACTTCCTTTATTACAAATCTTGTTTAAATTTAGAATGTCTTATCTCCTGTTTGGTTAATAGCTTGCTAGACCATACAGGAGCCCCTGTGTGTGATTAAAGTTCAATTTACAGAGTAGGAGATACACACTATTGAAGTAAATTACATCTGATTGAAAATAAAATCATTTTTTTTTCATGTAGGCTGTGTCAGTCACAGCCAGGGGAGGTGTGGCTATGGCTGCATAAACAGAAAGAAAAATGATCTAACTGCTAAATGGCAGATAATTAAACAGTGTGCCTCCAGGGGCATGATCTATAGATCAAAAGGGCTTCAATAAGCAAAAGTTGTTTTGGTGACTATAGTGTACTTATAGTGTGTATAGTGTACTTTTTGGTGAAATAACCTGTCCAATTTATGTATATCTCTAATTTTTTTAAACTTTAATTTGCTTTGATGGTCCCATGCTTGCTAAGACATTTGTGTGAGATCTGACAGGTTGAGCTAACTGTTGTGGATTAAATGTTTCATTATGCTCAGTCAGACAAAACACGGTCTGGTCATAATGGGAATTCTGCAATAGCTGGGGATCTAACAATTTGAGAATATGTAGGGGTAGAGGCAGAAGCAGCAATTCACTAATGGGAGCTGTTTGTTTGTACCAGCCCTGCAAATATTAGAGTAATGTCTCATTCCCTTCTTTTTTAATCTTCTTGTTCATTGCTAAAATCATCCTTTCCCCTTATTAATTTTGTTGTAACACAATCAATTCTTGTAAATAATCACAAGCAGTCAATAAATACCCCAGTCAATACAGCTTAATATTTAAAGTACGGTAGTTTTGCAAGGGGGTTCTCTTCTTAGGAATGTATGTATTTCAGGGAGGTATTTTTGGGAGCACATTTGGCTTATAACCCATACCGTGTATATTTTGTGAAAAATCTGTTTTGTTTAGGTTATATGAGTCGGTCATATATGTGCTAAAAAAATGTATGGTTGCTAATTAAAAAAAAGTGAGACACTTTTTAACAAAAAATAAAGTACCAATATTGTCCAGAGCTCTACTCACTTTTCTCTGTAGAATGCTCATGTTTAATGCTGAGTTCATCTTCTCACCGCCACATTCCTCCCAGACCTAAATGTCACAGGTCCGAAATTGGGAGAAAGTAGAGGTGGGGCTTGTGATTGTACAATTGGCACAATTAGTGTAATCCTGATGCGCATGCATGCCACCATAACATTTTGCCCTGTAGAACAGCCTATCGTGGCTGCCTTTAGTCCGAATGCTGTGGAAATGTTAATTTATGGGTTTAATTGATCTGTATTTCAATCCAAGTACGGCACAATTTTACACTGTGTTCCTGACACTGACAGAGCCATTGTCTGGTGATCGGGAGGTCTGGAGTGGCATCATGGCATAAGCCTAAACCCTTCTATCATAGACTCTAGGGGGCAGATCTGTATAACTAAAGTGTTGCACAGACCTGCTTCTATAAGCAGTCTGAGTGTATATAGAACATGCCTCTGAAGTCTTACTGCTTAATTCTATGCTACTTAGGAGTTATATCACTTTTGTTTCTTTTTATGCAGCCATGGTCACACAGCCTGCATGAAAAAAAAAAAATAGTTTTATTTTAATCAGATGTTACCTTGCTTTAAAAGTTTTTATCTCCTCCTCTGTAAATTGAACTTTAATTACACACAGAAGGCTAGTCTAGAAGGCTATTAGAGGAGATAAGACATTCTAGATTAAACAGACCGTGCAATGCAGGAACCTAGACTATCTTTGCAGGAAGTGTTCAGGAGGGCTGTGCAAGTCAAATGCAGGAACCAGAACCTAGAATGGAGGCACATGTCTTTAAATCAGGATAGTCTCATCTGATCTAGTACTGTTCGGAGTTATGCACAAACGAAATGTCACCTTCTTCCATAGGACTGGCCACGGTACACATAGAGCTGCAAGAAAAGCCAATGTAAATATGAAATCTCATGGAATTTGTTATATTGCCTGGAGTTTCCGGGTACTTTTCCAACATTCTGTGTGAAAACATTTTGAGCAGTTTAAGGTGACACTATAGGCATCCAGACTACTTCATCTCAGTAGTCTGGATGCTGTGTCCCTGTACTGTGGTGGAATCTCGGTAAAAATAAATTTAGTAGGCCGAGATTACCACGTGGCATGTGTACGTGCATATGCTGACGTATCGATCAGTTGGTTGCACGAGGCAAGATACGATCAGTAGTGTACGGAGCATGTGCAAGAATACAGGATGTAGTATTCCCCTCCTCCATTGTGCTGGACAAGCCATGCGGTCAAGCAGGAAGTTAATTCTTATTTGTAATGATTGGTCAAGAGAATGTGCGGGTGGAGCTTAATATGGGAGGAGTTATGTGCCTATATAGGGAGCCTGCACTATTGTTCAGGGCTCAGAACTTGCTGTATTTTTGGTGACATTAGTCCCTCTGAGTCCCGATCGGTGATCCAATAAAGAATCTCTTCCTTCCTGAAGAAACCTGTGTCCATCCCTCTGTGCTTTGCTTCCGTCAGTTTCTCCGGTATCATTTGGTGCATTGGCCGGGAAGCTCATCGTTCAACGGTAGCTGAGAGGCAGAGGCGTGAGACGGTCTATCTTTGCCCACGTTCTCTACGGCTGCACCCCTGAACTTCTGCGTGGACCTCCCTTCGTCTCGGCGCCACTGGTCTGTTGTCCAGGAGATCATCGGCCTCTACGTAAGAAGTGCTGGGGTGTCCCCGTCGATGAGTGTGAACTCAGGTTCAGGAACGAGGAGGTAAGACAACTGCTGTTTTAGACGGCAGACCCACTAGGGGTATACCGATTGTGCGGTAGGCCCAAAAGGGGTTTAAATCTGTGTATGGAATCTGCCCCCTCTGTCGGAGGGAAGGAGCGAAGGCGCACCGCTCGATCGAACGCTCTTTAGTAAGACCGTTTGATCTGGTTAGTCAGGCGGGGTCCTGTGTAAATAGCCCTAGCCGGACACCGGTGTCTTGTCTAGACTAGCGTTCTAGGGTGTATATTACGTTCGCTAGGTCGGAGGGACCGGGAGACTAAGCGGCGCCTGTGTAAATTCGGTTCGCTAGCTCTCAACCTATCTTGGCTAAGTGGGAAGGCGTGTAAATTTGGAACCCACTAGACTTTTGATAGAGTAAATAGACTAGAAGGGCAATTTTGTAAATTTCGCCCTCTAGTTCGCTATATGTGGTGTTTGGGCAGTGTGGCTAACCAAAACGGGTGTATATAGTTTTAGGTAGTCCATTCAAGGTACTGGCCAATAGTTTAGTTGGGATTGTAAATGTGTTAAAGATTGTTAGTAAAGTGTATATCTTGTTAGATAGCGCGAGCTCAGCCGTCTAGCGAGAGTGTTAATAGTGTGTTGCTGTATCATAGTGCACGGTACCATAACCCTGTATATTTACTGACACTGTATATAAGTACTAATCATTGTCGTCTATTGCATGTTTAACACCGTAACCACTAATAATTGTATTGTGACCTTAAATTGTGCTTTGACCTATGCTAACCGTACTGTAACCGATACTAGTAAAAGGCGATGTTACTGGGGTGTGTTATAGACGGGTAATTCATATATAGAGAATTATAGCGTGGGTGACTGTATAGTTTCGCCAAAGGGCATAATATTGATTATTTAGTGACTGGTGTAACAGCTGTGTGTGTACGGGAATTCCCTGAGTGATTATTGTGTTATTGTGTACGTTTCACTCGGTAACTGTACCACGTGGTGCTGTTGCCAGAGGAAACGGGTGTGACTGTTGAATAAGAACGCGTGCATAGTATTCGTTGTCAACGACGTTCCATTGATAAGTATGGGCGCGTCAGAGTCAACGATTTCGGATCCCTTAGGTTGTATGGTAAAGAATTTTAAAAAGGGATTCAAAACATGTGATTTTGGGGTTAAAATGTCTCCTGTACGTTTGGTCACTTTGTGCACTAGGGAGTGGCCTATTTTGGTTGCGGCATGGCCGCCGCGTGGCAGTTTGGATCCAACCCTGGTACAGCGTGTACACGTGGCTGTGTCAGGTAGGCCTGAACTTTACGGACAGTTTCCATACATTGATTGTTGGGGGCAGGCCGTAAACGACTCGCCAAAATGGATCCGGATATGCCACGAGGAGCAATGTCGCCTCATGGTGGCCAGGACTTGTTTGTCCACTAGGACTGGTGTTAGGCCCATTTTGGACACGCCCCCTGAGTCCGAGATCCCTTTGCCGCCTCCTTACTTTCCTTTAAGAGGAAGTGACGCGAATGCAGGAAGCTCTGCACCCCTTCCCCTATTGCCCCCATCCACTTCCGCTTCCTCCTCCAGTACAGAATCCACCCCCCCTCGTATTAAAACTCCCCTTCCGGAACCAGGACCAACCCCCATTAGATCTGAATATCCTGATTTGGCGCCACTTCAAACTTCCGGTCAAGCTTCTTCTAGCTCGGCTCGGAGTATACTATTCACTAACTTTTCCCAAAATCAAGTTCCCACATCCTCATGCCCTATTACCTCTCGACCGGAACCTTTAACTGACGCCCCTCCACGTAGCCCCATACTAACCCGACAACTGACCGGTACCCAACAATTAAAACATTATCAGATGCCTCTTCGTCTGAATCCTGGGTCAGCCTATATCGATGCCGCAGGTCAAATGGCACATGCTGACCCAGTCTTCGTATATGTCCCGTTCACGACTACCGATCTCTTGAATTGGAAGACCCACAATTCCTCGTACACTGAGAAACCACAAGCTATGACCGATCTGTTCACCTCGATAGTTCAGACACATAACCCGACATGGGCTGATTGCCAGCAGTTATTAATGACATTGTTCAATAATGAGGAAAGGACAAGGATTAACCAAGCGGCCATTAAGGCGCTAGAGGAGAGAGCCCGTGCTTTAAATCAAGCCAATCCGGCAGCATGGGCCGCAACACATTACCCTAACACCGATCCTGACTGGAATGTAAATGGCGCAGATATGGCTCAACTTAAAGCCTATAGAGATGCTATAATTGCTGGCATGAAAGCCGGAGGGAAGAAAGCTATTAACATGTCGAAGACAGTTGAGGTGATTCAGAAAAGTGATGAAGCGCCCAGTGTCTTTTATGACCGATTATTGGAGGCATACCGCTTGTATACCCCCTTTAATCCGGAAGACGCTGATAATTCCCGAATGGTAAACTCCGCCTTTGTCAGCCAAGCTTACGGAGATATTAAGCGCAAGCTACAGAAATTAGAAGGGTTTGCAGGTATGTCTATCACCCAACTAATGGAGGTAGCGAACAAAGTATATATGAATAGGGAAACAGAAAGTAAGAAAGAGGAAGAGCGCAAGATGCGTAGAAAGGCAGATATGCTAGCGGTAGCGATCGCAGGCGTAGATAGACGGGGCCCAGATAGAGGCGATGGTAGATGGAATAGGGAGCCTTTGAGTAGGAATCAGTGCGCGTACTGTAAGGAAGAAGGGCATTGGAGGAACGAGTGTCCGCAAAGAGAGCAGTATGAGAGAGACTTACCCAGGGCAGGTTACGGAAACTTTAGAGGCAGAGCGAGAGGTAGAGGAGGCCCCGGAGGGAGTAATGGTAATAGAGGGAGTAATGGGAACAGAGGAAGTGTAAGGGAAGATAGGTACTATCCAGCAGCGCAAAGGTCCCGCGATAGAGAAGGTAGGGACTTTGTGGGATTGGCTGACACGGTCATGGAGGACTATTGATACCGACCGGGCTCCATCCCCCTTGGTCGAGCGGAGCCTATGGTCGATGTATCAATAGGGGGAAAAAGGAGTGCGTTTATGATCGACACTGGTGCTGAACATTCGGTGGTGACTAATCAAGTTGCTCCTCCATCTGGAAGAACTATTACTGTAATAGGAGCAACTGGAAGAAGTGCTGAAAAACCGGTTCTTAAAAGTCGACTCTGTACATTGGGAGGCCACGTAGTAAAACATCAATTCCTTTATATGCCTGAGTGTCCAGTCCAATTGCTGGGACGTGATATGCTATCCAAATTACAAGCGCAGATTACGTTCCTACCAAATGGAACAACATCCTTAAAGTTTAATGGACCCTCAGGTATTATGACATTGTCCGTACCAAAGGAAGAAGAGTGGCGACTTTATACAGTGTTGACTAGCCAAAACCCGAGGAGTGATGAATCCTTATTTAACATACCAGGAGTTTGGGCAGAGAACAACCCACCAGGACTGGCCCGCAATATTCCACCTATTAAAATCGAACTAAAACTTGGGGTTTATCCAGTAAGCCTGAGACAATATCATATTCCGCAGAAGGCTAAGAAGAACATCCAATCTTATCTGGATAAGTTCATACGGTATGGTATCCTAAAATTCTGTACTTCCCCCTGGAACACCCCATTGCTGCCTGTTCAAAAGCCCGGTACAGATGAGTATCGACCTGTGCAGGACTTGAGAGCAGTCAATGATGCGGTTGTTAGTATACATCCAGTCGTGCCCAATCCATATAACCTGCTTGCTTTAATTCCGGGCGGGGCTACTTACTTTACAGTCTTAGATCTCAAAGATGCCTTCTTTTGCCTCCGAATTGCCGCAGAAAGCCAATGTATCTTCGCTTTCCAATGGGAAAATGCTGTAACGGGCTCGAAACGCCAAATGACCTGGACAAGATTGCCCCAGGGGTTTAAAAATTCACCTACCCTATTTGGTTCAGCTCTAAGTCAAGATCTACTAGATTTCGAGTCTATCCCAGGAGAGTGTGTATTATTACAATATGTAGATGACTTGTTGATAGCAGCAGTTACAAAGGAAGTATGTCAGCAAGCAACGCACGATCTACTACACATTCTCTGGAAGGCAGGATACAAGGTGTCAAGAAGGAAGGCTCAGTTGTGTTTGCCAACTGTCAAATATCTGGGATTCCATATCTCTGAAGGTCAAAGAATTATGGGGCCAGAGAGAAAAGAAGCTGTGTGCCAAATACCGATACCCAGGAATAGAAGACAAGTGCGAGAATTCTTGGGGAATTCTGTAGGATATGGATTCCCAGCTACGCGATACTGGCAAAACCTCTGTATGCAGCTATCAAAGGTACAGAGCACGACCCCTTCTTATGGACTCAAGAACAGCAAACGGCATTCGAAGATGTGAAGAGGGCTTTGATGAGTGCCCCAGCATTAGGTCTACCTGACCACACACGGCCATTCTACCTGTATGTACATGAGCAAAGAAGAATGGCTGTGGGAGTATTGACACAGTACTTGGGATCATGGCAAAGACCTGTTGCCTACATGTCTAAGCAACTGGATGCAGTGGCCAGCGGACTTCCACCTTGTCTAAGAGCTGTAGCTGCAGCCGCCCTGCTAGTAGCTGAAGCCGATAAACTCACTCTGGGTCAAGAACTTTATGTACGAGTTCCACATGCAGTACAGACGTTGTTGGATTACAAAGGAAATCATTGGTTTAGTAACAGCCGTATGACCAAGTATCAAGCAATGTTGTGTGAAAACCCAAGAGTGCATTTAGAGACTGTAAATACCTTAAATCCAGCTACCCTTTTGCCACAACCTACTGAAAGTCAACATGATTGTTTGGAAGTAATGGATGAAGTATTTTCAAGTAGACCAGATCTTCGTGATTTTCCCATCCAGAACCCTGATGTTCAATATTACACCGACGGCAGTAGTTATGTAAAAGAAGGGATCCGCTATGCAGGATATGCAGTAACAACGATAGACAAGGTGATAGAAGCTCGGCCACTGGCAAAAGGAACATCAGCACAAAAGGCAGAATTGATAGCACTGACACGAGCGTTACAATTGGCTGAAGGTTTAAGAGTGAACATCTACACGGACTCCAAGTATGCGTTTTTAACCACTCATGCCCACGGAGCTTTGTATAAAGAAAGAGGACTATTGAATTCAGAAGGCAAAGAAATCAAATACGCAGCTGAGATCCTACAACTATTGGAAGCAGTGTGGGAGCCGAAAGAAGTCGGTATTATACATTGTCGGGCGCATCTGAGAGGAGATGGTGATGTAACCAAAGGGAATCGGATGGCAGATAGTGCAGCTAAGCGTGCTGCTGAATCAGGAAGACAGGAATATGTGGGGCATATAGCTGCTCTTATACCAACTCCACTGTCTCAATGGACTCCAATTTATACAGCTCAAGAAGAGGAGTGGTTAAGGACTGAACCTGGAAAGTATTTGGAGAACAAATGGTATCAGTTAGAAGATGGAAGAATAGTTATTCCAGCATCACTAGCGGTAGAAATTGTCCAAAACTATCATAACGGGACACATTCTGGGAGAGACAGTACAGAAGAATCTCTCAGAAAACATTTCTACATACCAAGATTGTCCAACTTGACTCAGGCCATTGTACGTAGATGTGTAACGTGTGCTAAAAATAATGCAAGACAAGGACCAGTAAAGCCACCAGGAGTCCAGTTTATGGGGGGACTTCCCATGTCCGATTTACAAATTGACTATACAGTGATGCCTAAATCGGGTGGACATCGCTACCTGCTGGTAGTGGTGTGCACCTATTCAGGCTGGGTAGAAGCATGTCCTACTCGTACAGAGAAAGCAGGAGAAGTCGTGAGATTCCTGCTACAAGAAATAATACCCCGATATGGACTACCCTGCTCTATAGGATCGGACAATGGTCCAGCTTTTGTTCATCAGTGCCTACAACAATTGACTCATATGCTTGGTATAAAGTGGAGGCTTCATACGGCATATAGACCCCAGAGTTCTGGTAAGGTAGAGAGAATGAATAGAACTATTAAGAATCAGTTGGCTAAAATGTGTCAGGAAACCCAACTTAAGTGGAACGTTCTCTTGCCCATAGCTCTATTGCGAATCCGTAGTACACCTACCAGAAGGATGGGCCTCTCTCCTTTTGAAATCATGTACGGGCGACCACCTCCCGTGCTTGGTAACTTAAGGGGGGATTTGAGTCAGTTGGGAGAAGGAATTACCCGGCAGCAGGTTGTAGAGTTGGGTAAGACTATGGAGGAGGTACAGAAATGGGTACAAGATAGATTACCTGTGAATATTTATCCCCAATTCATAGTTACCACCCAGGCGACCAAGTGTGGATTAAAGAGTGGAATAATGTGCCGTTAGGGCCCAAGTGGAGAGGTCCTTATGTTGTTCTTCTGTCTACCCCTACAGCGATAAAAGTAGCCGAAGTGGCTCCGTGGATACATCACTCCAGGGTTAAACCAGCAGCAGCCGATTCCTGGCAAGTTACAGCAAATCCAGAGAATCCCTGCAAGATCCGGTTAAAACGCACGACTCAGTCGGAGTGACGAGGAACCTTGTAGATTACAAATTTTATTGTTTCAGAGACTTGGTAAGTGAGTGAGAAGGCCATAATAAAGCCTGTCCACTCACCAACGAGTGTATAAGTCAGGGAAAGTCTTGAGGGGACCCCTGTGAAGACGAGCAGAACTCCATTCCCTGCAGTCCTTACATCCTGGAAGCTGAGGTGCCTTCACACGGACGAAGACTGAGGATGACGACGAAAGATGTATTTTTAATAATGTTTATTTATGTGTATTTTTATATTCAGGAAGGTAGAGGTACCAACACTCCTAGCTGTGAGGTATGCATTAAGACTACAAGAACAGGTAACCATATATCCCAGACCCTAATTTGGCATTCGCAATATGAGTGTAAAGGAGATGTATCAAGATGTAGATACTTAAATATAGAATATAGTGTGTGTCATTTAGGAGTAGGAGAACCTAAGTGCTTCAGTCCTGAGTATCAACCCCGTACAATTTGGTTGACTCTCAGAAATGGAGATTCTCAGGGGACCCTAATTAATAAGACGGTATTAAAATCCGTATATTCTTCAGGTGCTCTGCTATTTGATGCGTGTAAAGCAATATCAAGTGGTAGAAAGCCGTGGAATGTATGTGGGGATCTTAGATGGGAGAGGACGTATGGGTCTAACGATAAATATATTTGTCCCAGTAGTAAAAATAAATATGTAAGTCCAAGATGCCCAAATAGAGATTATAACTTCTGCCCATATTGGTCTTGTGTGGGGTGGGCGACTTGGGGACAGACAGCAGACAAGGACATGATTGTGACTAAGTTGCCTACTAATCCATATTGTAAGTCTATGGAATGCAATCCAATCCATATACTTATAAATAACCCTGACAAGTTCTTAGATAAATATGGTAATTTATTTGGGTTTCAAATATATGGGACGGGTTTAGACCCTGGGACAATATTGTTTATAGGGATAGAGACTGATACGGTAACCTCCCAAACTCATCAAGTATACCATTCCTTTTATGAAGAGATGAGCATAGATAATAAGATCCCCCATAATGCTAAAAACTTGTTCATTGATTTAGCCGAGAGTATTGCCGGTAGTCTTAATGTTACCAACTGCTATGTGTGTGGAGGTACTAACATGGGAGACCAATGGCCTTGGGAAGCAAAGGAGGTAATGTCCGGTTCTGAGGCAGTTGACCAATTAATATCTACACAAGCCGACTATCATATGAGTGTTAGAGGTAAATCTGAGTGGAGATTGAAGACCTCCATCATAGGTTATGTTTGCATAGCGAGGAAAGGAATGATGTATAATACTTCTGTAGGAGAATTAACTTGTCTAGGGCAAAAAGCTTATGATGATGATACAAAGAATACAACTTGGTGGTCGGCTTCAAATGTCTCAGAACCATCTAACCCGTTTGCAAGATATGCCAATTTAAAGGACGTATGGTTTGATCTATCCATCACATCTAACTGGAGAGCCCCAGCGAATTTGTACTGGATCTGTGGTAAGAAGGCCTATTCGGAGTTACCACAGGACTGGGAAGGGGCATGTGTGTTGGGTATGTTAAAACCATCCTTCTTCTTGTTGCCTATTGAAACAGGTGAGACTTTAGGTGTTAAAGTGTATGATGTGAATCATAGGAAGAAAAGGGGACCCATAGAGATAGGTGCCTGGGAAGATAATGAATGGCCTCCCCAGCGTATTATAGATTATTATGGGCCAGCCACGTGGGCAGAGGATGGTACCTTTGGTTATAGAACCCCTATTTATATGCTCAACCGCATTATAAGGTTACAGGCGGTGGTTGAGATCATTACTAACGAGACATCACAAGCGCTCAATCTTCTAGCGAAGCATAATACCAGGATGAGGACAGCAGTTTACCAAAATAGATTAGCCTTGGATTATCTTTTGGCAGTAGAGGGAGGTGTATGTGGGAAGTTTAACCTGAGCAATTGCTGTCTTCAAATAGATGACGAAGGGCAAGCAATAGCTGAGCTTACTAGCCATATGGTTAAACTAGCGCATGTGCCTACTCAGGTATGGAAAGGGTACAATCCAAGTAGTTGGTTTGGTAGCTGGTATGAGTGGTTTGGAGGGCTTAAGGCAGTGGTAGGTGGAGTCCTACTGATTTTAATGTTGTGTCTACTCCTGCCGTGTCTTATACCCTTAGTAGTTAGGTCTGTGCAAAGCCTGATAGAAAATATAGCAGAGAGGAAGGCTGCTGCACAGATAATGGCAATTTATAAATATAAGGCTCTAGATCAGGGAGAACCAATGCAGGAAGACGAGTGTTGAAGATTCACATCGTAGGATAAGTCTGGTCTGGTTCAAAGGTAACTTGTGGTGTATGCAAACCAAGGTTAAGTGATGCCTCAAGTAATTGTAAAATATCAAGAGGCATCAAAGGGGGGAATGTGGTGGAATCTCGGTAAAAATAAATTTAGTAGGCCGAGATTACCACGTGGCATGTGTACGTGCATATGCTGACGTATCGATCAGTTGGTTGCACGAGGCAAGATACGATCAGTAGTGTACGGAGCATGTGCAAGAATACAGGATGTAGTATTCCCCTCCTCCATTGTGCTGGACAAGCCATGCGGTCAAGCAGGAAGTTAATTCTTATTTGTAATGATTGGTCAAGAGAATGTGCGGGTGGAGCTTAATATGGGAGGAGTTATGTGCCTATATAGGGAGCCTGCACTATTGTTCAGGGCTCAGAACTTGCTGTATTTTTGGTGACATTAGTCCCTCTGAGTCCCGATCGGTGATCCAATAAAGAATCTCTTCCTTCCTGAAGAAACCTGTGTCCATCCCTCTGTGCTTTGCTTCCGTCAGTTTCTCCGGTATCAGTACCACTTAGTACTGGAATGTAAACAATTGCAGTTTTAGAGAAACATTAGGTTCCCCCTTGGCACTGACATCGACGGAGGTGGAGGTGGCGCTGGAATAAGGTGGGTGAAAGAAAGGGCTATTTAACCTATTCACTTCGTGGATAAGGGAACACTTTAGTGTTACTTTTAATTCAGCTTTGTATTTCTAACACTTTAGTATTCCTTTTGCAATAAATAAGGGCCCCTGAAGGTTTGGCTAACACAGAGATTACACACTTCCTTCTAGCCATAACCATTCATACCAATGGGTGCTCTGATAGGCTGCAAGTGGTCAGCTGACACTCTCCAATTGAAGATTATACTAGCGTAGTGTATTAATAATTTTAATTTTAATAATGACAGGAGGCGAGTACTTTGCATTAACTTTCTTTACTAATGCCATAGCAGCAAAGAAAAAACTGTTAATAAAGAACCAATCAGAACACAGTCAGAGTGTATATAAGGGAAAGCCTATCCAGAGCACTTCCTCTTTACAAATGCGACATCACAAGTTCATAACAAAACGAGAAACTTTGTACAAAATCCAAATTCAGCCTTGAAAACGAAAAGGGTAATCAAATTTCTATCCATAGACGGGTTAAGCTGAAAGAAAAGGAAACTAGTTTCAATTATATGGAACCAACCGTATGAACATAGAGCAGTGAGCATACGTAATCAGATATAAATATAACTAAAATGATTTAACGTTATCAGCTGAGAACATAACTATAATATACCCACATGCAAGAATTAAAATTCCTATACGATCATATATCTCATACATGTAAAGTATACCATAAGGTACAACAAACCCCAAGAGTCCTGTAACCCTATAACTTACCTCATACATGGGTACTGACAAACAACAAAGGGGGGGGGGGGATATTTGCCCCCATCATCATTAAGATTATTAATACACTACGCTAATATAATCTTCAATTTTACCACATGACAGGAGGCTTCATATTTTGGCCAGGAGGCTTTAATTGTAATGCTTAGTAAGCAGAGAAAACGCAGCGTTGGACGATGGACAGAAGTAGAATGTCCTGAATGTGAATTTGCGTTACCAGTCCACCGCTTGTTAGATATCTGAAAGTGACACACCCGCCATAAAACCGATGATGCTGCAGCTCCGCGAACAGAGTGGGCCCCGAAAAATGGGTTAATCCCGGCCAATGTAAGGAGCCATCTAATCCATCTAGACAGAGTGATGACTGAAACCGGACCGTGAGGACTGGCGTATGAAACCAGTCTCCGTTGCCTTCACATATGCCCTCAATGCTGTTCCCACGCAAAATTGAGGGTCCAAGGCAAAGAATGGTTAGAAGACCGACAACGAATCCGACTTAGTTGTGAAATACGGAATGTGACTCCCTCAGGAGAGATCGAAAAAAAAGCATCCACGTCGAAAGCGCGCACATCCAAGACTCAGTGGAACAAGACAAGACACGGTAGAAAGGTACATTTGGCAATCAATTGTCGTAAGGACAGAAGTTCGTTAGGTGACCATTCTCTCAAGAACCGAAGCACTACATGCACATCCCACAGATGTTGGTATTTGGAAGCTGGAGGACGTCTAAGTCTAATGCCTCGTAAATCAGGGAGTCTTGACCGACTGCCCTCCCTTGGACCTGTATGTGGGCTGCCGATATAGCGGACCTGATGACGTTGGTGGCCACAAACGGCCAGTTCCTGCGCTAACCACCGAATGCTGATGTACAGGAATAGATGCGACCTGAAAAAAACGCGAACGGCCCGTTCTTGTCAATCTGCACGAATCAAAAGAATTCCCTGCCCAAACGCATTGAAATCAATGCAAACGGCGCGGGAAACTCAAGGAAAGTGGCGAAAATAGCCACAGTGGAGGGTGGTTAGGCTGCCTCAGGGAAGAGAGGGCCTGGGGAGAGAAGGGACAGAATGCCTACAAGAAAAGAGAAATACATAGACCCAAGAGAGATGTGGGGATAAAGGATAGCCCCCCGTCACCTCCACCGGAAGGAGATATAATAATCCCATACAGTAGATACAGTTTAAAACATAAACAGTGAACCAGTACTCTGACCTGACTTGTAATAGAGCAGCAAAGAAAGAGGAAGTTATTTGGATATGCTTTCCCTTATATACACTCTGACTGTGTTTTGATTGGTTCTTTATTTCAACTGTTTTTTTGTTTGTTGCTGTGGAGTTAGTAAAGAAAGTGAATGCAAAATATGAAGCCTACTTTCATGCAGTAAAATTACAGCCACCCATTGTTGCTCAGGCTAATGCTTCCTTGCTACTGTAAGCAGCACATAAAGGATGGACAACTGGGGGTTTTGTTTAGTGTTAAAACGGCACTGTCATCACCGGGGGGGAAAAAGGATTATTTCATAAAGATACAAACTTTATGAAATACTCATATTGACTGAGCTGAAATTTTATTGAAATTTCAACCAAGTCAATACTTTGACAAAAAAGGGACAACTTTGCCTCAGTATTTCTCCTACGCCTGACACTTCTAGATACTGGGTGGAACTAGCCCCATCTAGAAGTGTCAATTCCCCAAGCGTCATCGGTGATTGCGGCAGGGCATTGGCTTTATCCATAGACCTCAATGCTGCACTCTAAAGCAATGCTCTGCACTCTCGAGCAGTGATGTCGGGTACAGGTGCTGATGCGCAAGGGAGAAGAGAACTCGTAGGAAGAAAAAAGCAGTGCCCGTGAGGGACAGATTCAGGCAAGTGGTACTCTCTTTTGCCTGCCCGCCCCCGGCTCCCTGGCGGCAATGTCACCTTTGGTGACAATGCTGCTTTAACAGCTGAATGAAAGGATGGCACCATGGAACAGTGCCTACAGTGTCCCTTTAAGACTGAGCCAAGGAGTTTGTACTGCCCCTGAAAAAAATAAATGGGACAGTTGGTAACTATACAGTATGTTGTGCATTTTCTATTTGAGTAGTTGAGCACTTAAACAAATTAAGCAAAAGTGATTTATTAATGCATCTATTACACGCTAATATTACTAAGCTCAGTTTCTCCTCAGTGCTCTGGATTAGAAATTAGGGAAATGCTGCAGTAGTTATGCATTTAAGTCATGCTGCAAGATTTAATGCATCAAGCAATGCACATTTTAGTCAAAAATAGCAAAGAAATTCTTCCTTTAGTAAATAAACCCCACCTCAAATATGTATTGTTACAAACAGGCACAGGGTGACTGCCAGCACTGCCCATGTTTATTCGTATCAGTATGCTTGACAGTGTTGCCATCAGCAGTGTGTACAGGAAGCACCAGCCAGCCCCCAGCACCTCCAACCAGCTCTGAAGCATCCTCCTCCAGTAGGTGGGCAGGCCTGCGGGCATACACAGCACGTAAGACCTACGGGCCTTCCTTCCACGCATGGGGTAAGCCGGTACCCTGGCTGGATCTGCTGCATGCTGCCGGGAGGGGGGATTGGCACACGGCGGGCACTGCTGAACGTTCCACATTCAGAATGTCTGAGGCCATAGAACCCAGTGACACCCACCTGGCGCCAGAGGACATGAAAGGGTGGCAGAGTGTGGGCAGCCCAGAGTCCACGGAGGGTGACATGTTAAAGCATGTCCGAGACACCCTGACCTGGCAGAGGCCCCTCCGGACCCTGATCACCTTCATCTTCGCCAACTTCCTCTTCTGGTGAGTAGGATCCACAGTATCCCACCTGGCTAGGGGGTGAGGAGTGATGGCTCGTTGGGAATTAGAATATAGGCTGGTATATATTGGGTGGCACTTAACACTGTGAAAGCCAGAAGGTCAGTTTCTTTTTACATTGAAAGGATTAACTCCTGATAAGCCTGCTTGATTTTACGGTAGATAAAGGGTTAAAGATAAGATCATAATTAGGTGGTTTATAATAGCAGAGAAGGTGGAGCTATATGTGCATATGGTGTATAGTCATGGTTTGGCTCACCGTGCCATATCTCTCTCGCTCTCTCTCTCTCTATATAATGTACACTATAATGTAATATAAAAGCATGGCTAGCTGTGCTGCATTGCCATGCATTAATGACAACTGGGGTGGATCCATGTACTTTGCTGCCAGAGAAACATCTATTTAGCTGTTCCTGCACTATAATTCATGCAGAGTGGATGAGCTCATTGCCTTCATTATGCTTTATGTACTAGATCATACATGGCCATGACTAGCTTTTCTTATAAACTACCTTAATACAATGCAAATCTTGTGTAATCCAAATCAACTGCTTTTATGTCTTGAAATGTAAAGAGACAACAGAACAACAATAATAGAGAGACACCGAGAGACAGTGAGAAATATGTACATGAAATATATATAATTGTACTAAATGCTATTTTAACCAGGAGTAAACCTCTCCAGTCATAGCACACGATATTTTCTTAATAAAGTAACCAGCAATGTTTCTCTCAGTGAAATGTTGTGCTTGATGTCTTGTATCTTCCTCATTATGCCTGTCTGCAATACATTTGGTGCCAAAGTGATATAGAATTAAAAATAAAATGGACACATACTAAAATGATTGGGTGAGGAAGGATTTCTTTATTAACATACAAGTTTAGAGCTCAACTTGTGTGGTAGCTCTGACACTAGAAAATATGGTGATGAAAAATGTGGCAGGCCGGACTCGAACATTGCAATGTGGGCTTCCATTGTGAGAAATCTGAAACTAGCAGTTATACATCAGTCAAGGAATGAGTTTAGTATTCTGTATGTGATACCAATACAAATTCATAGAATACAGATACCGTTAACTCAAACCAGTACTTGGTTTCAAAAAGAAACAGAAAAGTAGGCTTCTTCACTAGACCTGTAATTGCAGAGAAATGAAGAGGGCCAATATAGAAAAATGGGAACATTATCCAGTTAGGCCACATTGCCTAAAATTGTTAAATTTCTGTTAAAATTCCTTTTGCAAGACCCCTTTATTGTTCCACGCCAAGTGTGCTGACAATCTATTTCTGTCAGGGATTTTCAGTAAGAGTGCCATTGTTGAATGGAAGTGTATATTTTAGACCAAATTCAAAAACTCACAAATTCAGGTAGCATGGCCTTAAATTTGCAATTTCTAGGTTTAATGAATAACCCTGGGGAAATTTAAAGACTTGTTCCCTATCATGGATGCTCCAAGTTTGAACAGACCAAAGCCAATCTTCTATAAATAGTAAAATATCTGGAAAATTCTAATTGCACCTACATTAAAGGGACACTATAATCACCTGAACAACTTTAGCTTAATTAAGCAGTTTTGGTGTGTAGAACATGCCCCTGCAGCCTCACTGCTCAGTCCTCTGCCATTTAGGAGTTAAATCACTTTGTTTATGAACCCTAGTCACACCTCCCTGCATGTGACTTGCACAGCCTTCCATAAACACTTCCTGTAAAGAGAGCTTTCTTTATTGCAAGTTCTGTTTAATTAAGATTTTCTTATCCCCTGCTATGTTAATAGCTTGCTAGACCCTGCAAGAGCCTCCTGTATGTGATTAAAGTTCAATCTAGAAATTGAGATACAATTATTTAAGGTAATATACATCTGTTTGAAAGTGAAACCAGTTTTTTTTCATGCAGGCTCTGTCAATCACAGCCAGGGGAGGTGTGGCTAGGGCTGCATAAACATAAACAAAGTGATTTAACTCCTAAATGACAGTGAATTGAGCAGTGAAATTGCAGGGGAATGATCTATACACTAAAACTGCTTTATTTAGCTAAAGTAATTTAGGTGACTATAGTGTTCCTTTAATATCACTGTAACAAAGACATCGAAATGACATGGTGACCATATCTCACATTTTACTTGGAAACATTCTGGAAAATGTATACATCAAGGGTGCAGGATTAATCTTTTAAAATCAAACAGTTAATCAGACAGCATACCATGGTCATTCCTGAACTCAGACTCCGCCATTAGACAAGGAGTCAGGTGATCCCTAGCCATGTAAGTGGTGTGATGGCTGAACCACAACGTAGATACGTTAAAGTAGGGATAATAATGAAATTCTGGCTTGTTTGTCAGTCTTGAGGGTATGAATGCAAAACGATGCCTTGGGTAACCAACACAAGTAGATTGGTAAATATATTATTTCAATTTTAGATGTATTCAATTCTCATTATTGATTCAGGACCCCTTATTTGTAATGAAAATTAAAAAAAAAAAGCAATTTAACTGACATGTAATGCAGCGCCAAGACTGTCCTCTCGACAGTCTCTTCTGACATAATTAATACTTATATCTTTGATTCAATCCATTGGTTCTCATACAGAAGTATTGGGGGCCTTCAGAGCTTTTAAGCTTTCAGCATCATCAGGCTGTGCTTGGTGACGCTGAAGAGGAAGACCTCCGAAATCTTCAATAATGAAGCACTTCTATTGACTGTCAGTTTCAGTCTAGAGGCATAGTTTAGCTAAAATGTTATGTTTTACATTGTAAGAAAAATATGAAATAATATATGCACCAAAACCTCTTCATTGTGGTTTCAAAATGTAAATATGTTTTACATTGTAAGGAAAAAAAGTATGTAATTTATGCACCAAAACCTCTTCATCGTGTTTTCAAAATATCAATGTGTTTTACATTGTGAGAAAAAAGGAAATAAATTGTGCACCAAAACCACTTCATTGGGGTTTTTAAAGTGTTTTTTAATGTGTCCAAAATAAAATAAATACACACTTGCAGACAATGTGCACATACATACATACATACATACATACATACATGCAAAAGACATCTTCTACACTTTGCATGTACATTGCTCAGAGAGGGCAAAGAGAGTAACCATTGGTTTGTTTTTTCTAATTAAACAGCAATACATTTATTTAAATTAATTGCAATAATTAAATATTATAAAATTTCTTCCAAGCAACAAAAAACTACTCCTGTGTATTCAATCATGCTAGGCTGTGGAATACATTATCATATTTTAAATACCCAGTTACTAATTGGTTTGTGTTTAAAATAATATTGCAAGGAAAGTACAAGTACAGGAGCCTCTCTAGGGTGAAAATTATGAAACCATAAAAATTTAAATTTTTATGGTTTATTGCATTTTTTTCCAGTACTTTAGATATAAGTAGTTAAATCATGTATGATTAACCTATGAACAATGTCAGATTTTGGTTACATGGATGAGCGGTCATGCTACTGAAATCTTGAATTGCTCGCAAGCTGAGCTGCAGGAAAAGCAGGTGATTTTTCTCCAGTGCCCTTGTTGGATCTGCTTGATATAGTCGGTAGGTGAGGCAGACATGTGACAATGTTAATTCCCATATCCAAAGAAACAAAAACATTACATCACGACTTGGCCTTACCACCATCTCCCCACAGAGACAATTCTTTTCCTCTCTCAGGATTAGCTGAAGGATTGTCTGCGTGGATCAGACATCTGACTAATATGTAGGACGGCGTGCAGATTTTATTTATTTTTTTCATTTAAAACCTCACAGGTTCTGCTGTAAGCCTTCTGGGGTTTTGCAAAATCCTGCTTTATTTCACTCCAGTGTCCGGACGAATATTACAGAACCTTATGCAATAGCAGAGTTATTCAATAAAATGTGAGTTTGCAAAGTGAATTTTTAATTTTAGGTTGAAATAGCTGAATTGAAAATCTAGCCGACCTTTTCTATTTTGGTCTGAGATTTCTCTTCAAACATTACTGTGAGTTTTTACTTTGTTAGAAATATATCTGTTTGGTTCTAGCATATCCAGGATTCAATCAAAGCCTGACCGTATATGGGCTGTGAGCCTATAATTTGCTAAGTGATGGCCTGTTCAATGCAGAACATCATAAGATATGTATACAGAGCAACTGGATATGCAGCGCAGCAGTAAACACTTGCAAGTATATACAATTCATTCTGATGCACTCTACTAACAGAGGTGTACAGTTAACATTGATGTGAGCCTGTTACATTATCTATTTGGGAACATCTATAACATGACAGTGACTTAAGATGCAAGTTCAGCTCTCAAATATTATCACAGGCGTTCATGAGTCTGCGCTGTCTTGTACATTTTCTTATCTTGTAAATTTGGCATTATGGTAAATGCAAGTTTCCTTTCTGTGTAATCTGCACACCCACCTCTGGAGAGGATGAAATGTACAAGTCCCCCATGCATGCATTTGTATGTGTAGATGCTGGTTGGCACAGTTACAGCGATTTGCCGCACATGCGCGATAGCCTCCATTGGATTGGTAGAGATCAACAAGTGTGATGATCTCAGTCTAGGGACGAGAGCATGAGTGCTTCCTGTAAGTTGCCAGGGGTCTCCTGGCCCCATAACAACTTCATTTAGGTGATATTGTTTTGGTGTCTGGAGTGCCCCTTTAAGATCAAAATAGCTGAACAGGAAAAATTCTCTAAGTTGTGCTTTTGGTTTGGCTACTCTGACCTTAAATTTGAAATTTACTTTGCATTAACTTTACATACTCCCTTTAGTTAATTACCCTGTATATGTCATTACTCCAAAATTATAGTTATAATTTTGCCTGAAGAAACCGCATGGTTTATAAAGTAGGCTCGCTAGGAGGACATATATTCTATGAAAGGCTCCCTCTTACAGTTTTTATTTGGTTCCTACACTGATGCCGGATTGTTTTAAATTATGCTCTACCCTTACAGTTCTACTTTTCAAGGCAGTGTTTTTTCTGGGTTAAAAAGCTTTAGATATACTAGATTAGCCCCTGCATTGTACATGGACATAATGTAAGAAGTACAAACAGTACTTGTCATTCATATTTAAGACAGAAAAATAGATTGAAGCCATTGGATACCTTTTTTAATATTTTAATGTTCTGTCTTTAGCTACATGGGAGGAGCTACTGTATTAGTGCTGCACTGGATAACTTGGCACAGCCCCATTTTTAGCTTATTAGAATGAGGCTTTACAACTATTTTGTTTTCATTGTAGTGTATTTAGAAATGACAAAGGCGGGATGATTCTTAGGGACATGTTGCCAATAATGTGTACGATAAAAATAATCAAATATGTGCTTAGAGAGTTTTACATTAGTAGGTTTATTATCTAATGTTCTTGGAAATGATGGTTTATGGCACTTTCACTGAAATATATTAACCTGCCTTAGTGCTACATTCTAGAAATATTGTCCCTAATCAGTTTCACACACAAAAATTAACTATTAATCATTGTTGAGACAACATGCTTTTCCATGTGATTGTATCGACCTGTATAATCCTGTGTTATTGATAGTCATATGCAGGTTTGTAGATTATCGGCTAACTGTCACCCAGTAAAACTTTACCTTAATCAGTAAAATAAAACTGCAGAACAATTGTTTTTTTTTTTTTTAATCGTTAAACAGGTTAACATTTACTTTTGAATATAATAATATTGGCACATTTCTACTTACCGTATATACTCGTGTATAAGTCGATCTCATGTATAAGTCGAGTGCAGTTTTGTGACCAACAATTGTGAAAAATGCTATGCCTCGTGGATAAGTCGAGGGTAAAACTTGGGGCTATGAAATTCTGTGATTTTTATAATTATATACACACACACTCATACAAACACACATTCTGCATTATATACACACACACACTCATACAAACACACACTCTGCATTATATACACAGACTCTGTGTATATAATGCAGAGTGTGTATATAATGAAGAGTGTGTGTTTGTGTAGTGTGTGTGAACTGGGTGGGGGGAGGGCATTTTTATTATTTGAATTTTTTTATTTTAATATTATTTTTTTTTAATTATTTGAATTTTTTTTTGTCCCCCCTCCCTGCTTGTTAACCTGTCAGGGAGGGGGGCTATCTTAATCCCTGGTGGTCCAGTGGCATGGGCTCTGAAGTGGGGGGGCCGGCAGGAAGCATTTACTTACCTTTCCTGCAGCTCCTGTCAGCTCCCTTCTCCTCCGTTCCGGTCAGCTCCACTGTAAGCCTCGCGGTCTGGTTGCCGCGCGGATCGTTGCCACGGCTCTGACGGCCGCGGCTCTCTAAGTTGCCATAATACAGACAGTGACTCGAGTATAAGTCGAGTGGGTGTTTTTAAGCACAAAAAATGTGCTGAAAAACTAGACTTATACTCGAGTATATACTGTACCTGTCTTTAGTGACTCAAATATATTTTCCAACATACTCCAAATCTTGTTATCCTAACTGGCTGCCCACTTTGTCAGTTTGGCTACAATAATATATGATGGAATTTTGCTCTTTAGAAAAGGATAGATTTTTAGAAACCATATATGAATATTTGGAATAGCAAAATATTGTATGTACAGAGACACCTATTAGTGGATAAAACACACTCAAGTGGGTAATAGATAAAAGCATCAACAATTACCCTAATCACTGATAGTACTGTAGACAAAGGACTCCTCTTGGTCCTCAAAGCAATATAGAAAAGTTACCAACAGGTAATCTACAACACAATAATAACAGAAAAGACATAGTGCAATATTGCAAAAAGATTTAAAAAAAAGGGTTGTGAAATAGAATAAGTTGAACTCACAAACCAAAATTGATTGTAGGCGTATCTTATTGTAGCAGCCTCAGGACATATGGAACATCATTTCATATAAGGAAAAGGAAATGATGTTCTATATGTCCTGAGGCTGCTACAAGAAGATTGCATAAATGAAACACCTACAATCAATTTTGGTTTGTGTGTGCAACTTATTCTATTTCACAACCCTTTATTTTTGTATCTTTTTGCAATATTGCACTATGTCGTTTCTGTTATTATTGTGTTGTAGGTTACCTGTTGGTATCTTTTCTAGAATATTTGGAATGTTGTAGAATGTTGCTCTATGAAGGGTTGAAAATGTTGACTCATCAGGGGTGATGATGTATACTAATCTTTTTTTTTTTTTGTGTTTCAGGTTTCTCGCCCTAATTCCCTGGAGAATGTATCATTTAGTGTCACTCATCCTGCTTGGCCTTGTGATGGTTCAAATTCTGAAGCATTTCATACTGTCCAGACCTAGAGGTAATTAGGGCACATTATTTTCAACTTTAAATTGTCCATGATGTCTTAAAGTGGCTCTGTCACCTCAAACTTACCTTTCTCCTATCCTTTCCTCTTCTCTTCCTCTTTCAAAACCTGTTCTCCTTTTCTTCATTTCTGATCTAGTTCTCTTTAAAACAGACAAAGTATGTCTTATGTATTTTCCTATACTTTGCAATCTTGACAACAGGTTGAGCTGAAGACAAGCTTCACTCACACTGGAGCTAAATATTAAATTGCCCTAATATAAATGTTTTAAGGGGACCTTGCTTGCATATTTAATATTAATTAACCACTATAGTGCCAGGAAAACATACTCGTTTTCCTGGCACTATAGTGCCCTGAGGGTGCCCCCACCCTCAGGGTCCCACTCCCGCCGGGCTCTGGAGAGAGGAAGGGGTTAAACACTTACCTTTCTCCAGCGCCGGGCGGGGAGCTGTACTCCTCCTCTCCTCCTTGCTCGCGGCGTCATCGGCTGAATGCGCATGCGCGGCAGGAGCCGCGCGCGCATTCAGCCGGTCGCATAGGAAAGCATTTACAATGCTTTCCTATGGACGCTTGCGTGCTCTCACTGTGATTTTCACAGTGAGAAGCACGCAAGCGCCTCTAGCGGCTGTCAATGAGACAGCCACTAAAGGCTCTGGAGGCTGGATTAACCCTCAGTATAAACATATGTTTATAAAAAAAAGGGTTAATCCTAGAGGGACCAGGCACCCAGACCACTTCATTAAGCTGAAGTGGTCTAGGTGCCTAGAGTGGTCCTTTAAATATTATCTTTAATACTTAGTGTTTATATAAAAATTGCAAGCTGATAATTGTAGCTGACGCTGTAAGTTCATAACTGCTTCCACATTAGCTGAGCACCAGAGGCAACGTGACGGCACCTGGGGGCACTATTTCCGTGTTAAACAGCTTGAAAGCGGCTTAACACTGGAAGGTAAGATGGCTCAAGGTTCACTGAGTAGTAGCAACTTTATAGATTTAAACATATATTTACTTGGGGTTTGTTTCCTGATCAGTGCAGATTGAACAAAAGTGCAGCTTTTATGCTGTGTATGGGTGTTATATTAGGTTATTCCCTAAACTGGGTATTGTGAAACATTAACCAGGACATTTCATATTTTGCCCAAGATGGCCAAATTGAAAAACAATTTAGACATATTTTAGACTATAATTTGAGTAAATCCCATTACTGTTTGCTACATTTCACAGTTTAGTAAATAACCCTATGTCTATTAGTTAGTAATTATAATAATTGATGCATTACTAACATTTATATGTCACTTTCTACAGTTTATATCTTGAATTTTCTTTCAGGTGCTCAGCTGTGGAGAAATATCAGTAAAAGGTAACTCACGATGGATTTGTCTATACATGCACTTCTTATAAGCAAAGAAAAGAGATATAAGCAAAGAAAAGTAGCCGACAGAGAGCTTAGTGTCTGTTACTCGAAAACAACTTTCCCACATTTCTTATTGTGCATTTGACAGGCTGCAGATTACTGCCCCTAGACTGCTCCAACTTTGTTAAAATCATCTTTCTATTTTCAAAATTCACTAATTAACATCAAAATGGAGTGCGTAACAAGAAAAGTGTCAGTGTCTGAAATTTGTGTAATAATCATTTTATGTATTGGAGGTATTTTGTAACTGGCGTTTGGGTAAAGTAAGAAGAAAGTGGAATCTGACTCTATTTTCTGTGTTCATAGATTTTAAAAAAATATCAATGTCCTGAAAAATGGCAACAAAGTGTTGAGAACATTTTAAGAATCCTATTACATAGTGATTTACTATAGACAGACTAGATTTTGGGGTAATTTTTCAGAGCCCTAGTAATGAGCATTCTCAGAGTCACATACCGTGGTGCTGACTTTTTTATATTTTTAAAGTTTTTTAATAGTTTTACCAAAGTGTCATAGGTTAGATCTTTACTTGAATGCACATGACTATAAGGGCCAGGAGTACAAAGCAGTATTCCTGGCACTATCGCTCCCTTTGCCTCTCCTCTCCCTCACACCCCCGACCCCAGTAAATAAAGGGTAAAAAAATCTACTTACCTTATCCCAGCGCTAATGTCCTTTGATGCTAATGCACATTCGCAGCAAATGCCGCGGGCCCATTAGACCTCCCCATAGGAAAGCATTGAATCAATGCTTTCCTATGGGGAATAAGCTGATGATGGATGTCTTCATGCAGAGCGTGAAGACGTCCAGCGTCAGATACCGGACCAAAGGTCCGTTTCAATTCAGGAAGCCTTCTATTGGCAGTCTGGTAGACAGCCACTGTAGGCAGACTTAGTGCTGCAAAGTTTCTTTGGAACTGCAATGTCATTGCAGCACTAAACGCAATAGGGACACTGCACCCAGACCACTTCAACTAGCTGAAGGGGTCTGGGTGCCTACAGTGTCAGTTTAAAATAGTTTTCTGTTGCTAGGAAAAATATGGGTTATCTTCGCCATGGTGACGGTATAATCTATATTTAAATAATGACAGGAGGTCAATATTTGCTTAAATTTCTTTACCGATACCACCCAGTAACAAGCAAGAGGTTAATAAACAGAAAGTAAACAAACTATCAGAAAAAAGAGCCATGGACATACATTCTTATTAGACTCCTCCCACCAGTGTAGGCTGGTCCATATGGGTATTTGGGGCAGCGCCCCACCAGTTTTTATGTGCAGTAGTTTAGAGGGGCGAGTGGTAAGAAATATGGAAAAACATTTGGGCCTCTTTTATTCTGTAACATGTTTTAGTTTTGCAGAGTCCCCCCTCCCACCCTTCCCGCCTCCCTCATTTTGTTTGGAGAAGCTTACTTGAGAGCATCTAGACATGTCAAAACAATGGAAAAAAGATAAAAAAGGTTAGCGCTAATAATAAAAATGTAAATAAAGGCAGCAACCTTATAGGGGGTCACCCTCTAACCCTCTACAGTAAGAGTGTACACAAGGAAAAACAAAGAATAAGGCTGCGCCAAGAGAGTAAAAGAAACAAGTCCAAATTAGAAAAATGTTCTAATAAGAAAGTCCCAGTAATGGATGGTGTCTTAACTGGTATGGCGTCTTCTTTAACAATGGTCGTCCGTCTCACGATATGGAAGACACAATGAGAAAAAGCCAATTGTGCAGAGTGCATAAATTAGTAATTGTAAAATAAAATATAAATTACACACTCACGTTTCCATGAGCTAGAACCAGCTCTGGTATGATAGGCACACGGCGGATAACCCTCCGCTTATGGGGGTGCTTGTCCTCTTGAAGAGTCCTGGTGTTCAATTCTCAAGGAAAGAAAATAAAAACAGCCAATAGTGCTCTCTGGTGAGGTAGTTGTTAAAAAGAATAAAAATAAATAAAATATACTCACAAATAGAGTGCAGGTCAATCTGCACTCAATTATTCGCGTGGGTGGTATGATCCCCACCTCAGGATATGCCAGGAACAATATGTAAAGTTGGAAATAGTAATAAGAATAGATAATAGATAATATAAAATTATTTATTGATACAATATTTAAAACCAATAACGCGTTTCGCCAAAAGGCTTTATCAAATTGGAATAGTTGGAGTACCTGGCACATGAGGAGTATTTATAGCTAATACAAACATTTGAAATTGGCGCCAAAAAATGAACAACCAATCAGGGTAATACAAAATATAAATAGAAAATATACATTCAAAAAATAAAAAATAATATACAGTATTGATATATATGGACATAAGATGTTGTATATATAAAAATAATATAAAAACGAGCATTTTTTAATAAGAACGAGCGTTATTTAATATAAAAAAAGGTGTAGAATAAGTGCTTCCGCGTACGTGCGTGTCACGTGACCCGCACTGCACTGTGGGATCTGTAGTGCCGGGTCACGTGACCGCTAATCTGTATTCAGTCCGTGCGGCCAGAGCTAGGAGGAACGGCACGCACGGACACAGAGACAGCAGGGCGGGTTCAGGCTCTGTCACGTGACCCGCGGCGTCATATTACAGCGGGCCACGTGACTAGAGCCGATAGTAATGCTGGGAAATGTAGTTATAAACCGGAAACACCATTGAAAAAGGGGGATAGATAGCATACATGCTATTATTAAAGATGTATATGGTTAGAACATTAGAATAAATAAATAAAATAAATGTGGGATCAATATTTAGTGGTATATCTAGTTGGTACAGGATAAATTACCTAGTTAATACAATTTTAAGAAAAATAATAATAAATATAAAATAAATAAAAGAAAAGAGCATAGAATAATAAATGCATGATAATCAATAATAACAATAAAATTATTTAAAGGTACAGAGTTAAAAAAGCTAAAAAGTTTTTAAAAAACAAAACAAAATATATATATATTATAAAAAGTTAAACAAATCAAAATCCACATTCAGACCTAGGGGTGTAAGGGTTTGTAAGTTATATACCCATTCCATCTCTGCTCTACCAAGAATATTTTTTATGTTACCACCTCTCCAAGGCACTTGACATTTCTGAATTCCTAAGCATTTGAGAAATTTAGGATCTTGGTTGTGGTTAATAAAGTGCTTAGATACAGAGTGGTTTAGGTACCCATTTCTAATGTTCCTACAATGTTCAGCTAGTCTTATCTTAAGACACCTAGTGGTCATACCCACATATTGGAGGCCGCAAGGGCACTCCAATAGGTAGATAACATTGGTAGTATTACAACCGATAAAGTCTCTTATAGTGTAACTTTTATTTGTTTGGTTGGACTTAAAATTAGTAGTTTTTGATTTAGTTGTTGGATCAGTATTTTTACATACGGTGCAACGTTTACACTTGTAAAAGCCTTTTGCACCATCTAAAAACGTATGATGAGTATTTTTAGTTGCTTTGGTATAATTGTTAGTTAAAATGGATCTAAAATTCGGTGCCCCTCTAAAAACAATTTTTGGCTGTACAGGTAAAATTTCTTTAAGCAAATCGTCTTGTCTTAAGAGATGCCAATGTTTTTTAATTGTTTTTTTAATAAAACCACTTTTATTATTATAATTAAAAATTATAGGAAGAGTGGGAGTTTCTAAAGTATTCTTATTCTTGTATGTTAAAAGGCTTTCTCTAGGTTTATTTCTGACCGTGTCGATGGTACTATCAAGAAGAGTACAGGAATAATTCTTTTCGATAAATTGTTGTTTTAAAAGCAGTGATTGTTCATTAAAATCATTTGTTTGAGAGCAATTGCGACGTATTCTTAAAAATTGGCTTTTTGGAGCACTTTCAAGCCATGGTTTATAGTGGCAACTAGTTTGATCAATTGCAGTGTTGGTACATACTTTCTTAAAAAATGTTTTCGTATGTATTTTGCCATCTTGAATAAAAATATTTAAGTCTAAAAAATTTATTGAATTAGTACTATATTCACAAGTGAGGGTAATGCCTCTATTATTAGAGTTAAGGTATGATATAAAGGAATTTAGACATTCTTCTGGGCCCTTCCATATAAAAAACAAATCGTCAATGTATCTAAAATAGGAGACTAGATTATGCTCCCAGGCATGCCGTCCCCAAATGGCGGATGTCTCCCAATCCGCCATAAAGAGGTTGGCATAGCTGGGAGCAAACCTAGTCCCCATAGCAGTCCCTCTCTTCTGGAGATAAAAAGAGTCATAAAACCAGAAATAGTTATTGTTTAAAATAATACTAATACCATCTACAATAAAATCAATCTGGGCAGTAGGAATGTTATTTTCATTGGATAGAATGGTTCTGACTGCATTGAATCCAAGTTGGTGTGGGATAATAGTATACAGGGATGTGACATCACAGGAAACAAGTATAAAGTCTGACTTCCATTCAAATCCATTTAAAAATCTCAGTAATGACATAGAGTCCTTTAAATAGGACCTCATTCGTTTAACTGACGGTTGAAGTAGGATGTCAATATACTGAGATAAGTTGCACAAAGGGGAGTTTATCCCAGATACTATCGGTCTCCCTGGGGGATGTTTAGCGTCTTTATGAATTTTGGGTAGAAAATAAATAACCGGAATTTTAGGATTCTTAATAAATAAATAATCGAATTCTTTTTTGTTCAAAATATTATCATTTAAACCTTTTTGTAAAAAAGTGATTAGTTTCTGCTGTATATTGGAGGTAGGATCTTTGTTTAATTTCTTGTATACATCAATATCATTTAATTGATTGTAAGCTTCTTTGATGTACATATCAGTAGACTGTATAACGAGACCTCCACCCTTATCGGCCGGTTTGATCACTATATCTTTATCCTCTTGGAGTTGTTTAATAGCTGTTTTTTCTGCGATGTTTAAATTTTGAAGATCGTATTTATTAAATTTGATTTTGTTGAGATCTTTCAGAACAGATTTCTCAAACATCACCAATGGGGCTGATTTAAAATGGTAAGGGTAAAATGTAGATTTTGGTTTAAGATTAGTATTGATAAAAGAAGGTTGATCAGTAGGTGTAGAGGGATAAGGAAGAGAAGGGTTAGTTTCTGAGGTTTGTACTGAAAAAAATCTTTTTAGTGTGGCCTTACGTACGAACTTATTTACATCTAAAAAGGCTTCAAATGGTTTAAAAGAATTAGTAGGTGCATATTTTAATCCTTTACTTAAAACAGAAATCTGTGCTGCACTTAAAACTTTATTAGATAGGTTAAAAATGCCAACATCTGATTCTTTAAGGGTATTTTTTATCTTTCTAGTCTCTCTTTTTTGTTCTCTTCTGCCACTCCGTTTTCCTCTGGGCTTAGAGTTCTTTTTTTTGCTCTTGTGGGATATGGTGTATTGATAAAAGTGCTGGGGTGTGTCTGAATCTCTAAAAAATGGTCATCATTCTCTATTTCAGAATCAATAGACAATAATTGATATCTGTTAGTATGTGTAATAGGGGTATCAGAGTGGTTTTTGTAGAAAGTATTGGAACGCTGTGTTTTGGGTGAATGTGATCGAGTGTCAGGACTGTGAGAATTGTAATAACGATTAGAGGAGTCCTGGTAATTGGATGTTTTGTATGGAATCTTCCGTGGTATGTATGAAGATGGACGGTGATAGGGTAAAGGAGCATAGTGAGAATTAGGGTTTTTGTAGTGAGGTTTGGGTCTATAGGGAGAATGGTGAAAAGATTTGTGAGGAATAGAGGAGTGATTTTTAGTTGTATATGAGGATTCGTGCCGTGCATTGTGTATAGTAGCTCTTTGGTATTGGTGAGACTCTGTCCTTGTATTGGCATGTGAATTGTCAGCCATATATCTTTTGTTCAGATGATATGTTCTAACCTGTCGATTAGCATAATCTTGCTTATCTCTGACATACTTTTTAACTTTAATGTGCTTGGTGTCTGTTTCTATTTTTTCGATTTTACTTTGAATTAAAACTGAATTTTGTTGATACACATTACTTTCTGTGAAGGGCATAAGTTTTTCTCTGAGGTCATTAATTTCTCTATCAAGACTAGATAATTTTTTGCTTTTTTTCTTCATTAACGTATCCATGAGGCCGAATGTACAAGTTTCTAACTTATTGTTCCACTCGTTCATAAATTCAATATCATCTTGGTCTGAGGTAGGTAGTTTCATAAGCCTCAGGCCTCGAGGTGTTATGCGTTCTTCTATATATTTTTTGAATGTAGCAATTTCCCATTTTAATTTAATTTCTGTTGTTAAAGCTTTTTCTAATTTGATAAACAGAAAAAGCTTTAACAACAGAAATTAAATTAAAATGGGAAATTGCTACATTCAAAAAATATATAGAAGAACGCATAACACCTCGAGGCCTGAGGCTTATGAAACTACCTACCTC
>OW240915.1:165239096-165458028 GCA_933207985.1 Pelobates cultripes | reverse complement strand
TCAATATCATCTTGGTCTGAGGTAGGTAGTTTCATAAGCCTCAGGCCTCGAGGTGTTATGCGTTCTTCTATATATTTTTTGAATGTAGCAATTTCCCATTTTAATTTAATTTCTGTTGTTAAAGCTTTTTCTAATTTGATAAACAGAAAAAGCTTTAACAACAGAAATTAAATTAAAATGGGAAATTGCTACATTCAAAAAATATATAGAAGAACGCATAACACCTCGAGGCCTGAGGCTTATGAAACTACCTACCTCAGACCAAGATGATATTGAATTTATGAACGAGTGGAACAATAAGTTAGAAACTTGTACATTCGGCCTCATGGATACGTTAATGAAGAAAAAAAGCAAAAAATTATCTAGTCTTGATAGAGAAATTAATGACCTCAGAGAAAAACTTATGCCCTTCACAGAAAGTAATGTGTATCAACAAAATTCAGTTTTAATTCAAAGTAAAATCGAAAAAATAGAAACAGACACCAAGCACATTAAAGTTAAAAAGTATGTCAGAGATAAGCAAGATTATGCTAATCGACAGGTTAGAACATATCATCTGAACAAAAGATATATGGCTGACAATTCACATGCCAATACAAGGACAGAGTCTCACCAATACCAAAGAGCTACTATACACAATGCACGGCACGAATCCTCATATACAACTAAAAATCACTCCTCTATTCCTCACAAATCTTTTCACCATTCTCCCTATAGACCCAAACCTCACTACAAAAACCCTAATTCTCACTATGCTCCTTTACCCTATCACCGTCCATCTTCATACATACCACGGAAGATTCCATACAAAACATCCAATTACCAGGACTCCTCTAATCGTTATTACAATTCTCACAGTCCTGACACTCGATCACATTCACCCAAAACACAGCGTTCCAATACTTTCTACAAAAACCACTCTGATACCCCTATTACACATACTAACAGATATCAATTATTGTCTATTGATTCTGAAATAGAGAATGATGACCATTTTTTAGAGATTCAGACACACCCCAGCACTTTTATCAATACACCATATCCCACAAGAGCAAAAAAAAGAACTCTAAGCCCAGAGGAAAACGGAGTGGCAGAAGAGAACAAAAAAGAGAGACTAGAAAGATAAAAAATACCCTTAAAGAATCAGATGTTGGCATTTTTAACCTATCTAATAAAGTTTTAAGTGCAGCACAGATTTCTGTTTTAAGTAAAGGATTAAAATATGCACCTACTAATTCTTTTAAACCATTTGAAGCCTTTTTAGATGTAAATAAGTTCGTACGTAAGGCCACACTAAAAAGATTTTTTTCAGTACAAACCTCAGAAACTAACCCTTCTCTTCCTTATCCCTCTACACCTACTGATCAACCTTCTTTTATCAATACTAATCTTAAACCAAAATCTACATTTTACCCTTACCATTTTAAATCAGCCCCATTGGTGATGTTTGAGAAATCTGTTCTGAAAGATCTCAACAAAATCAAATTTAATAAATACGATCTTCAAAATTTAAACATCGCAGAAAAAACAGCTATTAAACAACTCCAAGAGGATAAAGATATAGTGATCAAACCGGCCGATAAGGGTGGAGGTCTCGTTATACAGTCTACTGATATGTACATCAAAGAAGCTTACAATCAATTAAATGATATTGATGTATACAAGAAATTAAACAAAGATCCTACCTCCAATATACAGCAGAAACTAATCACTTTTTTACAAAAAGGTTTAAATGATAATATTTTGAACAAAAAAGAATTCGATTATTTATTTATTAAGAATCCTAAAATTCCGGTTATTTATTTTCTACCCAAAATTCATAAAGACGCTAAACATCCCCCAGGGAGACCGATAGTATCTGGGATAAACTCCCCTTTGTGCAACTTATCTCAGTATATTGACATCCTACTTCAACCGTCAGTTAAACGAATGAGGTCCTATTTAAAGGACTCTATGTCATTACTGAGATTTTTAAATGGATTTGAATGGAAGTCAGACTTTATACTTGTTTCCTGTGATGTCACATCCCTGTATACTATTATCCCACACCAACTTGGATTCAATGCAGTCAGAACCATTCTATCCAATGAAAATAACATTCCTACTGCCCAGATTGATTTTATTGTAGATGGTATTAGTATTATTTTAAACAATAACTATTTCTGGTTTTATGACTCTTTTTATCTCCAGAAGAGAGGGACTGCTATGGGGACTAGGTTTGCTCCCAGCTATGCCAACCTCTTTATGGCGGATTGGGAGACATCCGCCATTTGGGGACGGCATGCCTGGGAGCATAATCTAGTCTCCTATTTTAGATACATTGACGATTTGTTTTTTATATGGAAGGGCCCAGAAGAATGTCTAAATTCCTTTATATCATACCTTAACTCTAATAATAGAGGCATTACCCTCACTTGTGAATATAGTACTAATTCAATAAATTTTTTAGACTTAAATATTTTTATTCAAGATGGCAAAATACATACGAAAACATTTTTTAAGAAAGTATGTACCAACACTGCAATTGATCAAACTAGTTGCCACTATAAACCATGGCTTGAAAGTGCTCCAAAAAGCCAATTTTTAAGAATACGTCGCAATTGCTCTCAAACAAATGATTTTAATGAACAATCACTGCTTTTAAAACAACAATTTATCGAAAAGAATTATTCCTGTACTCTTCTTGATAGTACCATCGACACGGTCAGAAATAAACCTAGAGAAAGCCTTTTAACATACAAGAATAAGAATACTTTAGAAACTCCCACTCTTCCTATAATTTTTAATTATAATAATAAAAGTGGTTTTATTAAAAAAACAATTAAAAAACATTGGCATCTCTTAAGACAAGACGATTTGCTTAAAGAAATTTTACCTGTACAGCCAAAAATTGTTTTTAGAGGGGCACCGAATTTTAGATCCATTTTAACTAACAATTATACCAAAGCAACTAAAAATACTCATCATACGTTTTTAGATGGTGCAAAAGGCTTTTACAAGTGTAAACGTTGCACCGTATGTAAAAATACTGATCCAACAACTAAATCAAAAACTACTAATTTTAAGTCCAACCAAACAAATAAAAGTTACACTATAAGAGACTTTATCGGTTGTAATACTACCAATGTTATCTACCTATTGGAATGCCCTTGCGGCCTCCAATATGTGGGTATGACCACTAGGTGTCTTAAGATAAGACTAGCTGAACATTGTAGGAACATTAGAAATGGGTACCTAAACCACTCTGTATCTAAGCACTTTATTAACCACAACCAAGATCCTAAATTTCTCAAATGCTTAGGAATTCAGAAATGTCAAGTGCCTTGGAGAGGTGGTAACATAAAAAATATTCTTGGTAGAGCAGAGATGGAATGGGTATATAACTTACAAACCCTTACACCCCTAGGTCTGAATGTGGATTTTGATTTGTTTAACTTTTTATAATATATATATATTTTGTTTTGTTTTTTGAAAACTTTTTAGCCTTTTTTAACTCTGTACCTTTAAATAATTTTATTGTTATTATTGATTATCATGCATTTATTATTCTATGCTCTTTTCTTTTATTTATTTTATATTTATTATTATTTTTCTTAAAATTGTATTAACTAGGTAATTTATCCTGTACCAACTAGATATACCACTAAATATTGATCCCACATTTATTTTATTTATTTATTCTAATGTTCTAACCATATACATTTTTAATAATAGCATGTATGCTATCTATCCCCCTTTTTCAATGGTGTTTCCGGTTTATAACTACATTTCCCAGCATTACTATCGGCTCTAGTCACGTGGCCCGCTGTAATATGACGCCGCGGGTCACGTGACAGAGCCTGAACCCGCCCTGCTGTCTCTGTGTCCGTGCGTGCCGTTCCTCCTAGCTCTGGCCGCACGGACTGAATACACATTAGCGGTCACGTGACCCGGCACTACAGATCCCACAGTGCAGTGCGGGTCACGTGACACGCACGTACGCGGAAGCACTTATTCTACACCTTTTTTTATATTAAATAACGCTCGTTCTTATTAAAAAATGCTCGTTTTTATATTATTTTTATATATACAACATCTTATGTCCATATATATCAATACTGTATATTATTTTTTATTTTTTGAATGTATATTTTCTATTTATATTTTGTATTACCCTGATTGGTTGTTCATTTTTTGGCGCCAATTTCAAATGTTTGTATTAGCTATAAATACTCCTCATGTGCCAGGTACTCCAACTATTCCAATTTGATAAAGCCTTTTGGCGAAACGCGTTATTGGTTTTAAATATTGTATCAATAAATAATTTTATATTATCTATTATCTATTCTTATTACTATTTCCAACTTTACATATTGTTCCTGGCATATCCTGAGGTGGGGATCATACCACCCACGCGAATAATTGAGTGCAGATTGACCTGCACTCTATTTGTGAGTATATTTTATTTATTTTTATTCTTTTTAACAACTACCTCACCAGAGAGCACTATTGGCTGTTTTTATTTTCTTTCCTTGAGAATTGAACACCAGGACTCTTCAAGAGGACAAGCACCCCCATAAGCGGAGGGTTATCCGCCGTGTGCCTATCATACCAGAGCTGGTTCTAGCTCATGGAAACGTGAGTGTGTAATTTATATTTTATTTTACAATTACTAATTTATACACTCTGCACAATTGGCTTTTTCTCATTCTGTCTTCCATATCGTGAGACGGACGACCATTGTTAAAGAAGACGCCATACCAGTTAAGACACCATCCATTACTGGGACTTTCTTATTAGAACATTTTTCTAATTTGGACTTGTTTCTTTTACTCTCTTGGCGCAGCCTTATTCTTTGTTTTTCCTTATGTCAAAACAATGGGGCTGGTTTGAAATCTGCCCTGTTTCAGCAGGTTTTGCACATGCTTAGTCTATTTTAAGAAGGAATGTCATGTAATTCGCATTCTGGCAGCAGTGCTACCTGCTCATAAGTAGAAGCATGCAATTGACATAGGGAGAGCACAGCAGCAGGTCCTGTCCCCTGCGAAATGTAAGTGTATAATAGTTATATTTTTCTCTCCCCCAATAGCCGTAGTGACTGCCCCATGGGCTGATAAAGCAAGGGAATTTACTCAAATATATAATTAGTATATATATAAAGCCAGAGAAGCTCAATGGTGACAAGGGGAGTGGGACATAGAGCATTGTGCTGCCTATCACTAATAGTTTTAATAACTTCTACTGCACAACATCTTTAAAATTCTCAGTCACTCTACAGCTGAGACCCGAGGCACTCTTGCTGTGGATAGTTGAAATATTGTGAAGCTTCAAATTGCAGGATTGGGGCTGTGACTCTGAGAACTGACCTAATTCTGATTTCAATCTGTTTTAATTTGCAATGATTGGTGAATCTGTTAGCTATGTCTGTCATTTCTTGGCTCCCTTTTACTACTGCAAATTACTTATATTGCCTGCTGCAAAGGTAGTCTATCAGTATCCTGCAGATGTACTCTGTGTGCTGAGAGCTAATGCTGAGTCAGAAGCAAAACATTTGGCACCAGGGGCGGGTCCTTCTTCTACTCATCCCCCAAACTTTAAAATTTAAAAAACAACCATAATAAAAAAAAAAAAAAAAGAGCAGTGTTTGTGTGTTTGACTGTTAGCATGTTTTTGCATGGATTATATGTGAGTGAATGTAGGGGTGTGTTTGTATGTAGTGTTGGCGTTTGACTGCAAGCATGCAATTGTGTGTAGTGTGGTTTTTGAATGCAGTGGCGTGGTTATATATAATGGTGGGGTTTGTCTGTAGTGTTGACGTTGAAATGCAGGGGTGTATTTGTGTGTAGTGTTGGCGAGATTCTGAGATGTATGCACAAATACACACTGACACACATGCAGATACATAGACACACGCTGATACACACTGAAACACATGCAGAAACAGTGGCAACTCTAGGAACAATATATAAGGGTGGGACATATGAGATACCATAGTCAAAACTAGATACCTAACCCCTACCCCGTGACAGCCCGGGTCCAGGACTAGCAGACATTTGATAAACATGACACTGATACCAGCTAATCTTACGATAGTCACCATAAATGCAAGGGGACTGAACAAACCCGAAAAGAGATCGACAGCCCTAAAAGAATTCCACGCCGGTAGAGTATACATTCAAGAGACACACTTTAAGGAAGGGGCGAGACCGAAGCTGGATAATCACCAATACCCCACAGGTTATTATAGTGACTACCAGGGGGGCAAGGCTCGGGGAACGGCGATTTTAATACATAGGGGTACCCCCTTTCAAGAGCAGGGACTACAGACAGACCGGGAGGGCAGATATGTACTCGTAAAAGGAACGATAGCGGGGCAGATGTAAACATTTGCCAATATCTATGCCCCTAACCAGAGACACCACAGATTCCTCTCAGGAAACCTCCGCAAGGTACAGGAATTCGCGGAGGGTATCCTGGTGGTGGGAGGAGATCTCAACTTAGCATTAGACCCGAAATGGGATACATCCTCAGTCACCTCCCAGATGCAGGAATGGGCACACCCACACATCTCATGGCTAGGCAGGATACAGGTGGTGAAAATGAACTTCCTGCCGCGTCTACTATACTTATTCCAAACTATCCCCATAAGGGTCCCCGGAGCGTACTTTTCTACGCTGCGCACGGCTCTAAGCCAATATGTCTGGAACGGGAAAAGGCCCAGGTTACGCCACACATTATTAACACAACCAAAAGACAGGGGCGGACTGGCATTGCCAGATTTTACCCTCTACTACAGGGCCTGCCATTTCATGCGGATAATGGAATGGACTAAACCAGGAACATATAAACAATGGAAGCAGGTAGAGGAACATGAGGCGGGTGTCCCGGTCGCAATACTACCATGGCTACCACCCGAGGCTCAGAAAGGGGACGAGAAACAATCCCCCTACACGAGAGCGACCTTACGAGAATGGAACCGCACAAAAGGGAGACACGGCCTAACCTCATACCCAACTCCACTATTACCTCTGATACACAACCCTGACTTCCCACCGGGAATGGACCCGAAAGCATTCAGAGATCTAATTCAGGACCCATTACCCAGACTCAGACACATCCACACAACGGAGGGCATTAAGACACTCAAGGATCTGAGGGGGGACACAGAACACACTTTCCTGATGCACCTAAAATACAAACAGATCCAGAGCTACATCACCTCACTCCCACAGGGACCGATACTACAACGGGCTACTACCCCCTTCGAGAACCTATGCCTGGACCCCAACCCACTAGCACATGGAGTGTCCGTACTATACACCCTACTACTAACACTCACATCAGTTGCACAACCACGATTCATGGGGAAGTGGGAGGCGGCACTAGGTCATACTTTTGACAAGACGAAGTGGGAGAAAATTTGCTATCTGACACACCACTGTTCCAGCTTTAGCAGGACACAGGAAACGGCATATAAATTACCGACGCAACGGTACTACACTCCCGCGACGCTACATGCAGGCATCCCATCCCACCCCCGCCAGTACTGGAGGTGCGGGGAGGAAGGAGGCACGCTCCTGCACATCTGGTGGGAGTGCAAAAGGATAGCCCCGTACTGGAAAGATATACATCAGATACTGGGGAAGTTCACAGACGACCCCTTCCCACTTAGCCCAGCAGCAATGCTCTTACACCACACCAAGACCCCCAGAACAGCGTATAAGAAATCGCTCACAATCCGCATATTGAACACTGCTAAATTGATAGTACCACAGTATTGGAAACAACAGGTTACCCCTCCCCTGAAAGCCTGTTTCACACAAATGGAGGAACTGAGATCCCTAGAGAAACTTCATTACACCGCTAACGACACATTTCAAGCGTACCTCAACACTTGGACACATTGGATCCTGAAGACAACCGACCCAGACTTCACTAACATGATATTGACACCACCATGAATTTAGCCAAAAGATGCCACAAAACCAGAGAGATGGGGGGAAGACAGCTCTCAGGTGTTGTAACACCCCCCGCAACACCAGCATACCAGTACTAAGGGGACCACTAAACACTAAAACAGATACGAGACGACCAGACACATAGATAATGAGTACACGCAAACCATTCATGGACCTTCAAAGGGGGGCAAAGACGAAAGACGCGTACCACGTGACCCAGGCTGTTACACGACCTTCCCTCATACATGCCTTCACATTAGTGGTATACACACACACACACGTTTCATTGAAAGGGAAAGATGCAAGGGACCTGCGAGTCCGACGACAATGCGGGCCTGCAAGCCTAAACGAACAAGCAAATCTTTAAAACTGTTATAGGTTAAACGTAACTGGAGACGTGCAAGTTTTACTGTTAATTAACATGGAAAAACAAACAAAAGATTATATTCACACAAAAAATAATATGACAAGTGACCTGCGAGTCCACTCACAATGTGGGCCTGCGAGCCCAAATGTTGATCATTCACATTTTCTAAAGCCAATCCTCGCATTCGCTAAAACCTATTCTCTCCCATGTTGTACACATGTTATTGTACTTGATATGTTAACTGAGACCTGTTCAGTATTTCCCTATTTGCGCAAAACAAATACAAATTATATTTACTAAAAAAAAAGCCCTTTTCTTAATTTAGATTTTTCAGTTGTTTAGTAGATAACTCACTTATTTGTTATCGTTGTGTGAGATTGCAATATTGAAGGGCACCAAATAAGGGAGCTATCTACTAAACACATTCACATTTATATATACACACACTAATACAATAGATGTATGTCTGTGTGTGTACATCTGTAGTTGGGTATGTATGTATGTATGCATATATATATCTATATATATGTATATATGTATGTATACATATACATACACAATCAGAGACATACACCCACATAACCACAGTCAAACACACACAATCACAGACCCACACATGCAATCACAGACCTATACACACAATCACATAAACACAAACTCGCGGCCCACAATGAATATATTTGCGGCCCGGCGAGCCGCGGGTTTGCCATGATTACTAAGGCAGAGTAGGCACCTGCTCTTCTTACATTGCAGGTGCCTACTCTGCTCAAATTTACTTGGTACCAGCCGGAGGATAAGTCCCTGGTAGCAGCGAGGGAGCTCAGTCTTCCTGCTCCCTCGCTTGCGCCCTCTGTAGTGATACCAGGTGCCGGAGTATGACGTCATATTCCAGCACCCGGCATCAGTAAACTGTGCGCGTGAGGGATTAATGAGGAGCAGGAAGACTGAGCTCCCAAGAGAAGAGGCCCCACACCAGTGCCCAAAAGTAGGGAGCAATAAATCAAATGATGTTGGTGTGTGCAAGAATGTGGAAATGTGTGTATGTGTCTGTCAGTGAGTGTGTCTGTGTGTGTTCCTGTGTGTCAGAGAATGTTTGTCTGTGTGTCTGTCTGTCAGAGAGTGTGTGTTTGTCTGTCGAGGTGTGTGTGTGTTTGTGTGTCAGAGTGTGTGACTGTCTGTCTGTAAGAAAGTGTGTGTCTGTCTGTCAGAGTGTGTGTCTGTCAAAGTGTGTCTGTGTGTGTGTGTCTCTCAGAGCGTGTGTGTGTCTGTCAGAGTGTGTGTGTCTGTCAAAGAGTGAGAGTGTGTGTGTCTGTCAGTGTGTCTGTGTGTGTTGGTCAGTGTTGTGATGGCCGCGGCTGGGCAGTGGAGGACCTGGAGGTGTACGGAGGCACGCATTGCCACGTCACATTTCGACGTGACATCAACGTTCTCCACCTTCACAGGTTTTCAAGGAGTAGTGGGAGGATCCGCCTTGGCACAGAGTGCGGACGGCTCCATTAGGGGTATACTAGAGGCTGGACTCCAGAGTTGCATACAGGCAGCGGCTATGTGAGTGTAGTCTGCTTGTTGGCTAATATTGTTTTTTACGCCTCTTACGCGGGTCATAACCAGCTTTGTTCATGGCAGTAACTAACATTTGGTTGAACTCAGGAGTAAGGACTGTCTCAGCCAGTGACCAAAGAAATCCGCAATGCGACCAGGAGGTCTTGGGTCAAATAAAGGCTGCCCAGAGCCAACCAAAATTTCCGTTGGAGACTCACTCCTGGCTGGAGGTTTTGAGGTAGCTGGGTCAGAGTGGGGCTCACCAACTATCCAAAAAGGGATCCGTCTCGTCAAGCTCAAGGTTCATATTATGGGAAATCTCATAATAGGTGTTCAATAAATCGTATTCGTACGAATGCATGTTGTCAGTGAACTCCAAGGGTCACCTGTGGTAGAGTAAACCGTAGGCCTGGGCTTTTAAGGATGTATTTTGCCCTTACCTTCAGCGAGTGTTTTACGTATGAGTTGTGACCTTTCCAGGGCACTTCCTTCTGTAAGTACCAGTAGCAGAGTGATGAGATTTATTTGACTCAGATTCTTGGGGTCTGCATGTTGGCGGGGTCTCTGGTGGGGAGCCATGGCTTTAGGCAGCAAAGATTTTATATAAGTAAGTAAAATAAAAACAGGCTCACCAATTAGATGAAGTTGCAGGAACACACAGAGAGTATTCAGAAACTGATAGAAAGCAGTATGGGAGCGTGAAGAGCATCCTCATCAGAGAAGAGCATAGGGCCCCAAGAGGAAGCTAAGCAAGTGCCCAGGAAAAAAGGCATGAATGTAATGTAAAAGTGTTATGAACATGCTCGCTGACATTATGCGCATCATTTGCCACTTCTTTTACGTCTCTTTTCCTTTTTTCTCAATATCTTTTTTTTTTTTAAACAGCTCACATTGCTAAAGTGCTTCTAATATTGTAGTAGCTGCCACTCTTCTTTAGGAAGAAATGCTGAGCACTGATTTTTATAGTTGGGTTACTTTTATTAGAACTCTCATGGTACATTTTTCCTCTATTAGTGATTCTGCCTCTGTATTATTATGTAAACACTGTAGTGTTTTTTGGTTTGCTGTGTCATTTTAAGAAAATCAATGTTTTTAAATTGAAAAAAACATTTCACATGGACAAAGTGGAACTCTTAAATTTTAGGGGTGTTAGTGAGGTGTGTGGCTAGGGGCATTGCTGTACTGAGAAATCTTATGTGACTTACTAGTAATAAGTTTATAACCAGGGGTGCCCTCTGTCCCCCCTTCTGTTTGCCCTCTCTCTAGAGCCATTTCTGGAGGCGGTCAGACGGGATGGGGGCATTGAGGGGATAACACACGGCGGAAGGGAACACAAGGTAGCTGCGTATGCCGACGATCTGCTCTTCTTCATACGCAGCCCAGCGGTCACACTGCCCAATCTCCAATTTAAAACTCAATACTGGTAAATCAGAGGCACTGCCTCTATCTCTCCCACAGGAGACGGTAGATAGGCTAACAGCGAACTTCCCCTTCAAATGGTGCTCAAACAGTATCAAGTACCTAGGAATCTGGCTGACGTAAGAACCCTCACGGCTCTATCAGAAAAATTTCCTCCCCATGGTTCAAACGTTACGCAAAGACCTCCTGAGGTGGGGACGCATGTATGTCAGATGGTTCGGGCGAATTAACGCAGTGAAGCTGAACCTGCTACCACGCCTATTGTACCTGTTCCAAACCATCCCGATCACGATCCCACCGGCTTACTTTCGCACCTTGAGTTCCGCACTATCTAGGTTCGAGAATTAAACAAACACAATTAGCCCTTCCGAGACACAGAGGGGGAACGGGGCTACCTTCCCTAGGACCATATTACCAAGCCACTCACCTCCTGCGGATCATAGACTGGCACATCCCCCCGACAGACAAGCAATCAGTACTCATGGAAAGAGTGCAAGCTGGCGGCCGAATCCCACCGGTAACGTGGACTCGGAACCCGACACTAGGGCGATGGGCATCCTCAGATATCGATACCACCAGGTGCAACGCTCCTATATAGACCTACAGGGGAAGCAGCTCCTACAAAGGGACCCCACACAGTACGAAATGCTCTGCGCTCGCAAAGAACACCTAACCCAAGGGGTCTCGACTCTATGCTCTACTCCAAGAACCACTTCCACTCTAAATGGGAACAGGCCACTGGAACTCCCCTCACGGACTAACAATGGGAAAAGATCCATGTCCTCTCCTACCAAGAAATACTCAGCTCCAAAATACAAGAGCTTAACTACAAACTCCTGACCGGTTGGTACAGATCTCCAACCAGACTCTACGCCATGGGGATCATGCCGAACAATACGTGCTGGCGCTGTGAGGCGAAGGAGGGAACAGACCTCCACATTTAGTGGTCGTGACCCCCGATCGCGGCCTTCTGGCGGCAGATCTACAACAAGCTCATTGAAATACTAGACTCCGAAATGCCCTTTGAACCACTCCCCATGCTCCACAACCACACACAGGCTCCGCTGGCTAGCTACAAGAAAACTATAACTAGACCGCCAAAAGTCTAGTAGCCCCTAGGTGGAAATCGAAAGACATCCCAACCTTGCCACAATGGATGGCGAAGGTAGAAGAGATCTTCGCGATGGAGTCCCTGACGGCTGAGATAAGTGGAAGTCAGGAACGCAACACCCGGCTGTGGGTACCCTGGATCATACGGGGGCCGGGGCAGCGAGGGCCCGTAAAGGTGGCTGAGTAAGGAACTACAGGGCTCTGGCCAGCGGCGGCGCGAGACCCTCCCCCCTCGTCCCATACTCTTCACTCGTCTCATCCCCCCCACCTCGCCGACTACCTACCGAACACTACCTCGGACAGATATCCACACAAACGGACAGTTACCTGACCACAGACAGCCACATCCAGTCACACAGACCACAGCTTCACCAAGCCCTTAGACACTGGCCCACGTAACCATGCTCAGACACCCACGGAATCACAGAACACCTGGCCCTGCGACGCCAAACAACCAGACCCACACACAAGCTCCACGAACACGAGACGTTCATACCCATGTTTATCCCATCTGAGAGGGGCGCACGGTGATTAAGGGGAAGGGAGATAACGGATGCGGACGAGAGGCCCACAAGGACCCACATGACAAGAAGAGGGGGACGTACGTAAATCACAGGACATGACTCCACCGCAGCCCTTCGTACCTTGACAAAGACCCCAGGAATGCAGGTCCCGTCAAACCCTCACACACTAGTAATACACACACACCTGCTAACTTAAGATATAGTCCCAGGCCCTGCGATGGGTTGACTCAAGCTGGGAGACTGAGAGGTATGTTATGTCCCATCTGCAAATAGGGAAGAGGGCTGGGCCCCCCCTCCACCTCACACAGGGGTGATAAGCTTCTCGTTCCGGTCACTAGCTACAACGCTTTGCTGTCACTCCCCTATCAAAGAAGAACACACACAAAGAGAAGGTCATGGCAAAGAGACAGGCCTAGTCTCCCATGCTCACATTATTCGGGTCGACTCCGACGCACACCTTAGCGTGGGCCCAGACTTCCAGGGACACTACTGCTGGAACCGTGGGATGCAAAGGGCACTTCTACTACGACTGGACCATAAACCGTTATAAGTATACTATTGTATCTCCGATTGTTTACTACCTTGTTCAAACGATAAAACGTTAAAAGAAAGAATGTAAAAAAAAAGTTTATAACTAAAAATTAAACTTCGAAATATATATATTGATTTTGAAGACATATTACTATGAGTGTTATTCTTATGGAGCTGTTATACACTGAGACACACCAACAATATAGAGCTCCTAGATAAGAGGAACATTTAGATAAAATAGAGGAACAGAGGGACCTGGGCCCAAAATAGAGACTGCCCCACCTAAATAGGGACACTTCAGAGATATCAGACATGTATTTTAGATGTAAACTGATCAGCCACAACATTAGGAGCTCCTGCATAAAGTTGTGTAGGTCCCCTTTGTGTCACCAAAAGAGCTCTGATGTGTTGAAGCATGGACTCCACAAGACCTCTGTACGTGTCCTGTGGTGTCTGGCACCAAGACATAAGCAGCAAATCCTTTAAGTCTTGCAAGTTGGGAAGTGGGGCTTTTGTGGATCATATTTGTTGTTCCAGCACATCACACAGATACTCAATCAGATTGAGATCTGGGGAATTTGGAGGCTAAGGCAACTTTGAACTCTTTGTCATGTTGTTCAGACCATTCCTAAATAATTTTGCAATGTACCAGGGTGCATTATCCTAGTGAAAGAGGCAACTGCCATAAGGGAACACCATTGCCAGGAAGGGGTGTATATGGTCTTCAACAATCTCTTGGTAGGTGGTACATGTCAAAATAACATTCACATGAATGCCAGGAACCAAGGTTTCCCAGCAGTATATTGCCCAGAGCACAACACTGCCTCGACCGGCCTGCCTTCCTCCCACAGTGCATCCTGCTGCCATTTTTTCCCCTGGTTAACAACACACACATAATTTGCCATCCACCCAATCTAAAATAAAAGGTGATTCATCAGACCAGGCAACCTTCTTCCATTGTTCTATGGTCCAGTTGTGACACTCCCCTTCTCATTGAAAGCACTAATGGCGGTGGTTAGGGGTCATCGTGGGCTTTCTGACCAGTCTAAGGCAACACGGCCCCATAATGTGTAATCTTTCTACTAAGACTTGTTCAACATGAAAATACACAATCTTATGCAAAACCAAACTTAATGTTGTTGACCTGTAAAATGTATGTAATATTTATGTCAAAGGATTTAATTTAAGGGAGTGTGATACTTTTGAATTAGCAACAGTCGTGGAACCTAAGCCAGGTCAGAGTGTCTAGAATGTAAAAGACCTGTTGAGAGATGGCATGATATCAGGGAACATGCATTGCATTAGCTTTCCCTTGCTGCCAGCATAAATCATCTATGCCAAGCCTCATAGTCCTGTAACTGTATAGACGCAGCATGAATAAAAGCTTCATATGACTGCACTGTAAAAAAAGTTTCTTAATTTGTCAGTCCCATTAATTTGATGCCTTTTAATGCTGTGTATTGTTTTATTTCCCCTGAAGAGACCTCCAAAGTGCATACCAATAACTGTAAAAAAATGCGTTATGATGCGAAAAACACCTCTGTCCCTGTTTCTTTCCATTCGGATACTTAGAGCTGGAGCGGTTTGCGTCAGTTTAGAGTCGACCTCGTTGATGACATCATTAGGCAAACGTGTTATAATGTTCTATCGTCTTTTGTTTAGTTTTCTCCCGTTCCATGACTGAGCTCCATCAAGCAGGTGAAAAATGATTAATATAGGTAATAAAGACCTATTTATTTCCAATATCTCATTTTATTCCAATGCATGATATTGTATCGATAAATATAGTATGTAAAATCCAAAAGGCCCTTAAGAGGATTCCAAGTTCCCTAATCACATTTTATTAATACTACTTCTTTTTTATTGCAATAGGAAGCTCAGGACACAAGAAAATCATTGATAGCCCTTTATTACTCACAATGTTATCAAATGTTTAAAATTTTTACTTACTGCCAAACCTTCTTGTGCTTGCTCGTCTACAAGTGGAAATAAATAAACTTTTTCTGGCTCTCTTTTTTCCCGATCTCACCATCACAAAAAGTTAGCTTTGAGAGACTGGGTTAGACTTGGGGAAAGGAGCCCCAAATTGTTGTATGCATAGGACCCCACCACCCTTTTACATGCCAACCTTTGGGTAGGAAGCTGTCAATCATTAATTATATGCACAGAAATATCACAAGTGGACAAAATAAATGTAAATGGACAAAATAAATGTAAATAACTTTACAGATTAGCTATATATCCAGCAATAAAATTGCTATTTTATTTTTATTTTTCTGCACTCAATGACATACCATTATTGTTTGAATATTATGTCTCATTTTCCAGGCTGCTTCTCAGAAAATTTGTTTTCTCAGGACCATAAATCTTTCAGTTCAGTCTGGTTATAAACAGAACCCTTGTCCTGGACTGCCCATGTACCCTGATACCACCCCATCCACACCATCTGTCAATATGTCTTGTGCTTTCTAGACATTCAGATCTGGATTAAATTCTACTACTGATGCTCATTCAGTAGAACAATTCTTCTTGGTAACTAATTTCTCAGAACTAGTAAACACAGACTATTTATGGCTCAACAGCATCAAATTTGGGTTTGCAAAATACTTGTAGATGATGACATGAGAGTGATAATAATTGGCTAGTCAGAAATATAGAGGCCAAATCACAAAATTTAGATGGAAATGACTGGGTGAATTAGAAACATGTTTTACAATATTATTTATTGTGTTACGGCTATAAAACCCTATCCCTATCCTCCCCTCTACTAAAATCCAGCCCCCCCTCTCCAAAACCCCAGCCTCCACCTCTACAAAACCCCAGCACCCCACTCCTTTAAACTCCAGCCACCCCCTACTAAACCCCAGCACCTCCCTCTACTTAACCCCAGACCCCCCTCTACAAAACTCCACCCCCTCTCCACTAAACTCCAGCCCCCCTCTACAAAACCCCAACCTCCACCTCTACTAAACCTCAGCATGTAGACGTCACGTTGGAATGTGACGTTGCGCGCCTCTGGCCCGCCTCCATGCGCCTCTGGCACGCCTCTGCCCGCCTCCGTGCTCTTCCATATCCCCATAGCAATGAATATTTTTGCTGGGCCGCAAAGATACTCATTGTGGGCAGCGAGTTTGACATCCATGATCTAGTTCTAGTAGACAGCTCAAGTGGCAATTTCCCAATATTGATGGATCACCTTTTATACCTAAAGTCTGCCTTTTAATAACCTGTGGGTCAGCAATTTTACAGAAGATTTCTGCTAAGAAAGCTTGCTCCCTTTTCTTGTGCTCTCCTCACACTCAGCGTGGAGAGAAAAACAAACAAACAAATGGGTCTATGCGGCTTGCTAGACATACGCGATTTCTTACAGCGTACTCAGTCACCGATACCCGAAATGGCATTAATTCTGGAACAATATTTGGAAAATACAGATTATGGGGACAGCACATGCACAAACAAATACAGTTTTAATTCTTACAAGGCTATTTAAAATCACCTATCTAGATTTTGCTACACCATATGGCCATACTATGTTAAGATCACTAGTTTGCCAAAGCACTCCAATATTGGTGGGTCCTAAACTAATTTTAACATAAACATTGCTAACTGCAATGCAAACAAATACAGACTCACACTCACAAAAACAGCGGTTAAAACCAGAGCTATAGAAAAAGAAAGTTAAAACAGCAATTATATAAAATTTTAATAAAAGTCCCAAAAGTGCCAGGATAATAAACATGCTAACTGCAATACGTGCTTAAACGGCTTCCAGAGACTCTCCTCAAATGTGTGCTTTCTTGTGTTTACTTTTCTGTATATGTTTAGAACAATATTTGGGGTTATCTGACGATGGATATGAGCCTATAAACTGACAGAATCTTAGAGATAACTAAATCCTCATGACTTGTACTCATTAAAATTTAGAATGGCGCTGTGAATAAAAAGCAGCACAACTTACATCTTCTCCTTCTACCAGGATCTGGTCGGTGCTTTTAAATGGTGACAAGCCAGTTAATACTATAACAATTTATATTGCTGGGAGATCCACCAATAGCTAATTGGGCTGACATTGTTCACTGATGATACATCTTATTTGCATACTTTGACAAAATCTGATCCAAACTAGCATTTTTATATTCAATAGATATTCCAAAAACTACAATACTGGAAAAAGGAAGACTCCCTGAGCTCATTAATGTTGTAGGGGCAAACATGTCTAGGTGCATTCTTATCTTCAGACATTACTGTCACCCATACAACAATGACCTGAAGTTGTTATCTAGGTGGGAGTGTTCCTTTAAAGAAATATATGTTGTTCAATAAATAGATCTACAGTCCCAATATCCACTATCAATCCAAACATGTGACACAGAGTAAAGTAATTGTAAATTACAACCTAGAACTTGTCATGGCTGACCATTATCACCTATTTGCTTGTGACTGCCATAGAACTTTATGAAAAAAAGGATATTGAGGGAGAATCTTATTCATTGAATAAATACACATGTAAATATATTTATACTGATGGTTTAACAAATGCCAAACAGTGCACAAAATTCTACACAAACAATCAAAGTGAAAAAAAAATGTTGCTAATACTAGCAATCAAAACCAGAGAATATGAGAACTCAGACAAAAGCTTAGAGAAACCTAGCCGCTTGCTCTTTTGTTAGTCCCCACTCAGGTCTAAAATCTGAAATGAAATGTTGCCAAGTTCTCTCTGCATGAGAGATACAGAAACCTCAGACAATCGGTTCATGCTTCTTTAGGCCTTGTCAGTAAGGTGTAGTCGATACCCCTCTAAGTCACAGTGACCACAGGATGCATGTCTGGATTATCCTTTTAATTTAGGGAGCCATAAGTAAATACATTGCAACAAAAACAGAATATGAGAACTCTGAGAACGGGCTAAAACTTCACATCACTTATAATGGTTCTGTCACCTTTGACACCTAATGAGATATACTTACCTGATGCTGCCCCACATGGGCGTCACAGTCTTCTTTATTCAGCTCCTGGTGCTTCATCTGCCGGGAGCCGACATCACACTCTCATGAGACTAGAACACTGGTGTCTATGAAGAAGGCCGCAGTGAATAAGACAATGGCTCTTTTCCTATGGTCAACGATGGCTGTGGGATGTAAGGGGAAAAAATGTCACCACATAATTGCTTGTTATATCTACATATTGTGCAGAGCAAGTTGGTGTCTGATAAGTAAATTTATAATAACAAATAGCTGCTATTACAACTAGTATAACCATACAGTTCCAAGGTTTTTTACTAACTGATTATTGCCTGGAATTCAAAGTCAATTTCAAAACTCAGGCCAAAATAGCCAAATTAGAAAAAGTCTGATCCAAGCCAGTTCTGTTTTTATTCTCTCTATTTTGGCCTTATATTTCAAATTCACTTTGAATTCCAAGTAATTCACACTTTGGAGAACAAACCTATTTATTTATTTTTATCTGTGTTAAGTACCACTGGGTGGCAGCTGTGCAAGGAAATCGTTCGTATGTAGATATAAACACACTGCAAAGTGTACAGATAAATATAGACTATCAGTCACAGGCCTCATATCTGGGCTTGTAAAATGCAAAAAAAAAAATGATTGTAGCTGGGAGATAAATGTAAAAAAAAAAAAAATGTGACTGGGAATGTATAAAATCTTTATGTCTTTCAGAGTATGGCATCCCACAATTTACAGTATTAATAGGCTCCTTCTGTAACAAAAACAACATAACATTGGTTAATATTATAGGGTTCTCCAAGCACCATGACCACTTGCTTGTATGTGCAGTGTTTTACTAAGAAAAGCAGTGCACTTTGCTGATGGAGGTGTTACCCAGTTCTGGGAGAGTTAATTATGTACCTAAAAGGCATCTCTCGCCAGCATGCATAGAAGTCCTACTTCGGCCTTCAGGATGTCCCTCCGCCTGTGGTGAAGAAGAGTGATGTCACCAGATGGGACTGCATGGAGAACTTGGCCTCGGCCCGGGGTCGCAATTAAGTTTATTTCTTTGTTTTCTCTTTTGTTTAGTTTTTTTAAGGGGGAGACCATGCCAACAAGGATTGTTGCAACCAAAAACAGTGTTTTACTAAAGGGAGACTATAGTCACCAGAACAACTACAGCTTAATGTAGTTCTTCTGGTTTGTATAATCAGTTCCTGCAGGCTTTATAATGTAACAATTTACATCACAGCCTAGGAACCCCTCTAGTGGGAGTCACTCAAATGGCCACCAGAGGTGCTTCCTGGGGCAGTGCTGCACAGTATGCAGCAATGACATTCAGCATCTCTGCACCTTGCATGAAGACGCTGAACGCTCCCCATAGATATGCATTGATTCAATGAATCTCTAGGAGGAGATTCTGATTTGCGAGGGCAGCATTTGGCTCTGCCCCTGCTCGGCCTCCTTGGCTGAGATAATCAGATTTGACAATCTCAGCCAATCCAGTGCTTTCCTATTGGAATGCATTGTAATTGGCTGAGATGTCAGCAAAAGGGGCGGATTGGGGGCATAGCCAGTGCTAGGGGACATGCGCGGTGCTGGAAATAAGGTGAGGTTTAACCCTTTGTAAGGGGGCTAAGGGGAGGCAGGGGACCTAAATAGTGCTTTTAATACAACAGGCTCAGGGATACATGTGTTCCTGACCCTATAATGTCCCTTTAAAAAATGTTTATGCTCAGTTATTCACTAGTTATTTTATTTCAGCTTTCCCTTAGCTTAGTATTATCTATATATTTGCCATGTTCTCCATAAATGTGCCCTGTATATTACTTTCTGTTTCACATCAAGTGTGCAGATGGTACCTTGTTAACCAATGGAATGATTATTTGTACATGTAATTTTGTGATCAAGTAATCATAAAAAGGTGTAAGTGATACATTTGAAAGCACACTCCAGGCTGGAAAGGACCACTACCTTTTAAAACACATTATGCTATTAATGCATTAAACAATATGCCAAAGCATATCATTGAGGTAAGTTATTGAATTCATACAGCAGCCAATATATTAAAATTCAAAAAAAAATGTCAACACAAGAAATTTGAAGTGGTCATGGTGGTAGGAGATTTGAAGTGGTCATGGTGGTAGGAGTATGTATGTGCAGTTGTTCTGTTTTAAACACTGCACAGTCATAGATATTTTTAATTAAGTGCTGTAGTTGCACCCCTAGCACATGTGACATTAGAAATCCCAGAAATCTGTCCTGGACTGCCTAATGTAAATTCTGTGCAAAAAAAATCTGCAATGCACACTGCCAACAGATGTAAATCTCTTTCTGCAAGGGGAAGGTAGATTTCTCCTCTTGCCCTCCCTCCAACTGTGTGCTTCTACCCGCATCCCACCCGTATTTTTTTCAAATACAAACTCACACCGTACCTCCCAAAATACCTCCCAGCCCCTGCCTTAGATTGCCCTGAGCAGGCGAAATGGACCCGTCACAGGTTTCTCTATGAGAATTATGTTTAATAGCATTGTTGGAGTAACCCTTAAATAGCAAGAAGGGTTTCACTTGGTGTAAGTAGAGGCATACCTAGCTTACTTGGAATGGAAAATGTTGTGTTGTGTTTGTCTCTTTACCCATTTTGTGTTTCTCTCCTAATCCCCTCTTAATCCTTTGTGTGTCTCTGACCCTATCTTTCCTTATTACCCCCTCTGTGTCTTATACCCCTGTCTTGTGTTGTTTAGCCTCATTCTGGGATCAGTCTGATATTCAAATGGTACAGGTATTTTTTGTAATGGAACAAAATGGTATAACATTTTTGAGACCTGAGCGGGGACTACCCAAAGGGAAAGCTACTGAGTTCTCTAAGCTTTTGCCTATTCTCAGAGTTCTCATATTCTCTGTTTTTGTTACCCCATTTTGCCCATTATCCCTTCTTTTGTGTCTCTTACTGCCCTTCTGTGTCTCTGTGTTATATCCTGCCCTCTCTATATTCTGCATGCTAGGAGCACCTTCCAGTTGAACGAGGAAAAGGATAATCCTCTCCCACTGACCTGCGTAGCCTCTCTACAAAAAAATGACAGGTTGTAGGGTTTTTTCACCAAGTGTAGACAAAATGTAAGCGAGGGTTGTAAAGTAATATGGGCCAGAGGAAGCGGCATGCACTGTGATAATATAGGTAAATAAAACAGAAGGAACATTACCAATGTTATTCATTAAATAGGAATATACCAGGGAATTTGACATTTAGGGACAATATTCTTTTATTAATCACGCTTTTTGCATCTACCTCTCCTACAAATAGAGTGATGACAGACAATGCCAAAAGGCCGTTTTTTTGTTTATTGTGGAGTTGTGAGAAAAACTGTTAATATTAACTCTTTAACTTGTTTTGTTGAATACTTAATCTAAATGTTTCATCCAGTTTGTGCAAACTGTGACTTTAGTAGATAATCTCTTGTGGTATGTCTAAAGGGAGACAAGTTCTATACTAGTAGAATCCTGAATGATATAGTTAATCTCATAGAAAAAAAATGTTATAAATTTTAAGGCAGCAAACCAAATTACCACATAGCTCTATGCAGACCTTTTGTCACCCCAGTTAACCCGGGAACTTAATGTTCGTAAAGCTTGGATTTTCCAATCACTTAACCAGTAAACCCATTACATTTGCATAGTTAGGTTTTTTTTAGCCACAAAGGTACTTTCACAATAACCCTCATACTCTATGTTCTTGAACATCATATGACATTAAACCAGTTCTCCTTTAATTACTCTTTCAGTTATCTTTCTCCTTATCATATCTATTTTTTTAAACAGGTGACTATGCGTCTTTTTCTTATATTAACTCATAAACCCCTTTCACTGGCAACATGTATTCATATTTTGTGTTGAAGTACATCCCAGGTTTCAACAAGGAAGTATTGCAAATTATCTTTGACAATATTCTTCTTTTCCACTTCAACAATTTTAACTTCAATTTGTAATTTCCCTACAATGACCTGAAGGTGATTGGAGTGCTTACTTAACCTCTACTCTTAAGTAAGCACTTGCTGTGGTTATGGTACTGTGAGTATAAGTTTTCTGTCAGGCCGTTTTGGATTGGTTTAACATCCATGCCCAAGCCCTCTGCAGCCACACTGATAATGTGGAAATTATACATCCACATTATGCCAAATCCTGTCGCTTCCAACTCAGGAACATAGCGCGCATCCGCCCATATCTAACGCCGGACGTGGCTAAGGTACTGGTTCATGCTGTTGTTCTCTCTCGCCTTGACTACTGCAATCCCCTTCTCACCGGTCTTACATGTTCCCAGCTTGCACCACTGCATTCTATAATGATTGTGGCTGCGAGGCTTATTTTCCTGTCCGGTCGCACCTCCCACGCCTCCACGCTCTGTCAGTCCCTGCATTGGCTTCCAGTTAGATATAGGGCCCAATTCAAAATTCTGGTGCTTGCTTACAAATCCCTACATAATGTTGCTCCAACATACCTATCCTCCCTCTTACACAAGTATGTCCCGTCGAGACCCCTGCGCTCAGCCAAAGACCTACGCCTATCTTCTGCCCGGATCCCCACCTCTGATGCTCGCCTTCAAGACTTCTCCAGGGCTGCACCTATTCTGTGGAACTCCCTTCCCCCCTCAATCAGACTTTCACCCAGCCTCCACTCTTTCAAAAAATCTTTGAAAACTCACTTCTTCATTAAAGCGTATCAATTAAACTGATAAATAGAAATAGGTATAAAGACCTACACGTACCAGGAGATCCCTAAACCAATAGAAAATGGAGTCTAAAAAACATAAAATAAAAAAATAAAATAGTGAAAAGAATTAACAATATCAGACATATGAATGAAATACAATTATAAAAATGAACACTAGATGTCAGCCAAGTGCTAGGACGGTGATCTCCCATAAAATTCACTAAACCATCAATAATCTGCAAACTTGAAGTGCAAATGAAATAAATCCAAATAAATCCAAATTTTAACCTAGATGGTCTATGGCTGAAATGCACATTTATACAGTCTCATTTATCACTCAGTAGTCCAATAATTTGTAAAATGAGTTCAAATGTATGATATAACAGTAAAAAGTCTGACTAGTGTTCTGGATACCAGAGTTTGGTTGATGCAAGGATTTAACCTGGTATGAATTGATGTCACTGTCACAGTTAACACATTTAGTGACTATCCAGTGAAAAAGATAATAACAAACGTGTCAGACGGTAAATACAGTATACCCAGTATTGGTAAAATGAATGCAGAATATGCTACAGTGTTGCATAAACGATAATATTACTCACATACCACTGTATCAAGTATATGGTAATGATAATTGCTCATAGATCTAAGTTTAAGAAAAGAGGTAGCAGTGCTTTTGAATAAAAAGCTTCAAATTTATTGGTCAAAATTTAAAAATCCAAATCACTCGCGAACATGGAACGTGATAAAGCAGCAAATGAGTCCAGGAGGTCTGCAAGTGCGAGTAATGTTGGAGAAATATTGTGGAAGATCCTATCCCCGGCCGGTGAGGTGAGCTTGCTGTGCCGGAGAGATGAAACCCTCCTCGCGTGCGTTACACTTAGTATCCGCTCTGCGTTCCACGGTACTCGGTAGCTGCAGTGGTGTCAGTATACGACTGTATGCCAAATTGCCTTATGCGTTTCGTGACGAATCAGAGTCACTTCCTCAGAGGCTAATGGATTAGTACAGCTCCTGCTGTTCTTCATATAGTGGTGACTAACTGACCAAATAATTGGCAGTTAGAAAAATTGTATAAAGTTCATACAGAATTCACTTAACAATCAAACCTTAAAATAGAAAAGGAAAAGATGCACACAATTTTTGGCAATGTAGCTGCAAATAGTAACTTCAAAACGAAAATAGGATAGCATAAAATACAATTGGATAAAATAGGAATGAATACATTAAATGCAGTGAGGTACAATAAAATCAAACTGAAAGTAATGCTGTTAAGCCTAATAAATGGTTTGTGCCTGTATATAATGGATATGAAGTGTCAATTAAACTGTCAGCAGGTTTCTCATCCCCCACCCCATGACTCCTTTCCTGCACCTGTCAAAAATGACCTACCAAGCACTCAATAAACCCTTCTCTAACAAACTATTTAATTCCCCTACTTTAACCCTTTGTGTCACTATACCCCACTCCCTCTAGCATGTAAGCTCATCGAGCAGGGTCCTCAACCCCTCTGTTCCTGTACGTCCAGTGGTCTGATCTCAATTATGTGTCTGTTAGTCCACCCATTGTACAGCGCTACGGAATTTGTTGGCGCTTTATAAATAATAAAATAATAATAATAATACATCCTCCCAAATTTGGACAGCTGTGGTAGGCTGGGAGTTGGTTAGCCTAGCACTCTCAGCTCCCCTATTGCCAACCAGGGTTGGATTGATTTGCACTTAATCAGGTGATATTAGCCAAACTTCAAGTTTTTTTATTTTTGAAAAGAAAAAATAGAATCATTTTCATCTAACTTTGTGGTTTGGGGAAGATCCTTTCCTATCTCACTCAGACATTATTGCAGTTTGCCGGGCAAGATCCATACATAAATTGATTATTTGGGAAGAACATGACAGTCTTTACAAACCCTGTCCTAAACTAATACTTTTGAGATGAATTGAATGCCAACTACAAGCTATGGGTAATGGCCCAACATCAGTGCCCAAGCTTACTAATACTCTTATTAGTTGATGGAAGTAATTTCCAATAGTGAAGAAAAGTAAAATTGTGTATAACAGCAAAAAAAGGACCAATTTAATGAAATGTCAATGATTTTTGAATCGGATGTTTAACAATGCATGTGTTCATGTTTTTGGCAAATGCCTCATATGTATGTGGGGAGGAGATGGGGAGAAATACAGTGGGCGTAAATGAAAGACAAGTGGGAAGGAAACAAGGCAACACACGTAACTGGAGGAGATAGGAAGATAAAGAACTGGAAAAGAAAACATGAATTTAAAACCATACAAACAGCATTTTAAAATACATAAAGGCCTTCCGACAACGAACACTGATTTATCTCTGCCTTTACACTTAGTGACAATTCAAGCAAATTCACATGCACATTTACACACACTGACATCGCTCAAGTACATCCCTACATTCAAACAAAAATACACATACTTTACAAAGCTGCAGCACAACACACAAATATAACACATTGATACTGAATATAAATACAACTCTCCATTCACACATGCAATCATACACGCATGCACTCATAAGTAGAATTCATACACTCTGTGTTTTCACAAAACATTGAAGCGAAAGACCAAACTGCAGAATTTACCCAAACTAGCTGATCTGTTCAGCTCTCTGTTCGTCTTGGCTACTTTAACCTAGTTTTTCAATGTGGATTTCAACTTTTCTTCTTACGCTTCATTGAAGCATCAGTATGATGAAGCTGCACATTAGAAAGTATATTTATTGTCTTTAAAAAAGCTTTGATGGAAAAAGTCAATACATTTAAAGTAATACCCTTGTTAAAAATATGTTTAAACTAATGTATATGTGAGCATGTATTTATGCAGTTATTATTTATAGAGCACCAATATATTCATACAGTATCTCCCAACAGTTCCACGTTTCCACATACCGATTTCGGGATCCTGTCCTGCATTAGTTCCCAGGTGTCTGGCATCATAAGGCACACTTGACCTGTGAAGCAGGAACTAGGACCATGCAGATAGGTCTTCAGCAGCGCTCTCTGTGTGGTCCTGTCAGTAAGTCGCTGACCAGACAGGCAGCCACGCCCCTTTTCTGAGTGGACCACCCATTATGGTCCCTCTGATCTCAATTGCATAACTCCCAATGTTGAGAAATATGTATATTTCATAGTGTGTACAACGGGCAGTTAACATCATAGTAATCTAATGCAGATCCCATGTCACTAAAGTCTGACCACTCGTGCTGTAACTATCTGAATATTCCTTTCAGCTTGCACTGCAAGGTGTAATATGAAGCTGTCCCTCCATCTCTATAAGGGATAAGGAACCGGCACTCTGCTTCCTTCTATTTGGTTTTTGAAGCATGTTTTTCTCAGTTTCACATGTTGCAGTTGTATTGCATCGTATTTTTATCTTATACATTAAACTCTAGATTCCTGAAGCCTTTAAAAAATACCCCTCCACTCCCCCTTACCCCCCCCCTGCTGAAAATACCACCCCAAAAAAAGCTGTGAGAATTGTTCCTGTCTGAATATGTAGTTCTGTCCTAACAATAGGTCTTCTGTATATGGGCCAGTGAACTGAGTTGTGTGAGCAGGTGCACGTTGCACTGAGGCTTAGTAAATGTGATATTATTTATTTAAGAATCTCTCTTTACGGAAATGTCTGTGTGTATGAATTATCAGACCGGGAGTGGCTGTAGATTCTACCTGACCTTTAAAGATCTTTTTCTTACACAGAAAGAACTTATCTGATATTTTATTTAGTTTTCCGCAATAGCAATAAACATTTTTTTAAAAGTAATATTTCAATATGAAAACATTGCATATATTTGTTAATGCCATTTTTCACAAATTGTAGTAGTAATTGCATGTGGCGAAGGTGGTAAACTTATGCGTAAGTTATTGTGTTCAATTACATTCAATATTCCATTGATTTACCTTTCTGCGTTCAATGCTTACGCTGAAAGTACATCTTTTTTTAAAATAGGATTTTAAATTGCTGCTGCATATCTGTTTAGAGGCCGGCTGTGTTTCATTGCCTTTGTTGGTGCATGGTACTATGACAATAAAGTTGAATCTGAATGTATTTACATACATATGCAAGCAATATTAGTATTATCTATTATCTATGCTTTCTTTTAGTTACGATCAACCAGTAAAAAACAGCTTAATGAAGTGGTCTGGGTGCCAGGTCCAGCTAGGTGTAACCCTTTTTGCTGTAAACATAGCAGTTTCAGAGAAACTGCTATGTCTACACTGAGGGTTAATCCAGCCTCTAAAGCCTCTAGTGGCTGTCTCATTGACAGCCGCTAGAGCCGCTTGCGTGCCTCTCACTGTGAAAATCACAGTGAGAAGACGCCAGCGTCCATAGGAAAGCATTATGAATGCTTTCCTATGAGACTGGCTGAATGCGCGCGGCTCCTGCCGCGCATGTTCATTCAGCCGATGACGTCGCTAGAAAGAAGGAGAGGAGGAGGAAAGCTCCTCGCCCGGCGCTGGAGAAAGGTAAATGTTTAACCCCTTCCTCTCCCAGAGCCCTTATGTGGTCCTTTAATTAAGCTAAAATTGTTCACTGTATCTTTGCACAATCCGTAAAAACATTTGGACACATAATCTATAATGGTTATAGGTCTTGCAATGACCCTTTAACAAATGTGAGAGCTATCTCTCAAATCACCTTTACCATAATATGCATTGTGTCTTTTGTCCATGAATCCACAATGAGGCTGGTCAGCTGGAGGATTGCTATACCCAACACCTGATGTAAAAGAAATGGTCTCTTCATGATTATTTAGCTTTGCAAGAGAGATTATTTCATATTTGTATGTCTCCCTGTATATGTATGTCCTCACTATCATCCACTAGATAGCAACAAGCTGTCCTTTCTCTATTCTCCTCAATAGCTTTAAAATGCTATAATCATTGGACATGTTCCTTTTGTTCCAAGTAAATTGGATTATACATGCCTCCCAGGTGTCCCTATTTAGTAGGGACAATCCCTATTTTGGATCCAAATCCCTCTGTCCCTCTGTTTCATCCTAATGTCCCTATTGTCTAGTTAGTAGATCCATATAGTTGGTGTGTCTGGATGTTTAACAGCTCCATAGCAATTATACTCACAGTAATGAGTCGATAAACTACAATAAATGTGTTGAGAAAACAGTCTGTTCACATACCTTGGTCTTGCTCTAAATTACATTTTAGTTGCATGAAGTGTAATTAGTAAGTCAACACCCTCCCAGGACACTCCGCCCCCAGCCACACCTTAAAATTGTAGGTGTTTCTCTCTATGGAGCGGTTTGGAGGGGTGGGGGGTTAACCATATTCAAGACATTGGAAAACAGGAAATGAAATAGGTTAAATACTTTAGCACCATATGGACTAAACATTAAGTTTGATCTTTTTAATTTTTTATAGTCTTTTTAATTGGTTTATTTTTATAATGTTGAATGTCTTTATGTATCCCTGGTATATATTCATCACATTTACTTATATTTATTTATTTTCTTTTTTTATATTCTCATAAGGTATCATCATTCTTGCTTATCTTCTTTTTTAAGGTATTTTAATATGTATTATTTTTCCCTTTTTAAAAAAATCTTATCTAAAGGTATTTTACATATGTAATTTTATTTAGATATGCTGTATCTTTCGTTTCATGTGCTGTTTCTTTAATTATTATTTCCTTGTTTGTTCCATGAAAGGAACATATTCGAAGTAGAGAACTAATATATGCACAATGTGGTTTTAAACAACATAACCAATTAAATGCTCTGAATATCGGACTTATGAATTAAGGCGCGTTCACAGGACTAATATATGCACAATGTGGTTTTTAATAGCATAACCAAATACTTAGAATATCGGACTTATAAACTGAGGCACGCCCACTGAGCTGCTTTAAATCACGATGAACACAGACCGAAGGATGTGATCTGAGGAAGACAATAATGGCGAAACGCGTAAGCACGCAATTACACTACACTAAGTCATCAAACTCCGCCCACCGGTACGAACGCTACTAGCCGGGAATCCGGCTACTGGAATTACTGAAGTCTTTTAGCAAGTACATCTGTGGGAAGGGTTAGACGAGTGTTATTGATTTTAAAGAATAAAGTTTGTTCACAATGGAGTTCGGTTGTCCATTGTTTTCCTGCATACAAGGCTGGGATATATATTCAAAGCGCATATAGCCTGAGCAGTCTTTTTTACCTGCTCCACGTTTGTGAGTGCTATGTACATATCTGGTTCTCTATATGTATTTGGTGCTTAAACAATATAACACTATATGTTTTTTATGTTTTCTCTTTTGTGTTGAATTCCGCTTATTGCAAGTATAATATTATATATTTTCATTGTATTGGCACAATAAGCACTTTAATTGGCTGTTTGCACATACATGTGATAAGTTATTGCACTGTAAACTAAAGCACTTTTCTGATAAAATATTTGCACAGGATTTAAGCACTTTTTCCTGCAGATTTTTTGGTGATCTGTATTGCATGATAATTTATGGTACGATTTTAAAGGCACAGCATACTTTATTTCTTGGTTTTATATGTTGCTCTATGTGTATTTGAAATGTTGGTAGGTATGGAATGTAGAACCCCCTTTTTACTTCCATACAAGGTTATGATGTGTGATTTTGAGATGTCATTGTCTCGATGACTCATCTCTTGGTTTCGGCAACTTCTTCCTCGGTATTGGAAGTATGATACCATTTCATCTATGACTGAGGTATTGCGCAATGTTTTTGAAGCCAATAGGTGCGAGTTGGCCTCTAGGACACCTTCTGCTGCTGTGGGCTTATGAAACATGAATGGACACTCTGGGAAGAGGGCGTCAGGGGTCATTATGGCCAATAAGTTTTTCATTAGACCTGCACCAGACTAGATAGTAAATTATATTTTGATTATTTTCTTTAATAAATATAACAACCTTTTAAGGCACATATGATATTTTAACTTTCCCACTGTTATATATTATTGTTATAGTACTGCATTAATATACACTTAAAATATATTATTGGATGATAGTTATTCATTATATTCCCCTGTTTGAAAAATGTATTGATAAAAACTATTTGAAAGAGATGTCACCAAGGGGCAAATTGTCACAAATGTTTTGTTTGCCCATGATCTATGAACACCCAGTTGAAAAACATGGAGCACGGCCACTACCCTTGTAAACGTGCTTTTCTAAGACGAGGCTTACTCCAAATATACCACTGATCTTGACATAAATGTGTTTCCCTATGATTACCTTTATGTAAAAAGTTGTGGCTTTAAGCAAAGACTACATTACTTTACTGAGTCATGGTCATCACATGATCTCCATTTAAATAGGGCCTACAAAGTGTTTCCAGAAGGATATGTCATGGGCAAGAATCATTTCTTAAGTGTCAAGGGAACCTGTGTTGGCAGCTGCTCACGACTTTCTCGACCATTACTGCAAAGATAATTAAAGATTGCAGGCACCAGGCTGACCTTTTAATGAAGTTTAGCAGTGCGAAGGTGGGTGATGGGGAACAGAGATGCGCTGAATGTGACCGTGCTGTGTTTGGAGGTGGCCATCCTCATGTCTGTGCCCATTTGTTGAATTCCTTTACTTTGCTTGCAGATGATTGCTTGGATACAGTTGGAAAGTAACAAGGATAAAGCATACCAGAACAGAATTGGATTGGATACAAGTTATTTTTAAACTTTATACGCTCTGTCTTCAGGAATCACAAAGTCAAACTATAGAAAGCAGGAGAATCAAATGATGATTTACGGCCCAATTGCTGGGATGTGTCTTCAGTGCTGTGACGTTTATTCTATTATTTCAGTAAAAAAAATATTTTAGTGGTGGATAGTGGAACAATCCATCACTGCACTCATGCAAATAATGGGCATCACATAAGAGGATTTTATTGAGTGCTATATCTGTTTTACTATTCCTAATATTTACCTAAATATTTAGATGCCTATGTTCCATGAGAGATCAAGTTAAATGTGAGGTATGCAAGAGATGCCTGACCGTAAAATGTATGATTGCATTAGGTTCCCGTAATGCTTTGGAACTGAGGAAGCCTTAGTTTTCTCATACAAACTATGCCCTAACAATCTTTTTTTCTAATTCTTGTATTTTTGTTTGTGTGATTTCCACAAAATATCAGTCTCCAGAACATAAACATATAACTGTATAGATTTAAGATATTTAACTGCTCTATAAATTTATAGTGCTGCAAAATCACACTAAAATCACACTAAACTCACACAGCTAGCCAAGATACCTATTCAAACGTGCCTGATAAAATTCCATGGGCTGCCTGTTTTTTTTATTTATTTTTAAATTCTTTATTTTGGTTGTGCATAATAATACAGTTGAGCCTGCATTGCCACAACAGCAAGAGCAAGCACAGTATAGAGAAAAGCATAAATAATATGTGACAAATCGATTCTACTGCACTTTTTTTTTTTTAGGAACAGTCAGGCTAGTCTGGTATGTACGTATATGTACGAATATTAGATACTAAGGCAGGTAGGTAAATTGAGACATGGAGTGCACTTAGTAATTCTCAGTAATTCTAATTGCTTTAGACACAAGCTAGTATATCATGAGAAATATAGGTGTAATAAAAGGAAGCAATGACAAGCTTATTGGAAATCATAGATTAAAACTAGCATGGTATGCACACTTATTTAAAGGACCACTATAGTGCCAGGAAAACATACTCCCCCACCCTCAGGGTCCCCCTCCTGCCGTGCTCTAGAGGGAGGAAGGGGTTAAATTTACCTCTTTCTCCAGCCCCGGGCGGGGAGATCGCCTCCTCTCCGCCTCCTCTCCTCCTCTTTGGCTGAATGCGCAGGTGCGGCAGGAGCCTCGCGCGCATTCAGCCAGTCCATAGGAAAGCATTATATAGAAAGCATTCTATATAATTTTATGTGAGTATTTTTAGTTTGCAAATGAAAAATCCATGTTATAGTAGAACGTTAGTAAAATATTTCTTGATTACTGGTATTTACCCTTGGAATCCCAAAAAACATATGAATATATATATATATATATATATACAGTCAGGTCCATAAATATTGGGACATCGACACAATTCTAATCATTCTGGCTCGATACACCAACCCAATGAGTTTGAAATGAAACAAACAAGATGTGCTTTAACTGCAGACTTTCAGCCTTAATTTGATATTTACATCCAAATCAAGTGAACGGTGTAGGAATTACAACAGTTTGTATATGTGCCTCCCACTTTTTAAGGGACCAAAAGTAATGGGACAGATTAACAGTCATAAATCAAACTTTCACTTTTTAATACATGGTTGCAAATCCTTTGCAGTCAATTACAGCCTGAAGTCTGGAACGCATAGACATCACCAGACACTGGGTTTCATCCCTGGTGATGCTCTGCCAGGCCTCTACTGCAACTGTCTTCCGTTCCTGCTTGTTCTTGGGGCATTTTCCCTTCAGTTTTGTCTTCATCAAGTGAAATGCATGCTCAATCGGATTCAGGTCAGATGATTGACATTGCCATTGCATAACATTCCACTTCTTTCCCTTAAAAAACTCTTTGGTTGCTTTTGCAGTATGCTTCGGGTCATTATCCATCTGCACTGTGAAGCGCCGTCCAATGAGTTCTGAAGCATTTGGCTGAATATGAGCAGATAATATTGCCCGAAACACTTCAGAATTCATCCTGCTGCTTTTATCAGCAGTCACATCATCAATAAATACAAGAGAACCAGTTCCATTGGCAGCCATGACACTACCACCACATGCTTCACTGATGAGGTGGTATGCTTTGGATCATGAGCAGTTCCTTTCCTTCTCCATACTCTTCTCTTCCCATCACTCTGGTACAAGTTGATCTTGGTCTCATCTGTCTATAGGATGTTGTTCCAGAACTGTGAAGGCTTTTTAAGATGTTGTTTGGCAAACTCTAATCTGGCCTTCCTGTTTTTTGAGGCTCACCAATGGTTTACATCTTGTGGTGAACCCTCTGTATTCACTCTGGTTAAGTCTTCTCTTGATTGTTGACTTTGACACACATACACCTACCTCCTGGAGAGTGTTCTTGATCTGGCCAACTGTTGTGAAGGGTGTTTTCTTCACCAGGGAAATAATTCTCCGGTCATCCACCACAGTTATTTTCCGTGGTCTTCCGGGTCTTTTGGTGTTGCTGAGCTCACCGGTGCGTTCTTTCTTTTTAAGGATGTTCCAAACAGTTGATTTGGCCACACCTAATGTTTTTGCTATCTCTCTGATGGGTTTGTTTTGTTTTTTCAGCCTAATGATGGCTTGCTTCACTGATAGTGACAGCTCTTTGGATCTCACATTGAGAGTTGACAGCAACAGATTCCAAATGCAAATAGCACACTTGAAATGAACTCTGGACCTTTTATCTGCTCCTTGTAAATGGGATAATGAGGGAATAACACATACCTGGCCATGGAACAGCTGAGCAGCCAATTGTCCCATTACTTTTGGTCCCTTAAAAAGTGGGAGGCACATATACAAACTGTTGTAATTCCTACACCGTTCACCTCATTTGGATGTAAGTACCCGCAAATTAAAGCTGAAAGTCTGCAGTTAAAGCACATCTTGTTTGTTTCATTTCAAACCCATTGTGTTGGTGTATAGAGCCAAAAAGATTAGAATTGTGTCAATGTCCAAATATTTATGGACCTGACTGTATATAGATAGATAGAATTTCATCAACTGAGAGATTGAATAAAACAATCTCTTTTTCCACCTGAACTAAAATCTTAAAATTCCTGTTTAATGGATACCTTTTTGTTTTCTGATGCAGTTATTCACTAAACCAGATTTAAAGGAACACTATAGTCACCTAAATTACTTTAGCTAAATAAAGCAGTTTTAGTGTATAGATCATTCCCCTGCGATTTCACTGCTCAATTCACTGTCATTTAGGAGTTAAATCACTTTGTTTCTGTTTATGCAGCCCTAGCCACACCTCCCCTGGCTATGATTGACATAGCCTGCATGGAAAAAAAAACTGGTTTCACTTTCAAACAGATGTAATTTATCTTAAATAATTGTATCTCAATTTCTAAATTGAACTTTAATCACATACAGGAGGCTCTTGCAGGGTCTAGCAAGCTATTAACATAGCAGTGGATAAGAAAATCTTAATTAAACAGAACTTGCAATAAAGAAAGCCTAAATAGGGCTCTCTTTACAGGAAGTGTTTATGGAAGGTTGAGCAAGTCACATGCAGGGAGGTGTGACTAGGGTTCATAAACAAAAGGATTTAACTCCTAAATGGCAGAGGATTGAGCAGTGAGGCTGCAGGGGCATGTTCTATACACCAAAACTGCTTCATTAAGCTAAAGTTGTTCAGGTGACTATAGTGTCCCTTTAATCTGGAATTCACTTAATAATTTTAAATGCTTACAACCAGATTGAAAAAATATTAGTATTTAGCCCTTTTTCCCTTTGAAAGCAGGCCAGGACATATCTGGACACAGATTTGGGGAGATGCTTTGAATAAACCACTCTGTACGCCCAGTTGATTAACAATATATATGCAGGTACATTGGGGTCAAGGCTTTAAGATGGCCGTGCTGGTATGTCTTCAACTCTGTCGAAGTGACATCCTTGGGAATGCCTCTGACACAAAGGTAGTGCCTTCTGGACCTATCCTCCAGGTCCATAATATTTGTCTTGCATTTTTCAAGTTGGCCTTCCAATTGTTCTGATCAATCTGCATGCTGTTCTGGGCTCTTGTAAATTCCTACATCTTGGATTCCAGATGCACTGTTCTAGATCTGAGAACCTGCAGGTCCCTGGAGAGCGCTACCATCGACTGTTGCAAGTGGGTTGTTGCTTGGTGGACATGGTGTCCAACATGGATTGTAATATAGTTTGTGTGAGCGACTGGTCATCTTTCTGTGCCGTACTTCGTTCTATTTTGCCTTCCCTTTCTGCCTCTGCTCCATCTTGGGTCAGTTGTGTAGCCTGTTTATCTTGCGGTTATCTGAATTCGAAAAAAGCTTTTTTTTTCCTCCTGCTTTATTGTATGCAATGAAGTCTCTTTGTTTTGTTCCTTTCAAGCCCACCCTGGTGGAGCTAGTCAATCACTTCCATCAAGTGCGAGTTACGGCAACACCCACAAATTATAAATTAAAAAAGTTATATTATTTGAGTCATTCAATAAATATGAAAAGGACTAATAATGGTGAAAGAAAAACCTGTGGCAAAAGTGAAATATGTAAAACTGTGCCTTTATGGTTCATGTCATGAAGGTTTAGCTCAGAGTAAGCAATAATGACACTGTATACATTCTGGGTCTGTGAAAACATCCGTATAGTGACTTCAGGAGGTGTGTATCCTGATTTGCTTTACTATTGGCTACTACTAAGATTCAACAAAAAATGTCCTTTGCTTGATGGTTTATCATAGCATGAGAGCAAATTAACACAATAACATGTTTGTTTTACAGCTTTATTGACTCAGTACAAGTGAGGAGGTGCAGGTGCAATCAATACAGTAATATAACAATTTAAACATTTCCACATTACTAGTTAGTCCAGTGTATTGCAACACATCCACTAAGCTGTTACTTATTATATGCTAGGTATGCTGTGTGCTCTATGGAATGGAATACATAAGGGAGTTTTTCTGTTGTATGTCAAATATCACTCATTTGACAACAAATCTCCCACATTTTGGGACTTCATCTTTTCAGATTGCATGTGGCATTAAATATCTTTGACATTTGAAAAAAAAAAAGTATATTATTATTTATAAGACATCACCATATTGCACAGGGCTTTTCTATAGGTACAAGAGTTACAATAAGACAAGTTTGACATACAGTAACAGAAGGTGGTAAGGGATTTAGTCAAAAGAGCATACAATCAGAGGAATATCCACATATATAGAGAAAGAGACACGGAGCGATTTAAGAATGGGATAGCATGTATTAAGGGGAAATATTTATAACGAGTGGTTCTGAAGACATAAAAACCATAACAAGAAGATTGAGTTGTTTGTGAATGCCTCCATTACCCCAAGGATTGCATTATTTTCCCATTATAAATCACTCATGCACCTTTGTAAGACGGTATTTTTACTTCATAGGTAAGCATTTCAGAACATTTCTATCACACTATTAGTTGACATACATGAGAGGCCCACCAGGTGCAGTAACCCTGTAGTTTTAAGCCTTCAATGTAAAACATTGCCATTTTGTTTAGAAATGGCAATGTTTACCTTGAAGGGTTAAACACACCCAAATGAAACTCGGTCATAGGAAAGCAACTCGTTCAGTGCTCTGCTGTGAGAAGCATTTGATTTGATGTGCATGCACCATGCTCCTCTTTTATGGCTTAAACATTGCAGTTCTTTCTAGAATTCTTCACAGTTGCTGGTTTAATGAATAACCTGATCAGTGCATTTGATGTAAAGTTAGCTACAATTCCTTCAGTGAAGTGATTTTGTGAAAGCTCCTAACTGTTACATCAAAGTGTGAAAGTCCTCAAAATAATCTTATGTATAGATGCACCTTGTGACGTGTGTCAGGCTCTTCCCAGAACTTGTTTATGTTCCCTTCTTGATTTCTCCATCTAGGAAATGTCACACAATGTAGAGGTCACCCCAGAAAAAGATTAAAAAACAGATCCTGTTATTAGCGTTTTCATTTGGCTGTGAACCTGAATCTACAACTTTCAACGCCAAATGTCAACTGGAAAGACAGGGTTTTAAAAATTCTCTATTAGAAGGCTTTGCATGTTTGTGGAAGTGTCCCCAAGCAGGGCAAATCACAGAGGTCAGCAGGCAGAGCACATGCTGGAGGTGGATGTTACATGATCAGTAACACCCATGAAGCTAAGGACATGATGGAATGTTGATTAAATATTTTACATTGAATACATCATGCGCCTTATGATATATGCTGCATTCAATGTATTTGGGAGGGATTTAGCCATAGTTCAAATGTCTGACCCTGGAGGACAAGCCTATAAGAGGTGTGCCCCGTTATGACTTGCATTACTAGCAACACTAAAGGGGATGGCCTGTCTTAAAAAGAAGCATGTGAATGCACCCAAGATTCACTGGTCCCCTCCATGCACTGCTGCATATGTACAGAGTGCTGCTCTGCTTGTGAGTTAAAGGAACACTATAGTGTTAGAAATACAAACATGCATTCCTGACACTATAGTGTAGGTGTAGCTGTTTAGGTCCCCGGCCTCTGTCAGATAGCTCTGAAAAGGTGTTTTTTCTTACTTATTCTTTCACGCTTCGCTGTAGCTGGCCCAGCCTGGTTCTGCCTCCATAGCTGTGATCATCAATCTTGACAATCTCAGCCAATCCAATAGATTGGGAGGCTATTGTGCATGCACTGCACAATGCAGCATTGTGCCAATCAGCACACAGTGCAGCACTGACACAGGAAACATCTCTAGTGGCCAAATGTGTGACTGCTACTAGAAGTGTTTCGATCCAGCAATGTAAACATTGCCTTTTACTGAAAAGGCAGTGTTTACATTGAAAATCCTGAAAGATCAAGCTATAGATACCAGAACCACTACATTAAGCTGTGTGTCCCTTTAAATTCCATACTGTCACCGGATGCAGGACACCTGGGAACAACCATGTGACAGCACGACAAGACCCTGGACATGGCACTGTACCGCTGATCCCTGTTGTAGTGGTAGTGCTCCTTGGCACAGACAGTGCCTGTATTTCAGGTACATACATTACACTTATGTCCTTATTTCACTCTTAAATGTATTTATCTGTCGCAACATAATTAAAACAGCAGAAAGCCTCAAGATCAGCATCCATGTGTGTAATCCAGGTTTAGTTATAATAGCAGTGATGTCATAACTGAAGTGAGGGCAAGACTAGGTAGTTTGATGATGATTATCATCCAGCTATGTGCTAATGTAGCTTCCTCCTCAGGCACATCTAGGCACAGACTAAAGTACTGAGTCAGGCATGTCTGGTAATTCACATTAATTATTGTCACAACACTGTCCCAATAAGGTGAGTAGACTTTAATCAATGTAGTTTATTCTGAAAAGCATTAGACTATTTAATTGATTTTTTTTTCAAAATAGATAACCCACTTAAACATATTTATGTTAATCTGTGTAAAATATAAAAATTGTTTGTGCATTATGAAATATTTTTTTAATCTGTTTTGTGTTTTCCAAGATAATTTGACATTTGCTCTTTCAATATCTATTATACCTATACTTCCCAGCATGCACCAGTTTGTTTTTATGGCGTAACTTGGCAGAAACAGAGAAAGAGCTAGGTAGCATAAGAGCTCTACAAATGCTAAATTAGAAATGCATTCTTTAAAATATGCTTTAAAAAAACTAACGACTGGGTTGAATACAATATTGATGTTTTGTCCCTTTAAAGGGGAAGTCTCAGAGTTTTAGATCTTTCGTCAGTGTTCTTGGTAGAAATATACTTCACCACTTATGGCGTCAGAAATTTATAAGCAGTAAAATTTGCTCAGAATTAGATATTTATGCTGAAAGTAAAAGTGAACTCACTGAACAGCTAGTTATTTGCTTGAGATTTTTTAGATAGAGGACATGTCAAGTGTCCTATAATTTGACTGTCAGCAGGCTTTCACTTATCATACAGTGATAATGACTACACTAAGACAAACCTGTTTGAAACTAGGGTCAAATACAATAAAAAGATTGCATTTATTGAGAAAACAAGGCCGTACATTTGCAATATTTCATATGAAAACTCTAATTGCACCATCATATTTAATATAATTTTGCTTGTCAGTCACAACATGTGGGACTATAGTGAATAAAGAGGAGTAAATTGTATTTGACAGCCGCTAGGTTATATATTTGTTATGATTTGTAGGGCTGATTGGGGAAATCACCTGATATCCGCAGTTTGGCTCTTGACACATGACAACTGCAGGTTACCTGGCATTCACCCCAGGGTGCCCAAAAGCTACTCAAGGCCTGCTTGACAGCTGATGGGACATGGCAAAGCGTGGCAGCCAGTTATTGTGATCCCAAATTTGTTTTATTTAAACCTATTTCAGTGAACTTAGGTGTTTCTCCTAAAGGTTATAGTTTGGAATCTATTAGCAAAGATTAGTTTTCCTCTGTTTACTGAATAGCCTTTTTTTTACATCTTTACATCAACAAGTATTTTAGTTTCGATAACCAGACTTAAATTTATCTCTGCTAGTAGAAGCCAGCCCTGCATCTTTATGGAAAACTGGCCAGTGACTGGCTCATTTTTAAATAGAGCAAATCACTCGGTAGGAAAGCTCTGGAGGTAAAATAAAGCCAAACTACATGAAAAACAATAATGTTTAAACATTCAAACTGCTGGTGTACCCTGTCTGTGTTTACCAGGAATGATCAACAAGTCGTATGCTTTTTAAAGTGGGCAATGCTTTGTTTTTAAAAACTCACGTGAAGAACTTGACTTGTTTGATTAATCTGATTTCTGCAAGCCCTCTTCAGCAGCTGTTGTTGCCTTTCTAAGTAAACATGTGACGGGGCATTAGAAGAATGCTTATTCATGGCGTGTGACTTGTTACTTCGAGATTACTAATTAAGCTGTACTAGCAGGGTCTTCCTCACCTTTAAATAACCAGAGATCCTACAGAGAACGGGAGGATTATTCATAAAGAACGATACAGTCAGAGCTCAAGCATGTAAAGTAATGAATATCACTTATACAGAGATTAAGCTTTATATTCCAAACTCTGTTCATATTGATTAATTCTCTATAGTTCTTCCTTTACACTCATTCTGTATTTGTGATTCTAGTGCTTTAAAAGATCCTGAGCCTGACTTCTGTCAGTAAATTTTAGACATATAAAGTCCATGTTTGCAAGCAAGCTGAGGCTCAGAGAAATTTGCCGAAAGAGCAATAGGCACAAGGGGTTGATGCCGTCGGGTCATGAGGAACACGGAATCCATCCAGTTATTGGGTGCAGTGATACAGTTTGCAGTGGGCATAGAGCAGTGATAGGCTCCTCATATGTAAAATAAAAATTTGCATATACAATGTCAAATATACCTTTTGGCACTTCATGTGTTATGGACGGTGGTCCATGTTACTTAGCAAAGCCAAGGTGTATATCTATGCCATCAAGACCACATGCTATGACTATAGCACTGAGCAGTTTAGAGCAAAAGCAGATCTCAAAAAAAAATATTTCATAGGTCAAGCAGCTCGGGCATAATGCACTGTGTGGGCCTGGAGCATCAGCTTCAGTTGTCCTACATCACTGAAATTATTAGCAGATCATTTAAGTCCTGCGAGGTGGGGCCTCAATGGATGGAATTTGTTGTTCCAACACAAACCACAGATACTCAATCAGATTGAGATTTGTGGAATTTGGAGGCAATGCAACACTTTGAACTCTTTGTCATGTTTCTCAATCCATTCATTCCTGAACACATTTTGCGTGGCAGGGTGCATAAGAGGTCACTGCCATCAGGGAACACTATTGCCATGAATGGGTGTATGTGGTCTGCAACATTCTCTAGGTAGGTAGTATGTGTCAAAACAACATCTATATGAAATCCACCAGTTCTGACACTTTCCTACCCATTGAAGAAGCTTTGATAGTGGACATGCGAAATCATGAGCACTGTGACTGGTCTGCGCCTTCACAGGCCCATATGCTGCAAACTGCACCTTTCTATCGTGGCCAGCAGTAAATTTTTCAGCAATTTAAACTACAGTAACACTTCTGTGTGATTGGACCAGACGACCTAGTCTTCGCTCCCCACATGCATCAGTGAGCCTTGGATGCCCATGACCCTGACCGGTTCACCGGTTGTCTTTCTTTACACCACTTTTGTTATGTACCAACCACTGTATACCAGGAACACAATTTTGGAGATGCTCTGACCTAGTCGTCTAGCCATCACTATTTGGCCCTTGTCAAAGTCACTCAGATCTTTTCACTTGCCCATTTTTCCTTCAAGATGTGACTGTTCACTTACTGCCTAAACTATTCCACCCATTGACAGTTGCCATTGTAACGATAACATTTGTGTTATTCACTTCACCTGGTTTTAATATTATGGCTGATCAGTGTATATGTTGCAGACAGGAAATACATTAGTTGATCATTAAGGAGCCTCAAAAAACTTCCTTAAAGGGACTCTGTAGGCACCCAGACCACTTCAGCTAATTCAGGTGGTGTGGGTGCTGTGTCCCTTTTGCACCTAGTGCTGCAGTGTTAAACATTGCAGTTACAGAGAGACTGCAGTGTTTACATTGCAGCACTAAGTCAGCCTCTAGTAGCTGTCTAAATATATAAAATATGACAATGGACACAACAGAGGTGAGTAAAGGGGTAAACAGCTGCCTCTTAATAGGCACACTCCAAAAAAGCCTGAAAACTATAAAACAAACAGATATGTGAAAGGTGAGTGAATCCTCAACCAAACACTAAAGGGTGCTTGTTACCCAATACAAGGAGTGAAATTATCATATAAAATACTGAAAATGTATAATAAAATAACACAATTTATTTTGAATTAAGTTAAAAAAGTGAACAGAGAAAAGTGCACAGTGCAGCCATAAACAATAAATCCGTACAATTAAAAGACCTAAGGTGAATCCAATCACTGATGGTAACCTATCAAAAATGTCCTGAGACCCCGTTGGTCGCGACTCCTGGGGGCTATAGGATACCTTCTGATGTAGACAGAGTGGTGAAAAGGGGTCTTTGTACACGGTGTAAATGCTGTTACTGCTGGGGCTGCTCTATGTGTTTTGTCCCATCTCGGTCAGGACTTCCTCAGGAGCTGATGCAAATCTGAACTTCTCTTCTTTTCAACGACCTGATTGAGCGCGAAGATCATCATATTTAAGAAGAATGAAAAGAAGAGAAGTTCAGATTTGCATCAGCTTTTTTTAACTACTCTTCACATGCTCTTGCTTAAGTATGGAAACTTAAGAGGGATGTAGAACAGGGGAACAAAACTGGTGTGGACTGGCTGACAATAAAATTGGTTAATGTAAAGCTGACTTTGCGCGCTATGCAAATACTTCAGTCTCTCTAACACTGTGGCATGTTCTACTACACTCACTACATACACCTTTTCTCTGTCCCAGACTGTATAACAGGAGCTTCTGCCTGCTAGTAAGAAGGTTAGGAGAGGAGTGGATAAGTGAGTTCTAGGTGACAGTCATTAGACAGCGTGGAGCAAGCGCTTCATTAGTCACATTTATGCCAAGCTCAGAGTACTGTCTGCATGGTAATCTTTGTCGGCCAGCATGCATGATTGGCAGGAAGCCTGTCATGCATTTACACCAGGCTGACCGCCCAATTATTTGGTATGTTCGCCTCTTTGGGTAGTTCTGGTTACATGACTCACATAAGTGGTCCACCCTTTTACCCTGCCCAGCGACATTCCGCTACACTGGACCTGCTGTTAGAGGGTATGGATTTACTTAAAGGGACACTTTAGTCACCAGTGAAACTACATGTCTTCCTGACCCTATAGTGTTAACACCGCCATCTAGCCCCCCTGGGCCCTCATGCCTCATAAATATAGTATAAATCTTAATGTATTCAAGCAAGAAGCTGTAAATCTGTCTGCTGATTTGTTCTATGTTTCTATGACATGTGATAGCCTGATCCAATAACAGTGCTTCCCCATAGGATTGGCTGAGACTGACAAGGAGGCAGATCAGGGGCAGAGCCAGCATGATTCAAACACAGCCCTGGCCAATCAGCATCTCCTCATAGAGATGAAACAGAATACTAACAAACTGGAGAAATATACCGAAAGGGACTGGGATAGATGAAATGTACTCAATTGTGGTTGCCAGAAATCCACAGGATGGTTGCCAGATGTGGAATTAGAAAAAAAAACGGAAAAAAAAATCTAAAATAAATAAATTTTATTAAATCTAATGAAAATAGCAAATAGCTCATGTACAAAACAGTGAAGAAAATAATCATTATAGAACTAATATAATGATTAAAATATCCCTATTGCCACTGGAATATTAGTGGGATACCATTAGTCTGTGACTCTGATAGGTTAATTCTAGACGTACAAGGAACCAGTGGCAGTGGATAATAGTGAAACACTGGTGCAGGAATTCGGCGCTGACTGTATCACCTGCTTGAGATGTAAATCAAAGAAGTTCGTTCTCACATAAATCCTAGAATGGATCTAGAGATATAAGTAATCTATGGTATAGATCAGAGAAATTAGATCTCACATAAATACTAGGATGGATCTAGAGATATAGCTAATCTGTATAGCTAAGTTTAACTGCTAAGATATAGAATTGGTATCAATATATGTAAAATAGGTAGGGTAGGTACTAATCTGATGACAAACGAGATAGAAGCACTTTAAAATACTTTTAATAGCACAACAATTAAAATAAAAGGCAGTAAAAAGCACAAAGACTACATGGTAACATTTTTCATGTGCTGCATAGTAGTGTGAAAACGTGATGTACTTCCATTTGAAAAATATATAAAAGCATACTTTTGAATAATCAATGTTGGGTTCTGCGACGGTTTTGAAGTCCTAGGACAGTGTTTCGAAGCTGATTTGTGTCTGATGGGCTGGAAATCAAAACCTTCTCTCCCATTTTCTGTACGTAAATGAGGATATGGTTTTACTTTCTTTTTTTTTATTTGTCATCTTACAATAGTACAGTGTGTTAATTTCTGTTATTTATTTACCCACTGAGCCCATCACCAGATAAATAACCATTTAAAGGACCACTTTAGGCACCCAGACCACTTCAGCTCAATTAAGTGGTCTGGGTGCCAGGTCCCTCTAGTTTTAACCCTGCAGCTGTAAACATAACTAGGGTTAATCCAGCCTCTAGTGGCTGTCTCACTGACAGCCGCTATAGCCACTTCCGCGCTTCTCACTGTAAAAATGAGAAGTGAAAAAGAGAAATGCTTTCCCATGGACTGTTTGAATTCGGCGCTGACGATGGCAGGAGGAGGAGAGTTCCCCAGCGCCGAGGGAGCTCGGTACTGGAGAAAGGTAAGTGTTTTTAACCCCTTCAGCCCAGCGGGAGTGGGACCCTGAGGGTGAGGGAACCTAAAGTTTTCCTGGCACTATAGTGGTCCTTTAAGCTTGCAAGCAATTTTGGACTCTGTCGGGTGTATAATTCTGTCATGATTATAACTAATACTGGTACTTTAACAGTCTATTAATCACACACAACTCCAGATAATCCATATTTTAAAGGATGAAAATGATATCTTGCATGTGCATTCCACAATGGATTTAACATTAGGAGTGAGAAGGCAGCATTACACTTGCATTAGTATTGTGTGCTTTATTTGGTTTGGTTTATAGACATGGACGGTTGGGTCAGGATATATCAATTTCTGTTAGTATTGTATCTAGTAATTTTATGTTGAAGAGTTCCAATTATTTGTATATAACTGTGTCTGCACTAATTTTGCAAAATAACATCACATATGTTCTAATTTGCGATTGGCCTTCAATTAATTAAAGGAATACTATAGGGTCAGGAACACAAACATTCCTGACCCTATAGTGTTAAAACCACCATCTTTGCCTCCCTAAATCTTACCTTTATTCCAGTCTGCAGCTGCTGCCTTTGCCCCTGATCTGCCTGCCTGCTGAGACTGTCAAGGAGGCAGATCAGGGGCAGAGCCAGCACAAGTCAAACATAGCCGTGGTCAATCAGCATCTCCTCATAAAGATAAATTAAATTCTGGCCTTATTTTATAGCTAGGAAAACCTTAGGCCTATCCCACTCACGCTTAGACCCCTTCACTGTGTACCTAACACTTCAGCTGCATCAACAGCATGCATCCACTACACGGTTCTGGCTACATGACTCGCGTAAGTGGCACACTCAGCGACATTACTCTACACCGGACCTGCTGTTAGGGGGTATGGATTTACTTAAATAAGATGAAAGCAAGAGATTAGCATAGGATATCTGTTTTCTTATAGCTATATCCTGTGAGTTTCCCTCCTGCACCACCTCGATCAGATACATGACGCTTGGGAGCGTCAGTAAAATAATACTTCCTGATATTATTTTTAAACTTTTGCCCCTCTAATTTCAGGCTATGTCCTCATGTTGTGGTATGAAAGTTCAGTGTCTGCATGCTGAAGGTGGAGACACTAAATGGCAGTGCTGCACACTAGGCAGGGCTGCCCCAGGAAGCACCTCTAGCAGCCATCTGAGAAGTGGCCAGTAGAGTTACCCCTAGGCTGTAATGTAAACACTCCATTTTCTCTAAAAATACAGTGTTTACTACAAAAAGCCTGATGGGAATGATTCTACTCACCAGAACAAATACAATAAGCTGAAATTGTTCCGGTGACTATAGTGTCCCTTTAAGTCTGTATTTGTTCATATACTTGTTTGTTTACCATATGCTTGTCTCTTGAGAAGGTTGGCATATGTGTTTCAACTCATTGATGGGCTTATGGACACTTAGTTTCTAAATTTGTTACTATACACACACGTGTAAGGGCTTCTGTTTTTGATTTCTGGGTAACAGTCATAAAAGCAATACTGTAGTAGTGTGCATTCCCATGAATTTGTTATGATAGAGATTCCCTATTATGACATCAGTTTAGGGGCTAGAATTGGGGTCCTGGGAATTCTTACAATTTTGACAAACTGATTGAGACTAGTATAACAAAAGGATGGACTGTGCCCACAGCTTCCTAACACATGCTCACTCCACTGTTCTATGCCCTACTACAACAGAAGAGGTTTCTGCTCTGCTCCGGTCCTCCCGCCCCACCACCTGTTCCTTCGATCCCATTCCCTCATATCTCATCCGCACTCTGTCTCCCTCTCTTGCTCTTCCTCTCACTAAAGTTTTCAATCTCTCTTTCCTCCAGCACATTTCCTTCACCCTTCAAGCATGCAACCATAACGGCAATTCTGAAAAAGCCCAACCTCGACCCCAACTCCCCATTTGCCTCCAAGATCCCTGAGAGAGTTGTGTATGCGAGTTTGAGAGACTTCCTCGAATCCAACTCTCTGATTGACCTGCTTCAGTCTGGATTTCACGCTCGTCACTCTGTTGAAACAGCTGTGACCAAAGTATCCAACGATTTAATCACTGCTAAATCTCGCGGCCCTCTATCCTAATTCTCCTTGATCTTTCTGGTGCCTTTGACACTGTTGATCATCAACAGCTTCTTATCATTCTCCATAATCTCGGTCTATGAGATACTGCTCTCTCCTGGTGCTACTCCTACCTCTCCTAGCACCTTTTCAATGTTTCTTTCTCTGGCTCTGCCTCTTCTCCCCAACCCCTCTCTGTTGGTGTCCCCCAAGGCTCAGTCCTTGGTCCCCTACTGTTCTCCATCTATGCTGCCTCCCGTGGTAAACTCATCAGCCACTTTGGCTTCCGTCATCATTTATATGAAGATGACACACAAATCTATCTGTCCTCTCCTGATCTCTCTCCGCCTATTGTGTCTCTGACTGCCTCTCCACAATTTCCAATTGGATGGCTGCTCACTTCCTTAAACTCAACTTGTCCAAAACAGAACTTCTGGTCTTTCCTCCCTCAAGTGTTGCTGCTCCCGTGTCTGTCTCCCTCCAAGTCAACGGCACCACCATCACCTCTACCTCGCAGGCTCGCTGCCTAGGTGTTCTCTTTGACTCCAACCTCTTCTTTACCCCTCATGTCCAGTTGATCGCCAAATCCTGCCGCTTCCATCTCAAAAACATAGCTTGCATCCACCCCTATTTAACACCAGACGCAGCTGAGGTGATGGTCCATGCCATTGTTCTTTCTCATCTTGACTACTGCAATCCCCTTCTCAGTGGTCTTACGTGTTCCCAGATTGCACCGCTGCAATCTATTATGAACGTGACTCATTTTCCTGTCCGCCCTCACCTCCCACGCCTTCCCGCCCCTGTCAGTCCCTACATTGGCTTCCGGTTAGATATAGGGCTCAATTTAAGATTCTGGTGCTTGCTTACTAGTCCCTACATAATGCTGCTCCTGCTCCTATCCTCCCTAATACATAATGTGTCATTGAAGCCCCTGCGCTCTGCCGAAGACCTACATCTATCCTCTGTCCGTACTCCCACATCTGATACTCGCCCAACCTTGACCCTAATTCCCAGTCCAACTACCGCCCTATCTCGCTACTGCCGTTTGCCTCCAAGATCCGTGAGAGAGTTGTGTATGCGAGACTGACAAACTTCCTTGAATCCAACTCTGCTTGACCCGTTTCAATCTGGATTCCTGTCACTGTTAAAACAGCTGTGACCGGGGGGCGTGGCCTAACCAGGGAACGAGCTGGACGCTTTTGAGTAGACTTCCGTTCCCAAAGCGCTGTATATAGCCTACAACAGCATTTTACAATACCTACTCCGAGCACAAATGGACAAGAGGAGTACTAAGAAACCCCCCAAGAAAGGACCGGACACTGGGACAACAGTGCTGGACATGCTCACAGTCCAGAAAACCGGACCGGCGGATGGCCAAGATGGCGCCGGAGCAGGCCCTTCCTCACGATCCCCCTAACCACGCGCTGTGTCAAACTCTAGCCCCCAGCTGGGTGAAGCTGCACAAACACTGACCAAACTGGCCAAAGTGCAATCCTACCTGGCTGGGGAGATAGAGCGCTCCAAGTCCGTCCTCCGGGCTGGATTTTCCGCGCTGGGCACGAGAACCACAAGAATGGAGGACCACCTGGAGGATACTACCCGGGCACATAACGTAGTCGTGTCCCACGTGCATAAACTAGAAGCCCGAGTAGCTGAGATGGAGCTGGCTATGGAAGACATGGCAAATCATTTGAGAAGGAACAACGTACGACTGAGGGAGAGAGAGAAGGAGAGGGTCCCCTGCGAGACACGCTCCTTACCACCTTTCAGCTGCTGCTGCCAGACTTACCGGCAGAACAGTGGTGTATAGAGCGAGCACACAGGGCTCTCCGCGCCAGGAGGCAGGAGTCCAACACCCCAAGAGACGTCATAATCAGGTTCCTCCATTTCCAGACGAAGGAGGCCTTGATGCGGAGGAGCAGGGAGGATGAAATTCGTTACAAGGGGTCCATCATCCAACTTTACCAAGATCTGGCTCCCAGTACTCTACAAATGGGGAGGCCCTGAGAAGAGCAGGCATGCGCTATGCCTGGGGCTCCCCCTTCAAGTTATTAGCATTTCGGGAGGGGAGGACCCATGTGCTGACATCTGGAGGTGACCCGGAGAAATACCTGCGGGACCTGGGAGTGCCATCCCTGTCAAAGCTACTGATGACATCGGAGGCCGCGGAGGATCTCGTCCCCCTCCCAACAGAGTGGCAGGATGCCAGAACCCAGAGGCGCTGACGGCCGGAGCGGGTACAGTAATGTTTCCGGGGATGCAGGGGCAAACACTGGTTGCAGTGCCGAATAAGGCGATTTAGCCTGGGTGGGCGCCTCGGATGTCCTTTGGGCGGGGGGACGAGGGATCCGTGACTCTCATTGTGTGGGCCCCAGGTTGCTTACCTGAAAGGCCGCCTCTCTTTTATCGTGTACACAAAGATTTGAGGCCGATTACTTTCTGTTGGGTGGGGGAGATGGGATGGACCTGAGGCCCAGTGTTGGTGGTTAGCAGGCCTATTGACTATCTTGCCGGCAGGGTGAGTCAGGGTTCTTAAGAACAATGCAATTTTAGGTGGGAGCAGGACTGCCCCTGATGCCGGAGGGACAGGAGAACACCCTCTTCACGGGGAAGGTCGAGTGCACACCTGTCTCAACTGTACCAGCCCGATCGGATAACAACATATGCTTTAGGGGGGTTGAGTGAGGGACAAAAGAATGGGGGGAAAACGGGGAAATGAAGAAAAAGCACACAAAGGATTAGAAATTAAAAAAACTTAAAAAAAAAGGGGGTGAACCATCAAAACAACGTTAAGGAAAAAAGGGGTTAAATATGTTTGAAACACTAAAAAGGAAAGGAGGTAACAAGCTCCACAAATCTGCAGTCAGCCTGTGCTAGGTTTGTCACCTGTACACTTTTTAAGTTCATGTCCTCCTTGACTAGCCTATCTACCGCTATAAGAACCCTGCTCCCCACATCCCTGTTGGAGGCTAATACCACCACCTCCTCCCTCCCCCCCACACGTTGCTGCCCAAGCGGCCTAACATTAATCTAGTGGCTAAGCCACCCAATGGTAAAAGAGAGGCTCCCGCGACCTGTACTGGGGTCATAGAAGATCAGACCCGCAGGATTAGATCTAAGGAAGATCACACCACGATTTTAATGTCAGTTTAGTTTGGCTTTAAATACCCCCGCCCAACGAGTGGCCCTCCAGCTCTTGTGGGGGGTGTACAAATGTGATACCATCAAGGTCCTGGGGGAGGGGACGCCCAGTTTACCCAAGTACATGTACGGGGTTTACATTCAAAGGGCATAGTATATTCCCGTAGCTCAGGACGGCTACTGAAATGGTCTCCCACTAAATTCAGGTTTTGATGTTGTTAATTTAGTTTTCTTTATTATCTGCTTGGATACTGCAAATGTGTTCAATGACTGTTTTTATGCAATACTAGCAGACAATTGATTACATACTCCCTTCTGACATATACACCACATAGGAGTAGCTTCCGTAGCATATAGAGTTAGCTACGAAAAGATATAAAACAGCGCAAAATGGTTAGAGGCTCATACATCGGCATCTCTCTCTAGCGCTGTGCGTAGGCGAGATGGGGAAATGTGAACCCCACACCAGTCTGGCAACGGATAAGACCAGACGACTACATTTGGGCACTCACAGTGCTCAATTACTGGTTTTTATCTATTCTCTCTCTTCTTTTCCCTCCCTTCTCTTTTCCCGGTTCACCTTCCCCTCTTTACCTTGGGGCTGGGGGCTTACACATTGGGGCACAACAGTGCTGAAGTGTACAGAGGTGGGCATACTAAAAGGCGTCACACTTAGATCAAGAGCATGGCTCTGAAATTGTCCTCCCTAAATGTCAAAGGGCTTAACACGCCGAGCAAGAGACGTCTCCTTTTCAGATAACTGAAAAGAATGAAATCTGACATAGTCTTTATACAAGAGATTCACATACCAAAACAAGCTACATTACAATTGAAAGACCAAACGTTCAGGGTTTCCTATAAAGCCAGAACTTACACTAAGCGCAATGGGGTCGCGATCCTCATTCGGAACAGTTGCCCAATACACATAGAATCTTCAGATGCAGACCAAAACGGGAGGTACATAGTGGTAACGGGTACCCTACTTTCTCACAAGATACACCTTATTAATGTGTATGCCCCGAACGAACCTGACGCCAGTTTTTGGGACGATTTACAGACCAAAATCTGAACACTAGATCACGGACTCATCATCCTGGGAGGTGACTTCAATGCAGTATCAAACCCTGCCATCGATAGGAGCTCACAGGGCGGTATTCCCAGGTCCCAAGGGCGGGGAGGACAAGATAAGATGCTCTATAGGTTTATCGCGGACACCGGGTTGTTGGATGTCTGGAGAGCACATCATCCGAGCACTAAGGACTTTTTCTTTTACTCGGCTCCGCATGGCACATATTCAAGAATTGATATGTTCTTGAGTAATAATCGATCGTTGTCTCGGGTCACGGGATCAGAGATAGGTTCCATCTCTTGGTCCGATCACGCAGACATCCACATTACCCTGGGGAACCTCTGTACTGCTTCCCCATGGACGTGGAAACTAAATTCATCCCTACTGCAAGACCCAGAGATTGTGGACCAGATCCGCAAAGAGTTCTTTGACACCAATGCCACTCCAGATTTGCGTTCAGAGACAATATGGGCAGCACATAAAACAGTCATACGAGGGTCACTTATTAAGTTAGCAACAGCTAAAAAGAAGATGAAAGCCCAAAAACTGGAGAGTCTTTTGACTGAGTTAAGGACGTTAGAACAAAAGCACAAAGACTGTCCAGATGACTAAACATTTAGATGCTTAGAAGCGACACGACATACCATACGCACTCTGTTACTAGATGATACTGCTAGAGCCGTGAATTGGTCCAAAAGGACGTTTTACGAATGGGCCAACAAGATGGATGCCTTACTAGCCAGGGTCCTCAAACCAAGAATGAGACGAGGACACCCAGATAACTCGGTCAAAACTATGCCCAAAGACAAAGCAGAGGTTTTTACTGATTACTATAAATCCCTCTACAATCATTCCCCAAACTCAGAGACAATGACAATGAGAGACGAGGACGCAACCGGCAATTTCCTGAAAGACCTACTACTGCCCGAGTTACCACAAGAGGCGGTTGATATTCTAGCGACTGAAATTACCCCTGACGAAATAGACCGGTCAATAACAGCTTTAAAAGGGAACAAGGCCCCAGGACCTGACGGATTTGACGGTAGTTACTACAAGACGTTTCGCAAGGAACTTGTTCCTCACTTGACAGAAGTCTTCAATAGTTTTAAGAAAGGGGGCTCCCCAAACCCCAATATGAACTTAGCTACCATTGTGTTATTGCCAAAACCAGATAAAGACCCCCTTTCACCGGGCAGCTATAGTCCTATATTTCTCATAAATCACGATATGAAGCTCTTGGCAAAGATACACGCAGAATGGCTTAACCCCTTCTTAGCGAACTTGATAGACGCCGATCAAGTCAGTTTTATACTGGACAGACAGCTGTTCGAAAACACTCGCAGAAATATAGACTTGATATGGAGACAGGTGGCCACAAAGACTCCAACGATGTTTGTTTCACTCAACGCTGAAAAGGCGTTTGGCAGAGTGAAGTGGCCTTACCTGTTCTCGCTCCTGACCCATCTAGGGTTCCCTGAACAGTTCACGACCTTATTAAGAGCGATGTATACTAACGTCAGAGTGCAGGTGAAAATCTCAGGAGCCCTGCTCTGCCCTTTTAACCTTTTCAATGGTACTCGACAGGGGTGCCCCCTCACCCCCCTTCTATTTGTACTGTCGTTAGAACCCCTATTACAGGCATTACGGCACCACCCGGGCGTGAAGGGTGTCGAAGTGGGAGGCAGGGAATTTTTCGGTTTCAGCCTATGCGGATGATGTGCTCCTAGCGCTCACCGACCCGGTGAACTCAATGGGAGCCTTGCAGGGGGTGCGAAGGGACTTTGGGACTATTTTGGGGTACAAAGCAAACATGGCGAAGTCTAGCGCCCTCCCAATAGGAGTACCAGCGACGGCAACAACCCTAGCACACGACACACACCAATTACGAATGGAACAACAGACACTTAAATATCTAGGTATTCGCCTGACAGCAAATCCAGAAAAATTATACGTTCAAAATTATACACCATTGATGAAACAGCTGATACGGGAAATGGAGACGTGGGTGGACAGACCTAATTCGTGGATAGGAAGAATTCACGCTGTTAAAATGAACATCTTGCCTAGAATTCTGTTTTTGTTTCAAACGCTGCCCATCCATGTCCCCAGATCGTCCTTGCAGCCCCTGCAGAGGGCTATAGGGTCCTTTGTATGGCAGAACAGAAGACATAGAATTTCCAGATACATTTTTATATAGGCCAAAGACGAGAGGGGGCCTGGGCCTCCCAAACGTATATTACTATTACACAGCGACTCAATTGACTCAAGTGGCGATGTGGCACTCTCCCCCAGGAGACCAAAATGGGCAGACGTAGAATCTCTCATGACGGGCGTGGACATTCCACAGCTCCTCATGTGGGTCCCTAAAGAACACAGAGCCAAGATAAGGGTCACCTTCCCGACTACAATCAACTCCTTGCGCATGTGGGACTCCCTTAAACATAAGTTTCACTTAGCATCTGACCCGTCTCCCCTAATGCCATACTTACGCAATAAGGCCTTTACCCCCGGAATGACAGCTAGAGCCTTCAAAAACTTAGAGCGAATAGGGTTACAACGCATCTGCCAATTGTACCAGGGAACAGAGGTCATTCCTTTCGATACGTTAAGACAGCGGGGCCACCTTGCCTTCACAGATTTTTTCCAATACATACAACTTAAAGATTACGCAAAATTAGCACACATCAAAGCGGCAGCCCTGCAAAAGATGACGTTCTTCAAACGCATCTGCCTTCAAGAAACCATACCTAAAGGCATGATAACGCTTATGTATGCCCACCTCTGTTCAGAAGCTGGGGACTGGGGTAAGCTAGCCTATACAGATCAATAGGAGAGAGACCTGGGGGAAATACTGGAAGGCATAGAGAGGCAAGAGATTTGGGAGGCTAACCATACCTCTTCCGTATGCGTTACCCTTCAGGAACAATCGGTCAAAACTATGCTTCGCTGGTATACTACCCGGTTAAACTACATCAAATGAAATGAATCCCTACAGATGTGTGCTGGAGGGGTTGCAGCCTGCGAGGGACTTACGTACACATATGGTGGGAATGCCCTCAGATGGTCATATTTTGGAAACGGATACAAGCCCTGTTGTCACAGGTCTTTTCTAGAGCCCCAGACCTAGATCCATGGCTATTTTTATTAAACAGATCCATAGATGGCTGGACTAGGCATGAACAAAAGCTCATCCACAAAATTACGTTAGCAGCTAGGAGAGCCATAGCCTCAGAGTGGCTTAAACCGGGCACACCACCCATGGCAGAGGTGATAAACAGGATAAAAGAGGGCTCCTTAAAAACTTTTCCGAAGATCTGGTAACCCTGGGAAAACTCTAACCTAGGAAGTTAATACGAACATGACCCGTTTGATAAACTACCTACTCCATTAATGGAAAGTCCCCCCTCCCTCTCCACTCTTTAGGATCTTTACCTTTTTCTTTCTTTCTTTCTACTCTTTTATGTTTCATAAAAATCTAAAATATTGACTACCATAAGGCATTCCGTGAGACAGACATATATCGCAAACATGGAACGTAAGAATTGAGTGCGACTTTTCCTACCCATACACCATCGTATTAGGCGATCCCCAATGACAGAGCAAAATAGTGCTTATCACAAGATAAATCTTTACCATCAATGGTGTATAAAGTCCGGAACCACTTATGACAACACGCAAATTAGATACAACAATTTCTCACCATTTATCATTACACTAAGCTTTATATGTCAAAGAGTTGTATATGCGACCTGATAACAAACTGTTTCTGTTCGTTACCGTATGTATCTGCTAATAAATATCTCCTCTATTGTATGTCAATACAAAAATAAAGAATAAAAAAATAAAAAAAATAGCTGTGACCAAAGTATGCAGTGATCTTATCACTGCAAAACCTGTGGCCTCTACTCTATCCTAATTCTCCTCGACCTTTCTACTGCTTTTGACGCTGTTGATCATCAACAGCTTCTTCTCATCCTCCATAATCTCGGTCTTACCTGTTCCCAACTTGCCCTGTTACAGTCTATAATGAATGCATTGGCGTGGGCGATCTTCCTGTCCCGCACCTCCCACGCCTCCCCCCTCTGTCAGTCCCCACACTGGCTTCCTGTAAGATATAGGACTCAGTTTAAGATGCTGATAATTGCTTACAAATCTCTACAAAATGCTGCTTTCACCTTCTTATCCTCACTAATACACAAATATGTCCTGTCTTGGCCCCTACACTCTGCCGGAGACCTACGTCTAACCTCTATTCGTATTCCTACCTCTGATGCTCGCCTTAAAGACTTTTCTAGGGCTGCACCATTCCTATGGAATTCCCTTCCCCTCTCTGTTAGACTTACACCCAGTTTCTACTCCTTCAAAAAATCTTTGAAAACTTAGTTCTGTAGGAAAGCATATCAATTAAACTGTGAACAGCTTTCCCTCCCCACACCCTGATTCCTCTCCTGTAAATGTCATCAAAAGAAAACACTAAGCCCTCAGCGAATACTATCCTAGCAACCTACTTTCCTACCCTAACCTTACCTTTAGTGTCACTATACCCCACTCCCTCTAGTATGGAAGCTCATTGAGCAGAGCTCTGAATCCCTCTGTTCCTGTGCCTCCAACTTGTTTGGTTACAAATACGTGTCTGTTAGTCCACCCATTGTACGGCGCTGCAGAATTTGTTGGCACTTTATAAATAATAATACTAATAATGTCTGGAGTTGTGACTAGAGATGACTGTTCTGGTACACTATGAGTGACTTTATAGCTAACTTATAATCACTTACGTAGCAGAAAATGTAATTTCAAAAATGTCCAAAGTGTCCTATTTGCACAGACTTTATTAAACACGTTTATTGCCTTATCAAATTAATCTTAAGAGTTTTAATGCCAGTTGTATCAATATTACTAAATATTAAAAGATTTATGAATAAGATATGTCTGAATAAAATTGGTTTTAGATTATTATGCTTTTTACCTACCTGTTTAGTGAGGGACATTATGGGTCTTAAGCTCAAAATAGGACTTGTCAGACTAAAGAGGGACACTTGGGCAGTATGCAGTAGTTTTACTTTATAAATGTTAGATAGTTATGCATATAAACTATTCCACAAATGTCACCTAGATGCCACTAGGTTTACCACCCATCCCAATTTCTTCTAAACAGGCACTAATTGAATTACTTTGTTCTGTGTTCTGTTACAAATGAAAACAAACTGTGTGTTTTAACAGAAAATACATATAGACATCACCACAGTGGAGGTCTAGTGATGGTTTCTAGAAAAGTGGGTTTTCAGGAACAAGCCCCTCTGTACTGTGCTGCAGAATGTGAATCCTCTATAAATAGATTATAGAATATAAACTTGTTTGAGTAGACCCTTAATGGGTCTGTTGACTTTATTTTGTTTGTCAGTTACTCAAAGCTTTATTTCCCCTATGTAAACAATCAAATATGATTTATGTCACCAATTCTTATCCCAGTACTGTCCTAGATTTAGCGGAAAGCCCTATTTTTGTGCCTCATGCCACCATCCAGGGTTTGTTGTCTTGTGTCTGTCTCGGCCCCTGGTGCTTGTATCGGCAAGACCGTGCCTGACCAGTTTGGTAGCGCCAATACTGTAACCCAAGTCCTTGGCTGACCCGGCCGCGCCTGAGCAGAACGGTTGCAACAAAAAGGGTAGATACTTACCTGGATCGCAGCAGATTGACGCCTGATCCTCTTTTCTGACAGATCCCAGCCAGTGCGGCGTTCTAAGGGATGCCAGTTGCTGTGGTTGCAAATTATATAAGTGTCCCTATTGCCCAAAACAAAGATGGCGCCTACGTGCATGTGATTGACGCACACGCACGTTTTGGGGTCAAAAGTCATGTACTAGCCAATCACTACACAGACAGGCATATTTAAACCTTGACTAGCCTTTTCACAGTGCCCTGTCATGGTTTCCACTTGTTGGTTGTCAGAGAGTGCATTCCTGTTCATTGAAATTTTTTGTTATTTGACTTTGGCTCATATTTGACTTTCCCTACTTATGATATTCCTGACTTTTGGTTAATATTCTGTTTTTGTCTCCTTCTGTATCCCTGACCTCCACTTGTTTATTGACCATTCTTTTTAAATCGTTAAGTCTGGCCATTCTAAGGCCCGATATATGTTGTTTTGTATTTCATAGTTCTGCATGTTGGGTCATATATGACAGTGTTGGGACAGTGTCCTGCTTCTGGGGACACCAGAGTAAAAAAACTGTATAAAGTGTAAGACAAGCATATCATTGAATAGATATACTCCCATAGAAGACATGCACAAATATGACAGGCTTGGCAAACTGAAGTGCTTTGTGTATGTGAAGTGTTTCTTTAAGACAGCTCTGCACATAGGCAGCCCTGATGGGATTTACACCGTGGTGTGCATTTAACCATCACAACATGACATTAATTGGAAATGTCTCTAATTTCTTGGGCTGAACGCCCAAGACACCCAAGCTGAACGCTGTTTATTTTTATGTGCAGAGTTCCTTGTAATGTATGTACCAGTTTACATGTCTTGTCATGTGCTTAGCAAGGGTTAATTCAGACTGACACATAATAACAGCAAAGAATACATAACATAATAAGGCACAGAAACATAATAATAAAACACAGACTCAGATGTGTTCCGAAAAGGTCATGTCTTTTATTTAGTTTACAAATTATACAAACATACCTTATTAACTTTAAAACACGTAATTTGTAACCAAACATCTCTGGTCTTTAAACCCCCAGAGATTTAACCAAACATCTCTAGTCTTTAAACCCCCAGAGATTTTACACATAACTCACCAGAGTTCCGCCCTATTAGCCAGAACTTAAACCAAATGATAACAAAACTCAGCTAGTCCACCTCTCCTTTAAATTAGGCAGGTGACCTCAACCCCAATAAAAGACCACGACAACTGAATATAATGAGGGAGGGCGGGGAAAAACAGCTTCACAGTTGATTATTTCTTCTTTTTTTCTTGGCGCCAAATATCACCTCAGGCCGTCTTACATACAGTTTTTTCCCTGCTCCAGAGCAACCTCGTGGACAAGCGCTCCAATCAGAGCACTGTCCACAATGACCCCTGTATGGAAAGTTCACAAGGGCACTGCAACGGACGTTGCTGAATGCCCTCACGACTAAGGCTATGCGCGCCGCTACTTGACCCCTGAATACCCCGCGATGCACATATGTACCTAGTCGTTTGACTAGGTACATTCTGACTTGATTTTGTAATACATCCTAAGCTAAATAGTGTATGAGGCACTAAATAGGCAGGTATAAAGCATAATAACTTAAAACTAATTTTATTCAGACATATCTTATTCATAAATCTGTTAATATTTAGTAATATTGATACATACCCCTAACTGCACATACTCTCAGTACTTAAAGCCCTAAAGCTTAACTAGGCTGTGTAGTAGAAGTCTCTCTTCTGCCAAGGCATTTCCTCTATAATCTGAACCTGTTTGTCATGTGGCTGTGAAAGACTGCTGCGATCTCACATGACACACTGTTAACAGGAATGAGCAAAACAGCTGCTGCCAGTTTACTCTGTAGGCATGCACTCTGTCTGTTCCTGTGACAAGCTATCTGTACAGCTCATTAAAGAAAACACCCAGCCCCTGCTCTGCCTCTGGTCCTAAATCTGCTTTAAGTCGTGTCTGCTGGCCAGATGACAGTCTTCATTTCAAGCGACTGAATACTCGCTATAGGCCTATCAGCGGCATATCAAATTTACAGAGAAAATACTCTGTATAATACTATAATTCCTGTTATCGGTTTTGCACTTGTGTGGAAAATCTGTACCCCAGCATTCACAACATAATAAGGGTTCTGTGATAACGTGTTCAGAAAGTGATACTGTAATGAAACCATTGTGCATTCTGCCAGTGATTCTATTCTTTTCTTCACATGCTCCATGTTTGTTGTCATGTACAAAGGTATCGTTCAATTCTGTAGTTTCCATAAAAATGTGAAGGTATTTATAAGTGAAAAATAATCTCATGTCATTAATCCGCTGTCTTTGCCAATCAGTGTTTAGGTTGGATTAAAATGGCATTGTTAATACAGGAATGCTAATCATTTATTACCACTGTGGACAAAATGGAAGCGGCATCTCAGCACCAAGAGACGGCGGGCAGCCGTCCGCCTCCATTGTTTGCCCAGCTGGCCACTTTAGGTAAAAGGCTGACAAATCCCAGATGGCAATGGCTACATGGCGCCTGGGATTTGTCGAGTCCTGGCTTAATTTTGGTGTAAAGATCATGCCACTGCAGTCTCACTGCCCAATTTTCTGCAATTTAGGAGTTAAATCACTTTGTTTATACAGCTCTAGTCACTCCTCCCTGTATGTGACTTGCCAGGCAGTCAGTATTGCCACACATCTATTTTTTATTTGCCTGTCATAGCCCCAACAACACTATTACTGTCTATTAATGTCTTACTGCAGTGTGTAGTTCAAAAGGGAAGCCTATTTTAATTGGCTCTTGATGTTTTCGATTCTTCCCTTTCTTCACTTACTGATGTAAATTGTTCTGCACCTAATTGGTGATTGATTTATTCATTGTTATATTGTAAATGGGTCATAACAAAGCCCCTTACAGAGGCATAACACTGGTCTGCTGGGGCCCTGACAAATATCCATATGGGGATCCTGCCATTTTCAAAACAACCCCCACCCACACCACTATATACCTTAGTAATTGCCACTGACTAACTATAATGTTTGCATTCTCAAATATACAGGGTCCCGGAGAATAACCTGACTGAGTTCAGTCACAAAATACACAGACAATTTTCTCGTGTTAACTGTTTTTTTAACATTATAAAAGAGTAGTGCTTACCATTTTTAATGATATCATAGTTTTATAGCTAAACCACAGCTAAACTACACCTCAAAAAGATTATTATGTTTTAAAAATTAAATCGTCCATATGATTCCCATCATTTTGGACACACTCATGCAGACATGCTCTATAGCTTCTCATGGCTCTCTGGATCATTTCTTCTGGTACTGCAGTGATTTCTTGCTGAATGACAGTCTTCAGCTCATTGATAGTCTGGGGTCTGTACTTGAATACTCTTGATTTCAGGTACCCCCTAAAAAAAACAGCAGCACACTGTGAGGCCAAGTAAGCGCCATGCGACATCCCCATGGAAGAAATCAGGTGCCCAGGAAACATCTGCTTCAGCACCTCCATTAAAGCTATTGTTGTATGGGCTGTTCCTCCACCTTGCTGGAAGCAGACCTGAGGATTTCCAAGCTCTGGGAGTTTCGGACCCAGAAAGGTTGTCAGCATCTGGACGTAGCGGTTTGACGTGACTGACCACACAAGCATTCCTCCTCAAAGATGTATATCATCTCAAAGTCAGCGAAAGTACACAGATAGTAAAGACAAAAAGCGAATTGGCAATAGCGAGGAAGAATCTGATGTTGCTAAATTGTCAGGTTATTCTGCCGGACCCTCTACTTGGATATAAAATATCTGTGAATAAGGCTCCAACATTAAAGAAGAACGCTAAAGTTATAAACACAAACCTGTACGTCAGAGGACCTCCTACCTTACGTAGTTTTATGCTCCCCCATAGGGAAATATTGGGGGTCATTGTGCCCCTGAACAGCAATCACCGCAGTGTGTGCCAATCAGCAAAAGGTTTTGTCTGCTGTAATTTGACTCTTTTGTTTGGTTTTTTTCTGAAAAGGAATTAAATCCTGTAGCAAGAGCTGTCATAATAAAAGTAATATAAGTGGGTGTTGTCTGCTCACACCACTGAATGACATGCCAGCTATTTAAAAAAAAAAAAAAAACAGCCTAGGAGTCTCAGGTCTGTGTGCTCATTATGAGGCCTATTTATATCAGCCAATCAATATAGCCTTGCTGTTAGCTCCATTCAACACAGGCTGACACAGAAGAGGTTTGTAAACACAGACTTTCTGAGCGTTGAGCTTACAGGAGCTGGCCAACTTGTTTCAGCTTTCCCTACAGTCAAGGTTAAGTTCAAGAGACCTCTCCATACCAGGATTACATTATTTTACCTGGATCGGTTTCATTTTGGGGGAAGGCAGCAATGCCTGAAGGAGACGAATTTGAACTTGATGAAAGGTAGTAAATGTTTTTTTAATTTATTTCTATTTATTGTGTTAGATTGCAGACAATGGGAATGTGAAGCTTGACTTTTGCGCTTGACTTTGGTGTCTACAGAGTCTCAGACAGAAGGGGAAGTGAGGGCAACATCATAAACAGTATTAACTGCAGCGGACATTGGAAGTAACGTTTATGTAACTGTGATGTGGCATTCTGGCTTTGTCAACTTTTAACCCCACCAACAAGGGGTTTAAAATAAGGTGGCAAAGCTGCGCTTTGAAATAATAAAAAAAAGGACATTACAAAGTAGCTAATCGCAACATGTTCTTGGCCATAGAAATCACTGTTTAGTTACTAACTCTCAGATTATTGCTTTAAGATTTTGACACCATATGTTTATAAAACATGTGTAACCTCATTTTCGAGTTTTTGGCATTTATATCATATTAATATACTTGTTAAACACCGTTTATTTGTGTGTGTGTAAATATAAACCTTGTAATATGTTATAGAACTGAACAAGTTACTAGGAGTCAAACCTGTTTTTCTGCATTGGGAAAACAACCTAGAGTTGCATGAATTAGTATTTAAGTATATGATGATGTTTCATCTGTAATTTTATAAATATATAAAATCATTTACAGTGCTTCATCCTTGATCTTATAATTAAGGCTGACCAAATATCAACTTTTCTAAGATACAACCCCTGCTTGAGGCTTTTGTTTATCAATGTTATTTGCCTCCAAAAATGTCCATTGATACTTTCTGTACCAGCTGTAAAGCACATTTATTTTAGCTGTAGAAGTCGTCCTGTCAGGAACAAAATGTGTGGACAACAGTTATTTTTAGATAGATATAACCTTAAATTACATTTCTGGCAAATTGCTAGCAAGCATTTAGATTAAAATTTCTTGAAGACTGCATCTTCACCCATCAATGGGGCCACCTCAATGGATGGAATTCTTTAAGCTTGATTGGATAATATTTAACACAATTTTCAAATGTTTACACATATTTCTAACTATATGAATAACCCCCTCACATGGCCTTACATAGCTTTCCAAAGAAAATCAAGTGCATTTTTTTCCATCTTCCTGCTCTGAGATCCACTGCTACTTGACTAGTTGTCATTTAAACAAGCGTCCTTTTTAATGCACACCATGCATGTAGACGTCCATCCATGTTAGAGAGAGATCATGCAACCTGCATAATATCTTACAATTTAACTGTTTGTATAAGCGGGATCAGTGGAGTGAGACAACTGCATCTGCAGATGTGCTATCACAAGTAATTGTGTGCTGCATCCCACAATAATATGTAACGTGCAACTGCACCCATCATTGGGGAGTCAGCAGAAGCAATATGTGTATTCTTTTTCACGACCGGTGGACTTTGACTTTAATCTTTAGTTATACCTCAAAATAGCAGCAATAGCAGGCCATTAAGTAAAGATTGTGTGTTCCTAAAAATAGATGTTTTCTGTTTTCATCCACATTATTATTGATATTGTGCTTATAACTATATCTATATTTTTAAAAGACATGCAGCTTTAAAACCAACATACCCCTTGATTTCCTAGTGCCTATATTATGCCTGTGCTCTATAGTACATAGTGTGTGGGCGTCAAATAACCCACTAGTTCATGCCTGCATTTATTTATTGAATAGGACGTTGTGGAGAACCGAAAGTGTCATTTGGAAATTAAACACAAAATAAACAGTTTGAGAATATCTTTGAGTTGATTAATGTTTTCTAAATTTTGCGATTTACTTACTAAGCACTAAGCTTATTTGAATGAATTGCAAAATCTAGCTAAGGTATAGTCAGTTTGCCTATTTTTGCCTAAATGTTACAATTTAGAATTAAGGTAATTGCAAGTTGTTGTTTAGTGAGAAAAAAATAAACATCTGGTCTAATTTTTAAACCTGTTTTCTGTTTCACATTTCACTATTTAGTAAATAAACCCCTTTATCTTCACCATGTACTTTATATTCTCATGAAGACATTCATGTCACCTCGTTGAACCTGTTTCCATGGAAGTTGTATACATTACATGCTGTACATAGATAACTAATGCATTCCAACATCATGCCAATGTAAATCAATGTTTAACCCACTGGGTGTCTGGAATGTAACAGAAAGCTGCTGTCATATAAGTACATTCAAAGTCCTGTCCAGTTAAAAGTGATGACACAAGGCATTGAGTATAAGCTGCCTATTTTTGGTTTGCAAATTTTGTTCTTTTTTGAATCTTTTTGCACCCCTTTCCTAAATGTTTGGCAGCCCACCTGATAAAATCAAGACACTGGTGTAAGAAGGCTTAAAGGACCACTATAGTGCCAGGAAAACATACTCGTTTTCCTGGCACTATAGTGCCCTGAGGGTGCCCCCACCCTCAGGGACCCCCTCCCGCCCGGCTCTGGAAGGAGTAAAGGGGTTAAATCTTACATTTTTCCAGCGCTGGGCAGAGAGCTCTCCTCCTCCGGTCCTCCTCCGTTCCTCCTCCTGGGGTGAATGCGCACGCGCGGCAAAAGCTGCGCGCTCATTCAGCCGGTCACATAGGAAAGCATTTGTAATGCTTTCCTATGGACGCTTGCGTGCTCTCACTGTGAAAATCACAGTGAGAAGCACGCAAGCGCCTCTAGTGGCTGTCAATGACACAGCCACTAGAGGATTAGGGGGAAGGCTTAACCCATTCATAAACATAGTAGTTTCTCTGATTATAGTGGAAGGAGCGTTTGAGTGATTTGACAAAAGCATGGCTTCTGCTATGCAGGACCATGTCCTGTAGGGTGCCCTTGTTTTCGGCCACACCATATAAAAAATAAATTACCCTACCTACCACGTATCACAGCAATAGTGAGGAGGGGGTCCAATAAATCTATTACTTATAAAAAGATTATACTCACCCAAAGTCTGCTTTTTTTCTAACTCTTCTTAGCTTCAGCCCCTAAAAAAGGCAAATAAAATCCATAAATCCCAATGTTACTGATGAAAACAACAAAAATAAAAAAAATTGCACAAATAAATAAATCAAAAAGAATTAAGAATACACAGCAAAAAAATGAATCCTGCTTATATAGGCTTTCCCACGCTATGTCAGCTATTGCATTGCATGGTAAAACTTCTCTATGCTATGTACTATCAGTAAGAGCGCTGGTAAGCTAACCAATCAGAGTGCTCTGTCAGCCAGTGCTTTCCCTTCCCTCTTACCTTACTTGTATTTCAGTTGTGCATCTTTTTCCCCATTTCTCCCCTACACTTTTGTTTCTTCCTGCCTATTTTTCTCGTAGAAGAGCTCTCTCATCTTCACACTGCTGTGATTCTTACAGTGCAGCTGAGCAGAACTTTGCTATAGCCCTGTGTCTACTCTGTGCCATTAAATTTCTCTTTGGTTTCCTGTGTTCTCATAGTGAGGTGGCTGTGTAATAAAGGGGGCAGGAAAATTACAAAAGGCACTTGCACTAACCAGGACTTTAGGTTAATAGCAGATTTTAAATTCAGGCCAAGTTGAGGGTTTGGTAAACAAACCAGTTTGTGAATACCATGTGAATTTTGAAAGCCATTAAAGTGTTACTCCAAACACCATGAACACTTCAGTGATTTGAAGTGGTCATGGTATCCGAAGTCTGAATGTGCAACATTTCACTATTAAACATTTAACCCTCTCTGTTGCTGTAGGTGTAACAGCAGCAGAGAGGTTAACAACATTGGGGTGTCATCAGCCAGCCCAGAACTAGAGTTTCATTGCACAGAATTGCATAATTGTCAGAGAGCGGTCAGCTGACCCTCTCAGCCATTGAATGCCAAGGGTTCAGTAAATTTGTAAATCAAGTGTGTCACTGGACCACCATGAAGCCTCAGAGCCTGCTGTGGACCCAGTTAAGGAGGCAATTGTTACCGGACCTGGGTCCTCCTGGCATCATAACCCTACAGCGCGTTCTAGTGGTTAAGATGATTGGACCCTTTAATAAGTATATGATGCTCAAAAATTCTGTTGGCTGCCAATTGAAATCTGGATGTTGGACAAGAGGACTGTGATAAGCAAGTTATAAAACCTGACATTCTCTCATGTGCTATATCAAAAAGTATGGAATGCATAGAATTTGTAAATTAGCCTATTCGGTAATTAATGAACTGTAATGAAATAAAAATTAAATGCAAAATTTAACCTAGGTTGGAGAATTGGCTAAATAAGCTATTTAGTCTTAATTTTTCAGAATGGTTACATTACAATTCTGTGTTGTATTCTGACTAATAATGCATTAATTAGTTATTAATGATTATTGATAACAATTTAGATAAATGCCCTGTAAATCTATGCTTGACTCATCTAGTAAAGCCAGCAATAACCCACAGTAAGAGCAGTGTACAAATATATTATATAAAAAAATATAAATTTGCACAAAAAGAAGTTTTAAAAGATCACAATAGGGTCAGGAACACAAACATGTATTCCTGACCCCTATAGTGTTAAAACCACCAGCTGTTCCCTCCTCTCCCCCCCCCCCCTTGCACCCCTGAATATAGCAAAACTCTTACTTTTATTCCAGTCTGCTGCTGGCTCTGCCCCTGATCTGTCTGCTTGGCTGACATCATCAGAAGGTATGATCTCAGCCAATCACAATGATTTCCCATAGGATTGGCTGAGACTGCCAAGGAGGCAGATCAGGGGCAGAGCCACCACAAGCCAAACACAGCCCTGGCCAATCAGCATCTCCTCATAGATGTTCATTGAATCAATGCATCGCTATGAGAAAAGTTCAGTGTCTGCATGCAGGGGGCGGAGACACTGAATGGCAGTACTGCACAGTGGGAAGCACTGCCCCAGGAAGCACCTTTAGTAGCCATATGAGGAGTGTCCAGTGGAGTTATCACTAGGCTGTAAAGTGGAGTTATCACTAGGCTGTAATGTAAACCCTGCTTTTTCTCTGAAAAGACAGTGTTTATTGCAAAAAGCCTGAAGTTAAAGGTTATACTCACCAGAACAAATACAATAAGCTGTTCTGGTGACTATAGTGTCCTTTTAAAATAAAATAAACTTGCAAGAAGAGTATAAGAATCTGTTTGATAAATTGGAGAATAAATTAATTGATATAGAAGATCGCTTCAGAAGGAATAACATTAAAATCAGAGGAATTCCTGAGTCAGTTTCTCAGGTCAGAATCGAACAATACCTTATATCACTTTTATCATCTCTAATACCAACTCAATGTCTGGAAAAACACTGCTTTGACAGATTCCACCATCTTTTTAAACCACAAAACATCTCTCCAACCTCTCCTAGGGACATAATTGTTAAATTCACAAACGGTTACATAGAAAATGTGGTAATGCAAGCAAATCAGAAATCTCCGCCTATAGATCCTCAATTTAAGGACATTAAACTATTCCCTGATTTATCTCTAGCGACTAGACAGGCGAGAAGGAAATTCAACAAAACTACTGCAACCCTTAGAACAAACAATATTAGATTCAAATTGAACTTTTCAACAGCACTAGTAATATTTTTTTCAGGACCTGTCATATACACTCAAGGATCCAGCAGCTGCAAGAGAATTAATCCTAAAATGGAAACTTTAATTGTTAACTATAGTAATGCATAGTAAGGAAGAGGGGTTTTTTTGTGTTTTTTTTTTCCTATCACAATTGAGTATATTCTCGGTTGCTATATTAATAGCTAGTATTCCAGCAATGGGATTTATATCTTGGTATACTTAAAACCCACCTGGTTATATTGGTTATATAAGGCTTGAAATGTTAAAAAGTTACATGCTCAGTCTCAGTAGAAAATCTACTACAATACTTATTTTACCGAGAGTTCCTGAAGTTAAGGGCAATTGTTTTTTGTTTTGTTTTTTTCCTTACATGGTGTGGTTGTTTCCTAATATATTAATTTTCCTAGCTATCACCCGAACCTCACTAACTACCTGCGTTAAAAGTAGCAGGTATCAGTTGGACATGCTGTTTTGTGCAACTTTTTGTCTAAAAATTAAAACTGTCTACACAAGATATAGACAAGTAATGTCATGTTTTATGTTTGTTAGTAATGTAGGACTGCAATATTGGGACTCACGCTTAGGGGTTATAAAGGTAATTAATGGCACTTAGGTGTGTCTCATGGAATATCCAGGGGCTTAACTCCCCTCAAAAATTGGGGACTTTGGATAAATTGTTAAAAGAAAATAAGCTGGATATAGCTTTTATCCAGGAAACACATGGCATTTTAATAACTTTCCAATAGTATATTATGCTACGTACTGTTGAAAAATATCTAATTTGAATATGTATATTCAGAAAGTGACGCCAATGGTAGATTTTTTTACTCCTAATTGCTAAGATAAATGATACAATATTCACTTTGGTGAATATATATGCTCCGAATGATTTTTCATTGGGTTTCTGGAATATTGCATTTCCAAAATTGAAAAGGTTAAAGAACCACTATATTGCCAGGAAAACATACTCATTTTCCTGGCACTATAGTGCACTGAGGGTGCCCCCACCTTCAGGGTCCCCCTCCCGCCGGGCTGGATGGAGAGGAAGGGGAAAACTTACCTCTTTCTCCAGCACCGGGCGGGGGACTCTCCTCCTCCTCGGCTGAATGCGCATTCGCGGCAGGAGCCGCGCACGCTTTCAGCCAGTCTATAGGAAAGCATTCACAATGCTTTCCTATGGACGCTGGCGTCTTCTCACTGTGAAAATCACAGTGAGAAGCACGCAAGTGCCTCTAGCGGCTGTCAATGAGACAGCCACTAGAGGCTGGATTAACCCCATTATAAACATAGCAGTTTCTCTGAAACTGCTATGTTTATCGAAAAAAGGGTTAAACCTAGCTGGACCTGGCACCCAGATCACTCCATTAAGCTGAAGTGGTCTGGGTGCCTATAGTGGTCCTTTAAGTGTAGAAATTTAATTATTGGTAGTGGTTTTAACTGTGTTCCCAACTTAAAACTAGACAAAAACAAAAAATACAATAAAGACTGGGATTTAAAAATTAAGACCTCCACCAGCAAATTTAGTGAATTTCTGCAGAACTATTCACTATATGATTGTTGGAGAACTTTTAACCCAGGATTAAGAGACTATACTTATTTTTCCCTTGTCCATCAGTCGTACTCCCGTATAGATTTTTTTTTTAAATCGTACTCCCGTATAGATTTTTTTTTTTTAGCTAGCCCTTTTGGAAATTGTTGTTGACTATTAGTTCAATTATCGTGTCGGATTACGCCCCAGTATTTTTAACACTTATCCCCCCAAATTGTTTTAAAATTAGAAATAGATGGAGACTAAACGAAAGCCTATTATTATTAGATAAGGTTAACTCTGAATATTTTATTAAAACTAATGATAATGGGGAGGTCTCTACATCTACAGTTTGGTGCACTTTAAAAAGCTTTGCTAGAAGGGTAGTAATAAAAGTAGAGTCAAGACAAAAGAAAAGTAAAGATGAAAATATTTCCAATCTATATATTAAGTTGGTCAAACTAGAAAGAGTAAATAAGGCTCAAATAACCCAAACTATTACAAATGAAATCTCATCTCTGAAACAAGCTATAAATAAAAAAATATTGGATGAGGTGAATAAATATATTATATTCCTTAAACAAAAATGGTACAAAGCAGGGCTGTCCATTGGCTCCATTACTATATGTTTTATCTATTGAGCCATTGACTATTCTTTTTAGAGAAAATAAAAATATATATGGGATCAAAACAATTAAACGAGATTATAAAATTGCCCTATTTGCTGATGATGTACTTCTTTCCTTGATGAAACCTTTTATTTCTTTTCCAGAGGTGTTTAACCCCTTAAGGACCAAACTTCTGGAATAAAAGGGAATCATAACATGTCACACATGTCATGTGTCCTTAAGGGTTTAAGGAAATTTTAATATTTGGGAAAATTTCAAACTATAAAATAAATATAAAGAAAACCCAAATTTTGGTTTTAAACATATCTGAGGTTGAATTATCCACTCTTAAATCTAAATTTCAATTTAATTGGAATTTGGAATATATTCAATATTTAGGAATTAAATTATCTTTTAATAGTCACGATATTATACATAAGAACTATGGGGATATTTATACCTTAATTGATAAGCAATTGAACAAGTGAAGAAAAATTGAGATTTCGTGGCTGGGACGTTTAAATATAGTTAACGTTTATTCAATTCTGAAATTGTTATATCTATTTAGGTCCATACCTTTTAGACTAGGCAAGGATAGGATTTTACTGTTTCAAAGTTTATTTTCAAACTTTATTTGGGCAAATAAACGCCCAAGAATTTCTCAGAAGATCCTACAAAACAATTATGGTAAAGGTGGCATTTCATTTCAAGACATCACACAGTTACATCAAACATGTCTAACTGCGAATGTAATGATATGGAATAAACAAAATATTCAAAGAAATGTTTGGTTCCAGATAGAGCAAGAAAGTTATCCATACGTTAATTTAAACATTATATTCTGGTTAAACTTAGATTTAAGGAAATATTCTAAATACATTGATTATGGATATGCTAGTAGTTTTAAAAATGTTGAAAATTAAACTTAACCTTTCAGATTCCATTCTTATACACACCCCATTAGAAATACTGAGATATGACATGTTAGATATGGATCTAAGCAATTGAAGAGTACGTGGGATAAATACATTTGCAGATCTTTTTGATAATAAAAACATGTTTAGTTTTCCAGATTTACAAGATAAATATAATTTATCTTATAGCGAAATCTTTCATTAACCAAGGATTAAACATTTCTTAAACTCAAAACAGGTTATATTCGAACACCCCATATTTGACTATCTAGAGAGAGTAGGTACAAAGGGCCTAATAACCAGATCTTCTAAATTTTTATAAGAGGGGGAAGTTGTGGGAAAAATATTACCAATAGTGAAATGGGAAAAGGATCTTAATATAAACCATAACCCATATGAATGATACCGTACCACCATTCAATTAAAAAAAATACATTAATTGTAAATCTTTGCTAGCACTTTATTTAAAGATCTTGTATAGATGGTATTTGGTTCCTTCTAAATTACATAAAATGTATGAAGCTTACTCACCGATACGTTGGAGATGCCATAAAGAGACTGGTACAATATCTCATATTTGGTTTACCTGTGAGATACTAAATGATATTAGGATTCGTATATCTTCTTTGATTTTAGAATTAACTCAAGAGATAATAATTCTCACACCTCCGTTATTTTTATTTCTTTTAGATTTTCCATTAATGGAAAAAAAAAATGTAAATATTTAAACACACATATTCGATATGCTATGATGATTACCATAGATTGTCACTGGAAATCGACTGATTCTCCACTATGGCAAGAAATTCTAAAACAAATAGAATATCAGCACATAATGGAATGTAACATTACTTAAAACATCAGGTAAATCTGATTCATACCAAGAATTTTTTGGCAATGCTGATAATAAAATAAAAATAAAATACACTTGCAAGAGGTCTGGTTGGGTACTATGCCAATATCCTAGGCTTACTTGCAGTGACTACATCTATCAACAGTACGTAAGTAACTGCAAGCATACCTCCTAAACTTTCAAATGGATTATGAAAGACACTTTAATTTTGACCAGAGGCAGGGCTGTTCTAAGGAAATTTAGATGAATTACTAATACAGATTCATGGAACTAAAATGTAATTTAGAACAAGAACAATGCATCATATTTACACAGACTGATTGTGAAACACATTTATTGTAGTTTAGGTACATTACTGGGAGTATTTTTTGCTGTGGAGCTCTGTTATACACTCAGACACACCAACAATATGGATCTCCTAGACAAGAGGGACATTAGGATAGAAAAGAGAGACAGAGGGATTTGGGCCCAAAATAGGGATTGGCCCGCCAAATAGTGACACTTGGGGGGCATGCTGCATGTCTCTTCAGAAACAGATATTATCATTGAAAATGTGAGAAGGCAACTGGGACAATCCTAGTGAAGCTCAAACTGTACTGGAAATAGCAGGAGGGACAGAAACGCTATCCATCCTGTACTTGTAACATCTAAGTCAGAACGATGATATACTGATGTGATTATAGCAGAGTAGAAAATGATTACTGTGTGCTATGTGTGAGAAACTATCAGCATTTTGTTCCAGGAACCTCAAAAGTACTTGAAACAAGTTCCTTTCTCTGAAGTAACCATGATTTATACACTGAGTCGTTATTTATTTTAATATAGTAAAATCTTAATTAATTTTTTTTTTTTACCTCTTTATTACAACTACCGCTGACTATAACTTGTACAGGTAGATCTCTGACAGACACTGGAGTCACAGCATTTGTCAGAGCTTATGGTTATACTTTATATCCCATTATATTTAAAATAGCTCACTAAAAGACCACTGTCATTAGACTTTGAAGGTAGTGGTGGTTCTATATTATAAATGACTTGCTTGGGTTAACAAGGTCAATGTAGAAATAGAGGAGTAAAAAACAAAAGCAAATCTGGCTGTATTTACTTGCCTTAATTTTGTAATTGAATACAAATTGAAAAACTATGCATATCTACTTTTGTAATATGTATAGTTTTTCAGTGTGTATTCAACTGATACTGTGTATGTATCAAATGACTATAAGTATGTGTCAGGTGTTGGGGACTGACCATCATGACAGATTTTCTTTATTAGAGTAATGAATATCAATGAATGTCATCCTTTTATTAAAAAAAAAACAACAAAAAAAAACGAAATTTCACTGGTTGCTCAACCTAATGAAATACATTGTGCACATTTGAAGGTATTATGTAACTTTATGTCATCCTCGTCTCTTATGCTATGTTTGGGTTATCTAAATATTCTAGAAATGTTATATTATGTATAAAGCACCAAATTATGACTAGAATAGGTAGAATACAATTAATAAATATGAACCCAAATAACATTTGGCCATCATGCAGATGAGTTTTCTAGAAATAATCTTATACTAATCCGTTGTCACGGCTTTATGAAGATGTCAGGCAGTTTTACATTGCATTGATGCACTCTTAAATTAGTACATGAGTTTTTCTTATTCTTTGGTTTCGTCGTTGTCACATTATGTTCTTCATAATATTCTTAGTGGCAAGCATAGTTATTTGCTTCTACTTACTATTTACTCACATGATTAGGTTGTTCCAGAAGCTTTCAGTGGCAGATTTTGAAATCAGCAACCTGAAACTAAGTGACCTTTATGAGAAAAGGCTAACGGAGGCATGGCTGGGGGCTGGTCACTGACGAGGCACATCATGGGGTTGCTTCACCAAATATTTACTATACGAAAACATGAGAAGATTAGTAATCTGCACAGAAAGAAATATCCTGAAGCCTTTAGTGCTGAAATCCATTTGACACTATGACAAGTAGGGGCAGCTGTGAGCGGCAGCTGTTCGGTTACTGTCCGGGGGTTATGTGTGTGTATCCATGTTTGTGTTCATGACCAGATCACTTTCAGTACCCTGGTGAAAAGCCAAAGTGGGAAGACGGCAGAATGATTTTGGAATCTGGTTGTTGACATATGCTTGTCTGAAAAGTCAAATGGCCTTTGCCAACAGGTAATCACATGAATTCTCCACATGCTTGATTTGGTTTGCTTTTAATAAATAATATATATATATATTCAAAGACTGTAAGCCCGTTTGACCTTTTTTACTTCTTGTTTTTATTTTGTACGTCATTTACTTTATGTCAAATATATCCTTTCTATAATTCTAAAATTCTTCGGCATATGTTTATGCTGTACAAATGCTTAGAATAAATGTAAGTGTGTGTGTGTGTGTGTGTGTATATATATATATATATATAGAGAGAGAGAGCTAAAATAGCTGTAACAGCAGCACAAGGACATATTTGCCCCACTAGTACCCTAACAGCTAAGACCTCCCTTTAACACTACCATAACCCTAACTTAAACCCTAAAGCACTAAACCTTGTAATATAAAAGAAACAAAAGGGCCAAGCTGGCATGCTGGGAACAGATGAGCAGCGCCGCCCATATGCTCTCAGACGTAACTGCCTCTTCAAAGGTGATTATACGGAAAGGGCACTTTTTTTCTAAACTCCAAATTTTGGTACCTGTGTCATAGATGAAGACCACTTCTCCAAGGGGCCCACAATATGAAATAATAAAAAATATGACTTCAGCACTCGGTAGTCATAGGTACAATATAGGTTTATTCACCCATCCTACAGGGCAGGCAAAATAGTAGGGTTTTTTTTGTACCCCTCCCGCTGCAGTGAGGGGGAGTGATGTCAATGGCATGACATGACCGGGAGAACTTGGCCTCAGGTGCTGGATCCAAGAATAGATTTCTTCCTTCTTTCCTTTTTTTTTTTCACTTTAGAAAAACCTTACCATGTCAGTGAGCCTTACTACAGCTAAAAGCAGTGTTTTATTAAAAGTTTGTTTTTGGCTATAGTAACCCTTTAAGGTAAGGGATCCCAGCCTCAGTAAAATGGAGTTGTTTTGAAGGAAAAGACTCTCTCTATAAGGAATAACGTGGCAGGTGTTACATAACTGCAAATTTTGTTTTTATTCACAATTTATAAAGTTTTCACATGCCTGTCATTTGGTATCTGTTGGATAGATATATATATCAGTAGTCAGACATTAAAGTAATATCATAGACTTTTAAAATACCCAAAATAAATATGGATGGTTGTGTTATCTCTATTCATGTGGAATTTTGCTCACCTTTAGCCTATTTTCTCATGGGTTATGTTGTGGATATACAGTAATAAGAATCTTCCCTAGCTTACTGTGGCATTGTTACTGCTAAGAAGATTAATCCTGTTTCGCAGTTTGATCCATATTTTGTTCAAATACAATACAATTTTTCCATCATCAACACTAAAAGATTCATTATTTTTCCATTCTTGTCTACAGTCTGATAATTAGTGCATTGGACTAGATTTGTGCAGGGGAGAGATTAATTTGGTTGTAATACAAATAATAAACTTGTGATACTTAGTACATTACCATTGCCAGCCACACATTGTATACAATGAATACAATCAAAAAGGAATCTTCAGTAATCTAAAGTAAATCTGCCTCCAGGCAGCTGTTGCATTTCACTTCTTTTCTGACATTGTAATAATTATTTTTCTAGTGATATTTAAGCTTGATAATGCTATGAGATAATGTGATAAAGTAACTTTTGTTTGGTATTGTTATTAGTGACGATGAAATGAGGTCACAGTCTTATCTATATATTGCAAATAAATAACTAAGTAAATATTTGCATTGTTTAGATACCCCTGGAAATATGTTCAAAATGAATTGCTTGAATAAATACTACTTCATATTATATCATATGTAATGTTAAAATAAACATTTCAGAATCTGTTTAAAACCTAACCAGCCCATTACATATGTTAGCTTTGTGATAAGTACTGGGTTGTAATAGGGAAACACCTACATATTTTAATTTTTTTTTAAAATTTTACTCAACTCACTGGTGTGAGAAAACGTTTCTTTCTTCAAGTACTGACATAAAAAAAAGTAATATATTAACAGACAATATTCTTGTGAACTGAGGGTTTTGTGTATATAAAAATGGTGATGTAGTTATCAGCATATACAGTTGCTTGCATTATAAGGTATTAATAGAAGGCTCTCACCCCTGTCTTGGACGAGAGGCCGGTGATGGGAGAGATTAGCGGAGGCGACATGCGGACCTGCCGGGATGCAGGCAGTGCTGCGGAGGTGCAGAAGGTAGCTGGCCTGGGGACTTTACGGGAGGGTGGTCTGGAGGACTGACAAGGCCTTTGAGTGCTAAAGGTTCTGCTGCCTATTCAGTGGGGACAGTGTTGGCTGGCTATGGGCGGAGGAGCGTTTGATCCTTGCCCCATGGGGTTTATCTGCTGCACAACATTCCTCTAACAATGCAATATCTCTCCTGCAAATATTTTTATTTCTCATCTTGCAACATACGTCTGGGAGAGGTGGAGACTAGCCTAAGCTGCTTTGACTGAAAGTTAATGCTCTGGGTTTTTTTTTTTTTTATTATTAAATATATATATTCTTTTAGCTTTGACTTACTATGCAGTAATGCACTATCTCTCATAAATACTGTTATACTGGCATATATGTTTGCCTTCACCCATAGAGGCCATACAATCTGTGTATTATTCATGTGTATCTAGGCTTAGCATTTTTACTGTTATATCTCTGTTTTGTTTTTTTGTAATCTATGTACCTTTCGAACCTATAAACTTTGAATGATAAAAAGAAAATAGAAGGCTCTCGTTGATAGGCAGCATACTGGGGACGACTGTCAACTTTGATCTTTGTGTGACATATTTCACTTGAGGTTTCAACATCATCAGTATATTAGTGATAGTTATCATCTACCTGTCTCCATATTGTTGTTGGGTTTTTTGGTTTGTTTTTTTTAAACCCTCTGAATATAAATATATTTGGCTGTCTTTCCTAGTTGTTATACACAAGTAATTGTCAAGATATTCTACCAAAGAGTAACCAACCAAAACTATAGTATTACTCAAGTGATCTGTATTGTGTTTCAACGGTGGAGATGGGATTGTGGAATGTGACTTAACATACAAATAGCAACACTGTGAGTTACAGCTGGGATGTCAAAACTTGCCATAATCATGACTGATGGTATTTTTGTTTTATGTGTTTCTTTTGGTCAGGTGGGAGATAATGAATTCTTCGGAATGCAAGCCTCGGCTCAGTCAGTGTATTGCAGAATCATGGTCAAGCTACAGTGCATTTCTGCAGGAACTATCTCACTTTAAGCAGCACAATCCTGGCAAGGTATGTTGGAAAGCATAGTGAATGTATTCTTGTTGTTGTTTTGTACATAGCATATAGTAATATACAGTCTTTAATAACCAGTAACAGCAAATCTTGACCAAAAGTATTCAGGACCATGATGCATTGGATAGCAGATATAATCCAAGCAGATATCATTTTTAAAGAGACTCTATAGTCACCAGAACCAGTACAGAGTAATATAGTGGATCTGGTGTCTATAGCCTGTCCCTGCAAGCTCAGCAATGTAAACGCTGCCTTTTCATTGCTGCCTAGTAATACCTCTTGTGGCAGTCACTCAGATGGTCACTAGATGTGCTTCCTATTTCAGTACTTCACAGTGTGCAGCATCTACGTTCACGATCTCCATGAACACTGAACACTCCCCACATAATTTTATTCAATCTAAATTGCTATGTAACTATATAAAATTAATTATATGGACAAAAAACTTCACTAGTATTCCACTGGATAAAGTAACTGCAGTAAACACTCAGCAATGTCACTATTATGGAGCTTCTTTAGTATCTCCATTATATAAATCTTGTAATAGAATTACTTTACTAGAGATGCAGCCTGTAGTGACAATGAGACAACTTTTAAATTTGATTTCATGCTCCATACTGCAGGACTTTACTTGTTTTCCTGGCACTATAGTGCCCTGAGGGTTTCCCCACCCTCAGGGACTCCCAGGCTCTGGGGAGAGGAAGGGGTTAAACACTTACCTTTCTCCAGCACCGGGTGGGGAGCTCTCTGCCTCCTCTCCTCCTCTTCGGCTGAATGCGCATGCGCGGCAGGAGCTGCGCGCGCATTCAGCCAGTCTCATAATTCATAATGCTTTCCTATGGATGTGTGCGTCTTCTCACTGTGATTTTCACAGTGAGAAGCACGCAAACGCCTCTAGCGGCTGTCAATGAGACAGACACTAGAGGCTGGATTAACCCATTTATAAACATAGCAGTTTCTCTGAAAAATTAAAAATTATGTTTATTAAAAAAATGGGTTAACCCTAGCTGGACCAGGCACCCAGACCACTTCATTAAGCTGAAGTGGTCTGGGTGCCTAGAGTGGTCCTTTAAAGCATCATAACCATAACACCCCACTGTAGTGGTTATGATGCCTGGAGTACCAAGGCCTGGTTTCCCAGTAATGGCAACAGTTTACCCCATTAACTCAGTCTTTGCTGTGCTCTGATGCTCCCTTGTGGTCCAGTCCCACACATCCGGCTTCTATAGAGCACCGGAAGCCGCAACTATGACCATTCATTGGTTGAGAGTGTCGGCTGCCTGCTCTCAGCCAATGTGTGACGTTCTGGGAAATAAAAGTTGCACAGAATTGATAGCTAGCCTGGAACTCAACTTCCAGGCTGGCTGATGACACCCCAATGACGCTGACCAAAGTGGAGTTATTGCCCCGACAGCTAAGGGGTTAATCTGTGTAAGTGCAGAATTTCAAACAAAATGCTACACATACAAATTCCATCCACTGTGACCACTTTAAATCACTGAAGTGGTCATGGTGCTTTGAGTAACTCTGTAAGAGCAAAGAGACAATGAAGTAACCAATATTACAGTGTAATTTACAGGTGGCAGTCAGGCTTAATGAAGAATAAAACCTTTTTACTTTAAGAATATATTTATGTTGTTATAATCCTGCAGCATTGCCATATTGGCTGCATGACTACATCATATGGATAAATGGATTGCTGGCATCTGAAGTTATGCATGATTTACAGCATGACATTACATACATACTAGGTTCCATTCATTTTTATATATATATATTTATTTATATAAAATTTTATTGACTTTCTCACCTCTCCGGTTTTATTTGATGTATTCCTCATTCTCAGTTTCCTCTACTAGAGGCCTAAGAGTCTGAGGGTTCTGCGCAGTATCTTAGTTGTTCCTAAAACTGAAATCTTCAGGTCATGTAGGATGTCCCACCGGGAATCTGCTAAAGCCACTCTTCCACCTTAGGGATGAAAGTCCTGTGTGCTCCTATCACAACTGGGGAAGAAATTTGGGGGGAATGGAAAGTGCAGGAGAGAGGTGGATAAATATTTCCACAGAGGTCACCCAATGCTTAAAAAAATATCTGCTATGTATTTGCAGTGAAGTTATTAGAAGATGAATTCCTCAACCGCTATAACTGTTAGGAAGAATGATTGATTAATTCCATGAAAACAAGCAAGACTTTTTATCAAAATGGAACATCATCTAACAATGACAGGGTTTTATAAATCTGGTAATGGTAAACAAGGAGGACATTCTATTCTGACATAGGGTCTTTAGGGCCAATGATAACATGAAATATCATTGGTCTTTAAGGGATTATGTAAATTAAAAAAAAAAAACTGAAAAAAAATCCTAAACTTAAAGAAAATGAACCTGAAATTGTTGGAAAATCTCTTATGGGATCACATATATTGAAATAAATAGACCATAGATTCTAAAATTAAAATTGAAAGATGTATTATTTACATACTACAAATAAGATAGTATTGTAGTATGTAAATAATACATCTTTCAATTGTAAGTTTAGAATCTATGGTCCATTTATTTCAATATACGTGATCCCTTAAGAGATTTTCCAACAATTTCCGGTTCCTTTTCTTTAGGTTTAAGACCTTTTTTTCTGGTTTTAAAACCTAGGGTTAGGCCCTTCAGTTGGTTAATCATCCCACTATGAGACCTCCTTTTCGTTTCTACTTGTGAAATTCTCAAACAGTTTTCTTCACCAAAAAAATCTGATCAAATGACAAGGTTTTTCTGGCATAGACTCTCTTACATCCCACTTATGCGAATACATTGACAGGTTTCTTAAACCTTACATCACTAGGGTACAAACAAATACTGTGTTATACAGTGTATATAAAGACACTGGATCATAGCTGAAAAGCAGAACTAACCCTAAGAGACTACTCCCCAAAGACTTTTGGACTCTGCAGCAGTCACAACGGTTAGTTGAAATTGCATACCCAGTAATTTTATATACGGTTAATTACATATATAAGTGGCTTTATCCATTATTATAATATTGCAAATAGAGGTTTCTGTATTTTTATACCACATATATTGATAACCGATTCTGGGTTTTCAAACTATAACGCTTTCACTTATTTTAATAGTAATTAATTATTACCAGATAAAAACTTGTTAGTTTCTTTTGCACTCATAATCAAATTGATGGATATACAGTATAATTATGCCCTTTGTTTGAGCAATTTCTGCTACATCAGAAATTAGGCGGGTGTTACAATGACAACCTGTTTAATAAGAATAAATTTAAAATATATGCAAATAAGTGAGTTTTAGAAATAAGGGTGTGTTAGGCTCCTAATAAGTTATGGACAATTTAAATACTGATTTATTTGCAATCATAAGGGTTACTATGGAAACCTGACACCCTGTAATCAAGGACCGCATTAAGCTGTTTATAAGAAGCAAACATTTCATTAAAGTACAGTTCCAGGTGCATAAATATATGTCAAACATAAGTAATCTTGCAGAGATTTTAAATTGGCACCTACCATTGGAAATACCGTTGTAGGTGCGGGTTGCCATGGAAACCCGAACACAAATAAAAAACTGATCCATTTCTCTAATCTAGTGTGTAATTATAACTAAAATTAACAAAATATTTTATCTATCAATGTAACCTGTAAATCATAAGTCTTACAATAATTTTAAAGATTTTAGAAAGAATGGCAATACCAACGTTAGTGTGGGTTACTATTGAAACTCGATTATAAACATATAACTAACCCATTTTTCTAACTTAGTCTGCAATAACAACAAAAATTCACCTGCCAATTTAACCTAATTACAAGAAACAATAACTCTTCGTAGGGATTTTTCAATACAGGTGTGGTTACCTTCTCTCAGTGACTGCACACGTAATGTCTCTGGTTAGCTTTAAATTCAGAGAGACCAACGAGAACACTATGAACCACTGGTAAAATAAAATGTATGGCGAAACTCAGTTGTGAACATCGTTTTTAGTTTAAGACATTAGCTAAAACTTAGACCATTACTAGTGTACTGAGTCTGACAATATCGTTATCGGGAAGATTTCTCGTATTGCTACAAATGCTCTGCAACAGACAGGAAGCCAAACGCTGCATGGTTAAAACAAGAACCTCCCTAAGATATGTCATGCTCGTTAAGTTTTTAGCAAATGTGAGAGTCCAACCTGTATCTGTTCAAGTACAAATAGATTTTCTGCATCAAAGTCTGGAATTAATTGTACTAATGTAAACCTTAAAAAGACTTTCAATTTAAAGTGTATCTGTAACTATATATAGGAAGTCTTTTATAATGTTTTCCAATCTCCAATATACTGCTGTACGTCACCTATAAATTAAGCTTAAAATAAGGCTTAATTGTCTATTTTAGGGCTGGGGAACCTGTGTTTTTTGTTAGATTAAGATTAGGAATTGTGATTCTAACTAACTGCTTGGGTTCTGCCTGTTGATATAATTTAATCCTGAGGTAAAGTAATGCATGATTCACGGAATGAAGTTAAATCCTAGTAAAGAATTCCGTAGCCCATTTTCTACTTCCTGCACTGTGTCCCAGAGGTTCCACAGGATGGGTTACCCTTTGTCGTACTACACACGTTCCACATGCTCTCTAATAATTAGGATACAGTTAATTAAGGTCAGTTATTATTGTTGCGTTGCCAAATAGTTAATTAATTAGCACCTACCAGTTTCAAGTGTCCTAGATAAGTCATTTTAATAAGCAAGTTCAGATGAAATTTGATGCACTTAGCAACAACAGTGTGTTAAGACTTAGATGTTATTTTCAAGCTATGTGTTCATGCACATATTTCCATAGTTTGCTACAATGGCTACACACATTCAAATACAGTTCGAGCCATTTTTTAGACTATTGTTGACTCGTCTCTATGTTGGTACCTAATAGAGTCACTGGGTTATTTGCTCATAGGGTCATTACCAAAAGTCAAAATGTGCTGTGTATGGGCCCAATTACACTGCAAAATGCAGACATTGTTTACTACTTCACAATGTCCAGATCTTACTAATCAGGTTTAAAACTAGCTATGTAGTTGAAAACTCTATTATTTGACCTACATTTAACACCACAAGATGACTGAAATCTGGACCTGGATGATTCAGATCCGGGCTCAAATTTAGAGAAGCCAAAATATTTACCTGCTTGCATCCCTCAACGGTGCAAGCTTTAACCATGTGGTGACTGGCCAGCGCTTTTTAGCCAGCCATCAATAAAAATAAAAATAAAAAATTCTAGGAGGGATTAATATGACTATAAAGAAGCCATGCCATTAGGGAATCTAGATGCTGTTTACTGAATAAAAAATAATTTACTAGATAGCCACTGTAGAATAACAGGGTATCTAATCCAGTTCTGTGCTTTCTGTCCTGCTACATCGGCTATAATTTTCAGTTGTGCAGTGGGAAAGTAATGCAAATGAAATAATGGTAGGTGACAGATCACTCTTTACCCACCAGCCCCCAAATGTGGTCAGCAGGAGGGGGCCATAACTAAACTGGGACATACTGATGCCCCCCTCTGCCCATGGAATATTCCTGTGGCAAGTCTCAAGAGAAGTGAGAATTGACTGTCAGAGTGCTCTGATTTATTGGCTTGCAAGCCAACCAATCACAGGCTTTATTACTTATTCAGCTTTGAAGCTCATTCCGTTCAGAGCTGTTGCAGGGCAAAGATGGATCTATTTTTGTATTATTATTTTTGTAACGGATCACCTGGCACCCCGACTGGGTACCTCCGTTGAAGGATGCTCCTAGCGCTTCCTGAGGACTCCAAGCACTGCAGCAGACACCACAACCACCGAACCGGAGAAGCATATGAATCCTCTCAAGCATAGTGGCGAGGTTGGTTCCGCCACAATTTTTATGCCAAGTTTTTATTGTTTTGGATGTTTTCTGCAGATCTGGCTGAGGTTTTTTGTTTGTTTGTTTTTTTTCATTGCATTATATGACGTTTAATTTGCATTGCATTATTATGGCTTTGCATTGTATTATTATGGCTTTTAATTTGGCCATTATGGGTGATAGAGATAGAAGATTTAGAAGACAGAATACTACTGATGGCAAGTATAATTTTTTATAGGTCTTAGTTGTATTACCTCCCACTGTTATTGGGGTGTGGATGGTAGGTAGGGCTTGTTAATAGGGGTTTGGCTAGTCATTTGGGGACCCCTAACTATTTAGGCGGGGCAATAGCACCAATTTTGGGGGGGTACAAGGGCATTTCCACCTTCCCTTGTATATTTTATTAGTATCCCCCAACCACCACCCATGAGGGGGGCTGGGGAAGGAACACTAGGTCAACCAGCCCTTATAATATTTAATAGCCCCCACCTGCCGCACATAGGAGAGCATTGGGACTGATGCACAACTTCTCATATGACAGCATCAAAAGCAGCATCAGTGCTTTCTTATGAGCTGCAATGTCACGTAACCATAATTAAGTGTTCTTGCATAGCAAGACCACTTAATGTTATCTCACATATATATTATTATTATTATTAAGTGTTCTTGCATAGCAAGACCACTTAATGTTATCTCACATTATTATTATTATTATTATTATTATTATAGCAACATTTGCCACCCTAACTCCTCCCACAGTTTTTACACTACATAGACAAAAATTTACCAAAACGTGCAGATTGTTCCCGATCGGATTGCTATTACTTTGTGGAACGTTTCGCCGAATGGTTCACGGAATATCGTCGTTCTTGTGGCGAAATTTGTCCCATAGGAATGAATGGCAAAGCTAGAGTGGGAGCTGGCAAAAGCTGAAAAATCAGGACATGATTTCTAAACTGCCACCACTCCCTTATTTTCAGGCCCACCTACACAAATCTTATATCAAAACGTTCAGCTATCCCTGCTGCCACTAAACATGTCAACGGCTAAGCCGTAGTCCTGATAGTTTTCACAATATAATCATTTGTTTGCAACTAACGCCGTCCATTGACTTTCATTGAAACTTCACTCTGCAAAGCTCAAATTTGAAGTGCAATTTCTAAACTGCGACTGTGCCTTCAATTTTAATACTTCAGAGACATACTATGCATCAAAATGTAGGTCTGGGTCTTGTGATTCTCACAATATAAAGCTCTTCACTGTAGGAGTTATAGTTTTTAAGATACGACCGTTTGAAGATGGCAACCACCAAAATACTCTGACCTGTGTCAAGCTGCAGCAGCAAGTGATGTCATAGACAGGGCCTTTTGAACACCTGCAAATGTTTTTATAAATGTATGGTTTAATGTAACTGTGCAACAACGTTGCAATTAAATGTGCTATGTAAATGATAACAGTTACTCCGCCCACTCCAGTTGTAGACTACAGGTGGAGGCAAGAACACTTCACACAATTTCCCCAGAAATTGTAGTTCTAGTTATTAAGTGTTCTTGCATAGCAAGACCACTTAATGTTATCTCACTAAGTGTTCTTGCATTACTTAATGTTATCTCACATATATAGTTATTATTATTAAGTGTTCTTGCATAGCAAGACCACTTAATGTTATCTCACATATATATTATTATTATTATTATTATTATTATTATTATAGCAAAATTTGCCACCCTAACTCCTCCCACAGTTTTTACACTACATAGACAAAAATTTACCAAAACGTGCAGATTGTTCCCGATCGGATTGCTATTACTTTGTGGAACGTTTCGCCGAATGGTTCACGGAATATCGTCGTTCTTGTGGCGAAATTTGTCCCATAGGAATGAATGGCAAAGCTAGAGTGGGAGCTGGCAAAAGCTGAAAAATCAGGACATGATTTCTAAACTGCCACCACTCCCTCATTTTCAGGCCCACCTACACAAATCTTATATCAAAACGTTCAGCTATCCCTGCTGCCACTAAACATGTCAACGGCTAAGCCATAGTCCTGATAGTTTTCACAATATAATCATTTGTTTGCAACTAACGCCGTCCATTGACTTTCATTGAAACTTCACTCTGCAAAGCTCAAATTTGAAGTGCAATTTCTAAACTGCGACTGTGCCTTCAATTTTAATACTTCAGAGACATACTATGCATCAAAATGTAGGTCTGGGTCTTGTGATTCTCACAATATAAAGCTCTTCACTGTAGGAGTTATAGTTTTTAAGATACGACCGTTTGAAGATGGCAACCGCCAAAATACTCTGACCTGTGTCAAGCTGCAGCAGCAAGTGATGTCATAGACAGGGCCTTTTGAACACCTGCTAATGTTTTTATAAATGTATGGTTTAATGTAACTGTGCAACAACCTTGCAATTAAATGTGCTATATAAATGATAACAGTTACTCCGCCCACTCCAGTTGTAGACTACAGGTGGAGGCAAGAACACTTCACACAATTTCCCCTGAAATTGTAACTTTTCTAGTTTACTCTGTCGTTGTAGAGTAGGCACCACTTGTGGCTGACAGGAAGAAAGCTACTAGAGGTGTGTTTAAACCTGCAATGTAAGCATATCAGTTTCTACAAAACTAAAGTGTTTTACATTGCATGGTAAAACTACAGAACCGCTGCACCCAGCTCACTTCATTGAGATGAGAATTCCTTTGTGGCAACATGGATTTACATTCGGACAGTCATGCCAGTTAGATTCAAAGATGACCTTCTAGAGTGGTGCTGGATATCCATAATAGTTATTATCAGAACAGACTTGATACTCTGAATTCATAAAGATCAAAGCTATAGAGACAACATAATCGCAAGTTATGGAGAATTTTAAACAGTATTTTCTAAATGTGGATAATTTCTGTGTCTCATCTATTCGGACCTTTGCAAAGTTTGCTCTCTGAGGGGAGCAGTGTGGGATGAGAGGGAATGAAAAAAAAACATGGTATCATTGAGAACCTATTCTGTGATAAGGATCTGATATTACCTGACATTAGCACACTGGGAGTCCCCTTTTTATTTGCACCTTATGATCTGTTTTTTGAAATCACACAGTGACTTGTATAAACTAACACCAATTAGATTAGACATTATAACACAACTTGTGTTTGTTTCCACAGTTCTGCCTAGTAGTTTGTAGCATCTGCACTTTCTTCACCATATTGGGAAGCTACATTCCTGGAGTTGTCCTCTCTTATTTGATATGTAAGTACTCAACTATTATAATTTATACATTAAATATATATATTTTTGTATTTATGCCTTTAAGTGCATTGTCATGTGTGATGTATTTAGCACATTAAAGCACAACTGTCACCATCTGTGGACCTTGCAGAATTTGCCAACTGTGCCATCTCCGCTGGGGGCTTGGTGGCCGGGGGTTGGGCAGAGAAAAGTGAGTTCTACTTATGTATACCTTTCCCTCGAGGGCAACGTCATCTTCTACCGATGGGCCCTCTTCAGCTCCTGGCACTTTGCATACACGAGAGTACAGCATTGGGGCCCAGAGAGACTCCTTCATAGAAAAAGCCAATTGCCTGCAGCCGTCACAGAGTTGTCCCTTTGTCTCATTATATCTTTTGACTCGGTTGGAATTTCAATGAGTTTTTAAAATTGTCACTGCCACTTCAACAATTGAATAAACACAAGCTTGTGATCAATATTATTTGTGAGAAAGCAATTATCAGATTATAACTGTATTTATTGTTGCTTCTCATTACACCTTAAATCACAGGCACTTTGGAATGCGTTGCTGCTTAAAGGGACACTATAGGCATCATTCAGCTCACTGAAGTGGTCTGGGTGCTCTGTTCCAGTCTCCTTAACCCTGCAATGGTAATTAGTGTAGTTAGTTTCTGAGAAACTGCAATTACTGCCTTGGAAGGTTAACTGCACCTCTAGTAGCTTTCCACTTCTGAGTAGTTAGACGGCATTTGGTCTTTTAGTTTCCCTTTAAGTTTACTGCCTCCATATAATACATTCACAGTTCATTGTAATTGGAGACAGAAAAAGATTCCTGATGCAAAATGCACAGGCTGAGTACTACTACAGTATATTGTTATTCAAATAATTAGCTTTGAGTGTGGTTCCAAATTTTGTATTAAATGCTTAAGGAAGTTGTCACCAATTGTGTATTGAGAGGTATTTTACACAGTTTAGTTTGTACCCATACATTTCCATGTATTCATTAATATAGTATAGTAAGGGGGGGACATTGCCGACTGAGAGACCAAGGAGACGTCTCTTTGAGAGGCTCCGTAACAGAAACGGAATAAACACAATTTTGGCGCAAAATAGAGACTTACCCGACAGAAACTTCACCCCCCTACCAGAGAAAACAATGGAGCGCAAGAATAAAAAGACTCAGTGCCCAGAGACCCCTCGCTTTCAAGATATCCGGCTCTCCTTTGAAAGGCCCGTGCCGCGGCCACAAACAAAGATGGTGCCCGAGGCCAGAGGGGAACAGGAGATGTTGGGCAACTCCCCTGAGGAGGAAGAACCTCTTACGCCGCAACAGTTGGGCAGGGAGTGCAACTTGTCGGAATAAGCTGAGGATTCAGCCCCCTCCAGGAAGGGAGATATATAAAACCTCCTGCTGGACATTAAAAGAGTGTGGAAAACGGACGTTCAGGTGGTCCAGGCCAAAGTGGGGATAGTCCACAAAAAAGTGCAAGCTGTGGAGGCAAATGACGCTGCCAGGGATACCCAGCTACAGCAGGCCAAGACACAAATAGAACGCCTGGCCTCGCAAGTACAGATGCTAATCCGAACAGTGACATCGCTGGAAACACGCCACAGGCCCAGGTACATACACCTCAGAGGGATCCCTGAGATGAATGGAAATGAAAGGGCTACTACACTTCACACAGACATGAGGGTCTACCCCGCCACAGATTACCTCGGTGTTCAGAGTCTCCACAGCGGCACCAGAGACGTCATAGCTGTGACACGCGATGTGACAGTAAGAAACGCCATAATGAGCTTCTCTAGAACACAAGGGACTATACCCTTTGAGGGATATAATGTGGCTATATATGGAGACATTCCGTTCTCAGTGCTGGTGGAAAAAAAAAAATTGGCACCTGTGGCCAGGAAACTCAGAGGCTGTTCTATGAAATATCGATGTGGAATGGAAGGGTCTCTTGAGGTGAGTGTTGGAGACACATCCCACACCCTGACTTCAGCAGAGGACCCAGAAGAGTTTTACAAGCACCTTGGCATGCAACCCCAGACCCCACCAGAGATATCCTCCAGGCTGCATCAGCGAGCGGATCGAAGACCAGCACCAACACGGTGCAGAGACTGACCCGGTTATCGGGAGGAACTGCCTCCTGGTGCTGAACCCCAGAGCACAACACACAATCCCGAACCCAAGTTGAAACCCACCCAGCCCAAATGAACAGCGATTGAACAACTCGTAGAGATGAATACCCTTAGCAATTAGACCGACAGTTTTCTACTGATTTATCTCTGCATAATTGCCAAATGCTAGTGGTTGTTAAATGTTCATATGTACAGTTGCAAGAAAAAGTATGTGAACCCTTTGGAATGATATGGATTTCTGCACAAATTGGTCATAAAATGTGATCTGATCATCATCTAAGTCACAACAATAGACAATCACAGTCTGCTTAAACTAATAACACACAAAGAATGAAATGTTGCCATGTTTTTATTGAACACACCATGTAAACATTCACAGTGCAGGTGGAAAAAGTATGTGAACCCTTGGATTTAATAACTGGTTGAACCTCCTTTGGCAGCAATAACTTCAACCAAACGTTTCCTGTAGTTGCAGATCAGACGTGCACAACGGTCAGGAGTAATTCTTGACCATTCCTCTTTACAGAACTGTTTCAGTTCAGCAATATTCTTGGGATGTCTGGTGTGAATCGCTTTCTTGAGGTTATGCCACAGCATCTCAATCGGGTTGAGGTCAGGACTCTGACTGGGCCACTTCAGAAGGCGTATTTTCTTCTGTTTAAGCCATTCTGTTGTTGATTTACTTCTATGCTTTGGGTCATTGTCCTGTTGCAACACCCATCTTCTGTTGAGCTTCAGCTGGTAGACAGATGGCCTTAAGTTCTCCTGCAAAATGTCTTGATAAACTTGGGAATTTATTTTTCCTTCGATGATAGCAATCCGTCCAGGCCCTGACGCAGCAAAGCAGCCCCAAACCATGATGCCCCCACCACCATACTTCACAGTTGGGATGAGGTTTTGATGTTGGTGTGCTGTGCCTTTTTTTCGCCACACATAGTGTTGTGTGTTTCTTCCAAACAACTCAACTTTGGTTTCATCTGTCCACAGAATATTTTGCCAGTACTGTTGTGAAACATCCAGGTTCTCTTGTGCCAACTGTAAACGTGCAGCAATGTTTTGTTTGGACAGCAGTGGCTTCCACTGTGGTATCCTCCCATGAAATCCATTCTTAGTAGCCACTTAGTCACAAACACTGGCCAAAGTTAGCGTTCATATTTGTTTCTGTGTGAAAAAAGAAAAAAACTAATATTTGGCCAGTGTTTGACTAAGTGGCTACTAAGAAAGACTGGACATACCCCACTTGCAATACCTCGGGTTGTCTACTTTTGCAAATGGTAGGCCATCATGGGGATAATTCTCATTCCTGGGCTACCATACGCTCTCAAAGGCAACATAACCAATCTGGCAAATTTCAATGTCAAAAAAATGACATGCAAGCCTTATATGTGACTCTCTAACTTTCCAAAACACCATAAAACCTGTACATGGGGGGTACTGTTATTCTCAGGATACTTCACTAAACACAAATATTAGTGTTTTAAAACAGTAAAACATATTACAACAATAATATAGTCCATAAAAGTGCATTTTGTTTGTAAAAATTGCAAAAAATTTTAACTTTTACTTAAAATATCATCGTTGTAATACAATTTATCATTTTGAAACACTAATATTTGAGTTCAGCAAAGTCTCCCGAGTAAAACAGTACCCCCTATGTACAGGTTTTATGGTGTCTTGGAGAGTTACAGGGTCAAATATAGTTCTTTCGAATTAAATTCTCTGCACTTTCTCCCTGTGTTGTCAGGCATGTCAATCAAATTTTAATTAATCAAATCACATAATTATGTTAAAAGATTACTTAAATATACACGTAGAATTTTAATATATATGCATTTATAGGTATTTAAATTCTACGTGTATACTAATGTAATCTTATGTAATTATATGTATTTATCTATATATATATATATATATATATTTGCAGTTGTCAGGCAGCCCTCCAGAAGAGGATCGCGGCGGAGGTAAGTATGCCGCACCTCCTGGGGCTGAAAGCCGTTATGGCGTTCTATGCTGCCGCAACGGCTTTAAAGCCGGGACGGCATAGAACGCCATAACGGCCTTAAGGTGTTAATTCTTTGTGTGTTATTAGTTTAAGCAGACTGTGATTGTCTATTGTTGTGATTTAGATGATGATCAGATCACATTTTATGACCAATTTGTGCAGAAATCCATATCATTCCAAAGGGTTCACATACTTTTTCTTGCAACTGTATATTACTTATATATATGTATTGGATAAGTTGTGCATTAATCACAATAACTCAATAAAATTAAAAAAAATTAAAAATAGTATAGAAGGTAGAAAAACATCTCTGGAACAAGAAAAATATTATTTATTCACTAAAGTGAAATGTGTATGAAATTCCAAGTGAATTTCAAATTTAAGGCCAAAATAGCAGAACTGGAAAAAAATTGCAATGTCAGTTATGCTTCCAGTTTGTCTACTTTGGCCTTAAATTGAAAATTTACTTTGAATTCCTGACAATTCTCACTGTCATGAATAACCCTGAAAGTGAATTCAAGTTCCTGGCCAGAATAGCCAAACTGAAAACAGCTGCGATTTTTCCAGTTTGGCTAGTGTGGCCTGACAGTTTACAAGTTATAATCCTGTTGCTGTTTATGTGAATCCTAAAACCTCTTTCTCTTTTTTTCCCTCCAGTATTATGTGCCTTTTTGTGTCCCTTACTAAAATGCAATGACTTTGGACATAAAGCATGTAATAAAATGAAATCAGTTCTGCAGAAGCTGTACTTTGGAGTCAGTCAGTGGAAAAAAACAAGATCAAGTAAGTGTTTCTTGTACTGATCAAAAACAAAAACAATAAAATTCAGTGAAGTTAGAGGGACGCTCTAGACATCACAACCATTACAGTTTTTGAAGTGATTATGGTTTTTGTCAATGTTTCACTTTAGTATTTCAGTATGCCAGGCTTGTTTTGTGAATAATTACACACAAACTATTAAAATATTTAAAATTTGAAGCTAAGCAGAGGACTTAGTAAAAGGATAATCTACTACTTTATTGTCTCATAAACGCAACAGTATACTAGACAACACAAGATTGACATTTTAGCGTTGACCTTTATCTAGTTGTACAGGGAGTGCAGAATTATTAGGCAAGTTGTATTTTTGAGGATTAATTTTATTATTGAACAACAACCATGTTCTCAATGAACCCAAAAAACTCATTAATATCAAAGCTGAATATTTTTGGAAGTAGTTTTTAGTTTGTTTTTAGTTATAGCTATGTTAGGGGATATCTGTGTGTGCAGGTGACTATTACTGTGCATAATTATTAGGCAACTTAACAAAAAACAAATATATACCCATTTCAATTATTTATTATTACCAGTGAAACCAATATAACATCTCAACATTCACAAATATACATTTCTGACATTCAAAAACAAAACAAAAACAAATCAGTGACCAATATAGCCACCTTTCTTTGCAAGGACACTCAAAAGCCTGCCATCCATGGATTCTGTCAGTGTTTTGATCTGTTCACCATCAACATTGCGTGCAGCAGCAACCACAGCCTCCCAGACACTGTTCAGAGAGGTGTACTGTTTTCCCTCCTTGTAAATCTCACATTTGATGATGGACCACAGGTTCTCAATGGGGTTCAGATCAGGTGAACAAGGAGGCCATGTCATTAGATTTTCTTCTTTTATACCCTTTCTTGCCAGCCACGCTGTGGAGTACTTGGACGCGTGTGATGGAGCATTGTCCTGCATGAAAATCATGTTTTTCTTGAAGGATGCAGACTTCTTCCTGTACCACTGCTTGAAGAAGGTGTCTTCCAGGAACTGGCAGTAAGACTGGGAGTTGAGCTTGACTCCATCCTCAACCCGAAAAGGCCCCACAAGCTCATCTTTGATGATACCAGCCCAAACCAGTACTCCACCTCCACCTTGCTGGCGTCTGAGTCGGACTGGAGCTCTCTGCCCTTTACCAATCCAGCCACGGGCCCATCCATCTGGCCCATCAAGAATCACTCTCATTTCATCAGTCCATAGAACCTTAGAAAAATCAGTCTTGAGATATTTCTTGACCCAGTCTTGACGTTTCAGCTTGTGTAGTGTCTTGTTCAGTGGTGGTCGTCTTTCAGCCTTTCTTACCTTGGCCATGTCTCTGAGTATTGCACACCTTGTGCTTTTGGGCACTCCAGTGATGTTGCAGCTCTGAATATGGCCAAACTGGTGGCAAGTGGCATCGTGGCAGCTGCACGCTTGACTTTTCTCAGTTCATGGGCAGTTATTTTGCGCCTTGGTTTTTCCACACGCTTCTTGCGACCCTGTTGACTATTTTGAATGAAACGCTTGATTGTTCGATGATCACGCTTCAGAAGCTTTGCAATTTTAAGAGTGCTGCATCCCTCTGCAAGATATCTCACTATTTTTGACTTTTCTGAGCCTGTCAAGTCCTTCTTTTGACCCATTTTGCCAAAGGAAAGGAAGTTGCCTAATAATTATGCACACCTGATATAGGGTGTTGATGTCATTAGACCACACCCCTTCTCATTACAGAGATGCACATCACCTAATATGCTTAATTGGTAGTAGGCTTTCGAGCCTATACAGCTTGGAGTAAGACAACATGCATAAAGAGGATGATGTGGTCAAAATACTCATTTGCCTAATAATTCTGCACTCCCTGTACGTTGCAATGGTCAGCACGCTAAATTATAATTTCAGCTCTCGGCACAGCGGGTTATGTTATCCATGCATTATTGTCGATAAAGAGTTAATTCAAGTGTTATAAACCCTAGAGCCCACTGTATTGGTTACGATGCTGGAATGGAGCAAACCGTTGCGATAGGGGGGCTTGCCAGGCGCCGAGCTTACTTTTCTGTCAGGTGAAGCGCATTCGGCTTCTCTCAATCACACTAGTCATTAATTAGCTAAGAGTGTCAACTGAGCGGACTCAGGCAATTAATGACCTGCTGTGAATGGATGCACAGAATTGACATTAGCTTTATGGTTTCACACCCTAATGATGCTGCAGGCAGTAATATAAAATGGCTCTGAATCTTCCAACTGAAACGCTTTACAAACAGACTTCAAACACCATTACCATTTTAAATAATTGAAGTGGTCATGGTGCTTGGAATAACACTTAACACATTATTTGACTGAGAAAGTGCCGGGTGGTAATCCCTTGTTTATGCCTGAGATTGTTCAGAGTTACACTCCCAGGCAAATGCTGATATTTGTTGATGCCCCAATGGTTTATTCATTCCTCACCCACTTGTGAAATGTCTGATGGGAAAGGAGCTTCGAAGACATAAACAGCATGGTTTTGTTTTCTTAACTCCTCTCACAACTTCTTATCAGGAGAGGGACAGAATGTTTCAGGTGTTTCATGGGAGTGTGACCAATCTCAGCCATACTGAGGTATGTATGTCACAGTGTTGTCACAATGCCATTTTTAGTACTTTTGTGAATGGGCGTTCATTTGCAGCAAGGCAATATAGAACACAGGAAGAAATCACTGACATTTTTATTAAATCACTGATATTTTACAGCATTTACATGTGATGGTTAATCATAACACTACAGATATTTGTGCGTCATGGAAAATGTGAAGGTTAACCATTGCTGTTTTACCAAGAGTTCTATAAATTTCATGTATATATTTTTCTTCAGAAAAAGAAGCTAAAAAAAGCCCTGGAGATGACAGTGAATTGGATCTATCTGCGTTATGTCCTCAGGTGCTGTATTAATGACAATTCCATAACTCCCTCTCTCTGTCTCATGAATTTATTTTATTTTATGAATTCTGAGTGCATTATACACATATACCATTCTGGAAAAAAATAAAATAAAAGAGTCTAAATCTGTTTTTAGTTTATAAAGGGGTCCTCAGTCAGGGAATATGACATGTTGAAAGGCATTTAAAGGGGTCTTCAGAGATAAAACTAGGATGTCACTGTCACAGCAGTCTAAAATACATTGTGAGGCTCAATTTCTATTGCTCACGATTTACTCTTCTGATTTTCTGTAGATTAATCCTGCAATGATGGCAAAGGAGCTTTCACTGTCTGACACAGAACCTTCAGAAGTGTCCTGGACAGACAACGGGACCTTCAACCTGTCAGAAGGATACACTCCGCAGACCGATACATCAGATGGTATGACATGAACAATGCTAGCAAATACATTCTCAGTCACTATTTTCTCTCTTAAGGTAGCGGTTGGGGAGGTGGGGACTTGTATGATGTGCTCCTACACAGCATGCATGTGTTATACATGTGTTCCCTATTAAGGGTTTATGTGTGTGGGATTTAGTGTGTTAAGTGTGTAGGAGTTTGGATTAATATCTCTCTGTCCTATTGGAGATTTTGCCTTTTGACTGAAAATGGCAAGGTGCGTTGTTAGTGTGGGACTCACCTAAGAGGTTTTGCCTTGATGTGGCAGGTGAGCTTACACTTTAATGGTCATTGGAATAATGGAAATATATATGAATAAAAAAAAAACTACCATTAAGTGTCTCAACATCATAACAGATATTGTCACAATTAAAATGAACGTTAAAATGTAACTTTTAATGGATATACTAAAATGAAAAAGTGTAAAAGATAAAAAACAAAAAGCACAAGGCTAAATCAATGTCCTATAAACTGACTAAGGCACTCCACCCTCCAATAGGGGGAAATAGCAAGGAAAGTATCAGCACAAAGAAATAAGATACTTAATAGTATAGAAATGTAACTCTTGCTATAGACAGTGTGGCTGAAATAATAGAGGAGAGTGTACAATGCTTGTATCCTCTAGACTCCTCTTGCAGGACAGAGTCTGCTGGATATGAAAGAAATTCCTCTTGTGCTCAAGTAGTTAAACAGCACACCAATATGGTTGCAAAACTGCTACACTAGTGGTGAAGAGGCAGAGGATGCCTGTGACCTAGGAGGTATAAGAGGCAGTGAACAGCTAGGATTTGTGGTAGCAATCGATAGAAATATAGAGAATTGAAAAATCCTAACGCTGACCTTGATAAAGAGTCTAAGTGCCTTCGAGGGCACCCCTTAATAAATGCCTATACTGCTTCACTTAACCCCCCATAGAGAAATAGTAGACAGAGTATAGGACTAAGAGAACGGATGCCTAGATATAAGAGCAGGTTCGCTGGTGAGATCGCGGCTGTGTAAGTGCAGCAGCAGAGGTATAGCTAGCTAGGCGTCCTGAGCCCCTGACGAGCGCGTTTCGTCTGGGTTACTCATCAGAGGGTGAGTAACTGATGAGTAACCCAGACGAAACGCGTGCGTCAGGGACTCAGGGCACACACACACACTCACACTACATGCATCACTTATACACACACAGACACACACACTGCATTCATCCCTTATACACACACACTGCATGTATCCCTTACACACACATACTGCATATTTTACAAACACATTGCATCCACTAAACAATCCCATAGACTGTGTCCACTATACTCACACACTGCATCCACTGTACACTTGTTGTACACATCCAGTTGTTTCTACATTTATTCATCATCTGCATTAGGTTAATATTTATGACTTAAATATTTTTTTTTGTCCTTTTACACTAGTAGAACATATACATTTTAGATATATAATACATTAACAGATGGGAATTTTCATCTTCTTTTCCTTATTTATGTTATCATTTACCTATCCTCAGATTTTGACCGAAAAAGTGACCAGGAGGAGATGTTTTCCAAAGACATGGCAGAATTCCCTTCACTGGAAAACGGCTCAGGATCAAACGATGATGACTTGAGCATAGGTCTACCTTCCAAACCAAAAAGCAAAGCTGAGAAGACCGGCAGAACAAGTAAAGAAAAATACTCTGCAGCAGCTCTTTCACTTCTGCTGAGTGACGAGCAACCCTTTCACCTAGTGAGTGGTGTGGCCAAGGAAGCTGTAACAGCTGCAGTCTCCGCACTTATAACAGACCAGTTACAATCAGCCTTGCTATCACAGCCTCCTCAAGTTGCCAGCTCCAGTGAAGATACTGATAATGAAGAAGCTGATGACTTTGAACTTCTGGATCAGTCAGAGCTGGAGGATATTGAGTCAGACCTGGAACATACACCAGACCAAGACCCAGTGGGCAAGAAGCCATCATCAGGATTTCTCTCCAGCCTTCTTGGAAGGCATTAACACATCCTAATATGTGGGATGAAGGACAGAACATACATGACACACAAAAACAACAAATCAGAGAAACAAACACGCAGCTCAATAAAGTAGGGGAATTGTGTAAGCTGTTAGCTTTAAGTATTGCTTCTTTTAGAGTTTGTTGTTGCTGTACGCTCATGTGAACTGTACTGGTTACCTATCTGCTGTCTCACTGATTGTTTCCCCATTGAAGCCTTGTCGCATGGAGTTCAGTTATTGTGTATGTTCTCTGCACTTGCAGACATGAGCCTTAGAGGTTATATGTTTAAACAATATTAAGATATCTATTACTGCCTTTCTTTTATTCCCTCATCTGGAAAATGTTAAGGTTTACAAAACGACTTAGCCTTACTACCTAGAACAGTTTTAGTGGATGAGTCCATCTTTTCACAAAGTGTGAATGGAGAAGGTACAAATATAGAACCGTAGCAGCCAGTGTTAATATATTATTAGTAATGGAATCTGGCTTAAAATCACTATTTGTCATTTTTCATAGGATAGGGCTGGGTAGATAGTGCATCGGGCAGGGAAATAAAGATGCTCTGCAGTCCTGTAACAGATATTTTCAATTAGTTTCTCCCAAAAAAAAGTAAGATGTGGCCTTAGTCCTAAACTCATTTAATGAGCGAAGCTATCAATACTTACGTAGAAACCATTTCAATGTTTAAGAGTTCTTAATCACCGGATTGTTCACCAAACAGCTGTTTTTTTGAATGCTCAGGCACGACAATAATTGCACTTCCCAGCAGTATGCATCATTCATACACTGCTAAAGGGAAGCCAATTACGTGAACACGGGAATGCCATAGGAACTGCTGTGATGAATTCACTTCCACGTACTGTAGCATATCAATATACATACTTACTGTGCAAGACACTTACAGTATCCAATACTGAAAAGGGCTTCTGAGACCAAAGTCAGCGCTAGGTGGTGGTCTAATACCAAAAAATATATATTAACCAACAAATGCACTTCCCCATTGAAATGGTTGACTATTCACATTAAATGTGAAAGTGTCAAAATAAATAAGAGTGGGGAAAAAGAAGGAAAAACTGGACTTTTCAAGACCAATGTGTCTCTGTACCAGATGAGTTGATAACCCACGTCCCCTAAAAAGAGAAAAATAACTAAAGTAACAAATTCCGCAGAACTGTATGTTCTTAAATGAGATGAGACAAATGGGTCAATAGAATACTCATTTCAACTATGGCCTTTGCTATATAAATACAATACTTTTGAAAAGAACTTCCTTAGAAGAAAGCCAGATACACTGCACTTTAATCTATGCACAGAGCATAGGTGGTTGTGTTATGTTCACAGTATCCCTATAAATAATGGACGCAATATTATTAAATTGTTTAGTTTAATCTGTTCAGTTTAAGGTAGCGCTGTTAGCATTGAACACCATGGAATCTTTTTATTTTTAATAAAGTACTAATGTCAGTGTCCAATGTTTTATTTCCTATTTCAGACAAAAAACATCCATAGTACAGTTCCAGATGCGTATGCAAAACAGGGCCAGTAAGATTACCTTCCTTATAGCACCTTTATCTAACACAGGTTTCCTCTAAACTCCCAAATGGGAGGGAGACGTAAGGACTAGAATGTGGACACCTTTAGATCTGGTGGACCCTCTTTTAGCGTTATTATCATGATAGGGTTCCAGGCGTAACTGAAAAGGAAAAGCCTGTACTCAGCAATGTGTTTCATGGCGGCTTATTCTAGCTGTCTCATAAAATAGCACTTTTTATGCACCTCCTGACAACATGAATTTAAAAGATGGAAGATCTGGCAATCCACAAAAGCTTGAAAAAAAAAGATTGTAGATATATTGCCTAAGTAAACTATTTTTAATTAAACAGTGGGATAGGGCTACCTAAATAATACATTTTTTGTTGGCTCACATTCCTTGCAAAGTTTTAGGATTCCTTCACCTAACATACAGTTAATCTACAGTATGTCCATATCTCTTAGACTTAAAGGGGCCGTCTAAGCACCATAGCCACTACATGCCATGCTAGGGATTATCATGCTGTTTGGCTGTGGTCACTGTCACCCAGTTCTGGGTCAAGCTATTTTAAGCGGTTTGACCAAAACCAGTGGTCACTGAGACACCTGCTTATCGTGTGTTAATGCAATTCCTAAAACCCTTCTGGAACCAAGATCCCATCTCTGTGATAATGTTTATGATAAAGTGATAATCTCCAGTTATGTTGAAAATAAAACAGAAGAGAAACAAATTGACTTTTGGTAAAGTAAATAGAAAACAAAATTAAGTCTTTAATGTAGAATCTCTAATTGTATTGCTTTCACTGAAACCCTTGTGAAAGAATATCTTCCATGTTTGCTGTACTCTTGTAAAACCATCTACAGGCTTTATATTACATCCTGAATGCACTGTATCTTGAGCCGAATGAGCATGCTGAGCATGTGTTTAGTCCACACAAACTGCAGTTTTGGTATTACCCAATTCCTGACCGATTACAAAACTAAAATTGTCAAGTTACACTTCAACGTCAAAATTATTAATCCAAATCCAAGTTGTGTATCATTTTGTTAATTATGTGCTTTTAGTTCTACTGCTGTAAAAATGCCTGCTATTTTTTAATGTTACAAAGTACCTTCATCAGTAGTTGTAATTAGTGATGTCCCGAACTGTTCGCCGAACGGTTCGCCACGAATGGTTCGCCACGAATGGTTCGCCACGGACTCATCATTGAGTAAACTTTGACCCTGTACCTCACAGTCAGCAGACACATTCCAGCCAATCAGCAGCAGACCCTCCCTCCCAGACCCTACCACCTCCTGGACAGCATCCATTGTGAAGCTGCATTCTTAGTGAGCTGTCCAGGAGGTGGGTGGGTCTGGGAGGGAGGGTCTGCTGCTGATTGGCTGGAATGTGTCTGCTGACTGTGAAGTACAGGGTCAAAGTTTACTCAATGACGAGTCCGTGGCGAACCGTTCGCGAACAGTTCTGGACATCACTAGTTGTAATTCTTAACTTTAAAAGTCGGTTTTCTTTTCTAATGCTGTAACATATGCTACAAGAATAGATTTGAGGTTTAAAGGCTCAAATGAAAAATCTATGGCGTTATGTGATCACACCATCTGCAGTATTGCATAATGCGACACCACTCTCATTCAAACTTAAAATCCACAGTGTAAGAGAACTGTACTGCGGCGTTAACTGTGTGTATAGATAAGAGCCACAAACAGAGTGCAGCATGCAGGAAACACGAGAACAGTGTTCTTTGATTAGCTACCATCTCATCTCATACCATCTGTCACTTAAAGCAGCCCCGTCAATTCCAGAATATTTGGATATTTTGCCAAGACCCCCAAATGTGTCATCCCTGGTTTGTGTGCGGTGATGAGGGGTAAAGCTTAAGGGAAATATACTTACCTGAAGCTCGGCCAATTGTGTTCTTCAGCTCCTGGTGCTTTGTCCATCATGAGCCCATATCACTGCTATACTCTCACTCAAGAACTGGAGATGTTTATTAATAAAGCAGAGGAATCCTCCACAAACCAACTTGCAAAATTTGTGAGAAGATCTTTCTTTCCTACAGCCTTTAGCTATGACAAAAGTTGGCGGTAGCTTCTTCATTTTTTGCCATCTTTTATCTGCCTGGGCTTTGCAATGAGGCAAAGTAGTCTCTTGTGAAATCTTTTAATTGTCTGAAATTCCAATACAATGAACATGAGTATTTCATAAGGATTAACCCCAGGTGACAAAGCCTGGTTTTAAAAAATTATAATTTATTGTCATAAGTAAATATTTTATTTTACTCATAAAAACATTATGTGGAACTTTAATACCATAAAAATCTAAATATGTGCCTTTCGTTTTTTATTTTCTGAAAATGTGGCCAATTTTACAAATCATAGCAACTTATGATACAATTACTTACAAGGGTCCCTAAAAAGAACATTGTTGATCATTTTAAAAGAATTGGAAAAAGCCTACTATACAGCCAAGGCAATTGTGGCCTTAATTATGCATTTCTATTATCTGGCCGTAACTCACTGTATATTGTATAAGCCAGTTGATGTTTTTTAGAATATATACATCTTACACAATGATATCCTAAAGCACAGTTTGCAGTCAGACTGTAATCATAACTAAATCAATGTCCTTTCGATGTAATTGGGCAAAAATAGAAAACAGCTTTTCAGAATTAAACTTTTGATTACAATTTAATGACGTGTATTATAGATTTTAAGTGAGTGCAAAATGGTACTTAAGGCAGTTTTACAGAGATAAGTATGATACCTAAATATGAACTGTTTTGTTTAAAGACTCCTTTGTCCTTTATTCTAAATTGGAACAACTTACCTATTTAAAGGGTTACTGTAAGCACCGTGACCACTTCAGTGATTTGAAGTGGTCATAGTGCCTGTAGTCTGTATGTGCAGCATTTCAATGCACACACAATTTTTAACCCCCTCTGCTGCCGGATATGTAACTTCACCTCGGGGCAGCGCCACTGGAGTGTCATCAGCCAGCCTCAACAAGAGTTCCTGGCTGGTTAATATCAATTCTGTCCATATCTCTCCAGAAGCCGGATGCATGTTATTAGAGCAGGAAGGACCTGGCAGAAACCCAGGTAGGAGGGCAAACCAAGAGAAGATGGCGTGCCCCATTACTGGGAAACAAGGCCTGGGTACTGCTCACATCATAACCATTACAGTGGGCTGTAGTAGTGATAATGCTTGGAGTAACTCTTTATTCTTTTAATACCAATATTTATGGATATAAGCACTTTATACACTATACCGAAAATTGTTGTGAATTAATAGGTGAATGTCAAGCGTTTGGTAAAAAATCTATTATTTAAATATGGTAATATTTTACATTTCAGACCTGACATGAACTAGATTTTATTGTTAATCAATTTCACTATTTTCACTTTAAAAGTGACCTAATCTCCTTTAGCTAAGCTGTATTAATGACTTGTGTGTATTTCTTTGTGTCTGGTGTTTACAAATAAATCACAAACAAATGCATTTTTTTTTTGCAGCTTTTAATTAGCCGGGTATGTCATCATCAGCCTTTGAACTGAGTTTTGATTCACACATAACTGGAGCTAGAGAGCTCATTTTGGTCTTATCTCAAATGCTTACTCTATTGGTGTTAATGTTATAGAGCAGTGGTTCCCAACATTTTTTTCACTTGTACCCCTTGTCAGCTCCTTTCCATAAATTGTACCACTCATACTAGCGAAATGTTTATTAATATAGTTGCTGTTATTTCCAATGTATGTGTTTTTCTCTGCCCCGGACTCCCCTCCTTTTCCTCTGCCTCAGGCTCCCCTGCTTCACCTCTGCCCCAGGCTCCCCTGTTTCTCTTCTGCCCCAGGCTCCCCTGCTTCTCTTCTGCCCCAGGCTCCCCTGCTTCTCCTCTGCCCCAGGCTCCCCTGCTTCACCTCTGCCCCAGGCTCCCCTGCGTCTCCAAGGTCCTCCTGCTTGTCCTCTGCCCCAGGCATATATATAGTGTGTATATAGTATATACACTGGCACACATGCAGATACACAAACACTGCTGATTCAGCCTCACTTCAGGTGCGGCCACATCACCAGAAGTGACGGGTGTAGGGAATCCTAACAGGGTAGGGGATTTTGATAGAACAACGCTGTAAAAGATATGTCGGCAGCATGGCACCCTTTGTTGTCATGGCTCCCTCTGCGGCTGCACAGCTTGCACACCCCTAAGGCCGGCTTTGAATATATGCATATGATATGGTTATAAAGTACGTATATGTCATGAGTGTAATATCTGTCTAGGTAAAATACAGAACCGGACTAGGGTAAAAAATTTGCTCTGGCAAATAACATTAGAGAGGGGGATCAGCACAAAGGGGGAATACAGGACAAAACATTTAATCATATAATAATCACATAATACATTTGGCCAGAATACAGCCAATATCTGGAGTACCTCCGGACTCCTGAAGAGTCATCTTTCAGCACTCAGAAGAAGAAAATCCTCCTGTGGAGAAAACTTCTGTGGAACCATGGCTCTTCGCTCTAGGCATTAAGAGGAATTAGTACTTTTTATGAGATATTTAAATTAACAAACAAAATGAAAGAGAGGCAAGCAGAGAAATATACAGAGGGAGAGAAAGAGACAGACAGGCAGGGAGAAAGACAGACAGATAGATGCGCATAGCTTAAACCGAGGTTCATCCATACTGAAGAAACTCCAATTTTTGATAAAGGGTAACCGAGTAGATGCACAAAATGTAATGCACCCAGCTGGAACCTCTATTGCTCAAAATCATATTGAGAGAAGTCAAGCTCCAAGTCTTCAGAGACAACCAATTGAAGCCTAGATCTGTATGCCATTGGGATGCGTATAAGAAGTGGACATGTAGTGAAGCACCAGATAGAAGTGGAAGAAAGTGGAAAATGTTCAAGTAGTTATATCAGCAGGTATGTTTATGACATCACACCATGACATTGCCTGTTGTGATTTCACTTGTATTGATCATCGTTTCTGAAGAGATGGATATTTTTATTATGTGTATAAAAGGGTACTGTGACCAAATTTGACATTTAAAATGTAGGAACGGGGGTGTTGCTAAGCGGCAAAAAAATGGGATTTCATAGTGGCCAACATTTGATAGAAATTCCATTTGGGGATGATTTATTGAAGTCTACTTTTTGGCAAATATTTTGTGGAATTTATTAAATCTGTCAAGTTTTCATCATCTGTTATTTCTTTTGTGCTCTCATAAGTAGAGCAATACTCTAGGGTTATATAATCTATTCTATTACATTGCCATGGAATAATATGCAATATCAGTAAGAGTGCTCTGATTGGAAACATTCTTATTGATATTACATATAGTGGGAAATTTTCCCATGCAATGCAATAGCTGACATAGCGTGGCAAAGGCTTTATATGGGCTCTTCCCAGTAGGGACAACGATGGATTGATTTTATTGCGTCTGTTTTTTGTATTTTTATTTTTTTTGCATTGCCTGATTGAGGGTTTTTTGGGATTGAAGATAAGAAGAATTTGAAAAAAAAAAAGAAAAGCTTCAGGTGGGTATTTATATTTATATATTTTACTTTAGATGTATTCATTTTATTAGCCCTCTTCTCTCTATTTTTAGGGTGTGGACAATTATTTTTATTGGGAGTGGCTAGGGGATTGGGGACCCCAAAACACATGTGGCAAGGGTCGGACAATGACACTATTTTCTATTGTCCACCCCACCCATAGTTTAATCAATTAAACCCCCACCCACTGCAATTAGTTAGGGTTTGAGGGATTACTTGGTCCTCCTTCCTGAGTATTGTAATAGCCTGCACCTGCTGACCATGGATTTACTGTCCACCCCTCATTACTTATCCAATGCCAACAGTTGGGGACATGGGGGGCATAGCCCCAATTGCTGTTATTTTACAGTTCCGCCCTTAACCCTTGGATAGCTGCCCTATATAGTTTTACAAATCTAGCAGATATGGAGGTCTTATTTAGGGCCAAACTGGCCCACTGGATATTGTGAAAATTGAAGTGAGACATGAAGGGGCTAAGGGTGGATTGGACACATGGAAAGGCTGGGGGTAATGAGAATGAGACACATTGAGGGGCTGGGCAGTAATGAGACACAAAAGGGGCTGAGGAGGGATGAGGCACATGGAGGGGCTGTGGGTGAGGTAATGAGACACATGGAGGGGATGGGAGATGAAAAGAGACATGGAAGGAGACATGGAGGAGCTGGGGGGAAATGAGACACATGGAGGGGCTGAGGGTTGGGTAATGAGACACATGCAGGGGCTGAGGGTGGGGTACTGAGAAATATGGAGGTGCTGGGAGATGAAAAAAAGATATACAGAAGGGCTGGGGAAGGGGAGAAAGAGAAAAAGGGGCATGGGGGAGAAAGACACACAAGACCGACTGGGGTAGAGAAACATACAGAGGAGTTGGAGAATGAGAAAAAGACGCACAAAGAGGATGGGAGGAAGTAGAAGATACACAAATGGGCGTGGTAAGAGACACTGAAGAGGAATGTAATTCACAGAAAGGGAAAAATAGATACACAAAAGCAGGCAAGAAATTAAAAGGGGAAGTTAAAAGAAACACAGGTGAAGATGCATTTTCTTTGTGGGGAGGAAATGCATCGTATTCTGTATCTCCTACTCTCCCTGTAACTCAGTTCTTCAGCACAGACGTTGATTGACAGGTGAGAGAAAGACACTTTATTAAAGGGACACTATAGTCACCAGAACCACTACAGTTTAATGTAGTGGTTCTGGAGTCAATAGTCTGTTCCTGCAGGCTGAGCACTGCAAATGCTGCCTTTTCAGAGAAAATACATTGTTTATATCAGGGCTCGACAAATTTGTCCTGGCACCTGGGATTTGTGCGCCCGTTCAGTCCCTGAGGTGACCTGCTGCCTGAGATTGGAGGCAGGCAGTTGGCTCACGGAGGGCTGAGGCAAGCAGGCAGACGGCCAGCCCAGGGAGAGATGAGGGAGGCAGGTAGGTGGGTGGCTGAAAGAGTGCGGCAGTGGCAGGGAGCAGTAATCTACCCAGGGAAAGCTTCAGCTCTCCTAAAGGTTGGGAGGCTGGGTGGATGTAAAGTAAAATTAAAAAAAAAGTTATAAATTGTTAGTAAGTGTTGCAGTATCAGTGTGTGTCTGTCTGTCAATGAATGTGTGAGTGAGTGTGTATGTCTGTCTGTCAGTGAGTGTGTGTCTCAGTGGATCTCTCTGTCAGTGAGTGTATCAAATCAATGTGTCTCTCTGTCAGTATGTGTCTGTCTGTCAGTGAGTGTGTATCAAATCTGTGTCTGTCACTAGTTTTCCTGGCACTATAGTGCCCTGAGGGTGCCCCCACCCTCAGGGTCCCCCCACCCTCAGGGTCCCCCTCCCGCCCGGCTCTGGGGAGAGGAAAGGGTTAAAACTTACCTTTATTCCAGCGCCGGGCGGGGAGCTCTCCGCCTCCGATCCTCCCTTTCGGCTGAATGCGCATTCAGCCGGTCTCATAGGAAAGCATTCATAATGCTTTCCTATGGACGCTGGCATCTTCTCACTGTAATTTTCACAATGAGACAGCCACTACAGGATTTGGAGGCTGAATTAACCCTATTATAAACATAGCAGTTTCTCTGAGACTGCTATGTTTATTAAAAAAAGAGTTAACCCTAGCTGGACCTGGCACCCAGACCACTTCATTAAGCTGAAGTGGTCTGGGTGCTTAGAGTGGTCCTTTAAGCTGTAGTGGTTCTGGTGATTATAGTGTCCCTTTAAGAATTGTATTTTTGATATTGAAGAATCTGGCTCGTAACTTTTTTGGGGGGCTCCTAGATTCAAAGCAAATTTGTCAAGTCCTTGTTTACTTATAACACCTCTAGTGACAGTCACTCAGACAGCCACTAGAGGTGATTCCTAGTCCATTGCTGAGCAGTGTGCAGCTCTGCATGAAGGCGCTGAAAGCCCCCAGTAGAGATGCATTGATTCATTGCATCTTTATGAGGATGCTGATTGGTACAACACAGTGTTTTGCCAAATATGCACAATAGCCTCCCAGTGCTTTTCTATGGGAAAGCATTGGAATGGCTGAGATCATGAACTTTGATGATCTCAGCTAAAGTGAAGAGCACACTCATAGGACTTTAAAATAAACAAGATACCATTATTGTTTACAGCTGTGCAAAAGCATACATTCACCATTACAGTCCCTTTACCAAACTTTTCTTAAAGGACCACTATAGTGCCAGGAAAACATACTCGTTTTCCTGGCACTATAGTGCCCTGAGGGTGCCCCCACCCTCAGGGACCCCCTCCCGCCCGGCTCTGGAAGGGGAAAGGGGTAAAAACTTACCTTTTTCCAGCGCTGGGCGGAGAGCTCTCCTCCTCCTCTCCGCCTCCGTTACGCCCCGCCGGCTGAATGCGCACGCGCGGCAAGAGCTGCGCGCGCATTCAGCCGGTCTCATAGGAAAGCATTTACAATACTTTCCTATGGACGCTGGCGTGCTCTCACTGTGAAAATCACAGTGAGAAGCACGCAAGCGCCTCTAGTGGCTGTCAATGAGACAGCCACTAGAGGATTAGGGGGAAGGCTTAACCCATTCATAAACATAGCAGTTTCTCTGAAACTGCTATATTTATAAAAAAATGGGTTAACCCTAGAAGGACCTGGCACCCAGACCACTTCATTAAGCTGAAGTGGTCTGGGTGCCTAGAGTGGTCCTTTAATATATCAAGGACGTTAGACTGAAACACTGATTATATGCAAATGCACGTCTGCTTAAAATAAATCAGCACTTTTGTTTATTTTGAAGCCCTTATAAGTGCTTTCACGTTGGAGTGATACTTTTTAATTTTCAATTTTAAGTTATCCTTTCCACCTCTATATCTGCACACTATGCTGGTGCAATGCTCTTTTGGGGTGGTAGACATTTGTTTTCCAGGGCTGCTTTTCATTCCCAGTCCGGCCCTGTTCTCATTGACAGATAATTTTAAGAGCTCCCTCACAGCCCTGGCGCTGCTGGTGACTTGAAGTGTTTAAGCCATTGAGTTCCTGACAGAGTACTAAGACACTAAGCAAACTCTTAAAGTGATCTGCACTCAATAGAGGTGCAGACCACAACACTTCTCCACCAGACATCCAGCTCAGTGTGTGCTCCACATTGCCCCAGGTTCCTTAACCCTGAGCAGGTAATTATTGCTATTTTTGGTAAACTGTGATAATTACCGGCTAGGGTTAACTCCTCCTTTAGTGACTGTCTACCAGAGAGCCAGAAGAGGAACTTCTGGGCTGTTCGACGACTTTTGGTTGCCAAACTGACACTCTATGTCCTCGGGAGAGTAGAGAAGGCAGAGGAGAGAAGGTGGACCCGAGCAAGCACAGGGGGACTCTGGTGCTGGACCCAGCGAAAGTGGCAGAAGGTTTTTTTTTGTTTGTTTGTTTTTTAAATTCTTTTTTTTGCTGTGCATGCGATTACATACAGACTTGCAATACCATGGCAATATTGGCAAGAAATTAACAGACAAGACATAGCTTTGACATGGTATATGAAATAACTGCACAGTTTTTTAAGTAAGTAACATCAAGCTTCATGGAAACATCACTATTTTTATGGTGTAATGGATTCAGGCTAGGTATATACGTCTTAAACAGTGGCTTGAACTAGGCGGGTAAGTATAAGAAGCATGTTATAAATAGAGATGAACATAGGGAGATAAAACAAGCTTATATCTGTAGCCTAGCAAGTTTAGCTGCGCAGCACATTTTGGGCTATAGGATGTCATATTAGGTAAACGCGTCTGCATAGGTAAAATATGCTTGAGAAAACATGCTGATTATGTACTATGTACTAGTTAGAAGGTTATGGTGAGCTAGACACATAGGTAGGTAGGTGCGATGCAATCTGCCCACAGGTTGCAAGAGAGTTAACACATGTTGTCCATTACCGACTGAGCCTGTTGTAGGCAGCAAATATTACCACCGTGACTGCACTCAGAGGCAATTTGGCTCACTAAACAATATATGAGAGAAGATAATAGTGTAACATAAAAACCATAAAATAAAACAATACGATGTCTTTAATGGTCGAAGGAGCCAGTCTCTGTGTGGACCCTCTGGTTTCTCAGATTGGAGCTTCAACCGACTCCAGCGCTCAGTAGGCACAACTCGTGGTCGGGATGTGCAGTGGTGTCCCCTTGCGCCCTCTTGCCGATCTGCAGCAGGTACTGGGTCTCGTACGGGTGGGGCTTGGTCAGTTGTGGTGTCTCAGGGCGGGGCTGGTGTGGCGGGCTGTCGTTGTCTGCGAGGGTGGCGGTATACCTCGGCCCTTCAGGCCTGTCGAGTCGGGCAGAGCGAGGGTTTGGAGATTTCTTTAGGCCCTTGTCTCGTTGTCTGTGCCTTGCTTTTTTTGGGCTTGGGTGTCTCTTTTGGCATGTGGAGGGTCCGTGAGGTGTTCTCTGGCGTGTCTTTAATGTCTTTTCTTGGGCCCTGCTTGTCAGCTTTGAGCGTTTTTTGCCCCTTAGTAGCTTCTGCATTGCCTACTGGTGTTCTTCTCTGTGCTGCCTGCTGGCTGTAGCGTGTAGGAGCCGTGTGTGTGGGTGACCTTGTGGTAGGTGAGGTCTTCGCAGTGCTGCATTGCTGATACATCTGGGTGCCACAGCTGCGTGTGAGCGGGTGCAGGTTGTTGAGATGCCATTTTGGCTGGTGTCGGAGCAGGAGGTTGGTTCCTCTCCTGTAGACGCTCCCAAAATCGCCTGCATACGGTGTCAAATTTGGCCTGAAAGGCTGCTGCCCAGTCTCTAGTGGTCTGTTGTTCTGGGTGAGCTGCACTGCCGTCGGCCATCTTGGCTGGGCCTCGTGTGTCCTGTCGGTCAGAGTTGCGCGTTGGAGTGCCTCAAATACCCCTCTTGAATTAAGGGAACGGATTTCAGCTGATGTATTTTCATGTCACATGCGTGTCACGCTGGGACGCATATGGATTCCGGATGGTTTTGGACGTCACTTCAGTTTCCTGTTTTTCAGCTTTCACATTCGTTTCAAGCTGGAATGCATACATATGTGTCCAGCATATAACAGAGAGTGCAAATGTAGGAGGCACCACAAAAACAAAGTAAAAAGGGTACCTACCAATGATCTGGACAGAATCCTTTAACAAAAGTGAATTAATCAATAATAATAATACAAAATAATAATAAAAAACTATACATATAAATGGAAAAAACTAAAAGTATACAGTAGAGTCCAAATCATAATTAGGAGCCCTGTACAAATATGTATATAAATTCAAGTTGATACATGTATTTAAAAAGATAAAATATCAAATAACACAAGTAAATACATCATATAACAATACAGGTGTCTCCACTCTTTAGAAAATCCCATCATAAAATTCTGAAACTAGAAATAAGAATTAGAAAAACATCATAGGCGTGCGCAGCCTATTGCATTAGGGTGTGCACCCTAAAGCACAAGCACATGCCGCATATATATATATATATGTATGTATGTATATACATACACATATATACACACATACACACACTGCTGTGTGTGTGTGTGTGTGTGCTGTGTGAGGGTGCTGTTAGTGTGATGTGTGTGTGACGATGCTGGTAGTGTGCTATGTGGGTGAGGGTGTTTGTGTGTGCGTGCTTGTGAGGATGCTGTTAATGTACTGTGTGTGAGGGTGCTGTTTGTGTGTGCACTTGTGAGGGTGCTGTTAATGTACTGTGTGTGAGGGTGCTGTTTGTGTGTGAGGGTACTGGTAGTGTGCGGTGTGTGTGTTTGTTAGGGTCCTGTTTGTGTTTGTAAGGGTACTGTTAGTGTGCTGTGTGTGTTTGTGAGGGTGCTGTATGTGTGCTGTGTGTGAGGGTGCTGTGTGTGTTTGTGAGCGTGCTGTATGTGTGTGTGGGTGCTGTATGTGTGTTGGTGCTGTATATGTGTGGGTGCTGTGTATGTCTGTGGGTGCTGTGTGTGTCTGTGGGTGCTGTATGTGTGTGGGTGCTGTGTATGTCTGTGGGTGCTGTGTATGGGTGCGTGCTGTGTATGTCTGTGGGTGCTGTGTATGTTTGTGGGTGCTGTATGTCTGTGGGTGCTGAATGTATGTGGGTGCTGAATGTGTGTGGGTGCTGTGTATGTCTGTGGGTGCTGCATGTGTGTGGGTGCTGTGTATGTCTGTGGGTGCTGTGTATGTCTGTGGGTGCTGGATGTCTGTGGGTGCTGTGTATGTCTGTGGGTGCTGGATGTCTGTGGGTGCTGTGTATGTCTGTGGGTGCTGTATGCCATTGTGGGTGCTGTATGTCTGTGGGTGCTGTGCATGTATGTGGGTGCTGTGTATGTCTGTGGGTTCTGTATGTGTGTGGGTGCTGTGCATGTCTGTGGGTGCTGTATGTGTGTGGGTGCTGTATGTGTGTGGGTGCTGTGTATGTCTGTGGGTGCTGTATGTGTGTGGGTGCTGTGTATGTCTGTGGGTGCTGTGTATGTCTGTGGGTGCTGTGTATGTCTGTGGGTGCTGAATGTGTGTGGGTGCTGAATGTGTGTGGGTGCTGAATGTCTGTGGGCGCTGAATGTGTGTGGGTGCTGAATGTGTGTGGGTGCTGTATGTGTGTGTGTGCTGGGTAATGGGTGTGCTGTGTGTGAGGGTGCTGTGTGTGTTTGTGAGGGTGCTGTATGTGTGTGGGTGCTGTGTATGTCTGTGGGTGCTGTGTATGGGTGCTGTATGTGTGTGGGTGCCGTGTATGTCTGTGGGTGCTGTGTATGTCTGTGGGTGCTGTGTATGTCTGTGGGTGCTGAATGGGTGTGGGTGCTGTATGGGTGTGGGTGCTGTATGGGTGTGGGTGCTGTATGGGTGTGGGTGCTGTCTGGGTGTGGGTGCTGTGTATGTCTGTGGGTGCTGTGTATGTGTGGGTGCTGTATGTCTGTGGGTGCTGTATGTCTGTGGGTGCTGTGTATGTCTGTGGGTGCTGTGTATGGGTGCTGTATGTGTGTGGGTGCTGAATGTGTTTGGGTGCTGAATGTGTTTGGGTGCTGTGTATGTCTGTGTGTGCTGTGTATGTCTGTGTGTGCTGTGTATGTCTGTGGGTGCTGTATGTCTGTGGGTGCTGTATGTCTGTGGGTGCTGTGTATGTCTGTGGGTGCTGAATGTGTGTGGGTGCTGTATGTCTGTGGGTGCTGAATGTGTGTGGGTGCTGTCTGTGGGTGCTGTATGTCTGTGGGTGCTGTATGTCTGTGTGCTGTGTGGGTGGGTGATTGTGGGGGGTGGAGGTGGGGGTACATTATTTGCTATCCCCCCTCCCTTCTTACCTTTTGTAGGGAGGGGGGATCGTGCTGCTGCTTCCTTCCCTGGTGGTCCAGTGAAGGAGGGGATCTGCTGTGATCCCTGGTGGTCCAGTGGAGAGTGAACTCTAACCCCTGTGGGGCTAGAGTTCACTCTCGCGAGATTTGAGCGTTGCAGCGGCAACGCTCATATCTCGCGAGAGGAACCCGGCGGAGCTGCCGGCAGGAGCTCCGCCGGGTCCTCTCCTGCCTCCCTCCCTGCATGCGGGTCAGTGGGGAGGGAGGCTGAGAGCAGAGCCGGCGCTCGGATAGCGCCGGCTCTGCCTGAGCCGACAGGGGAGATCCTGAGATCTCCCCTGCCGGTCTCAATATGCATAGGCGGGCCGCGGGATTAGGGTGTGCCCAGGCACATCCGGCACACCCCGTGCGCACGCCTATGAAAAACATCCTAATGGCATTCAGTAGAAAAGGATGGAAAACAAGGAATCCCAAACAAGAAAGTGCTAATAAAACAAACAGTAGGATAAAGTGAATGTAAAAAGGATGAATGTCCCATAGGGAAATAGAAATAGAAAGTAGAACATTGAATAAACTTTTTTATGTCATATTTTTTGTTGGTATACAATTTGAACATTTCCCACAACTACAAAATCCTAATAAATTTTTAAAAAATAGATTTGGGTTTATTGTCACGTAATAAGCTAGGCGCTAATTGATTTTTTAGATTGTCTGCTTTTTCGTAGTTAAAGGGAAACTCCAGTGCCAGGAAAACAATCCGTTTTCCCGGCACTGCAGGTCCCCTCTCCCTCCCACCACCCATCCTCGGTGAAAACCCCTTCAGGTCACTTACCTGAGACCCCACCGATGTCCCTCGGCGGTGGTTTCTGCTCGCTGCCGCTCCTCCCAGTAATTATGTCAGCCGGTGGGCGAGACTGATCCCGCCCGCTGGCTGAGGAAACCTAATGCACATGCGTGGCAATTAGAGCTCTTCATAAGAAAGCATTGAAAAATGCTTTTCAATGCTTTCCTATGGGGAATTGAGCAACGCTGGAGGTCCTCACAAAGCGTGAGGATGTCCAGCGACGCTCTAGCACAGGTTTCCTGTGCTAGAAACCAGGAAGTGCCCTCTAGTGGCTGTCTAGTAGACAGCCACTAGAGGTGGAGTTAACCCTGCAAGGTAATTATTGCAGTTTATAAAAAACTGCAATAATTACACTTGCAGGGTTAAGAGTAGTGGGAGTTGGCACCTAGACCACTCCAATGGGTAGGAGTGGTCTGGGTGCCTACAGTGTCCCTTTAACTGTAGGTCGTTCTGAGATGACTTTTCCTAATATGTCGTCTTTCTTTAATATATGCCAATGTTTTCTTTAGGATGTATTCTATTTGGGAAGGACTATCAGATGGTTTTATTGTGAGAATTCATTGTAACGAATATAATTTACACTTCACATCGGTGATACATCCCACCCAAATCAATTTTTTAGATCTCACTTTATATGTTGAGCAAGAACAACTTAGAAGTAAAACATTTTTTAAGAGCACGGATTGCAATACAGCCATAAACAAAACCAGTTTACATCACGGTCCATGGCTCACAAATGTCCCCAAAGGACAAATGATGCGCCTGAAACTAAACTGCTCAGACCCAAATGTTTTTGAGGAACAAACATCAATCATCAAAAAAAGATATTATGATAAAGGATATGATCTAATTAAAATGAATACGGATGAAGATCAAGTTAGACTTTTAGAAAGACAATCCTTATTAACCAATCGTGACATAAAAAAAAATGGTAGGGATAATAAAAAGTTTGAATACGCTTATATCACCATATTTAATTCAGGCCAAAAAAATAGAACACATCCTAAAAAAACATTGGCATATATTAAAGAAAGACGACATATTGGGAAAAGCCATCCCGGAACGACCAACAGTTATCTATAAAAAAGCAGACAATTTAAAAAATCAATTAGTGCCTAGCTGATTACTTGACAATAAACCCAAATCTAATTTTTTAAATTTATTAGGATTTTATAGTTGTGGGAAATGTTCAACTTGTATACCAAGACAAAATATGACATAAAAAAGTTTATTCAATGTTCTACGACTTTTGTTATACTTCAATGTGGTTGTGGAGCACAGTACATAGGCTGCACCACACGTAAACTCCATACAAGGTTAGCAGAACACTTTCACAACATTTGAAACAAAAAACAGAACACATGTTACGTGGGATAACTCTATGGCAATTGGAATTGATAGAGTGGAAAAAAATTAGAGAGGAGGAAACAGATCTATTTAATTAAATAAAAAAGAAGCACAATGGATTTACAATCTTGGGACCCTCAAACAGGGTCACAATACTGATATTGACCTTACAGGATTAATCTAATATATCTCCATTAATAAACCTATAAACTGTCAGGATTACAAGTTGATCCAGCACGCAGTACTGTGTCACACCTAAGACTAAAGATAACGTATAACCGGACCTTAGAATGGCCGGACTTAACGTCTCCAAGAATAGTCAAAATACTAGCCGAGGTCAGGTACACAGAATCAGACACAAAGATGAGGGAAAGCCAAAAGTCAAGGATACCAGATATCAGGGAAGTCAAAACAAAGCCAAAGTCAAATACCAGAAAATCAAGATCAGGAACGCACTCTTGGATAACCGTAGGCATGAAACCAAGACAGGGCAATGAGCAAGAGGAGAGTTGAGTTTAAATACCCCTCCTGTGGATCCGATTAGTTGTAACTGGCCTTTCCATGTGCATTATTGCTGCTCAGCACAAACCCTCCTGTGGATTTTATCGTCATGACTGGCCTTTGACCCCAAAAGTAATTACCAGGTTTCCATATGCATGATTGCTGCTCGGCACAACTTTTCCTGTTGGGACAGTAATGTTGCTCGGCACAACTTTTCCTGTCAGGCCAGTAAATGCCATTAACCACATTTTTATGTGCGGACCAGGTTTGAGAGGAAACTTGGCGTGAAAAGAACTAATTTTACAGCCAGCATGAATATCAGAAGCCGAAACCCAAGAACGTTCAGCAGGCCCATACCCCCTCCAATCAACCAAATACTGTAAGGAACCACGAGAAAACCTGGAATCAATGATGAAGGAGACTTCCTACTCCTCCTGTCCAGAAACAACCAAAGGAGGAGGGGGAACAATTGGACTTATGTACCGATTGCAAACAAGCGGTTTGAGCAAGGACACATGAAAAGTATTAGGTATACGTAAGGATGCTGGAAGGGCCAGAGAATAGGAAATAGGGTTGATTCTCGTAACTCCACGAAAAGAACCAAGGAACCTCGGAGCAAACTTCATGCTGGGAACCTTCAATCTGATGTTGTGTGAGGATAACCAAACCCGATCACCCACCTGGTAAATTGGACTGGCACTCCGCCGTTTATCCGCATGAAACTTAAAGCGAGCAGCCGCAGTTTAAAGAGCGTAGTGAACCTTTGTCCAGGTATCACGAATAGAGGAAAGGTGATCATCCAGAGTAGGGATAGCTGTATCAGAAAACACAGCAGGGAGAACAGCAGGATGACAACCCGTATTGACAAAAAACAGCAACGTAAATACAGCTCAAGTAATTGGTTACCTCTTTCAGCCGTACCATTAGCTTGGGGATGGTAAGCAGAGGAAAATTACAATTCAATGCCCAACTGTTTATTGAATGCCCTCCAGAACCGTGACACAAATTGGGAACCCCTGTCAGACAATATTTTGAGGAATACCATGTAGCCTGACAATATTGCGGATAAATATGTGCACCAGGTCCTGAGACGATGACTATTTTTTATGTGGAGTAAAGTGTGCCATTTTGGAAAAATGGTCAACTAACATGAGGATGGTTGTATACCCATTGGAACTAGGCAGTTCAACAATGAAATCTATCGATAAATGAGACCATGGGGTACTGGGTATAGGAAGTGGCTGTAACAATCCACATGGAAGTTTCTGAGAAACCTTCGAAACTGCACAGACAGAGCAGGCTTCTACATAATCTTTAAAATCCCTCCTGAGTGACTCTCACCAAAATGACCTGGAAATGGCAGATACAGTTTTATTAATACCTGGATGCCCAGCAGTCACATTGTAATGGAATACCTTCAGCACCTCTTTCCTATCAGGCAATGGAATAAACTATTTATCTTGAGGTTTGTTGCAAGGTGTCTGGGGCTGAGCCGCCATGATAGCACGGAGCAAAGTGGATGATAAAGTAAGGACAGTGGATGCAATAATACACTCAGGAGAAATAATAGGGGGTGTCTCTTGTTCTAGATCCGATTCAATGTCAAATTGCCTAGACAAGGCGTCAGCTTTAACATTCTTAGAACCGGGTCTGTAGGTGATAATGAAGTTAAAGAGACAAAAATAATGACCATCTAGCTTGTCTAGAAGACAGTCATTTGGCATCCCCAATATATGCCAGTTTCTTGTGATCAGTAATAATCAGAATGGGATCCTTGGAACCCTCCAAAAGATGTCGCCATTCCTTAAGCGCTACTATGATGGCTAACAGTTCTCTATTACCAATGTCATAGTTACGCTCGGCCGGAAACAACTTTCTGGAGTAACCACAAGAATGCAAAGGGGCATCATGACTCTCTCTCCTCTCTCCGAGAAAGAACAGCCCCGACCCATGTCTCGGAGGCATCAACCTCAAGTAGGAAAGATTTACTAGTGTCAGGATGTCTTAATATGTCAGCAGATGCAAACATTTGTTTAAGAAGCTCAAAAGCCTCTTTAGCTTCTTTAGGCCATATAGTACAATTAGCCCCCTTGCGTCTCGTATTGGTGATGGGGGCTATTACCAAAGAGAAACCTTTGATGAATCTCCTGTAATAGTTAGAGAAACCAATAAACCTCTGTATGGCTTTAAACCCACTGGGTAATGGCCATTGTAGAACGGCCTCTAGTTTGTGAGGATCCATTTGGAAACCAGAGGCAGAAATGTTATACCCTAAAAACTGAACCTCATGTTGATCAAATACGCATTTCTCCAGTTTACAATAAGGACCATTTTTTAAGCTTTTTTGACATGATCGTGATGAGTTTGGATGTCGGGGGAATAAATAAGGATATCATCCAGGTATACAAGCACTAAAGAGTAAATATAGTCTCTGAGTACATCATTAATGAAGTCTTGAAATACGGCCGGAGCATTACATAACCCGAAGGGCATAACAAGATATTAGTAGTGCCCACTCCTTCTGTTAAATGCCGTCTTCCATTCATGATCCTCCCTAATTCTCACCAAATTGTATGCACTCCTAAGGTCAAGCTTAGTGAAGATCTTAGCACCCTGGAGTCTATCAAACAATTCGGATATAAGGGGAATGGGATAGGCATTTTTGATAGTAATCTTGTTTATTGCCCTGTAGTCTATGCAAGGTCGTAATTCTCCATCTTTCTTAGCTACAAAAAAGAACCCTGCACCAGCAGGCGAGGATGATTTACGTATATGGCCTTTACTTAAAGATTCCTTAATGTACTCATCCATGATTTTACTTTCTTGTGAAGATAGGGCATATACCGCTCCTTTAGGAGGCATAGCCCCGGGCAACAGATCAGTGGAACAATCATAAGAACTGTGTGGAGGAAGAGCATAAGGAGATACAAATACACATATACATACTGACAAACAGACATACAAACAGACATACATACATAAGGTCATACATACAGACATTCATACATACTGACATACACACACATACAGATAGTTATATACATACATACACACATACATACTGACATACAGACATACATACACACATACATATATACATACTGACATATACACACACAGACATACATACATACACATATATACTGACACAGACATGCATACTGACATACATACAGGGCTGGCATTAGGCCTTTAGGCGCCCTGTGCGAAAAATGTTCACAGAGCCCCCCCCACCCCCCGTCATCCATGTATGATGCAATGTTTGTGTTGTCTGTGTATGTGATAGTAGGTGTGATGACTGTGTGTGATATGTATGCTATGTGTTGGCTGTGTGTGATATTTGTAATGGGTGTATTAACAGTGTGTGATATGCGTATATTGGTTGTATGTGATATTTGTGCTGGGTTTATTTACTGAGTGTGATGGTTATTTAATTCAAATAAAAACATGCATTTAAGCCTGTGTGTGAATGCAAGTGTATATTTTTGCAGAGTTATGTGCACACAGTCAGATGCACACAGTTATACATATACACTGTCAAATCCACCACATGCACACAGTTGCAGGCAGATAGTCACATACACAGGATCGGGCAGAAGCACACAGGTACAGGCAGTAACACACATACACAGTTACAGGTAGATAAACACACTCACACACAAATACAGGCAGACAGCCACACACACACAGGCAGCCACACATACAGTTTTACACACACACACACACACACACACACACACACACACACACACAGCCACACATACAGTCTTACACAAACATACTTACAAGCAGACAGCCACACACACACAGGCAGACAGCCACACACACACAGGCAGACAAACACACACACACACAGAGATCCACACACATACACACAGGCAGACAGACACACACACAGAGTAAAACGGCCACACACACAAACACAGAGTCAGGTGGCCATACAAACACAGGAAGACATCCACACACACACAGGCAGGCAGTCACACACACACAGGCATACAGCCAACCAAACACATACAGGCAGACAGTCACACACACACACAGACAGTCATACATACACAAAGACACATAGGCAGACAGTCACACACACAGACATAGGCAAACAATCACACACAGGCACAGGCAGACAGTCATACACACATACAGGCAGACAGTCATTCACACAGACACACACAGTCATGCACACACACACACACACAGGCAGTCATGCACACACACAGACACACACACACAGACAGTCATACACACAGACACACACACACACAGGCAGTCATACACATACACACATAGGCAGACAGTCATACACACAGACAAACACACACAAAGGCAATCATACACATACACACATAGGCAGACAGTCATACACACAGACAACACATACAAAGGCAATCATACACTTACACACACACAGGCAGACAGTCATACACACAGACACACACACACACACATAGGCAGACAGGCAGACAGTCATACAAACAGACACACACACACACACAGGCAGACAGTCATACACACAGACACACACACACACACGCTGACAGTCATACACACAGACACACACACACACATACATACACATACAAACAAAAGATAAAGCACCGCGCTTACAGCAGCAGTAACTTAGTATCCAACAGCTTAAAATACATAGTAAAAACAAAGAGAACGTTACCTGCGCTCTGGCCTAGATCCCCATGTACATTTAGACAAAATGGAGGCTCTTTAGTTTTATTCCAATGGCCATTTGAATACATAAGCTCACCGGCCACGTCAAGGCAAGCCTCAATAGGTGAGTCCTACACTAGCTATTAGATATGCTGATATCAGCCAAGAATCTCCAGCAAGACAGGAAGGGGTACTTTATAAACCCTTTCACATTTAACCCTTTATAGGGCTTCTACACATACAATAAAGTTTGCTGGTATCAGACAAAGTGTAAACATCTCTTATGAGACATGAAGGGGTGTTTTATAAACCCCTACATACTTAACCCTGAATAGGGCCATAACACATATAAATCATCTTGCTGGTATCAGCTAAAAGGCAAATTTCTCTGATGAGACAGGAAGGGGTGCTGCCCCTACATACTTATAAACTCTTAATAAGACAAACGTGGGGAGGCTGGCAGCAATGTAAAAGCTGTGTGATACAAAATTCATATACAAACACAAAGATAAAGCACCGCGCTTACAGCAGCAGTGGCTTAGTATCCAACAGCTTAAAATACATAGTAAAAACAAAGAGAACGTTACCTGCGCTCTGGCCTAAATCCCCATGTACATTTATTTAAAAGAATGAAAAAAGAAAGAAAGGAGCCTTAGATTACTGGAACCTCCATGGGGGTTAACCCCTTGTTAATTGACAAAAAGAAAGAAGAAAAGTTGGAGATTCCCGTACTATTGATATTGTCATCAATGGAACACTTATTAAATATAAAACGTCACTTTTAATAAATCAAGTTAAAAGTCCCTTATTCGTAAGGGCACTACACACACTCTTATACTAAACACGTGTTTAAACACCACATCTAAATGTAAATAGATAAATCAACAAAAAATGATTCCACTAGAGGGAAAAATACCCACTAATAACTGTATTAGTCTATTAAAGTGAAATCCTACAAAATTAATTGTCTTAAAAAACTAAACTGTTAATAAAATAATTCTAGGGTGTACCCAAACAATACTGTAATATCGTAATTGGTTTACCAAAAAATAATTTAAATTATTGGCACTCCAATGGAAGATGAATTTTGCCCCAACTCCTGATAGAGTGGATTGCTAGATCCTCCTATGCCTATACGTAAAAATAGCTTCTCTATCTGCTAGAACTGATCTTCCCCGGTACCTAATAAAACATTGTTGCTAATTACTGTTAACAAAGTTGTCTTTTTTGTAACAGTATATTAAAAGTGTCGAGGATCAGTTCAACAGAATCCACCAACCGTGGATATGGCTTGATTAAACAGCATAGCTGCTTGTATATTTGTATACTGTTAAGCGTGGGAGGAAAGACAAAAGAGGGCACGGTAATAAACCTTAATACCCTAGTTTAACCTCTAGGACAGTATATATATTCAAATAGCTGTATAACCTATCCCATCAATCCCACGGCAAAAGATTAGTGCAGCAAAGCTAATATTTAGAATAGTAGATTTCCTCTCTAATTATATTTCTAAATCTAGAACGGCTCGGCATAAATGTGCTGTCTGAGGGTTATTCAGTCTATATTAACGTCCCCCTACGGTTCTCAGAAATTGGTAAATAGATACTTTCTATAATTCGAAAAAATAATCTTTTCTAAATCTAGAGCTTCTCGGCATAAAGATTCTATCTTAAGTTTGTCATCTAAGTTTGCGCCACCCTACATATCCCTGGCGCGCGTTTCGCTTATCAGCTCATCAGAAGGAAACCGGGATCTTTCACCTCCCGATCTTTTAAGGGTAATACCCTATTGCTATTGGTGACCGTTATTTTTAAATTGGCCAATGAAAAAGAGGATACTCATCTAATGCAAACTGACGTAATTGTTAGATTAAGAATGGGTTTATTAACCCTTTATGTTTCAATCACTAAGCGAAGCAAATAGTTGTTAATTGAAAACAGTATAAATGAGTAAGGAAAAGATCTATTATTGTGTTTTTCAAAATTAATAGAAACTTAAAACGAAGATTGTTGTAAATTGTATTATTTCTCATGATAATCAGCTGTTTAAAAATTTATAAAACAATGCTTTGATATTACTAAGATCGTTGTTAATAGCAAGATGACCTAAACTTTAACAAATATACCATCTATTGTTAATACAGTTTTAAGGTTATGAAATCAATGTATTAAATCTAATTCTTTCTTGGGATACTGCCCATTTACTCATAAAAATTTCAGAATCATATACCTATGAGCTGGTTAATCAGTCATGCCCCCAGGTTTTTATTATACCTATATTGTTCGTTATCCCTAACTGATAAAGTTGTGCACTATTCGTTCTAGTTTCGCAGATTCAATACTAACCGTCTTTAGGAGATACTCCAATGGGCAATAAATTCATTTCTAAAACTGCCATCATACTTTGCCGTTGATAACAGGCAATAGAGTTTTGTATCAAAATTACAGTCTCTGATACTAACATACCTAAATGGCTTAATGGCATGTGATTTATGTATCAAATATGCTTGGACCGTCACAATTAAATTAGTAAATGTGAATGTTTAAAGTTCTTCAGTAATAAAGAAATCTCTTAATTAAAAGCTAATGATTTATTTCTGAAGGAAAAAATAAGTAGTTAAGGTAGGGGCTAGAATGTGTTGATAATTTTCAACACGAACATACTTTCCCATCGGTATGTATGTCTAAGCCCCTATACACTTATATCCTATACAAGCAGTTGAATAATTGGAATTTTTGATGAAAGGGACCAATTTATCTATCAAGTTGGAATAATTTGTAAATCAGGGCTTAGTTTCTGCGAGTAATAACGGTGTGGCAGGCTTATGCAATGTATGATCATACCCTGGGTTGTCTACTTTTAAAAATGGTATGCCATGATGGGGCTAATTTTAATTCCTGGGCTGCTATATGGTCTCAAAGGCAACATAGGCCCAGCAACCCAATCTGGCAAATTTCAGGCCCTACATTTGACCCCTGTAAGTTTGCAAAACCCCATAAAACCTGTACATTGGGGGCACTGTTGTACTCGGGAGATGTTGCTAAACACATATTGGGGGTTTCTTTGTCAGTAACACATAAACGGAACTAAAAATCCATGCCTAAAGTACAATGTGAGAGAAAAATAATACAAAAAAATGACCACCCAAACGTTTGACGGAGACTGGTGGTAGAATTAGTGCATGGAAAGTGTTAAAATACCACTATTTGAAATACCCTAGGGTGTCTACTTTTCAAAAATATATGGTTTGATGGGGGTAAATTATATTGTCCGGCTTCAAAAATGTCCCAAATAGGACATGGGGGCATGATGACGTACTGTGAAAATTCCAAGTTGGAAAACTGGAATGCACACCTTCCAAATAAGGTCTTTTAGCCCCCAGAGACCCCAACACACATATACATGGGGGGTATCCCTGTACTCAGGAGATGATGCTGAACACATATTGGGTGTTCTTTGTCAGTAACCCTTAAAGTTCTCAGTACAAAATTCTTAAATTGCTATGTGTCTCAAAACAAATCACCAATTATTATTATTTTTTTTTTATTTGGCATAGATTGGTGGTAAAATGGCTGCATGAAAAGATTCAAAATACCCCTGGTTTAATACCTTAGGTTGTCTTCTTTTGAAAAATATATACATGTGAAGGGTTTTTCGTGGATTCCTGACAGATATCAGTGTTACAATGTAAAAAAAAAATTTCAATAACTTTGAAAAAAATTGGTTTGGAAATAGCAAAGTGCTACTTGTGCTTATAGCCCTACAAACTTTTTTAAAAAGCTAATAACATGCTAACATTGGGCATTTTAAAACTCAGGACAAAATTTAGAAACTATTTAGCACGAGTGTTTTTTTGGCAGTTGTAGATGCGTAGCAGATTTTGGGGGTTAAAGTTCGAAAAGGTGTGTTTTTTCCAATTTTTTTATAGTAAATTATATGATATGATGAAAATAATGGTATCTTTAGAAAGACCATTTAATGACGAGACAAACGGTATATAAAATGTGTTGGCATAGGCGTGCGCACGGGGTGTGCCGGATGTGCCTGGGCACACCCTAATCCCGCGGCCCGCCTATGCATATTGAGACCGGCAGGGGAGATCTCAGGATCTCCCCTGTCGGCTCAGGCAGAGCCGGCGCTATCCGAGCGCCGGCTCTGCTCTCAGCCTCCCTCCCCACTGACCCACATGCAGGGAGGGAGGCAGGAGAGGACCCGGCGGAGCTCCTGCCGGCAGCTCCGCCGGGTTCCTCTCGCGAGATATGAGCGTTGCCGCTGCAACGCTCAAATCTCGCGAGAGTGAACTCTAGCCCCACAGGGGTTAGAGTTCACTCTCCACTGGACCACCAGCAAGGATTCCCTCCTTCACTGCACCACCAGGGAAGGAAGCAGCAGCACGATCCCCCCTCCCTACAAAAGGTAAGAAGGGAGGGGGGATAGCAAATAATGTACCCCCACCTCCACCCCCCACAATCACCCACCCACACAGCACACAGACATACAGCACCCACAGACATACAGCACCCACACAGCACCCACACACATTCAGCACCCACAGACATACAGCACATACAGCACCCACACACATACAGCACCCACAGACATACAGCACCCACAGACATACAGCACCCACAGACATACAGCACACACAGACATACAGCACCCACAGACATACACAGCACACACAGACATACACAGCACCCAAACACATTCAGCACCCAAACACATTCAGCACCCACAGACATACAGCACCCACAGACATACAGCACCCACAGACATACACAGCACCCACAGACATACACAGCACACACAGACATACAGCACCCACAGACATACACAGCACACACAGACATACACAGCACCCAAACACATTCAGCACCCAAACACATTCAGCACCCAAACACATTCAGCACCCACAGACATACACAGCACCCACACACATACAGCACCCATACACAGCACCCACAGACATACACAGCACCCACAGACATACAGCACCCAGACATACAGCACCCAGACATACACAGCACCCACACACATACAGCACCCACACAGACACAGCACCCACACACATACAGCACCCACACACATACACAGAACCAACACACATACAGCACCCACACACACATACAGCACCCCCACACATGGCTCCAGCACCCACAGACATTCAGCACCCATAGACATACAGAAGCAATCTACAGACATACAGCACCCACACAGCACCCACACACATTCAGCACCCAGCAGACATACAGCACCCACAGACATACAGCACCCACACACATTCAGCACCCACAGACATACACAGCACCCACAGACATACAGCACTCACACACATACACAGCACCCACAGACATACATAGCACCCACAGACATACAGCACCCACAGACATACACAGCAACTCCACAGACATACAGCACTCACAGACATACACAGCACCCACAGACATACAGCACCCACAGACATACACAGCACCCACAGACATACAGCACCCACAGACATCCAGCACCCATAGACATACACAACACCCACAGACATACAGCACCCACAGACATACACAGCACCCACACACATTCAGCACCCACATACATTCAGCACCCACAGACATACAGCACCCACAAACATACACAACACCCACAAACATACACAGCACCCACCATACACAGACACCCATACACAGCACCCACAGACATACACAGCACCCACACACATACAGCACCCACAGACACACACAGCACCCACAGACATACACAGCACCCACACATATACAGCACCAACACACATACAGCACCCACACACACATACAGCACGCTCACAAACACACACAGCACCCTCACACACAGCACACATACAGCACCCTCACAAACACACACAGCACACTAACAGTACCCTTACAAACACAAACAGGACCCTAACAAACACACACACCGCACACTACCAGTACCCTCACACACAAACAGCACCCTCACACACAGTACATTAACAGCACCCTCACAAGTGCACACACAAACAGCACCCTCACACACAGTACATTAACAGCATCCTCACAAGCACGCACACACAAACACCCTCACCCACATAGCACACTACCAGCATCGTCACACACACATCACACTAACAGCACCCTCACACAGCACACACACACACACACACAGCAGTGTGTGTATGTGTGTATATATGTGTATGTATATACATACATACATATATATATATATATGCGGCATGTGCTTGTGCTTTAGGGTGCACACCCTAATGCAATAGGCTGCGCACGCCTATGTGTGTTGGTACAGTAAATGAGTAAGAGGAAAATTACAGCTAAACACAAACACCGCAGAAATGTAAAAAGAACCCTGGTCCCAGCGGCAAGAATTTTGAAAAACAGCCTGGTCACTTAGTGGTTAAAGTGTAAGAAGACCCTGCTATATTGAAGACTCCATTCCACACCTGATTAAGGATGATGTGCCTGATATTCTCTGACCTTTTGTGAGTTTTCCTTATAATTATTGCGTGTCATTACTTCAATTTACACTGATCACACTATGTTCAGTTTGTATCTCTTATAGACCCCACAGACTACGTTCTCACAAAATAAGTCGAATTATTATTCATCTGTTTATACCTTGGGATTTTACCTTGAACTTGGGAATTTATACTCTGATCCTTTGCATTTGCATTCCTAACTATTTATATGTTTTACTATTTTCTGTGACCTACTAGTAATTTATAGAACTAAAATGTATACAAGAAAAATGCATCTAATGCTGTGACTATTATTTCTGCGGATCTCTGATTTCACCAGCAGGTGGCAGCATGGCCACGCGTTGTACACCACCGCGTCTACAGAGATACACTGAGGGCATTAGGGCGATCCAACATGGCCGCACCGACCTCATCAGAATCTGCCATCGTCATCATTGCGACTTTCTGGCACATATACGGATCTTCTCTATGGTTAAAGCGGAAACGGAAGAGACTCTGTTGAAACGTGACAGAGTCCAGAGGAATCTAATCAGCTCCGTGCGGGTATGTGAGTGACGGTCTGACAGTGTGTGTGAGTGTCCTGTAATGCTGATACAGGGATAGAATGGCCGCACTGCCACATATAGCGTGTGGGCTATGGCAGACTGAGTGCGATCAGATCATATTAATAAAGCTGCCATCACTGAGAGAATGGACACCGAGCTGGATTAAAGGCACACTATAGGCCAGGCATAGGCAACCTTCACACTCCAGATGTTGTGGACTACATCCCCCATAATGCTCTGACACCCAGAATGCTGGCAAAGCATCTCGGGAGGTGTAGTCCAAAACATCTGGAGTGCCGAAGGTTGCCTATGCCTGCTATAGGCCGTCAGACCACTTCAGCTGATTGGGGTGCTCTGGGTGCAGTGTCCCTGTCCCCTTAACCCTACAGTGTTAGTTATTGTGGTTTCTGAGGTACTGCAATAATTACCTGCTAAGGTTAAAGGACCACTCTAGGCACCCAGACCATTTCAGCTTAATGAAGTGGTCTGGGTGCCAGGTCCAGCTAGGGTTAACCCATTTTTTCATAAACATAGCAGTTTCAGAGAAACTGCTATGTTTATTAATGGGTTAAGCCTTCCCCTATTTCCTCTAATGGCTGTCTCATTGACAGCCACTAGAGGCGCTTGTGTGCTTCTCACTGTGATTTTCACAGTGAGAGCACGCAAGCGTCCATAGAAAAGCATTGTAAATGCTTTACTATGTAACCGGCTGAATGCGCGCGCAGCTCTTGCCGTGCGTGCGCATTCAGCCGATGGGGAGGAGAAGAGGAGGATCGGAGGAGGAGAGCTCTCCGCCCAGCGCTGGAAAAAGGTAAGTTTAACCCCTTTCCCCTTTCCAGAGCTGGGCGGGAGGGGGTCCCTGAGGGTGGGGGCACCCTCAGGGCACTATAGTGCCAGGAAAACGAGTGTTTTCCTGGCACTATAGTGGTCCTTTAAGACTGCCTATAGTGGCTGTCAGTCAGACGGCCGCTGGAGGCACTTTCTGGTGGTTTGGCAAATTGGTCGCCTAACTGATACTGGTGAGGATGTCCAGCGTCAAGCAAAACCACATAGGAAAGCATGGCAGCAATGCTTTCCTATGGGTAGAGCCTAATGTGCTTGCAGTGTTGCATGCTGGAGGAGCCAGAACGCTGACCCTGCACCAAAGGAAAAAGTTGCAGGAATCGGGTAAGTATAGTAGGGGTATATTAACCCTTACTATGTGGAGGGTGGCCACAAGGGAGCTAAGTGCTAGGAATACAACTTTGTATAGTTAGCACTATAGTATCCCTTTAACTGGGATTCAATGGGGACTGGAAAATTGATTACATGAGAGCCATAAAATTGAGCTAAGTTTATGGTACAGGGTCCAAGAAAGACCCTGTTCACTACTGTAATATACTATGGCTTGATTTTGAATATTTTTTCCTTTTAATTTTTTTTTAGAAATTCAAAGACTTTAGAAATGTCTTCTTACACCTGCATCACATGCCGGGTGGCATTTGCAGATCCTGATATTCAGAGAGCCCACTACAAGACTGATTGGCACAGATATAATCTGAAGAGGAAAGTAGCTGATATGCCCCCTGTCACAGCTGAAAATTTCCAAGAAAGGGTGTTGGCCCAGAGAGCAGTTGTAGAGGAGCAAGGCAAAGAAACTGCCACGTACTGCACGGTTTGCAGCAAACGATTTGCCACTTTCAATGCTTATGAGAACCACTTGAAGTCCAAAAAGCACTTAGAGCTTGAGAAAAAAACAACTCAGGCTGTTACAAAGAAAGTAGAACTATTAAATGAAAAAAATTTGGAAAAGGGATTTGGACCAGAAAGTGTGGACAAAGATGCCATGAACAAAGCTATTCAACAGGCTATTAAACCACAACCTTCAATGTCTCCAAAGAAGAATACTAGCACTGAGCAAGAAAGTGTTACATTGTCTGTTCCAGGAAAACAAGTGGTGCAGTCCAAGACCAGGCCTGACAAGCCTCCTCGATTACAGTGGTATGAACAACAAGCCAAGAAGCTAACCATGCAGGAGGGCGAAAGTGAAGCAATGGCTGAAGATGAGGAGGAAGGTAAAATTAATGGGTTGTATTTTTCGATATGAAAGAAGACCTACCTCTCACATAAATTTAGCTTAATGATTTTTTTATGGGAACAGGAATGCCTGGGTGGTGGTTTGCCTTCATGGGGAAAAAACCCCAAAGATGAACCCTCAGCTCCTTACACCTATGGATGCTGCTTTAGTAGGAAGATTTGCTGGGCTTGGTTATAGGCAGACGGCATCATTTGAAGCTCTTAGCTTCACTAGCTGTCCACTCAGATACATAGTATTTACTGTTTCTCTTAATGGGCAGCTGACACTCAGCCAAGCACTGGCTGCTCGGAAATCCTTCTACATGCTGTTGTGGTTTGGAGAAAGAAATTGAGGAGGCAGACATTTGGATTTAGGGGAACCAACTTCGGTGCTCAGTCGGTTGGAAAACGGTTTAACACTTGGAGTAAGACAGCAACCAGATATTCCTTCTCCCATAACGGCTTAATTGATTTGAGGTTGTGAGTGTTCCTTTTATACTGTATTGTATACAATATATTATGAAGACACTTCGGCATAAAACAAAAATATTATTCTGTGAAACACAATTTCAGTATTACATTATTTGGCTAACTTTCTCTGTTTATACCAGTGTTAATTTTGTGGACTAACAATTTTAGTCCACTAATATTTTTGAGATTTAGTTGATTTAAAACTAAAACAATTCATGACTAAAACTAAAATGACCTTTTAGTCAAAAGACTATGATTAAAACTAACTTTAAATTTGCTGCCAAAATTGACACTGGCGGGGTAAGACACATTGGGGAGGGAGGAGAGAAAATGACACATGGGGGGGGGGTAATGAGCACATGGAGGTGCTTGGGGAGGAATTGAGACACATGGGTGCCTGTGGGGACACAAAGCGTCATAAAGGGGCTGGGGTAGAAAGAGGTATTGGGGGGGAAGAGACACACCAATGGGGCTATGGGACAAAGAGGCACACATAGTGGCTAGGAGGGGTTCAAAGAGCCACAGATGGGCTGTGGAAGAAGAAAAAGAGACTGACCAGGGCTTGGGAGAGAGATATTTAGAGGGGCTGGGGAAGGGACAAAAGAGACAGAGGCTTTAACTAAATGTATTAGATTTTAGTCATGTCTACTAAAATCTACAGAAGATTTAGTTGACTAAAACAATTCAGATGACAAACTAAAATGACTTAAGTCAAATTACTACGGCTAAAACTAAATTGCAATTCGCTGCCAAAATTAACACTGGTTTACACCTCTTTAGTCAACAAATATTCTACTGTGGCCTAGAATTATGCTGTTCATGTAATTGTATTGTTTTCTTGCTGTAACAGATGTTATTGAAATGTTTTCTTAAATTAGTTCTTGATTGTGTGTCAGATGAGGCAATATGACTTTAACGACTTTTGACTTGCAAGGGTTGGTGTTCAGGTCTTCAAGAAATGACTGATCATTAAAGGGATATTCCAGTGCTAGGAAAACCAATTTGTAGTCCTACCACTGGAGCTTTCTTACACTCCCTCCCCTGCAGGGTAAGTGTTTATAAACTCTTACTGTACTTACCCTATTCCACAGTTGATGTCCCTCAGCGCTGGGTCAGTGCTCCACCCCCTCCAATGGAGGTTGCTGCAGTGTTTTACTATGGGGAATTGACTGACACTGGACGTGAGGACGCCCAGCGTCACTTAGGCGACCAAAAGTCTGATTGACAGCCACTAGAGGCAGTCTTACCCTGCAAGGTAATTATTGCAGTTTTTTTGGAAGCCTTGCGCATCAATGCTTTCCTATGGGGAAAAATGACGCTGGATGTTGTCATGTACCGGACCAGAGGTCCGTTTCAATCCAGGAAGCCCTCTAGGTCTCTCTTGTAGACAGCCACTGTGGGCAGACTTAGTGCTGCAATATAAACATTGCAGTGTCTCTGGAATTGCAATGTTTAAAATTGCAGCACAAAGTGCAAAAGGGACACTGCACCCAGACCACTTCAATGAGCTGAAGTGGTCTGTGTGTCTACAGAGTCCCTTTAAGGGGACAATGTTACTGTACCTTGACCACTTCTGTGAGATGAAGTGGTCTGGGTGCCTGTAGTGTCCCTTTAACAAATACTAGCTGTGCCTAAAATGCTATTCAGTTTAGTTCCCATGGATATTGGGGTCTTTGTTTCACATTTTGTATACAAGTAACACAAACAATGTTTCATACAAACAATGTTGCTGCTTGTGGATGTGTATTACACAAGATGCTTATCTGCCAAAATAAGACTATAAAAATTGTTAGATTAGAAAATAATCTGTTTATTATAATTTTGAAAGAAAGGGATTAAAGAGCAAAGGTAGAACAGCAATACAGATGACATTGTCATTCTTGATGTCAATTCTGTGCATATTTTGCATCCGTCATTGGAGATGGAAGTGACTATCTTTATTCTCCCCTGCTTCCCACCTACTGTTTGCTACCTCCTGTCCATTGTGTGCTCCCTCCTGCCATTTCCCACAGTAAATTAAAAAAAAATAATTCCTCCACTGGCCAGCGGTGGGTTGGCGAAATACACCAATCACTCTGTTTGGACAATACAAGACCCCTGTGACATCAGAGAGGGCACAGAAGTCTGGTTTATTTGCAAGTAAACTACGAAGTTACTTATTTAATGGTTGCAGTTCAGTTATATGGGGAGGGAATGATGGCATTTATTTCATTAAAGGTGCACTCCAGGCCTTTGTAGTGGTTGTGGTGCCAGAACAGGTAGTTAAGAAATGTTTTTCTGCTTACCGGTTGCCTGCCACATCTCCACTTCTGTCCAGAAACTCTGCCACTGGGCTATGCCCGGCATGCAGGGCTGCACTCTGCTAATTCCTTTAGCCAATGAGCTAGGCCTTAGCACGGTAGAGCTAACAGAAGCCCTTTGCAGGTGCTATCAGTAGCAGTGAATACAGTGATGAGTGCTTGAAGGCACCAGGTAAGTTGCCAAACCATTTAAAAGAAATCTGGGAGGGTATCAGAGCACTCGTGCACCATAACACCTACAGCAGGCTTCAGTGGTCATGGAGTTTGAAGTGTTCATTTTATTGTGTTATGTATCAAAATGTGTGCTGTTTTGGCAGGCTGGGAAGATATGGATTATCCTGAGGAGGAAGAGGAGGATGATGCTGAAAGTGATGAGGAAATGGAGGATGTAGGTGTTGATGAAAGGACCCTGACTTCTAACGAAAGCACCCCACCAGTAGATGGCATTCCTATCACAGACTGCTTGTTTTGCCCTCATCACTCCCGCTCATTGATGAAGAATGTTGCTCACATGACCAAGGTTCACAGCTTCTTCATTCCTGACATAGAGTACCTTCAGGATCTTCAGGGCCTAATTGCATATTTGGGTTAGTGTTCTTCGGTAAATGAGTTCCAATGTTTATTGAACTTACCAAGAAGTTGCAGCAACTCTGTGGCTGTCTTTCCATCATACTGAAGTGAATAGTATGGTTTTCATCTCACGATTAAGCAGAAATAAGCACAGCAACACAAAACTGTGCTTTAGTTAGTACAAATAACCACATCTGTCCATTGCCTGGCTCTTCAATGATGACTTTACACACTGTGTACTGTCATCATAACAGCACGAGCTGCAGGGATATATGTATTTCTCTGTACTAATTAAATCACAGCACCATGTTGCTAATCTTCATCCTTCACCTTCACAGCAGACCTTCAGCCCCACCAACTGTAAATTAAGGTAGGGAGAAGAAAGAGGTTCTAAAGGGGAGGGGAGCAATGAGAGAATTGGCAATTTTTTTGCTTTTAATTACAAATAACGTGACCATTCACGTGAGAAGATGATGGATCAGTGAGTAGAAAATACAATTTATGCTCTGCTCACAATCTCACTCTCCACACACACACAACCCTGTGTTCATACCTTGTTCTCCCACAAAAATAAATCACTGCATTTATTCATTAGTTACTATAACTGTTTCGTGACAGTGGTTTTTTTTTTTGTGTTTTTTTTTTCATATTCTTTTATTTATTATGCCCTATTGGACACTATTGATCCTATCAATTCCCTTTAATTAAATAAACCTATTAATTAGACTAAAACATACCTTGAATACAGCGCTAGGTGAGGTCCTCCTCGCTTCGTTTTCACACCTAGTCTGTCATCATGCCACGTCTTTTGGTAGAGAAGCATTTGATAGAAATCTTCTACCGCTCGGAACACATGGGCCGTTGAGAGGACAGAGCGAGGGGTGGGCTTTAATTAACCCCTTAAGGACTAAGCCAAATGTACACGTTGTGATTAAAACAAAACCTGGAATTTGACTGTGTCTGTTCAACCGTAATTCACCTCTTTCATATTATGTGCACCCACCCTTATTATATATCATTTTATTCAGGTGAAACAGGGCTTTCATTTAACATCAAATATAAACACTAACTTTGGCCAGTATGTGCGACCAAGTTTCTATGTTAAGGGGACAGGAGCACTGCACCTTGCCACTTCATTGAGATGGATTGGTCTGGGTGAAAAGTGTGCCTTTAATTAAAGTATCTTACATTACTAACTTAAAGGAGCACTATAGGGTAAGGAACACAAACTTGTATTCCTGACCCTATAGTGTTAAAAACACTATCTGACCCCGCTAAATATAGTCACTTTATTTCAGTCTGCTGCTGTGACTGCCTCTGATATGCTTCCTTGCCTGACATCAGAATTTATGATCTGATTCAATCACAATGCTTTTCTATAGGGAAGCATTGGATTGCCGGAGCTTGTCAAGGAGGCAGATCTGGGGCAAAGCCAACAAAAGCCAAACGCAGCCCTGGTCAATCAGCATCTCATCATAGAGCTGCATTGAATCAGTGCATTTCCATGAGGCTAGTTCACTGTCTCCATGCAGAGGGTGGAGACACTGAATGGCAGTGCTGCACTAAACTTGGAATATAATTACCTTCAGTCCCTTTTTGTTTGGGTGTATGTGTATCATGTATATTTCTTGTAATTCTTTCACTATATGTGAATTTATTTGTCATAATGTTGGTTATATACACACACTTTTATTTTGTATTTTATCTCTTCAGTTCAGGTAGATACACAATTCATTTATTGACTTTTGTGAATTGACTTATTGAAGTGTTTCTTCCACTATAGGTGAAAAAGTTGGTGTTGGGAAGATCTGCCTTTGGTGTAATGAGAAAGGAAAGTCTTTTTACACGACAGAGTCGGTCCAAGCACATATGAATGATAAGAGTCACTGCAAGCTCTTTACAGATGGGGATGCTGCATTGGAGTTTGCAGACTTCTTTGATTTTAGGTAGCAAGTTTGTGCCCTCCATTTTTATACGCTGCACAATATTTTTATTAGAACTGTATATTTGTATACCTCCTATACTGGAATAGAATTATGGGACCTGAAAATGCACATACCAAAAAAAACAATTGGCGGTGACCCACACTGCCATTATTATACATTTCATGCACAAGTGAAGCGAAAATGGGAAGCTAACTTGCATACACTTCTTTAAATGCATGTATTTTCTAGGCACCAATTTTAATGCAAGTATAGTGAAAAAATATATATTTATATTTAGCTGTCATTTTAACTGTTTCCTGAATTTAGATGTTACAAGCTAGAGACACTCAAAACATCATGCATATATTGTATTGCTTTTGCACAAAATTAACTGTATTTTGAATACTTGTATGTTCAGCATTCTTTCTTACCTGTAAATCCTCCAACATCTAGGTAAAACCATGCTTAGCAGGTATTGTGACTGCAAACCATATATTTAATTTGTTTTCAAGGTTTTTTGATATTTTGGTTTTGTGACAGGTCCAGCTACCCAGACCAAAGAGATGGGGAGGACATTGAGATGCTTGAAAAGGAAGTGCTAGGTGATAAGAATCTGGAATATGATGAAGACACAATGGAGCTGGTTTTACCATCTGGTATGGAACATTGGTTTTGCTCCTGACATACTGCACTGTGTCTCTCTCGCCATTTTTATTGATTGGGTGGGGAAGCATATCGAAATGGCAACTGCGATAAGCAGAAACAAAATATTGTGTATCTGGTTATGTGCAAGAAGTGAATATCTTGTGTATTAATCTCTATTTTGCTTAGTAAGAGTTTTTTTTTTTATATTAAATATCCCATTCTTACTGTACTGTACTGTAACAGATCACAAACCTTTGAAGGCAATTACTATCCAAAACCTGGAGTCTTAAACTAATTTGAATAAGTTGGTTTCCAGTTGGCTTTAATTTACACCGCTATTAAACTTGATAGCTCAGTCCCTTTAGGGGTACACTAATTGCAAACATAATGCATCTGAACTGTAAGGTACATTCTTCTTGTCTAAAAACATGCTTAAAGGACCACTATAGTGCCAGGAAAACAGACTCGTTTTCCTGGCACTATAGTGCCCTGAGGGTGCCCCCACCCTCAGGGTCCCCCTCCCGCCCAGCTCTGGAAAGGGGTTAAAACTTACCTTTTTCCAGCGCTGGGTGGAGAGCTTTCCTCCTCCTGGGCTGAATGCGCACGCGCGGCAAGAGTTGCGCGCGCATTCAGCCCGTCGCATAGGAAAGCATTTACAATGCTTTCCTATGGACGCTTGCGTGCTCTCACTGTGAAAATCACAGTGAGAAGCACGCAAGCGCCTCTAGTGGCTGTCAATGAGACAGCCACTAGAGGATTAGGGGGAAGGCTTAACCCATTCATAAACATAGCAGTTTCTCTGAAACTGCTATGTTTATGAAAAAATGGGTTAACCCTAGCTGGACCTGGCACCCAGACCACTTCATTAAGCTGAAGTGGTCTGGGTGCCTAGAGTGGTCCTTTAAAAGCTCTATGCTAATTTAATAAAGGGTGTATTCTCAGTCCGTTGAAATAGTGACACGTTTGAATTTAAACGGTTGATAATAGACATGCGTATCAAATGTTGTTCCAACGTTAGGAAGGTAGGGGTGCTATAAAAGCACTATACCATGAGCCCGCAGGCTATGTAATACGAGAGCTGGTTTCTTCCATGAACAACCTCGTTTTATAATCTCAGGATGGGTCTATCACTAGATGAGCTAAAATACCTCTCTTAGGAGAGTTGGCGAGAAGCCTAGCATTCCCTGCCATACAAGCAAGGATTGGCTTGTTATGTATTTTATTTGAGGTATTATAGATAATAGACCAAGAACAGGACATAGTGTTGGTGATACTGAAGTAAAATAGTAGTCAAATTGATGAAATAGAAACATTTGAATAAAAGAGAAAGAAAGAGTAAACTACATGTGTAAACTAATGTTTATCACACTGCTGTCACTTTAAAGATGGCAGTGCCTGCAAGGGAGATAATCCGGTAAGTAATGGATTTAAGATTAAGGTGACTAGAGACTTTGCTGCTGCTATAGCATGTTATCACTTTCCTACCTAGGTAGGAATCTGGTATTAAATTGTGATTGGGTACATTCTGAGACAGGTTTAGTGATGTTTTCAGTATCTACTAACTGATCCTGTTGCTGTTGAAGAGAGTGTTATGGTACCTGGTTTTGGCACAAGCTCTTCTGCTCGTACAGTTTTATTTGAAGTAAATGGTGAGCATGCTTGGATGATCTTCATTATTGTCAGTTTTGTGTTTTATGAAGTTTGCAGTGAACTATTTTTATATGTTCTTGAATACAGCTATTATGGCAGTATGTTTTCTACAACACTTAATGGAACATAGGAAAGTATTGGATTGGGTGAGATTGCCCATTCTGACAATCTCAGCCAAGGAGGTAGGGCGGTGGCAGAGCCAAACGATACCCTAGCCAATCTGCATCTCTATTGGGAAAGTTCAGCATCTCCATGCAAAGCATAGAGACACTGAACGTAATGTGTAGCACTGCCCCAGGAAGCACCTCTACATATGCAGCACTTCACAAGCAGTTCCTATTATCTGCTTTGTGTGATGCATCCTAGAAAATAATTAAATGATACAGCCATAGCAGTTTATTAACAAAGCTCAAGAAAATGCAGAGGATTTTGAGGCACAAAACAAATGGTGCATATCATGTATATCAATCCTATTAGGATTTATATTTTTTACTGCAACAAACTGCATTTCTAGAACTTGTTCTGATGTAAGAGGTAGAATGTAGATAAGGTAAACTTACACAGAGATTCACATAATCGTGTATGTGTGTATTTTTTTTTTTTTTTGCATGCTAAACCCACTAATAATGTAAAATGTTTCTGTTTCCAGGAGCTAGAATAGGTCACCGGTCTCTGATGAGATACTATAAGCAGAAATTTGGTGTTACCAGGGAACTGGTCGTCTCCAGAAACCAGAAAGCTGTGGGTCGAGTTCTGCAGCAGTACAAAGCCCTAGGATGGACAGGTGGTACTGGTAAGTCATATATTAATGCTTCAGATCTGCCCATAATGGCAAAGGTATCTTGCCTACTGCTGTGAGTTAATCAACTGTGTGCGCAGCAATGCAATCAACTATGACAACCTGGTTGTTGGTTTTTGTGTTTTTTTTTTTTTGTTTTTTTTTTTGATGGGTTGTTTTTATTTTGCCTTTCTTTTCTTCAAATATGTGTATTCACTGACTTGAATTTGTTTTCTGTCTGTGAAAGGTTCATCTCTCCAATACGGCGGTGATATGCAGTATATTCAGAAGATGAAATCCAAGTGGATGCTGAAAACTGGAATGAGCAATAATGCAACCAAACAAATGCATTTCAGGCCTCAAATTAGATATTAAACTGGTACTAATCTGATTAATTTCAAAAGCATTGCTGAGTGTATTACATCAAACATTCAGACGATACAGAGGATGTCACGTGGCTGTAAAAGGAGTGGCAGTAAATAAAGATAATTTGGTGGCATTGGTTTTTGAAAATTTAAATTCCGTGCCATTACTGATTTATGTTCATTTAAAAAAAAGTCAACAGTTCACAAGTATCTTCTCGTGGTTGGGATAGCGTCTCTTGAGTAACATTTGGATTAGACTGTATGTTTCTGTGTCATTTTGATAGATCCAGGAAATCCTGGTTCATGGTTTGTAGGAGTCCAGCCAACTTTGCTAATCGAACTTTGACTACATCGGTTTACAAGTAAAAACTTGATTTTTAAATATTTAATAATAAAGCCAACGATGGCATATAAAGAGGAAAAAACATGAATTTAAATCCTCTATATTTAAAACTCAAGCTTGATTTTGAGTAGACTCTTAATTAGTGTTTTTTAATCTTTTGAAAGGGACACTATAGTCACCTGAACAACTTTAGCTTAATGAAGCAGTTTTGGTGTATAGATCATGCCCCTGCAGCCTCACGGCTCAATCTTCTGCCATCTAGGAGTTAAATCCCTTTGCTTATGAACCCTAGTCACACCTCCCTGCATGTGAATTGCACAGCCTTCCAGAGCCCTATTTAGGCTTTCTTTATTGCAAGTTCTGTTTAATTAAGATTTTCTTATCCCCTGCTATGTTAATAGCTTGCTAGACCCTGCAAGAGCCTCCTGTATGTGATTAAAGTTCAATTTAGAAATTGATATACAATTATTTAAGGTAAATTACATCTGTTTGAAAGTGAAACTAGTTTTTTTTTTCATGCAGGCTCTGTCAATCATAGCCAGGGGAGGTGTGGCTAGGGCTGCATAAACAGAAACAAAGTGATTTAACTCCTAAATGACAGTGAATTGAGCAGTGAAATTGCAGGGGAATGATCTATACACTAAAACTGCTTTATTTAGCTAAAGTAATTTAGTGACTATAGCGTTCTTTTAAGGTCTGTACATGGTGTTAGGATGGTGACCAGTTCTTTAATTATAAAATAACTAATAGACCTGTTTTACACCTGTAACCTGGCTCTAAATTTCTACTTTCCTATTCACTCATGTCAGATGAACATTCAATACTGAAAAATTTAAATTCACCCTTGGTGAGTGTACCATTGATTCCAGACTTGCAGTGTTGAGTAACGTTCAGGCCTGTTCAGTAGGACTTTTTGAGCCCTGCTTGTAATCTAAATTATATTGAACATCTTTATTCAACTTTTTCCAGTGTCCAAAGGGCTCGCAATCACATTTGAAAGTGTTGTAGTATTATATGTATTGTGGAATGATTAATGTGTATATTCCAACCTGTAGAGCTCCACTCATAGGGACACTCCATTGCTTAAATCCAAGCAAAAATTACTGTATATTAGTTCTACTTCCAATAAAACATGCTTTAAATCCTGCTCCATTGAATTAACCAACTAGGAAGTAACAGGATTGGTTGTCTTATTGACAGCCAGGGGGTTTAGTTTAGTAAGGTTCTTTTCTAAAAGAGTCAATTTCAATTGAAATCTACACTTTTTTTGTAAAAGGAGAAAGGAAACAAAAAAGTGGGGGGGACCCTTCACACATAAAGCACTGTATCAAGCTAAAGAGCTTTAGGTGTCTGGAGTGTCCCTTTAAATAGTAACCGAACCCATTTTAGAACCCAACTCAGAGGTTATAAAAAAGTACACTAAACTGATGCAGAGTCTCTAACACTTTGTTTGTGGCTTACCGTACCAGTACATGAATTTGTTGATGCGCAATACTTTGAAAAATTTAAAATAAATGATAGTGCTCCACAATACTGTTTTTTGATTTAACATAACACTATTCTTATCAAATCTGTTTCAGTCCTGAAAATCAAACCTTAAAAATTAACCTCATCTTTTGAAAAAGTACAACATATATTTTGACAATTCAAATAAAACTTTGCACACTATATTGAATTCTTGTGATATTTTTCTTATCGAAATAAAATAAATCTTGGTTTCCAGAATGTAGGTAAGCCCTAATAAGATAAATGTCATTGCTCTTGTCAATGATAAATCATCCTTTAATTATGTTCAGGGCATCCCTAATCAATTCAAACGCTTGGAGAAGCAATCCGGCACACGACATGTGGTGATAGTTGTGAATCCAGAAGCATTGCTTCTAGCTTTAATTGGGGCGAATCTGCTTCATACATTAGAGGATACGTGCTTGCATTCACGGAAAGGAATGTAAGAAGAGACCTATTTCTAAATGTCAAAAGATAAGCAGTTTACAGAAGTACTCCGGTGGAAGCTATTTTTTGTAAGAAAGAGAACTTATTGTAGGACAAAGTTCATTTAAGCATAAAGCATTACATGAGTCCAAGTTAGCCAATTTTAATATAGGCTAGCCATTTATGGCACCTACAAGCGTGAGCCTTGGAATCAAGGTGCATTCCTTCACAGTCCTCTCAAGGGTCACCCAATTGTCCAAGGTATTTCCAGGTGTGCTAGTCACATCTGTGCGACTTTCATTATATTTTCACCACGGTTCCCTTATACTGGGCAACCCAAGAACCAGCTGAGGTGACATTTCTTAATCGGTTAAGCGCTGTAGACTCCAGAAGCAGGAGAAACTGGAATATAGGTTAAGGTTCGACCAACAGTAGATTTGGTTTAACAGATGGTAGAAATGAGCTTAAAAGTTAGAAACGTTGCCATTATGATAAACACAGTAACAACACGTACAAAATGTTCTTAATCAATAGATTCAACCATGTTCCCAGTCCACATGTCAAATCCCAATCCTCAAAGAACCTGGTGTCTTGCTTAATTTCTTTCACTAAGTTGTGTAAGTTCTGTATGTGTTTGTGTATCAAGGTCCCATGATCAGAGAGTTTAAAACAAAACATACCCTTAACAGCTTCACATCCTAAGTCATATTTCAACAGTAAATAATCAATAGCTGCTCTATTCTCAAGGATTGCTTTCTTATTAACCTGGTTATCCATTAGAAGTTCCTCCAGGGCCTCGGATGTTTCATTTAAACTTTTGGCGAGGGAAAAGGCTAGGGCATTAATTACTCGGGTATTATAAAGTGCTAAGCCTGGGACTCCTACCATAGAGTACACAAGGGTAGAGTATTCGGAATTAGATAAAGTGATTTCAGGGTTACAATCTGAAGTAAGGGTATTTTTGACATCCCCCCTGTCTCTCTGCGATTTGCGTAGGGTGGTTTCAGAGATCAGGTCAGATTTGGAAAACATGGTTAGGCCTGAGATTGGGACCTCCTTTAATGTTACCTAGGACATAAGCATAAGTAACATTTCCACAGGAGAAAGTCCATACTTTAGGGAGATAGACATGGTGATGGCAACTCATAACTTGGTGAGTTTGGTTACATTACCTGGTGGTTTTCAGGGCTCTACAATTCATGGTATTTATCCACCACGTGGGGCAAAACAGGGATTTAGTATTAGGGTCTCTTGAACAATTACATGAAAAATGTAGTGTTTTATGGGGTCTATGCAGGGGCGTACCTAGAGCATTTGGCACCCGGGGCGGCTCCTATTTTTGGCACCCCTTCCACCCCCAACTTTAAAATGTAAAAAACAACCATAATTAAAAAAAAAAAAAAAGTATTTAGCACTAAGCAGTGTTTATGCTTTTAAATGTAAGCATGTTTTTGTATGGAGTATGTTTGAGTGAATGTAGGAGGTGTGTTTGTATGTGGTGTTGGCGTTTGAATGCGGGCATGCATTTTTATGTAGTGTGGTTTTTGAAGGCAGTGGTGTGGTTATATATAATGGTGGAGTTTGTATGTAGTGTTGATGTTGAAATGCAGGGGTGTATTTGTGTGTAGTGTTGGCGAGATTCTGAGATGAATGCACATATACACACTGACACACATGCAGATACATAGACACATAGTCACATAGGCGTGCGCAGCCTATTGCATTAGGGTGTGCACCCTAAAGCACAAACACACGCCGCGTGTGTGTGTGTGTGTGTATGTATATATACATACACACACACACACACACTGCTGTGTGTGCTGTTTGTGTGATGTGTGTGTGTGTGAGGGTGTGTGTGTTTGTGACTGTGCTGTTTGTGTGTATGTTTGTCCTGTGAGGGTGCTGTTTGTGTGAGTGTTGTGTATTTGTGAGGGTACTGTTTGTGTGTGTGTGTGTTTGTGAGGGTGCTGTTAGTGTGCTGTGCGTGAGGGTGTTGTGTTTTTTTTAAAGGTGCTGTGTGTGTTTGTGAGGGTGCGGTTAGTGTACTGTGTGTGTGTGAGCTGTATGTGTGTAGGTGCTGTATGTGTGTGTGCTGTATGTTTGGAGGGATTTGGCAGATTAGTAAATCCTTGCTGCCATGTGCCATCCCTGGTGGTCCAGTGGAGGGTGAACTCTAGCCTGCAGGGCTAGAGTTAACTCTCGCGAGATCTGAGCGTTGCCGCAAGAGGAAGAGGAACCTGGCGGAGCTTCTGTCTTCTGCCTCCCTCCATGCTGCTGTGGGCCGGTGAGGTAGATCTTTGGTCTCCCCGCCGGCCCATGGAGGCTTAGAGCAGAGCCGGCACTCAGATAGCGCCGGCTCTGGGTGTGTGTGTATGTGTATATATATATATGCGTACACACAAACAATCACAGACACATTTACAGACACACACACTCACACATACACTCACAGACTCACACACACACACACACACACACTCACTCACTGACAAACACACACATACATTCACAGACACACACAGACACACTCACACACACAGACACACTCTCAAACACAAGAACAAATTATTATATTTTCATTTAAAAAAATGTCCACCCAGCCTCCTACCTGGAGTGCTGGCGTGGACTTTTCCCTGGGGTCCAGTGGGGCGGGCGCCTCTCTACGTCATATTCCGGCTCCCGGCATCAGCGCGCGGCGAGAGGAAGCAGAGAGCAGACAGCTCCCTCGCCGCGGCTAAGCTGCCGAGAGGGGGTGCGGATCCATCACCTCTTGCCCCTCCCCCCCCATGACAGGGGCAAGAGGTGAGACAGGGGTCGCTGAGTGCCTGCAGGAACAGCGTTCCTGCTCAAAAAAAACCCACTGTTCCTGCAGGACTCAAACCATAGGCGTGCCACGGGGATTAGGGTGTGCCCAGGCACACCCGGCACACCCCATGCACACGCCTATACATAGTCACACACAGATACACAGACACACATGGAGACATAGTGACGACTCTAGGAACAATATATAGGGGGTGGGCACATAAGATACCACAATCCAAACTGGGGGGGGGGGCACTAAAACTTTTCACTAGGGGATGGGGTAATGTGCTGCCTGATGCCAGCATGCAGTGCACATTGGCATTAGTCAACAAATTTGCATATAATTCACATGAGCCACCCCGATTTCTTGTTCGTGGGCTAGCTGACACCTCTTAACGTCGATCTTTGTTTATCAGATAACTCCCTTATTTGCTACCCTTATGTGGGATTGCCATATTTAAGGACACCAAATAAGGATAAGGGAGCTATCTGCTAAACAGCACCCTAATTTGGTATCTTTAACTATGGAAATCTCACATAAGGACACCAATTTAGAGAATTATCAACTAAACAGCTAAAAGATCAATTTTTAAAAAAAAAACCTTTTCTTAATTTCAGTTGTTTAATAGATAGCGCCCTTATTTGTTATCCTTATGTGGGATTGCAATATTTAAGGACAACAAATAAGGGAGCTATGTACCAAACACATACACATTTATATACACACACAATAACACAATAGGTGTATGTCTGTGTGTGTATATATGTGATTGTGTGTGTGTGTGTGTATGTATATATATATATATATATATATACACACACACACACACGTGTATGTATGTGATGTTTGCGTGTGTATATCTAATTGTCTGTTTGTAATTGTATGTGTGTGGGTCTGTGATTGTGTATGTCTGTGTTTGTGTGTGTATCTCTGTAGTTAAGTGTGTGTGTGTGTGTGTGTATATATACACACACACTTAACTACAGAGATACACACACATACAATTACAAACACACATAATTAGATATACACATGCAAACATCACATACACACACACATTTAATAATTAAGAGGTCCATCCAGCCTCCCTACCTTGCTCTGGGAGGGCTAGAGTGGATCCTCAGTCCCTGGTAGTCAGTGGTTGCTGCTGGGATCTCTGTGCTCTTCATACACACGTCCCTTGCACATCCTGTAATATGACGCCGATGCTTGGATGATGTTATGTGTCGACTTACTGCAGGGCGAAGACAGTCAGATACAGTCAGATGTACACAGTTATACGCATATACTGTCAAATACAGCCACATGCACACCGTACCAAACACATAGTCACTTGCACACTGTCAAACGCACAGCTGCAGGTAGACAGCAACACACACAGTTACAGACAGACAGTCACATACACACAGCTAGAGGCAGACAGTCACACACACACACACAATTACAGGCAGACTGTAACAGTTACAGGCAGCACATAGTCACACACACTCAGTGACATGCAGACAGTCACAGGCAGACAGTCATACACAGTCCCAGGTAGACAATCACCAAAAGTCAGTCTCACGCACAGTCACAGGAAGACTGTCACACTCAGTCCCAGGTAAACTGTCAGAGGCAGACATTCACAGGCATAGACAGTCACAGATGCAGTCCCAGGTAGACAGTTGTGATAGAATTTAACTTGATTCCAAGGCTCAAACTTATAGGTGTCATATAATGATATCCTATATTAAAATTGGCTAACTTGGACTCAGGAAATTCTTGATGCTTAACACAACACTTAAGACCCCCACCTGAGATGTCTCTTCTCTAAACTTTGTGTTCTTTCTTACCTTGGAACTTATTTGTTATGTGTACATGATGTTCATCCCTATGTCTTATCGGTACTCCCTTCCTATTACTGTTCCAAGAGTATTTGCATATAAGCACTTACTTTTTAATGTATAAAACCCAGCTGATGAATAAAACGTCAGAGGCTTATTTTGAATACCAACAGGTGTCTGGTGTCTAGTTCTCGCTTCTCCAAGTGCACTTGTAATAATAATTTGGGCTTCCTCTGAATATAACTAAGATCATTATTTGGATCCACAACACAGTCACAGGCAGACATTCACACACAGTCACAGACATTTACAGGGAGACAGTCATAGACGCAGTCACAGGCAGACAAACACAGAGTCACAGGCAGACAGTCACAGACACAGTCACAGGTAGACAATCACACACACAGTCACAGACAGTTACAGGCAGACATTCACACACACAGTCACAGATAGTCACAGGCAGACATTCACACACACAGTCACAGACAGACATTCACACACACACACACAGGCAGACATTCACACACATAGTCACAAGCAGTCTCACACACACACACAGGCAGACAGTCACAGGCAGACATTCACACGCACACACTCACACTCTCTCTCGCTTACTGGTGGAGGAGTGGAGTCAGTGAGTCCCTGGTGTGTTGGAGTTGGGGAAGCAGGGACTCCTTCCTGCTTCCACTCAGTGTGCTGGCTGGCTGTAGCTACGCCCCCGCATCCGGTTTGGCTCCGCCTCCACGGCCTATATATATATATATATACATATATATATATATATATATATATATATATATATATATAACTAATACACACATTAATATACATGTCATATACCAGTGGCGGATACAGAGCCTGAGCCCGGGAGGGGCACTTGTAGATTATTTAAATAAATATTCCATGCACAATAACCACTACTCCTCTGTGTAGTGGTTATGGTGCCAGGAGTGTCGGCAATTGCACCGTTGCCCCCCATCCACCAGTGATATATACTGCCCCTATGTGTGTCTCTTTATCTCCAGCCCCTCTGTGTGCCTTTTTGTCTCCCCCAGTCACTCTGTATGTTTCTTTCTCCCCCTCACTGCTCCTCTGTGTCAATGTCTCCCCTCTCCTTCCCAGTCTCTCTCTTCCCCCTCTGCCTCTTTCTCCCCCTCCCCTTGTGTGTCTCTCTCATTTCTCCCTCTTTGTCTCTCCCTCCCCCCTTTCCCTGTATCTCTCCCCTCCTCCTCATCTCTCCCTCCTCCTCCCTCCCCTTTCCCTGTGTCTCTCCCTCCTCTCCATCTCTCCCTCCCCCTTTCCCTGTGTCTCTCTCCCTCCTCCATCTCTCTCCCTCCCCCCCCCTCTCCTCCCTCCTCCCCCATCTCTCTCCCTCTTTCCCTGTGTCTCTCCCTCCCTCCCCATCTCTCTCCCTCCCCCCTTTCCTGTGTCTCTCATCTCTCCCTCCCCCCTCTTCCCTGTGTCTCTCTCCCTCCACCCCTTTCCCTGTCCCCATCTCTCTCTCCCTCCCCCTTTCCCTGTGTCTCTCCCCTCCCTTTCCCTGTGTCTCCCTCTCTCTCTCCCTCCCCTTTCCTGTGTCTCTCCTCCTCCCCATCTCTCTCTCCCCTTTCCTGGGTCTCTCCCCATCTCTCTCCCTCCCCCCTTTCCCTGTGTCTCTCCCCTCCTCCCTCTATTCCCCTCTCTGTTTCATTCCCCCCCCCTTTACCTAGAGAGGTCAGGGGGGCCGGCCGCGTTCCAGGCTGGAGCCGCCGGGCGGCAGCTTCGCCAGTCTGGCGGCACTCCTGACACTGCTGATGGCTGAAGGAGGAGGAGCATGTCTCTGTACCATGCTCCCTCGCAGTTCCCAAAATTCCCAACACAGGAACCGCGAGGGATCATGGCAGACATGCTCCTCCTCCTTCAGCCATCACCCACAGCAGTGACTGGAGTGCCGCCGGACCGGCGAAGCTGCCACCCGGCCCGGCAACTCCAGCCTGGAACGCGGCCGGCACCCTCTCACTGTGCCACCGGACCGGCCACCCGGTGGCACCTATGTGGCAGTGCAGCCCCCAGATGCCGCGGCCCACCGGGAAATTTCCCGGTATCCCGGTGGGCCAGTCCGGCCCTGGAGATGGGGGTAGGGACAGCTATAAGACAAGATTGTATGGCGTTTTCAGTACTGAGGAGAGGGTTGAAGCAAAAGAAGGTTAGATTAAAAGCCTTTGCTATCTGCATCCATATATCTCCCTGCAATGCATTCATATTTTCTGGTCTTACGTCAGAGTAGCATATCTGAACAGAGCATAGAATGGTAAAGGATAAGAACACTTTCATGATGGTGAATCGGTAGGGTGCACTTGTTTGCAGTGGCTGGCATGTATCCATGTGGGATTGCTTTACAGTTTTCCAATACTTGGAAGGGACCATCAAATCTTGGCTCAAGTCCTTTTCTCACGTGTCTTTTTATCACTACCAAATCTCCAGGTTGTAATTTGAGTGGTAGGACTGGAGTCTGGGTCTGGAATAGAATCAAACACTTGTTTATGCACCTGCCCTAACGTCTTATTGAGGGCCTGGACATAGATCATGTTAGTATGTTGTAATTGGAGTGTTTGGGGAAAATAGAGTCCTGTCTTTGGGACACAACCAAACATAATTTCAAAGGGAGACAACTTCTAGGACAAGGGGTGAATCTTATAGAGAAGAGAGCTAGGGGGAGGCATTCAGTCCAGGGTTTCCCTATCTCTTGCATGGCATTTGCAATTTTATTATTTAAAGTGCCATTTGTCCTTTCTACTTTCCCACTACTCTGGAGGTTGTAGGAGGAGTGGAAAGCCTGACTGATCCCTAGTGCAGTGGTTCCCAAACCAGTCCTCGTGGAACCCCTACCAGTCCAGGATTTAGGGATCACTCTGTTGTGTCCAAGGTGTTTTTTTTCTTCTAAAAACACCTTATATACAACTGGGTAATCCCTGAATCCTGGACTGGCAGGGGTTCCACAAGGACTAGGTTGGGAACCACTGCCCTAGCGCATTCATAATTTCTTGCATTATCTCTCCAGTGAAATGGCTACCTCTGTCACCTTCAATCACTTCAGGTACCCCGTATCTACGTACTAGTTCCTTCAGAAGCTTACTTGCTGTGACCTTCGTTGTGGCTTTCGATACTGGGTGGGCCTCAGGCCAACCTGAAAAGAGATCAATGCACACCAACACATATTCATACACTACTACCTTAGGCAGTTGAATATAGTCTATCTACAGTCGCTGAAATGGGTAAAGTGCCCTTGGTATGTGTTTACCTGGTGTTTTGACAGCCTGTCCTGTGTTTTTTAGCACAAATCATGCCACTCAGTGGGTGCTTACTATACATGTCATGTTCATTTTGGACAAATGGGTCTGTGCCATAATAGGGTATAGAGTTTGTGATAAACATAGTTGTGATGAATTGAACTTCCCCACTGGCTTTTGGAGAGGCATGCTTGCCAGCCTCTTGCCCTGTGACTATGGCCATTTCCCTTTAAAAACACTGTTTGTGTCTATTGTATTTTGGAGCACTGTTTCTGCCTCTTTAAATTGTACTGGTACAGTTCTGCACTTTTGAAGTTGCACTTCGGATGCAGCCGAAGAAGTCGAAGTGGCCGCCATTCGACATACGAACACGTGGCGGTGGCCATTTTAATTCAGTTGAACACGTTCAACGGTGTTTGGTCGTCAAGTTCATGGAACTCAAATTGGATACGCGACGGCACGAACACCGCTGAACTTTACCTTCTTCAGACTTCGACACTTCGACTGGATTCGAATGCCGTTCAACAATTCGAACGGCACTTTAACATTGACAGTTTGCATGAACGGTTGCCATCTATTTGAACTGAATTTAACATTGGAAATAGACCGGCCGCACAGCCTAATTCTGTGGAACGGTTTTAGGCATGAAAATGTGCGTGCGTGCGGTCAGTCAAATGTGATTTCTGTGGAACTTTTGAACCCCTGCTCTGGTCTGTGTGATTTTTGGATATATTGTTCACTCAGATCAGGGCTATCCAGGGATATAACATGGGCATGTGTTGTATTTTGGGGTACTTTTTGGGGTTTGGAAAAATGTATGTTTTTTTCCTGCCTGTGGATAATTAAGTTATTCTATTAGCTAGCTTAATTATATCACAGGCAGAGGGGAGGGCTTGCTGACTGTATGTGGGAGTGTTACTATGTGAATTATTGTTTCTATTGGTTTGGTGACTTTGTGTCCTGTGCTTCACAAGGTCCACGTGGGTGGTAACCTTGTGGGAAAAATGTGTATAAAAGAAATGCCTTTGTGCTCATTAAAACAGAGTTCTTCTTAACCCTCAGTACATAACCTCGTCTCGTTATTGTAGGGGAACTGCTATAATCACTCTGGGGATTGCTATACTTGTATACTCCCCTGGGCTCTAATCACTTAGCTCTTTTAAGAGCTGTTCCTGATACGCTCTCCTGGAAGAGAGGTCTTTCCCACACAGTCCTGGATGTCGGGGGTTCATACAGGGTGGAAGGAAGACGGCAAGACTCCAGTTAAGCTACGGCGATTGTGTAGTCTGTGGTGGTTGTGGTGTCTGGTGCGGTGCTTATGGTCCTCGGTGTCAGCTAGGAAGCCTCCATCAACAGAGGTGCCCAGTCGGGGTGCAAGGTGATCCGTTACAATAGTCTGTTACCTTTTCTCCACATCTTGCCATCATCAGATTCTGCATCTTGTTTCCTCCAGAGGTCTTGTTCTTCTTTGCTTGCTTGCTTCTGAAGGCTCAACAGTATAGTGTAGTTAACGGCGTCGTCTGTAAGGACAACCTGTAGGGAGGTATAACCTGAGAGTGTGGAAGGTTGAAGTTGGATTGCCGCTTGCTTGGCAGCTTCTTCTGCTTTGTGGTCTCCTTTTGTAATTTCACGTGAGCTGGCACCTTGATGATGCCTACTTGAGTGGGTAGCAGGATAGCATCCATAAGGGTATTCACGGCTTCAGAGTTCTTTATTGGCGTCCCTGCTGAGGTGAGAAAATCATGAGCCTGCCATAAATCATGGGCTATACCGAGAGTCTGTGTAAATATTAGCTGTCTTACAGGAAGCCAGTTTGCACGCTTCAGTGAGTGCCTTCAGCTCAGCCTCCTGTGCAGAGCCGTGAGGGGTGAGTGGTACAGCTTTAATTACCTCATGTGCAGAGACTAAAGCAAATCCAGTGTGGAAGTTGCCCTTCTCATCAGCATATCTGGAACCATCTACAAAAACCTCAAAGTCTGGATTAGACAATGGGGAATCAATTACATGAGAAAAACCTCTTGTGCCATTAGAGCTGCACAGTCATGGGGTACCTGAGCTTCAGCTAACTCATCTGGTGACAGAGAATTTACGAAAAGATCAGAACTACCACTCCCATCTTTTAAATCCAGGGGAAGTAATGTAGATGGATTTAATACCATGCACCTCTTTAAAGTGACATTTGGAGGCATGAGGAGAGCACACTGCATCCTGAGATGCCTTGTAGTATGTATGTGTTTCAGCTGAACTTGTGATAGAATGCTGTTAATGTCATGCGTGGTGTAAATGGTGACGGAGTTATCTAGGGCAATATCGGTGACTTTGTCCAGTAGGGCAGTAACAGCAGCTACTACTCTTACACAGGAAGGGGAACCTCTGGCAACAGGGTCCAACCTGGTAGAGTAATAGGCAATGGGTCTCTGTTTCCCACCATGGTCCTGAGATAGGACAGCTGTTGCATAACTAGCCTGCTCGGTGCAAAACAGGGTGAAGGGCTTTCTTTAATCTGGGAGACCCAGTGCCGGGGCTGAGGTGACAAGCAACATAAGGGTGTAAAAGGCTTCAGGAGTTAAATGAAAGGGTTCATGGGTGAGGCATTGATGTATTCAGCAAATAAACATGGTGGGAAAGTAGCAGAACTGGAGCTGAGAGTGGAGTATGGTCCTTTAGAAGAGAGCAAGAGGCAGGTTTGTGAGATAGAAGTTACTCTGGGAGGCTATATGCATTCCCATCAAGATGGGATATGAGGGACTTCTTTAAGGTCACATCAAAAGATTGAAGACTAGGGGAGAGTCTAACTTGGGCAAGCAGGCTCTTCCAAATAAATTGAGCTGCCCGCAAGAAGTCCTGCAGGCGTACATTTGCAGTAAGAGTGCGAGCTGCAGACAGGAGAAGGTCACCATTTATTTGGAAGGTGACCATTTATTTTGAAGGTCAATGGAGAAGGTCACCATTTAAGGTCACTAGTAGAGCAGAGAGATCAAGAGAGGGCATACCTACAAATCTGTGAAGAAATGTAATTGGGGCTATAGTTGGTTAGAGCTAAACAGGTAAGGGTTAGTATTCTTAATTGACACCTGTAGGGTACAGGAAGCCAGCGTAAGGATAGATAGGGGTGAGGTGTGAGAGGAGCCACAGAAGAGAAAGATCAGCCTGGCAGCAGCATTCCTCACAGATTGTAGGGGGGCAGTAAAGCTTCTGAGGGGACCAATTAGGAGAGAGTTACAGTAATCAATGCAAGAGATTACTACAGCATGAAAAAGCTCCTTGACAGCATCTTGTGTAAGCTGGAATCAACAGGTTTTAGCAACAGACTGGACGTGAGGCGCAAAGGTGAAGCCAGGATCAAAAATTAGACCTAGAGAGCAAGCTTGCAAGGATGGTATGAGGCAGGTAACATCAACCTGCAGGGAGAGTGAAACAGGAGGATCAATGTTAGGAGCAGGAAAAATAAGAAACTCAGTTTTAAAGAGATTAGGTTTTAGAAAGGGGGAGGACATCCAGCCAGAGATAGAAGAAAGGTAATTGGTGACACAGAGGACAGCAAAGGAGGAGATATATATCTGGGTGTCATCAGAGTACAGGTGGTAGCGGAATCCAAATTAATTAATGAATTTGCCAAGAGAGGAACTATAGAGAGAGAGCAAAAGGGGACAAAGAACTGAACCTTGAGGGACTCCAACTGAGACAGGACGATGGGAGGATGTGTCATTGGAAAATGAGACACTGAATGAATGTTGGGAGAATAGGAGAAGAACCATGAGAGAGCTGTGTCACAGAGAACAAGAGATTGAAGAGTTAGGAGAAGGAGGCCATGATCCACAGTGTCAAAGGCAGCAGAGAGGTCAAGAAGAATTAGTACGGAGTAGTGGCCTTTGGATTTAGCCGCAATTAGATAATTTGTAACATTAATCAGAGCAGTCTCCATGGAGTTGAGGGAGTGAAATTCAGACTGAGGAGGGTTGAGGAGAGAACTGGAATTCAGGGAGCAAGTCAGACAGGTAAAGACAAGTCTTTCCAGAAGCTTTGAGGAAAAAGGGAGCAGGGATATAGGACAATAGTTGGAAGGGGTAGCTTGATCAAAAGATAGCTTTTTTTTTTTTTAGGTTGATAGCATGTTTAATGGGAGCAGGGATAATACCAGAAAAAAGAGAGCAGTTGAAGATGTGCGTTAAGGACAGCACAAAACAAGGAGTGAGAGATCTAATAAGGTGAGATGGGATGGGATCAAGCGGACAAGTGGTGAGAAAAGAGGAAAGTACAGCCACCTCCTGTTCAGTAGCTAGAGAGAAGGCTTGGATGGTACAGTCCAAGTGAGGTTTAGATAGAGAGGAATGAAGGAGGTAGAATTTAGACATGTGCAATTCGTTTTGGGCCGAATATGAATTCGGGCAAATTACGGACATTCGGGTACTTCCGAAGTGCCGAATTACCGAGGTCCCGAAGTTCCGAAATTACCGAATTTCCAAAGTGTCGAATTGCCGAAGTGCCGAAGTTCCGAAGTGCTGAAGTGCCGAAGCACAGTATTGCCTAAGTACTAATATACTTACCCAGTGGAAGAAGAAGAAGTTTTTAGGGCCCCCACCCACCGCTCAGTGGTGGGGGACAGGGGGGGGACATTAGGTCCCCCCAATTATTTTTTAGGGCCCCCACCCACCGCTCAGTGGTGGGGGCCAGGGGGGAGGATGTTAGGTCCCCCCACTAATTAGTTTTTAGGGCCCTCACCCACCGCTCAGGGGTGGGGGCCAGGGGTGAGGACATTAGGTCCACCGCTCAGGGATGGGGGCCAGGGGGGAAGGACAGTAGGTCCCCCCCATTATTTTACTTTAGGGCCCTTACCTGCCACTCAGGAGTGGGGCCGGGGGGAGGATAATAGGTCCCCCCATTATTTTACTTTAGAGCCCCCCCGCCGCTCAGGGGTGGGGGCCGAGGGGGGTGGCAATAGGTCCCCCCCCATTATTTTACTTTAGGGTCCCCACCCGCCGCTCAGGGGTGGGGGCCGGGGGCAATAGCCCCCCCTTTAGTTTAAAAGCCTCCACTTGCGTGTTGCGGATGGGGGCTCGGGAGGGGGGACCCATTTTTTTTTTTACAGTGAGCAGCCACTGGCTGACATAGGAGGTATAGCGAGTAGGGGCACAATTTACTAATACTAAGTAATTTTTACTTAGTATTAGTAAATTTGGCTGAAAGACCAATTTAGGTCTTTCAGCCTTTTGGTAGATAACTCCCTAATACCGTGGGAATACCGTGGGAATTAGGTAGTTATCTACCAAGCGGCTGCAAGAGACGTTCCGAAGTCCCAAAGTTGCCGAATTTCTGAAGTGCCGATTTGCTGAGGTCCCGAAGTTCCGAAATTACCGAATTTCCGAAGTGTCGAAGTTGCCGAAGTTCTGAAGTCCCGAATTTCGGAATGCCAAACCGAACCGAAAATGTTTCCCATGCACATGCCTAGTAGAATTAATTACTTAGCTTTGCATGTTACTTTTTATTAAACAGTTTTATTATTAAATCCATTTGAAAAAGTCTTTTTTGACGAAACGCGTTATGGATATTTAATATTTGTGTTCTTTTATATATATTAAAGTATTTTTGGTCATTTATTCGTGCCAATCAACTTTTTTAAAGACACATAACCTTTCTTTTTACCCTGGCTTTTTAGTATTATTTTACTTATTCTTTTATTGGTTTTATAAAAACCATTGGAAAAAATCCCTGGAAGTTTCCTGTACTAAAAGAAATCCTTAGGTGGGGAACAATCCACCCAAGCTATCATCACAGAGCAGTTGGCCTGCTCTTGCCTTTGACGGAGAGGAACCCATTTATATCCCATAAGCGGGGATAAAAACCGCTGTATGCGCTTTACTCCAGAGCTGGATATTAGCTCTGGTAAATGTGAGTTTTATATTATTACTCCTTTATATTCACTTTTGAATTTTACATACTGCCCCATTGGTTGTCCTTCTCTCTTTTTATCTTTCATACCAAGTGGATCCTCCACATCAGTAGATGACCTCACCACCAAAGACTATCTGTAAGGATAAATATTGGGATCTTTTCTCTTTTTTGGACCTTTTATTGGACTTTTTATTATTTATTGTGGCGCAGCCTTTTTTATTGTTTTTACTTACCTTATTTTAAAGGGTTTGAGGGATCCCCTTTTAAGGTTGGTGCCTATAAGTTAATTAAGCGCTGTCTCATCCTTTTATCTTTATCAGCTGAAAGATTAGTTTGGGGGTGGCCACAGTAGGGCAAAGAAGAGAGTTAAAGGGATACTATAGTCACCAGAACAACTACAGCTTATTTAATTTGTTCTGGTGAGTAGAATCATTATCTTAAGGCTTTTTGCTGTAAACATTGTCTTTTCAGAGAAAATGCAGTGTTTACATTACAGCCTAGTGATAACTTCACTGGTTACTCCTCAGATGTCTGTTAGAGATCCTTCCTGGGTCATGGCTGCCTTAAATGCATCCAAACATTCAGTGTCTCCTCCCCAAACACCTCACCAAGGAAAGGCTGGCATCCTAGTGATGAAAGTAACTATTTCACTTCCTAAAATCTCCAGTGTCAATGGCTGGCAATACACAGGTGGTGTGTGTTTAGAGGGGTGTAATTTTTGTCAAGGTTTTTCATTATTTTACAAGAAAAATGGGCTTACACACCTTTAAATTAACACAAGTTATACGTAATATAACAAAGATAACATCTATACACTTCTGGAGCAACCAATATTACTGGGAAGGACGTGTAGTGATGAAAAAGTATTAAACAAAAACTTTTGTTGTCGAATCAGACAAGGCAAGATAAATGGAACTAAATCACTTAATCTGATATTTTTAATGTAAAATATATTGGCTTCAGATATTTATGGGTTGCTGATAAGCCTTTAAAGACAGTAATTTAATTCATCCAAATTCAATAAAGACATAAGAAGTCGATAAAATGTATCCTCTCTATTATTAAATCAAGGCTTAAATGAGTAATGAGTGATTGGTAAGCCCCAGGTGCTGCGGCCCACCGGGAAATTTCCCGGTATCCCGGTGGGCCAGTCCGGCCCTGGCCACTCATCATCTTCCCAACTACCTATATTCAAGGATGCTCTCTTCCTTTTATGATTTACATCGTAAACCTTAACTCCTAAGGTCTCTCCTGTCTCAACTGGCAACAAGAAGAAGGATGGCCTGAGCATACCTAATACACATGCCCCTTCCCAATCTTGTGGTAACTCCGAATAAGCTTTTCTACCACAGATCCAGTATAAATTTGCTGGGGCTTTCCAACTAGATGTAGCAGATAAGTCAAACCATACCTCCTTTAAATGAGTGTAATTGGCATCGGATTAGTAGGCTCCGAGACATTTGAAGCTGACCACCAGGTAGTATTTTTAATATTAACATTATAGTTTTTTTGTCCCAAGCAAGTTAGCTCACCTACAGATGTGTTATACATTGTCCCTTTCCTGGCTATACAAACATGACCTATAATGGAGGTTTTTAACCGCCATTCCGATTTACTTCTAGTACTTACTTGATGATCAGACTGAAAAGGTATCTGTTGTTCGTATGTCTCAGAGCCAGGGTACCATATTTCCTTTGCCTCCCATGGCCACTGGTCTCCCATATTAGTACCTCCACACACATAGCAATTAGTTACATTAAGACTGCCTGCAATACTTTTGGACCTAATGGAACAATATTCCATTCTTTTATCCACACTTGATCTCCTGGTTGATAGGAATGAACAGGTGGATATATGTTCACAGGTAACCTATCTTGCACCCATTTCTGCACCTCCTCCATAGTTTTACCCAACTCTACAACCTTCTGCCGAGTAATTCCTTCACCAAACATTTAAGTCCCCCCTTATATTACTTAGTATGGGAGGTGGACGCCCATACATAATTTCAAAGGGAGACAAACCCATCCTTCTGGTAGGTGTACTACGTATTCGCAACAAAGCTATTGGCAAAAGGACATGCCACTTGAGCTGAGTTTCCTGACACATTTTAGCCAACTGGATTTTTATTGTTCTGTTCATCCTTTCCACCTTTCCAGAACTCTGAGGTCTATAGGCTGTATGAAGTTTCCACTTGATACCAAGCACATGAGTTAGTTGTTGCAAACACTGATGAATAACGGCTGGGATATTATCTGATCCTATAGAACACGGAAGTCCATATCTGGGTATAACTTCTCGCAAAAGAAATCGTACAACTTCTGTCTTTTCTGTACGAGTTGGACAAGCTTCTACCCAGCCTGAGTAGGTGCACACAGCTACCAACAAATAACGATATCCCCCAGATTTAGGTATCACAGTGTAATCTATTTGCAAATCTGACATTGGGAGTCCTCCCATATACTGAACTCCAGGGGGTTTGATAGGGCCTTGTCTCGCATTATTTTGGGCACACAAAACACATCTCTGAACTATGGCTTGAGTCAGACTAGATAACCTTGGTATATAGAAATGTTTCCTAAGAGATTCTTCCATACTATCTCTTCCAGTATGTGTACCATTATGAAAGTTTTGAACAATCTCTATAGCTTGAGATGTCGGAATAACTATTCTTCCATCTTCTAACTGATACTAGTTATTCTCCAGATATTTCCCAGCTTCAGTCCATTGAGACAGAGGTGCCGGTACAAGGGCTGCGACATATCCCACATATTCCTCTTGCCCAGATTCAGCGACATATTTTGCTGCGTTGTCGGCCATGCGATTTCCTTTGATGACATCACTATTACCCCTCAGATGTGCTCTACAGTGTATAATACCGACTACCTTCGGTTCCCATATCGCCTCTAATAGTTGGAGTATTTCAGCCGCATACTTGATCTCTTTTCCTTCTGAATTCAGCAACCCCCTTTCTTTATACAATGCTCCATGTGCATGGGTGGTTAGAAAAGCATACTTCGAATCAGTGTAGATATTCACTCTCAGCCCTTCAGCTAATTGCAAAGCCCCGGTTAATGCAATCAGTTCCGCCTTCTGTGCTGATGTCCCTTTTGACAGTGGCCGTACTTCTATCACCTTATCTATAGTCGTTACTGCATATCCTAAATAACGTACACCTTCCTTCACATAATTACTACCATCAGTATAATACTGTATGTCTGGATTCTGGATGGGAAAATCATGAAGATCAGGCCTACTTGAAAACACTTCATCCATTATCTCCAAACAATCATGTTGACTTTCAGTAGTCTGAGACAAAAGGGTAGCTGGATTCAAATTGTTGACAGTTTCGAGGTGTACTCTTGGATTTTCACACAACATAGCCTGATATTTGGTCATTCGACCGTTGCTAAACCAATGATTTCCCTTATAATCCAAGAGGGTCTGTACTGCATGAGGTACTCTCACATAGAGTTCCTGACCCAAGGTGAGCTTGTCAGCTTCTGCTACCAGTAAGGCAGCAGCAGCCACTGCTCGCAGACAAGGTGGAAGACCACTGGCCACTGCATCCAACTGTTTGGACATGTAACTACAGGTCTTTGCCATGATCCCAAGTATTGAGTTAATACTCCCACAGCCATTCTTCTTTGCTCATGTACGTACAGATAGAAAGGACGTGTATGATCTGGTAGACCTAGGGCTGGTGCACTCATTAGTGCTTTCTTAACATCTTCGAATGCCTTCTGTTGTTCAGAGGTCCACAAAAAGGGATCATGTTCTGTTCCTTTCACAGCTTTGTATAGAGGTTTCGCCAATATTGCATAATTAGTAATCCATATCCTGCAGAATCCTGCCGCTCCTAAGAATTCTCGCACTTGTCTTCTATTCTTAGGTATAGATATCTGACACACTGCTTCTTTTCTTTCAGGTCCCATCATTCTTTGACCTTCGGATATATGGAATCCTAAATATATAACACTTGGCTGGCACAATTGTGCTTTCTTCCTTGATACCTTGTATCCTGCTCTCCAAAGAATATGAAGCAAATCATAAGTGGCTTGTTGGCATATCTCTTTAGTAACAGCTGCTATCAATAGATCATCCACATATTGAAGTAGTACACATTCTCCTGGGATGGACTTGAAATCTTGCAGATCCTGGCTTAATGAGGATCCAAATAGGGTAGGTTAATTCTTGAACCCTTGAGGTAGTCTGGTCCAGGTCATCTGACGCTTTGAACCTGTAACAGCATCTTCCCATTGGAAAGCAAAGATATGTTGACTCTCAGCAGCAAGTCAAAGACAAAAGAAAGCATCCTTAAGATCTAACACTGTGAAGTAGGTTGCCCCACCTGGTATCAAGGCAAGCAGATTGCAGGGATTGGGTACAACTTGGTGTATATTAACTACTGCATCATTAACTGCTCTCAAATCCTGTACAGGACGATATTCATTCGATCCTGGTTTTTGAACAGGTAATAATGGAGTGTTCCAGGAGGAAGTACAGAATTTTAGGATGCCATACCTTACGAACTTATCCAAGTAGGTTTGTATGTTTTCCTTAGCCTTTTGGGGTATGTGATATTGACGTAGGCTCACAGGTTAGGCCCCAAGCTTTAGTTCAATATGTATGGGTGGGATATTACGAGCAAGTCCTGGTGGATTATTCTCTGCCCATACTCCTGGAATGTCAAATAAGGATTCATCGCTCTTAGGGTTAACACTTGTCACTATGTATTAGAAGCGCCATTCTTCTTCCCTTGGCACCGATATCGCCATTATGCCTGGTAATCCCTTAAACTTCAGAGATGCTGATCCATTAGGTAAAAAGGTTATCTGGGCTTGAAGCTTCGATAATAGATCTCGTCCTAGAAGTTGAATCGGACACTCTGGCATATGTAGGAACTGATGCTTCACCACATGGCCTCCCAAAATACAAGTGCGACTCTTAAGAACCGGTCTAGCTGCGCTTCTCCCAGTAGCTCCTATCACAGTTATAGTCTTCCCCGAAGGCGGAGCCACCATCTTAGTCACCACAGAATGTTCAGCACCTGTGTCGATCATGAAAGAACTTCTCTTTCCCCCTATTGCTACATCGACCATAGGCTCCGCTTGACCAAGGGGATGGAGCCCGGTCGGTATCAATAGTCTTCCATGATAGTGTCAGCCAGACCCACAAAATCTCTATCCTCTCTTTCTCTAGGTCTCTGCGTGGGTGGATAGTATCTGTCTCCTTGAACACTTCCTCTACTATTCCCACCATTCCCTCTAAAACTTCCTCTTCCTCTATAACTACCACTATAACCTCCTCGTACCCTTCTCTCTCCTTGTCTTTCACCTTCATACTGCTCTCTCTGTGGACACTCACTCTTCCAATGTCCCTCCTTTCTACAATACGCACACTGATTCCTACCCTTGCTCAGCCTATTCTCGTCTCCTCTATTCACTTCCCTTCCCTGTCTTTCTATACTTGAGATAGCTACCGCTAGCATTTCTGCCTTTTTCCTCATCTTACGTTCTTCCTCCCGCTTTACCTCCGTCTCCCTATTCATATATACTTTATTTGCAATCTCCATTAGCTGTAATACGGACATCCCTACAAATCCCTCTAATTTCTGTAATTTTCTTTTAATATCACCTTGGGCCTGGCTGACAAATGCTGAATTAATCATCCTAGAATTCTCAGGAGCCTCTGGATTAAAAGGAGTATACACCCGATATGACTCCAATAATCTCTCATAAAAGGTACTAGGTGACTCATCAACCTTTTGCAACACCTCAACCGTCTTTGACATATTAATTGCCTTTTTCCCTCCTGCCTTCATGCCAGCAATTATAGCTTCCCGATAAGCCCTTAGTTGGGGCATGTTAGCACCATTCACGTTCCAATTTGGATCGACATTTGGATAATGGGCTACAGCCCATGCAACTGGATTGGCCTAATTTTGAGTACGGGCCGTTTCCTCAAGCGCTTCAATAGCCGCTTAATTAATCCGGGTCCTTTCCTCACAATTAAATAAAGTTAATAATAATTGCTGGCAATCGGCCCAGGTGGGATTATGTGTTTGGATAATAGAAGTAACCAAATCTGTCATAAGTTGAGGTTTGTCAGTATATGAAGAGTTATGAGTCTTCCAGTTAAATAAATCAGTCGTAGTGAAGGGGACATATACAAACACTGGATCTGCCCGTTGTATTTGGCCATTCTCATCCACGTGTGTTGGGCCTGGTGTAAGTCAGAGGGGCATTTGGCAATGTCGGGATGGAAGGGTGCCAGTCAGTTGTCGGGTTAGTATGGGACTTCGGCAAGGCTGCTCAATAATAGGTTCTGGTCTGGGAGTAGTAAGATAGGTGTAAGGGGATGAGCTAATTTTACTAGTCCGCATTTGGTGGATAAAAAAAATGGAAAAAAAACGTAACTTTTAATATATTTATACATAAAACAAAAACTTATATCAATAAATATATTAAAATAGGGTAATCAGTCCTACTCCTGTATGTTATAAACAATGTATTATCAATGTAACTCCCGAAGATGGCCAGTAGGTGGCCCTAGACTGCCTCCCTAAAGTCTAATGAAGCAGATAGACTTTAATTAATTATGTCCCTATTTAATTATTACTTATTTTAATCACTGTCCACCCTGATATCTAGGCTTGATTAAAGCTTTAGTTCTAAGGTAAATTAAACATCTCAGTTTGTATTTTAGTAAAAGGGGACATTTTGAACAAAGCTGGGAGGGGCCCATCCAGTAACTAAAAAAAGACAATATACCATCTTATACCATTGATCATTGATTAGGGCTAGGGAGGGGTAGTACAGAAATACAAGAGTTTGAAACAAAAGAACAGGTATGTGGGTAGGCGGGGACAGTAGAGCAGGGGGAGTGCAAATACCAGCTATACCAGTTTTTAGCTTGGGAGGAAGAGTTGGGGAAGGGCTACACTGGCTCTGGAGAATGAATAGGGGGTTGGTAATCATATGCAAGGGGGGAGGGGATGTCCAAAGCAGTTGTAATTAAGTCCTTAGTTCTGACCACCATATGGCTCCATTGTTTCTCATATGACACAGTTTAATTCACCAAGGCAGTTTTTCAACAATCAGTTTCCAACAGTCAATGTATGGAAACTGATCATAGAATTCCAGCCTACTAGTTACAGCTACATGTACAACCTGCACTAAATTTAAGTCAAGACTGCTACATGGAGGCCATGCGGCCACCAGGACAGGCCATTCCCTATTACACAGGTTTTTTTTTGTTTTTTTTTAAACATACAAGACAAAGGACCAACAGCCTTGTGAATCAGAAGATGATTTCAACAAAACGTCTGATTCAAAAGCTGTACAAATATACACACAGTTTCAACAGTCACATCAATCTCCATATCACCAGCACCACATCGCACAGTTACTAGGCCCAAACACACACATGCACACACACACAGGATCCTCACATGCTCAACAATATCACGACGTCGCGCACACACAAGTAAAATCAAAACTCACCAAACACTATATATACTCATCACTGAAACTATTAATCAAACCATACAACTATCCACACTATTAATCCATATAAACTAACCGATCACATAACATTTCAACAATTTCGTCTCTACAATTATCCATACTATAAATCAACTTTTGATTAACCAACTATATCACATTCTAGTAACCTCATCTTTACAGTTAGTGGTTATGGTACAGTTAGTAATTATTATACAGTTATATAATTATGGTTTTAAAGTTACAAGGTCAGTTAGTAATAGTTAAGGTGTTACACATACAATGTTAAACAGTAATTTTAGTATCGTTAATGTAATATCAGTGGTTATGGTATTACAAAGTAGTTATGGTATTACAAAGTGGTTATGGTTTTATGAAGTGGTTATGGTATTATAAAGTGGTTATGGTATTTTGAAGTAGTTATGGTATTTTGAAGTAGTTATGGAATTATAAAGTGGTTATGGTATTTTGAAGTAGTTATGGTATTTTGTAGTAGTTATGGTATTATAAAGTGGTTATGGTATTTTGAAGTAGTTATGGTATTATAAAGTGGTTATGGTACAGTTTTTTAAAATCACAAGTCAATTAGTAACAGTTATGGTATTATACATATAACATAAAACAGCAATTGTTAGTAATTTTTACACAATGTCAGTGGTTATGGTACATGTCAGTAGTTATGGTACCGTGCGCTATTTTACAGTTATACACACAATTTACACTCCCACTAGACGGCAGAGCTCTAACTTTCTAGTAGGACATACAAGTTAACCAATTCACCAACTACAATATATTTAACAACATTTACAATAATCCCAACTATTCTAACTTGCCAGCACCTCGAGAACTTTCGATCTATTTGTACACCAGAGATTCGATAAGTTCTTTGCTGCCCAGACACCACGTATAGCGAACTAGAGGGCACAATTTACACCAATACCCTTTTAGTCTATTACACTATCAATAATTTAGTGGCTGGATTTACAACAGAGCACACTTAGTTAAGATAGGGTGAAATCTAGCAAACTATAATATACAACAGAGTCTGCTTAAATTTCGCCGATCTCCCCGACCTAGCAACCAAAATTTACACCTAGCATGCTAGTCAAGGCAGGACATCGGTGTCCGACATGAGCTATTTACACCAGAACTCAGTCTGACAATACCACCTATATTAGACGGGCTGACTACAGAGCGTCTAATGTCCAGATAAGCCTTTGCTTCTTCCTTCCAGAGGGAAGGGGCCAATTCCAATAACCGGTTCCAAATATAAAACCCCTTGTGGGTCTACCGCTCTAACGGTATCAGTCTTACCTGTTAGTTCCTGAACCTGGGTTCACACTCATCGACGGAACACCCCGGTACTCACTGCGCAGAAGCTGATGATCTCCTGGACAAAAGGCCAGTGGCGCCGAGACGAAAGGAGGTCCACGCAGTAGAAGTCCAGGGGTGCTGCGTAGAGGATTTGGTAAAAGTTTACCGTCTCAAATCACTGTGCCAGCTTCCATGCGATGAGGTTCCCGTTGCCAATGCACCAGAAATGTAACAGTGTAAGCATGCAGAAACCAAACACAGACAGATGGACACAGGTATTCAGGAAGTAAGAGGCCTTTATTCACATTACCGATCAGGTCTCAGATGAACTCCTGTTCCAAAATTCTGAGAGACCAACACATGGTGTACATCCCTTATATAGCACTATAACTCTTCCCATTAATAGCTACACCCACATATACCTTTAATCAATCAATGAGCAGAATATAGACTTGTACATCTAGTCAAACCACATGGCCCATCCAAGACAAAGGAAATAAGTGTAATTTCAGTTCCTGCATTCCTGCACATGCTCAGTACATTGATGACAGTATCCTAGCTACGTGTAGCTAACTAACTGACACAACATACACATATGCCACATGGAAATCTTGGCCTACTAAATTTACATTCACCGAAATTCCACCACACTTCTGCCCCAAGAAGCACGTCTAGTGCCTGTGTGAGGAATGGCCACTAAAGGTATGTTATGGTAACATTAAGCTGTAGTTGTTCTGGTGACTATAGTGTCCCTTTAATTATCCATGTAATAATGTCTGTCCACTAACCAGCCATAGAATATAAATCTACAGTTTTATAAAATAAAAAAATACTTACCGATGATTATTTTATACAATTATATGTTTTCCTACCATGAGTAAGAGCATTTGCAGTGATAAAAAATTGACAAGCAGTCATTGTCTCACTGATGATCATTTTGATATGCTAATAAAAGTCCCCTTACACTAGATACAGCAAATTTATATTAATTATTTTAGTACATTCAGTTTGTTCTCAATAGATGATAATGTCATGTATGCATAAAATAAAGATAGTTTCAAATCACATCATTATATTCACTAAATGAACACAAACGCCTTCTGGCTTTTTAAACCCTGTATCACGTAATTGACAACCATTCCATAATTAACTAACCTACTTTATGATTATTATAATTTTCTGGGGAAACACAAGATATTTCATCTGTAAAAATTGATTAACTACACTACAGCTAATTATAGCCTGCATTGACTTATTATATTTGTTATTATTATTTATATCAACATATCAACTGCGTTAAATATTTACTTATTTACCCTGCTGTGTGTGCCATGTTGAACTTCCAGTGACCAGTATGAGAGAGTGTGAGAGCAATAACACCAAATTTAAAACACCTGAGACCTTGTAACACTAACAAGTCACATGATGCCGGGGAGGGAAAATGGCTAATTGGGCCCAATTTGGACATTTCCACTTAGGGGTGTACTCACTTGTATTGCCAACGGTTTAGACATTAATGGCTGTGTGTTGAATTATTTTTAGGGGACAGAAAATGTACACTGTTATACAGGCTGTACACTTACTACTTTACATTGTAGCAGAGTGTCATTACTTCAGTGTTGTCACATGAAAATATATAATAAAATATTTACAAAAATGCGAGGGGTGTACTCACTTTTGTGAGATACTGTATGTAACGGAGCTCCCTGTACCCCTGACTGGGTACCTCTACCAAGGACCGCTTCCTAGCTGGAACAGAGCACAAACCTCAGCACTCTTGCCCTCAGTCGCCGTGGCTTGACCGGGGTCCTGGAACCACTCCCTCCTGGAGCCGAATGGGGAATTTGCTCTAGACACCCCAAGGCACTGGAAGACACTTGGAGCTCTAGTCCTTACAAGGACTTTCCCCGTTGAATCCTCCACACTGGAACAGTGATTAAAGAATAGCCCTTTCCCCTCCCAGTAACCAAACAACACAGTTCTGGGAGTACAAGCTGGAATACGTAATTGCAGGTCCCCATGCAAATGGCACTCCCCCTTGGACCAGAGAGTAGACTACAGTAAAAACATACACACAATTACATTGGCTCTCAGGTCCACGACACTCCCATACAAAACAAGATAACAAGATCCCTCCCCTGTGTGCCTGGGAGATAATTGAGTCAGGAACTGTACAATACTCAATTATCTCCAGGCACAAAAACACACACATTTCCCAAACACCCCAAAAGTACCTTAAATATATATAAAACACCCTAAACGTTACATCCCCTGATAGCCCCGAGCTGGGTGATATGCAAAACATATGCACAAATCATCCAGATCAGTTCAGGGGTTCAGAATTTTTATGGAAGTCAAAGTTTTGACAGACCGTGCACATGGTCCAATGCCCTAAACAGTTCCATGAAATCAGTGCTAACGGTCAGTCAAGTTCGGTAGTCTTTTACAAGTTTCCCTGCAAGGCCCATAGTCTGTGGGCAGGAGGCTGGCAAGCAAGCTCCTCCAGGAGCTCGTGGCAAACTCACGTGGGAATGGGAGTTTGTCACGCTGTATATTAAAAGAAACAACTTCATGGTGGCCAGACGCATTTACCGAAAGCTCTGCATACTACTTCAGATTTAATTGCTTACAATGCATCTTGGCTGCAAATTTAGTTTTACTGATAAATAAATCTATTTATATGAATCAAAACCCTTTTAATCTACACCTAAATATATAGATTGGTTTGGAATATCCTTTTTTTTTTCTAAACTAATATATTCATTCAGGTGTATAGTAAATGATTTTGAATCATTTACTATATGATTTTTATTTGTACAAATTGATTAGTATATAAACAAAACTAATTTTTGAATAAGTCTATTCCATGTGTACAAACTTTTGGCAGATATTGGTTGAGTGGACTGTGGACCAAAGAGTCCTGGTTTAAACACCAGGATTCCTTATGTCCTTAAGGAAGGCTAGAGCAAATTGTTGCTTGTTGTTACACAATCACTAGTTTCTTTTGTATCAGATGGTATTTTTACTATTTTGTATACCATTGTATTACACTTGTAATTGTATTAAAAGAACACTATAGTGCCAGGAAAAGATACTCATTTTCCTGGCACTATAGTGCCCTGAGGGTGCCCCCACCCTCAGGGTCCCACTCCCGTGGCGCTGAAGAGGGATGAATGGGGTTAATCCCTTACCTTTTTTCCAGCGCCGGGCTCTCTCTGCGCTGGGACTCTCCTCCCTCTTCTTCCGTCACCGGCTGAATGTGTATGCGCGGCAAGAGCCGTGCGCGCATTCAGCCAGTCTCATAGGAAAGCATTATCAATGCTTTCCTATGGACACTGGCGTCTTCTCACTGTGAAAATCACAGTGAGAAGCATGGAAGCGCCTCTAGCGGCTGTCAATGAGACAGCCACTGGAGGCTGGATTAACCCTAAAGTAAACATAGCGGTTTTCTTGAAACTGCTATGTTTACTGCAAAAAGGGTTAAACATAGATGGACCTGGCACCCAGACCACTTCATTAAGCTGAAGTGGTCTGGATGCCTATAGTGGTCCTTTAATAATGCAAATCTCTGCACAACTTTATGTGTAAACAGTACATGGATAGTAAAATACATAACAAAGTAATCTAATGCAAAAACTGGATGAGTTATATTTCCAAATACTGCATAATAAACCCCTTTGAATCCTTATATACAAGGGATTAAATAGGTGAATGATTGACTCAAAACATTTGTATCCTTTTATTTTAGAATTTTAAATCTTGGATTAAGAACATATGTTTTATCAATTTGCAGACAACAGAAAAATAATAATAGAAATAGAAAGACAATCTTTCAAACCCCTTGATTTGTGTAAAACAAGATTAACTTGCCCAGTTGAAAGGAAAAATCTTTTTTGAAAGACAGATATGTGCAATAATAAATAAATAAACTGAAAATGCCAGACTCTCAGACATTAATCTGCATTAAGTGTTGGCAGACACTGACAAGGACAAGTAAGTTGGTGTTGTAAGTCTGATGGAAAGTACTACCACAAAAATATAAAGACAGATGTTTCATGGTTGAGATAAATTGGCAATTAAATGAAAAGAATGCAAAGTATTACCATCAATATTTTATAATGTGCTTGCAAAGAGAACATTGGCACAATAGCAGGCATAGAAAGGTCAGAACAATCACATTAAACTCTACAAAAAGTCCAGCATATATTATCCTGTTCACACACAGGGGCAGAAACATTTCTCATTGGGTTCATGTTGCCAAGTTTTTTTGGAGTCCATGATTATTAGCATGTCGGCACCAAGTACACTGACTATTCAACACGAAATATACACATGGCAACCTCGAACATCAAAATTAACCTGAAAGGATAAGTCAAGTTGTTTCTATTTAGGCCGTATGTTAATGTTTTTTCTTTCTGAGTATAATTAAAATGTCAATGTATCTTTTCTTTTTGAGTATAATTAAAATGTGGCATAATTCCATTGAATGAGTTCAGCATTTCAGTTGCACAAGGCACAGGTCAAGATTTTTAAAATCTTTCAGTTCACTTTGAATCATGTTCAGATGCTCACTGATAGATTTGACATCTCTCCCATATTTGACATTATCTTCACATCCCTCTGTTCCACTACCTACATAGACCTTTTATTTGGAGAATTGGTATGGAAGACATAATCAGCCTTTGGCAGATCACACCATATGGGAGTATCAGTTGTAAACATCTGTAAGATTACAAAGGCTCTACACTTTAGGAGAGATTTATCAAGGTTAAACAGGTGTTATTCTGTGTGCAAAGTGCTATTTGTTGAAGGACATTCTATTTATTTTCATGGTGATTACTCGTTGTCCTGTGTTGTATGTGTGTGGTGGCTGAGTGTCAAATATGTATAGGGGAGACTGAGTGTTGTGTTTGTGTGAGAGTGTGCTTAGTGTGGTGTGGGGAGGAGGCAGAGAGGTAATGCGGGCTGAGTGTGCCTCATGTGTACTGGTGGATCTTGTGAGCTGGATCCTTGAACTAGTGGGGAAGCATTCTGGTTTGCAACTCTTATCGGGTACAGATCACTGTAAGAGTTCTATCGCATTCCTGGCACACAGTCAATAACTCTGAATGTTGGCTGCAGCTCAAGGGACCACGAGGATAGGATTGGATTACTAGAGTAGTATCTACTCAAGCTATTGAAGAATCACCTGTCATTCTTGAAACCAGTATTATTATGTCACATGAGAACCAATGCTTCTTATAGTACATCATATAAATAATATACTATAGTCACTCTTTTTTCTTGTTCACAATTAATATTCCTAGCTACGAATAACAGAATCAATACAATTTATTATATAGACATGAACATTGCAGAATTGTTTGGATGTCTACTTGATTAATCAATTAACAAAAAAACCTTCATGATTGATCACTGAGAGCCTGGTGGGGGGGCGGGAATGGGGCTTTTTATATTAGCAAAGGATATACTTGCAAAATCACCTCATAGATATGCATAAGCCTTTTGACAAGCGAGACTCTGAAACCCATAGTGGGCATTATATAAATTACAATGAAATTGTTGGTTTCCATTCTAGACTCAATAGAATATTGAATGTAAAATTATTGTCCAGTAAGAAGTTCAGTATGTGCTCAGCTATAAATTCCTGTTAACAAGCAATCAATCATGTTTGTAGGTGGTTGTGTATAAAAGTGTAACCATCACAAAATTAAATATAGAAAACTGATCTATTTATTGTTTGAGAATTTTGCGGCAAAAAATGCACCCCTATACCTCCCAAATCTGGCATCCAGAGAATTGGGTCACCGCTGGGAGGGGGTAAAAGGAGCAGAAACAACAAGAAAGTGGGCAGATCCATCTCCTTTACTGGCAGTTAATGCCTGCCTATCTTTTAATGCCAGCCCAATGAGGGCAGAAGGAGATTAAGGGAGCACTGTTTCAGTTGTCTCTGCACAGTCCTAGTGACCTGAACATAAAGCGATAAATATACTTGTTGGGGAGAGTTCTGTGGTGTTCCCAAAAGGGAAACACCAGGGAACTAAGTGGGGATTGCAGGGCTAAGTGGGGACTTAAAATCCGGATTGTTGGGTTGCATGCCCTGTATCTACTAAACTATGAACAGACAAAAAAATATGAACAGCCTTCCATTTACCAAACCAGCAACATAAACGAACAGAGAAATGTAATTGTATGCAGTAAATGTCTGATTTGTCCACCCACTTCGTGTTTTTCCACTGCTTGCCCATCATATCACTATATACCTTCACCTAACTGTGTTTTTTCTCCATTCCTGCCCAGAGACCTTCCATCTAGAATACCACCAACAGAAAAAAAACGGAGAAACCTAATTTTCGCTAAGCACTATCCACCTGTTTCTTTTCTCTCCTAGTCTGGTTCTTTCTTCCATGCTTTTCCAGCTACTTGAGAGCTCACTCAATTACATCCTCATTCCTTTTACAATTTACATACGGTTGCAAATCTCCTTTAATTCTATCTGGCCTTTGCCTCCAAATTCCTCCATTACCTCTTATCTTAAAAAGTTATTCCAACCACCCATCCAATGACCCTTTGGTGATTTGAAGTGGCAGAGGGGGAAGGAGTCTGAATGTAGAGCATTTCTGCTTGAAATGCTGCACATCCAGAGATATAATCTGTCTTGTGCCAAAGGCTAGTTACACTTCCAGTACATGTGACTTAGGTAGCCATGAACTCTGTTCTAGTCTGCCTAATGTCAACTTTGTGCAAAATTTAGTCAGCATGCACAGTGCGCTAGAGACAGAAGTAATCAGCCTCTCTTTTGCAGACAGTTCTCCTGTAAGGGGAAGCTTGCACTCCCTCCCTCCATTGGTGATATCATATTTTTTCTCTGCACACTCCCTCCCTTCTCTCGATGGCAAAACAGTCAATATTAACATATTTATACCTATTATACAGCACAGAATGCAAGAGATTATATAATTCTTTTTTATATACCCCTCATCCCCACCACCCCAGATTCTAATGTTACAGTTTGTGTCACCTTTAGTTTACCGTTTATGATAACAAGCCTGTCTTGCTATGAGATGGCCTTGTGCTGTGTTTCCTGTACAGGCAGGAAAATCAATTTGACTGACTCTATCCAGGACAAACAGTAAAGGGATAACCCTGCGGCCATCAGTGGCCAGGTCAGTAAACAGAGCAATATTGTGAGTGATTTATCATGAAGTAATGCCATTTATATTGATGTACACATCTCAAGAAAATCCCACTAACATGGATCAAAATATAATAGCTATATAAAATGAGGACAGGTCAGCAAATGATGACTGACATACTGAGAATGCTTTCAAATATATGCTATGGCTTTCTGAAACAAATATTAGTTAAGCTGTAGTAGGGGAAGGTTAACTGTTAGCAAACATTAAAAATAAAAACTAATGTGACCACAAAACAGTTACTATATGTATTTTAGCAATCCCAGCTAGGTATCTGAGCTTTTAGCATCATTAAATAGACCTATGAAAACATATATATGATTTTTAGTACTTTGTAATTTTTTTCTAGGAGGAGGACACACTTAACAGTGAGAGATAACCTCTAATGTTTGGAGGTATGGGGATGGAGAGTTGCACAAGGTAAGCTCTCTGTAAAAGACAGCCTTAACTCCTGTTTCTAAAGTGTGTACTTCCAGGATAAAAGGTTTGTTTGGTTAGGGATGGACCTGAATGGTAGCTGACACAAATGTTTTTTTTAAGGTTTGTAATGTGGAGGGATTCAAATTGATTGTGTCAGCGCCTCTCTGTCAGGACAGGACAATAATAGGAGATATAATGGCAGCGAAGCCCCTAATAAATCATAATAATTTGTGAACCCAATAGGTCTAAGACCCTATGGGAGAGCCAGTCTCTTATAGAAGTTAACTTTTCAGGGATTCATTTACAAGCCTGAAGAAGAGTTGATATAGTCCACATATAGATTTCTTATTAAAAAGGAACTTCTCCATTTTACAGTATAACCCATTCTATAACATCCTGTGAGAGGCTTGGTGTACCTGTGGTGAATATTGACGTTTTCGTTAATCCTCACCAGGTTGCAGCCCCTCTAAGGTCAAGCTGAGTAAAAACCTTAGATTCTTTCATCCTATTGACTAGCTCGGTAATTAGGAACATAGTCCTCCATTTCATTATTTTCTGCGATTGCTAGGGGATACATTCTGGCTCTAGGACTAGTACCAGACAAGAGGTCAATAGTGGCAAAAACCAAATCAGCACATGGGACAAGAATAAAGGGATTGCATCCTAACTAGGTAGAAAGAACAAGTTTTACTATGGATAGACATTTAGGACTCCAATACGTTTTGTCCTTCTCCCAACTGTTACTGAGATTATGTTTAGTAGGCTAGGGGAATCGCAGTTCTATTGGGCAGGATTTATCTTCCCAGATATTATAGGATTGTTCTGAGGTCTCATATTAATGACATCAATGGCCCAGTGTGTTTCTCTTTTGGAGAAAGGGATGCCCTGGTGATGGGATTCTATAAAGTTTTCAGTGGCCTCAGAGTTCAAAAGAGCTTGGTTGGCTACAGAGACTCCATTTCTCACTGGCAGGATGAAATTAAGTATCCTTGCTTAGGGGACACAGTATTGGCCCTAGGTGTGGCCATCTCCCAGCCTGATTGAATGTTAAGTCATAAGGTGCCCCTTCTTCCCACAATATAGGCAGATATATTGTATGTCTGCCTCATAAGACTTGGGCTTAACTGCATGGTTTCCTCTTCTGAGGGAAAGAGTGGATTGCCTGTGGATGTCAAAGGTTTAGCATCAGCATAAGTAACCCTAGAGCGAGTTGTAAACAGATTCTCATTGCCTTCGCTTTGATGGTCTGTTGGGTGCTGTTATGTATGTCTTTCTGAGTCAGATACACAACCTGGCTTCCAAAAGGGAAGATCTGTGGAAGCAACTTCGTACAAAATAGAATCTGAAAGTCCCTCTAAGAAACCTTCTACTAAAGGATTGTTATTGAAATTAAGTTCTGCAGTGTACGTCCTGAATTTAAAAATGTATTCTCCCAGCAGCCTAGAACCTTGCTTGAGATGGAATAGAGTCTTAGCAGCTGTAGATGAGCACCGTTGTGGACCTACCGCCCTTACTCTTTGGAGGCTCATGGGCCACCCGATGAAAATTGCTTAACAGCGACCGGTCGGGTGCGGTGGCCCTTTAAGATCACGACTGTTCCCCTTTGATATAGGCCACTGTGAGGAAATGACAGCCGATCACTATCTCCTAGAGAGAGAGCGCCGCAGGGGAGGGAGTAGATGGTGGCGGCGATACCTCAGGAAGCATGGGGAAAACAGAAGTGAGCTGCTGAAGACATCACACTCAGTCCCATCAACTTCAGCCAGCAGCAGCAAGACCTCAGGCAAGCCATCCTCCTGTACACAAATGGTAAACTAAGAGCAGGGTGGTTGCAAATATAAAAATTATAACATGTATGTGTGTATTATAACATGTATTATGACATGTATGTATGTGTGTATGTGTCAATGTATGCCAGACTGTGTGTGTATGTGTTGAGGTGTGTATCTGTGTGAAGGTGTGTGTGTTTGTAACTGTGTGTCAGGGTGTATATCTGTGTGACAAGGTGTGCATCTCTATGTTATGGTGTGAATCAATGTGTGTATTTGTGTTTCAGGGTGTATGCACGTGTTAGTGTGTGCATGTGCCAGTTTGTGCTTGTGTCAATGTGTGTGTAAGTTTCAGTGTGTGTATCTATGTGTGTATATGTCAGTGTGTATATATGTATGTGTCAGTGTGTTTATATGTGTGTATCTCTGTGTAAATGTGTATTTATATCTATGTAAGCATGTATGTATGTTGCAGTGTATGTGTGCATTTGCATCCACCTAAGAAATCAAACAAAAACATAACATGCAAACACACTCCTGCAATCTAACATAAATATTGCATCCAAACACACCCCTTCATTTAAACTCAAAAATTAAATACAAACACACACCTTCACTCAAACACCAATACTACACACAAATGAACACCTACATTTAAAAGCCAACATTACATCCAAACACACCCCTGCAAACTAATGTACACATTACATCCAAACACACGCCTGTATTAAAACACTAACATTAAAAATTCGAACTGGACTGGAGGACAGACTATGTTACCTTTCTGGGAATTAAACTAACTAAGACATTAGGAGGCCTGTTCAAGGCCAACTATGAGCCCCTGCAAAAGGAGCTAGGGGCAAGTATGGCCTCATGGACGGACAAGTACTTATCTTGGCCGGGTAGGATGGCGGCCTTCAAGATGTCCTTGCTCCCCAAACTCCAATACTTATTTAGAACGTTACAAATAGACTTGCCATCCTCGTACCTAAATAAATTACAAACGATGCTCACCAAATTTGTATGGGCACAGAAAAGAGTGAGAGTAGCGACAAAATTCTTAAACAGACCCATTCAACAAGGGGGCCTTGCGCTACCCAATATCAAATCCTACTATCAGGCGACATTGCTGGCCTCATTGGTGGGCATACACACAGGCAACAACACCCCCCAATGGTTAGAAAAAGAAGGCCACTGGTTACAGTGGGGAGACCTGCGGAAACTAGTGCGGGTACCAAACAAGTTGCGCTCACCTCAACCCCACATACTACCCACCACAACGACATTACTGAAAGCCTGGGACAAAACACAGGGGGTAACAATGTCGATGGGACCATGGTCACCGGCGACCCCTTTGGCCAGCTTACACGCAGCCAACAACACGATTGACCACAAGGAATGGACGAAAAGAGGGTGCACACATGTAAGAGACCTATTGACCGCACACAACATGATACCATTCCCCAATCTACAAGAATCATTTAACCTACCCCCCAGACTGATATTCTCGTACCTACAAATCAAATCAATGCTCAGCGCCCAAACACCCGCTGAGAAAGGAGGGAACGCACCTTCACTTACAGAGTTAGAGAGGAGGTGTCTGACCGAATCAAGGGTCAAAGGAACAATATCCATGTGTTATTCGCTCCTAAACGTGAACGCCCCAGTACATCGAGATAGATTTAGCCAGGCCTGGCAGGAAGATTTAAGGAAACAATTTGATAAAACCCAATGGGCAAAGGCAGTAACAGCACACAAAGGGAAATCACTGTGTACATCGCACCTTGAACTTATGAGGAAAGTATATTATAGATGGTATATGGTGCCAACCAGACTGGCAAAAATATACCCAGGAATATCCGCACAGTGCTGGAGATGCGGGGGGTCGGAGGGCACAATGTATCATGTGTGGTGGACATGCGAGGTGATTAGCCCTACTGGGAGATGGTAGGGAATGTTATCAAAGAGGCTGTAGACAAAAGTATCATAATTACCCCAGAACTATGCCTACTATTTATGGAACTAGACAGGTACAGGGGAAAGGAAGCAATCCTGATCTTCCATATAATAATAGGGGCCCTGACACTCATAGCGAGGGAATGGAAAAATATAGAGGCACCGTCGAAAAGAGCCCTGATGAAACAGATTTCTACCAACTTACAATATGAAACAATAGCGAGAAAAGCCTATAGCAATAGCACAAGATTTGAGGAAGCTAAACTTAAATGGGAAACCATATATGCTTCCAAGAGTCACGAGGATGACGAGTAGTCCCCACACTAAGAGAATAAACATCCAAGGAGTTCTAATAATATAGCGAAAATACACTCCTAGGGGTAAGAGAAGGACGTCAAGGGACACAGATCAGAGGGGAACTAAACAGACAGACAGGTGAACAAATACATAAACAAAAGAAAAGAGTATAGAATGCAATATACAGTAATAAAAGAATGGCAAGCACCGGTAGGGGGGCATTACACTGAACTCGCTACCCCCCCCCCACTTCCCTCCCCCACCTCACCAGTTATGCAGATCCCCCCCCCCCCCACATAGGGAGGTTTAGGAGGAGTTATGGAAGGCTCACTGGGATAACATTAGGAGAAGCCATGAGCAGCGGGATCTGCAATCACGGCAGGTAGCTATGCCCAGTTGATCAAGGTTCATGGGGGAACCCCCTCAAGGACAAGGAGAGAGTAGACCCTAGGATCCAGCGCCAGAGGGCGAGGTTAGCAGAACAACAGTACACAAGGTATTTGTACAAAATGACACCCTGTGACAAGGAAGAACTGTATGATGTCAATGTAAGATGTTACCCCATGCCTCCCCTTCTCTCTTCTGTATCCCACTTCTATATGTTATGACCCAACTTGAAAATAAAAATTGTCAAATTGGAAAAAAACACTAACATTATATATAAACACCCCTTAATTCAAACACCAACGCTACAGACAAAAGCATATCTGCATTTAAAAGCCAACACTTCATTCAAACACAAACTCTATACACAAGTACACCACTGTATTCCAATGGCAACAATACATACAAATGCACCACTACATACACATATATATTCTATACAAAACATGCTTACATTAAATGCGCAAACACTGTTCACAAATACAACCCTGCAAGGATGGGCAAATAGTAGAACCCCAGCTGGTGTTGTATAACAGATGGGGATCTACCTTTTGACCACTCTTGTCCTAGAGGGGGCCCAAAAATATGTCTTGCACCAGGGCCCTGTATTCTTTAGTTCCTCCACTATCTGAGCAGGTAGGTCAAAAAACAGCGGCAGAATTACCACCCGCATGCTGACGGGGCCCATTGGTAAGGAACACCCAATGACAATGTGTCAGTAAGGACCACCCAGTAAGGACCACCCAATGACAATGTGTCCTTAAAGGCCCAGTCAGTGCTGCGGCCATTTAACAGCGGGATCAGGCCCTTGTAATATCCGCATCGCTGATCGGGCCCCTTTTGTGATGGGAGTGCTGCAGGGCCGGTGCAAGGATTTTTGCCGCCCTAGGCAAAAGAAGGATTTGCCGCCCCCCCCCCGGAACATCGCAAAGCCCCACCCATAGAACTAATGCCAGTGCTGCACACAGTGTGTGTTTACATTAAAAAGCCTGCAGGGACAAACTATAGACACCAGAACAACTTTATTAAGCTGCAGTGGTTCTGGGGACTAAAGTGTCCATTTAATGTGAGGTAAATTAGAGATTAGTGTCACTAATAATATACTAGAATGCCTACTTACAACCAGATGAGGATGGTGATGGGCTCTGGCTCCACTGGTCTGGTGTAGAAAAGGATCTCTGGAGGCTGTTTGTAACTGTGGTCACTAAATTCAATGTTCTGGGAGAACGGGAAGCAGCTCCATTTTTTGGGGCCTCTTACACAGTTCAAGGTCTGGGCCCCAGGGCCTGACGGTGAGTATGCCCATAAAGCCCACCCATAAGTCCACCTACATGTTCCACCCATGAGTTCGCTCACAGGGAGTGGCGTGTGTAGGGGATGTGTTATGTGTTACTGTAGAGGATCTAATGTGTGTGCTTACGTAATGTAGTGTATAGGGATACCAGTTTGTGTAGGTGATGCAGTGTGTTTGTGTGTAGTGGAAGCAGTGTGTTTTGTGTGTGTGTGTTTGTGTATAAGGGATGTATTGTGTGTTTCTTGTTGTGTGTAAGGGATGCATTGTGTGAATCTGTGTTTGTATGCATAAGGGATGCAAAGTGTGTTTCTGTGTATGTAAGGGATGCAGTGTGTGTCTGTAAGGGGTGCGTTGAGTGTGTGTAAGAGATGAATTGTGTTTCTGTGTGTGTAAGAGAAGCAGTGTGTGTTTGCATGTGTGTGTAAGGAATGCATTGTGTGTTTCTGTGTATATGTGCAAATGATGCATTGTCTTTATGTGTAAGGGTTGCATTGTGTGTTTTTCTGTGTGTAAGGGAAGCATGTTGTGTTTCTGTGTGTATAGGGATGCATTGTGTGTGTGTGTGTGTGTGTGCGTGGTGTGAAAGAGCTCCCTGTCCCCCTGTCCTATAGAGCTCTCCCTTCCATTCCTTAGAGATCTCCCCTGCCCCTTAGTGGTCTCTCCTTTCCCCCCCACCTCCCTTAGTGGTCTCCTTTTCTCCCCGACTTTCCATTAGTGGTCTCTCCTCTCCCCCCACCCTTCCCTAGTGGTCTATCCTCCACCCCCCTCCCTTAGCGGTCTCTCCTCACACCCCTCCCCTAGTGGTCTCTCCACCGCCCCCTCCCTCCTTTAGTGGTCTCTCCCTCCCCTACGTTCTCATCTCCCACCCCTTGTGTTCTCCTCTTATTCCCCCCCTCCCTGTGTTTTCCTCTTATTCCCCCCTCCCTGTGTTCTCCTCTTCTTCTCCTCCCTGTAATCTTCTCTTCTTCTCCCCCCTTCCCTCCCTGTAATCGCTGCTTCTCCCCCCGTAATCTTCTCTTCTTCTCCCCCCATAATCTTCTCTTCTTCTCCCCCCCAATCTTCTCCCCCCTCCCATCAATCATCTCCCCCCCACTTCCCTCCCATCAATCATCTCCCCCCCTCCTTCCCTCCCATCAATCATCTCCCCCCTCCCTCTCTCTTATCAAATCTCCCTCCCCTCAATCATCCCCATCCATCATCCCCCCTCCCTCCTCCCATCAATCCTCCCCTCCTCCCTCCTCCATCAGTGACTCTCCCCTCCCCATCAATCATCTCCCCCCCTCCCTCCCATCAGCTTCTCCTCACCTCACCTCACCTCCCCTGCCCTGTAGCGTGGCCGAGATCCTTTCCGGTCCCGCGACCCGGCGGGACTGACAGGAAGTGCACACTGAGTGTGCACTTCCTTTCAGTCCCGCCGGGTCGCGGACCAGAAAGGAGCTCGGCCACGCTACAGCAGGGAAGTGGAGGTGAGGCACGGCGGCAGCCGCCTGAGCGCTCTCCATAGAGCGCTCAGGCGGCTGCAGAATTTAAAGGGCCGGCGATGGGGGCGCAGGGCGCCCCCTCCTATATGGCGCCCTAGGCGGCTGCCTAGTTCGCCTTATAGGAAGCGCCGGCCCTGGAGTGCTGGGAGGAAGTGACAACTGGTCACTTACTCCCAGCTATTACAGAGCGCCACACGGGAGAGGCAGTGGAGAGGGGCACAGACTTAAAGAGACTCCAACTCCTAACAGCCTCAGGCAGCTGACTGTGCCCCAGGGAAGCCACCTTCCTGCACCCTAAAGATAAGAAAAAGGAGGGTGGCTAAAAAAAATGTACAGTTTGCATGTGTGTCTGTTTGTGTGTATCTGTATGTCTGTAAGTATATCTGTGTGTTTGTGTGTGTGTCTGTATGTGTATCTGTGTGTCTTTGTATCTGTATGTGTGACAGTGTGTATATCTGTGTCTGTATGTGTGTGCATATTTGCATTGTCTTCAGTCTGTGTATCTGCATGTGTGTCAGTGTGTGTATATGTGCGTCTGTGTATTTGTATATGTGTTATTGTGTCTGTATATTTGCATGGGCATCAGTGTGTATATCTGTGTGTCTGATTATCTGTATATGTGTCAAGGTGTAGATCTGCATGTGTGTCAGGTCAGTGTGTATGTGTATTTGCATGTGTGTCAGTGTGTGTATCTGTGTGACTGTGTACACGTATGTGTGTTAGGTCAGTGTGTTTGTGTGTCAGGGTGTGTATCTGCATGTGTGTCAGGTCAGTGTGTTTGTGTATTTGCCTGGGCATCAGTGTGTGAATCTGGGTGTCTGTGTATCTTTTACTAAACGTTTACATAAAAACACACAACACAGGAGGCGTGGCCTGTCTGCAGAGCTAAGAGGATGCTTGCCTCAGCAGCTCCGGCTAAAGTGAACAGTTAAAGCGATATTAAGCTAAGAAAACGACAACAAAATAGCAAACAAAGGTCATCCAGTGCAAGGGGACACCGGGGAGCACACGCAGATACCCATCAAGCGACACTTTAAGAGATACGCACCCGACACCCTGGAAAGGCCTACCAGTATGGCAAACGCGGGAGAGACGGCCGCTCTCCTGCCGCCAAAATTGACTGGAAACCTGACCTGGAGCCCTAGTTCCCTCCCCCTTTTGGGCCGGCGCAGGTTATCCCGGGCCACCCCCACATGAGCCCCTGGACAACCTGTCCCCAAGTGAGACTAACACGAAGTCCAGAGGACACTACTTAGGCCTACAAAATGGCGGACGACTCGTGCACCACAGCCATGTGCAATGCCAGCAGAGAAACGGAGATCTGACTCAAGCAGTGACCCAACAAAGGCCCCGGAGAGGCACAGCCCATCGCGACCGACTGAGAAGACGGTGCAGCACACGACCAAACAAGGCAGCAGCACCTGAGCATTCGCAGTGGACCAGCAGCAGCCTGCAATCACAACTAAAAGAAAGACCCACAACAGGGACTATAACTTACCCGTCAAGTGAGCCAGACCTCCACAGTGGAACTACTCCCCACTGCACTCCTGGACCACCGAGGGTGAGACATAGACCACCATAGAAGAGTGCCACTGAGATCCAGCAGGGCATTAGTTGACGGCAATAATATTTGGGCAGCCGCATGGACTCAGAGACTGCACCCTCTTCCACAGGCGTTCACAATTTACAGTCTCAGGGGAACACAGCAAAAACACATCTGCAGCTTGATGGCCAAGTTTTAAGCCCACTCCGAGCACCTACACCCACTAGGCCTCAAACACTAGATGACTACAAATACCACCCAGGGGATCAGTGGGGAACACCAGCACCACTACTTTTACTACACCACGACAAGCAACTAAACACCAATGCAGGATACCATACACCCATCAACCTCATCCAAGTCAGCATACATAACCACATACACTCATACTGAGATACCGAACCGCTTACACCCTGATAACTATTTGCGTATCTTGTGTTATTTGTATCAACCTGACACTCTAGCCTGAAACTCTTAACCTCTCGATTGAACCTACTACTGATATTATGCTACTACTATTATACTTAGAAATGTGCCGATTTCTCCTAATGCTCCTACTGCTATGCTTGAAAAGATGCTCGAGGACTGCTATTGGGGCACCCCGAGCTTGTATGTTATTATCAGTATGCACAAAAAAAAAAAAAAAAGAATAAAAAAAACACTTAACACTACACACAAATTCACCCCTACATTCACACACACACACACACACACACACTTCATACATGTTTACATTCAAACACACAAACAACTGCTCCGTACTAAATACAACCCTGCAAGAACAGGCAAATAGTAGATCCCCAACTGGTAAAGCATTGTCGAAGTTGTATAACAAATGGGATTCTACCTTTTGGCCATGCTTGTGAAAGGAGGCAGTAAAAATGTTTGCAACAGGGCCTGTCTTTTTTAGTTCCTCCATTGTCAAAAACCTTTTGAAAAGATTTAAATAAAGTTTTATGGCCAGAGGCAATGGGTAGATTATTTTCCCACAAAGGATTTGCCCTCGCTAAAGCTTTTCCAGTCAAATGGTTTATAAATCCCATCTTGGCCCAGTCAGTAGGGAAGGAGTGATAATAAGTGATAATAATGACTACTTGATTGAAAATACATATACTACCTTGTGGTCCTCCCATACGATTGAGGATTGGAAAGATGCAAGGTAGGACCCATAATGTCAGGATGCAATAGGATCCTTAACAAGATATGAGCCAGGAACCTACCAAAGGCACAGTGGGAAAGGATAGAAAGTGTATCTCTGGACCTTAGTAGACCTGGGATAGAAATCAGGAGCATCAGAACTAAGTTTAATCCAACTGGGATCAGGAGAAGGAATATTAGGAAAGTAATGGATAATTTCTAATACAGGACTAGACTAACTCAAGTTCAGGAACATGGGAATCAAGATCACTGCTTGCATAATTTAAAGTTAGTTGGGCACAAACAAGGCGACAGCAGCCTAAACTGATGTGACTGTGGTTGCTGAATTGAGGCAGCTGTGTCAGTATTACAGTTATGTTGTTGAATTGACGCAACTGAGTTAAAAATGGATGGATTACACTGGTACCAGAGCAAAACTGACACAGACATGTTAGAACAGGAGAGTCTCCTTACAATTCGCTGGTGACATTGCTCAATAATTAGGACAAATTGTATTTATTCAAACATCAGAGTTAGGTTCAATTCTAAGGATTACTTAGGATGAATAATAAAAGGCCTTACATAATTAGTCATTGTGATGGTAGTTACCATCACTGGGAGCAGAAGGAAACTTTACAAAGGTTCCTAAATTGTTCCTATGTCTAAGTCACCATTTACCCAGTATAGGTGCAGGGTATTTATAATGTGTTTGTATATTGTTAATTGTTTTGTGTGCTCTCCTGTCCTGCTGATGCTTGTTACCAACTAGTGGATTTGGCCATGGAGCCTGTAAAGTGCCCTCTGTTTGTGGCAACAACAATATGCACCACCTGAATAGCAAGGCTGGTTAATTTGCATATTCAGGTAGATTTGCATATTGCTAATTCTGCAGGCAGGTGAGATATTTTGTCTTGGTCATTGACTTCCCCACCCCTTTTTAGATATGTTATTGTGTTATTATAATTCCCTATATGTTTTCTGATAAGTTTTGGTTATTTGTAGTTTAATTGAATTGTCACCATAAGTTACATGTAAGGAGCATTTGGGCAAGTCCCAAGAAAAAAAAAAAAAAAAGTTTTGCAAGTTAGTTTCATTTGGAACAGTGTCCTGTGTGCATTTTTAGGGATCTCAGCCAGAGTTGTTGGACTTGTTGGCTGGCCACACGATCCCTGGGATAAATTAGGAGAGCTAGGCAGATAGCCACAAGTGCCTTTTTAAAGGCAATAGAAATCACATTGCAGACAGACGTGGATACCTGCCTGGAAGAAGGACGGCAGTGGAATAGGCAGAGGGGACGATACCTGCATGGAAGGAGAGCTGCAGCCTGGTCGGGTGGAAAAGCTCCAGAAGGACCCCAGTCAAGCTGGGAAGAAGAGCAGCAGTTTTCCCCAGTTCCAGCTAGGAAGCAATCCTTGGCAGATGAACCCAGCCGGGTTACAGGGAGCTCCGCTACAGTTATCCCACTGTAAAATCTTCACATTATGTAGTTAATGTAGAATTAAAATTGAATTTATTGGGGATGTAGAAATTTATATGTGCAGAGCATTGATGTATATCGGCATAATCCAACAATAATCTCAGCCATCCTCCACCTATTCTGCACTACACAGCTGCCAAGACATTGGCCCTTTATGATGCAGTGTTTCTAGGCTTTTTCAATCCTCACTGGTACCAGGCAGCACCATTCGACTCTCTGACCGGTCAACTAAAATAATAGAGGCCCCAGGGCTGGATTACATAGGGGCTGATGGAGCTCCAGCTCCATGCCCATGGAATAGGCCCACTGATTTAAAAAATATATATATTTTTTTATAGTAACTACTCTTCACATGCTCTTGCTTAAGTATGGAAACTTAAGAGGGATGTAGGGGAACAAAACTGGTGTGGACTGGCTGACAATAAAATTAGTTAAGGTAAAGCTGACTTTACGCACTATGCAAATGCTCTTGCAGCTTCAGTCTCTCTAACACTGTGGCATGTTCCCTTTCTTCTACATTCTCTACATACATCTTTCTTTTTTCCCAGACTGCATAAAATGAGCTTCTGCCTGCTAGTAAGAAGGTTAGGAGAGGAGTGGACTAGTGAGTGCTAGGGGACAGTCCTTAGAAAGCATGGAGCGAATGCATTATTAGAAGCATTTATGCCAAGCTCTGGGTGCTGTCTGAACCTTTGGTTGGTCATCCTGCATGATTGGCAGGCAGCCCGACATGCATTCATGCCAGGCTTACCTTCTAATTCTTCGTGCAGACACGCCCCCTTTTTGGACATGATTATCCCTTTGGGTGGTTCTGGTTACATGATTCACATCTGTGGCCCACATTTTACCCCACCTACCTAAATCCTGCTTCACCGGAAACTGCTGTTAGGGGTATGGATTTATTTGAAAGTTGAAAGCACCATCTCCACCAGATACATGACGCTTGGGAGGTATAACTGTTTGTGTTTTTTGTCAATAAGATTCTATAATTAGGCCCATCAAAATTGTCAGCACCAGGCCCAATGTCAGCCTTAATCCATCCCTGAAAGGCACAATACATCTCCTCATGCCTCTCATTCAGATTACCTACATCACTGTTGAGCACTCTTTTGAGATATTTAGGAAAACATATGTCAATCCTCATAATTATCCATTACTTTAATATTACTACTTTTATGTCTAGATGTAAACGGTTTTAGCACTGTGCATACAATGTAGGAAATACCTTCTAGAGTATGTATTATATTTTATGTCAAATTGCAGAAATTTATAGTGATTGCTGTACATTTTTTCAATAGAGTTCACAGATTTTGCCAATCATCCTGTGCTCTGCTGACTACCAGTACACAGTAACATGTTGTCTAGATTAAAGTGTTCTACATTGTGTAGAGAGTTTTTACAATATATGACACTACTGGTGGCCTTCACATGAGCCGAGGTATGTAAATCAGAAGCTTTGTTTAATTATTGTAAAACAAAGTCACATCTGGATTAAATAGAATTGTTGAGCATGGGTGGTCAATACACATTGTGACCAGTAAATAGCCTTATTAGCATATTATAAGTAATTGACCAAAAGAAACCATGTTCTGTCCTCCCGTTCAAAACCCCTATGATGGTCACCATCTTGAAGGTATCTTAAGTGCTTGTCAGGTTTCCCTGTAGAAATATTATACCATTATACAAAACTGAAAGAAACAGCTCAAGGAATCTGAGCCATTTGTACAATTGCTATAATATTATGCAAAATATGTTAAAATGTTTTTGGGGAAAGCTTTGATGCCAGTGACTATTGCAGCAAGGCAGCTGTGGTTGTTTCATCTGTTAAAATTTCTTATAAATATACTACTGACAGATTCTCTCATCAAACCTTCTAATTAAAAATGTAAGATCACAGCTGAAGAGTTTCTTGGTTATTCAACAGAACTGAAGTTTTGACATGTTAGTCCAAATATCCCTCAAGAGTAAAGACTTAAAGGACCACTCTAGGCACCCAGACCACTTCAGCTTAATGAAGTGGTCTGGGTGCCAGGTCCAGCTAGGGTTAACCCATTTTTTCATAAACATAGCAGTTTCAGAGAAACTGCTATGTTTATGAATGGGTTAAGCCTTCCCCTATTTCCTCTAGTGGCTGTCTCATTGACAGCCACTAGAGGCGCTTGCGTGCTTCTCACTGTGATTTTCACAGTGAGAGCACGCAAGCGTCCATAGGAAAGCATTGTAAATGCTTTCCTATGCGACGGGCTGAATGCGTGCGCAGCTCTTGCCGCGCGTGCGCATTCAGTCCAGGAGGAGGAGAAGAGGAGGAGAGGAAGCAGAGAGCTCCCCGCCCAGCGCTGGAAAAAGGTAAGTTTTTAACCCTTTCCCCTTTCCAGAGCAGGGCGGGAGGGGGACCCTGAGGGTGGGGGCACCCTCAGGGCACTATAGTGCCAGGAAAACAAATATGTTTTCCTGGCACTATAGTGGTCCTTTAAGAAAGAAAGAAATAAGTATAGCTTTGCAATGGAGGAACCAGATGCTTCCAGGATATACAAGTCAAAAGGGAACAAAACAGAGACGTGATCAACTTTTGTGGTGGCCACATTGTGACGCAATCAGTTATTCTGTTTTAAGCTCTTCATCAATATTGCAAGATGTTATATAGATGTCACTTAGGGTGTCTAAGCAAGGAGAAGCCGTGATTTCCAATTTCAGAGCAAATTGAGACAAATAATAATTCACTATCTATAGATTATTTAAAATATCTAGGGATATTTTGCTACAGAAACAAATAAAAGAGAATTGCAATGTCAGTATTTAATTTTAGTTCTGATGCTATCAGCACTAGTGCCAAACAGAAATATACCAGATTCACAGGAGTAATGATTATTGCCAGAGGTGACAATACTTCTCCCAAATGCCTTCATGTTAAAAACATGCCAGAACATCTGTTAAATGTTTAGCCAATGAAACAAAGACAGAAAATGAGACATTTCCCGAATTACAAATTAGTTACTATGCATACTGCACGTAGGCGATATGGAATACCATGCAATTCTAATGCTTTTATTGAAAAGAAATATAGAGAATAGTATGCAGTGCTTTAAGATATATATTAGGGATGTACTTTGAAAAAACAAAATATCTCAAAGTGTTTGTTGAAAACACTTTCTAAATACATCTGATTCTTATCCAGATATAATCTGGCCATTGCATTTTTAAAACATAATCTTTAATTTCTGCCCTCTTTACACAAAACATTTACTAAAATATGACAAACAAACAATCCCTTGATGGGCTAGAGCAGGGGTTCTTAATACATTTTTCCTGTGGAACCCTTTAAAATAGTGTATCAACATCGTGGATGCCCCCAGGGCAAGATTAAGAGCCCCGTTGGCCTGGTGCTGACAATTATGATGGAGCCTAATTACAGAATCTTATCGACCAAAAACACTAAAACAGTCATGCCTCTCAAGCGTCATGTATCTGATGGGGTGTTGGAGGGAAACTCAAAGGATGCAGCTATAAGAAAACACATACTCTATGCTAATCTCTTTATCTAATTTATGCTTTCATCTTTCAAGTAAATCCATACCCCCTAACAGCAGTGTCCAATGAAGCAGGAAGTCAATTGGCGGGGTAAAAGAATGGGCCACTGGTGCGAATCACGTGACCAAAACTGCCAACAGGGGTGAACATGCCCAAAAAGGGGGCATGTCTGTCCAAAAAATTGGAAGGCCAGCCTGGCATCAGTGTCCCTATGTATCACAGTGTCAGGGGACACAGACACTGGGAGACTAAGGGACACTGGGAGACTAGGGACACTGGTTAGGAGACATGGGGACACTGGGAGACATGGAGACACTGTGTCCCTAGTGTCTCCATTTCCCCCAGTGTCTACCAGTGTCTCACAGCGTCCCCATGCTTCCAAGTGTCCCCTAGTGTCTCAGTGTCCCCATGTCTTTCTGCTGCCTTTTCCCCCTCCTTCACATACCTGAGCTGTAGTCTGTCTCTGCAGGCTGGGAGCTGCTGTCTGGACTCTGTGCTGTGTAGCTGCTCCCCTGCGGATCAGTGATTAGAGACAGGCAGGTAGGGAGTACACAGGCAATACACAGTGACCCCTATTGGTCGGTGCTGGTATTGCAGAGTAATCTCTGTTTATGCTGAGAAAAATATTTGCATTTGTATTGCCAGTATTACTGCAATACCTGCACGGCCAGGCAGCCTCAAATATCGACGGAGCCTTAAAATACCAGTCAGTTGGCAAACCTAAGAGTAGTGTGTAAAAAAAAAAAGGAAAAAAAAAACATTTTATTTTTAATTTTTAAAATGGGCCTATTCCATGGGCCTGGGCCTGGAGCTGCAGCTCCATCAGCCCCTCTGTTAATCCATCGTCTCAGGGTTATTGAAGTCAAGATCCTCTTAATAACTGTTCTCTGCAGGGCCCAGCCTTGGTATCCCAAATTTCCTAGAAATGTCTGCAGATTACCCTCTGCTACTCCCAGTATCTCACAATCACTGAGATCCTTCAGGGGACTTTCATCCTTTCGCCATCCAAGGTCGTCTTTTTTTTTTTTATTATTTATTTTATTTGTGCATGAAGTGAACACCTGTGTCTGCACTGCCACAACAGCTGGCGCGAGCACACATATAAAGACATATGACAATACTGATATGGCATTGAGAAAATAGTTGAGGAGAAAGAGAGAGAAGCACTACCAAAGAAGTATATAGTTTAAAATTTTTAAATTTTAATAGTGAACAAAATACAAAGTGATTATTTCACATATAGAATCATATTTGGTCTAGATATATATATTTCAAGACCCAAAAAGATCATATGAGAAAATATAAGATTTAAAAATCCAAAAACAGACAGTGTCTAATTGTCAAAAATATGAATGACAATTAGGGATAAATAAGTGGACACTGTCTACTGTAATAATACTATTGCAAAGTATCTAGGGTATTTAATGGTTAATCAGACTTAACAACTAAACGAAAAACGTTTGCTGCTAGAATTAAGTATGTTCAGAGTAACATTGGTTAAACTTTGTGAACATAAAACGACAGCGTCTGCTAGTGATACTGTTGCAATGTATTGGAATACTTTGTTGCAGAAAACAGACTTTTGCAAATAGAAAGAGGAGCGTCTGCTACGAAAAAAATACTTTCAATATGCACAAGGTGTTCTTATTCAAACTTTGCAAATAAAGAAAAAACGTCTGCTACTGTAGGTTATAAACGGAAATAAGAAAAAAAACCGCTCTTAGGATATGACAGCTTCAACAAAGCTATCTGATTTCGCTATACAGCTGCAGTTAGAATTAGATACATAATATGATAATATACAGCATACTGCCTATCAAAATTAATCCATTCTATGTAGGTGTCATGGTGTCATGTTTCTCCTCAACTATATTTACATTTAGGGTTAACCCCTCCACTACCTTACTATTTCTCCAGATATCAGGCTTTCACTCTGTTAAGTATGGCATTGAGAAAACATTACACATTTTTTCTTTTTTCTCTCCGAGGAGGAAACATATAGTAAAGTAAAGTGGGGCACACTAAGAGCTAGGCATGAAGAATAACCAGTGATGGCTGACATATTGCACATGTGCACAGTTAAGTAGCTTGTAAAAGAAGTGATGTTGGTGCGTCCTGTGAGTAAGTTAATCGGTTGCTTAGCTAGCAGCTGTGTCAGTAAACAATTTGTAGTAGCCAGGTTAACTGCTTATATGCCTGATGTGCCTAATATGTGTAGTAAGAGGTAATGCTGGTATAGTGAGCACCTAAGTTTGAAGTGTTGGCATGCTGGGTCTGAATGGTAAGCTGCTCGTGGTATGTCACCCTGGCTGGTCTAATATGCACGTTCTAGCACAGGCTTTGGGAGTCGTCTGTATGGCGGGTGTGATACCTCGCCAGTAGGAGCTGGCTTGCAGTGAGCCAATGCCCAGTATGGCAGGGTACGATTGTCCGCCAGGGTAGGGAATCGGGCAAAGTCCATTTGCTGCCGGGTGCCACGTGGAACCCCTCTCTGGGGCCGCTGCGCTACAAGGTGTGTGTATGGTGAGTATGTGGTCGGGCCCGCTGTGAGAGTACTTTGCTTGGTGGCATAGTCGTTAGTCCCTGGCGGGGGTAGTCGCTTTGCGGTGTTCCGACCCTCCGACGGCTCGGTTTGCCGTTTGCCTGACTCTTTGATGGGACAGGTAAGGGCTCTCTTGGTGGGTTGCTTTGTAGGGTATGGAGGACGCAGACTCCTCTGACCCCAGTGCCGTGGGCTCATTGAAACAGCAGCCGTTCACATCGACCTCGGCGCACATGGCGTCCGCCATCTTGTGTGCTGTGCCCGGGCTCCCAATCGGGGCAGTGGGCTCATTGGGCCTGGAGTGCATAGCCACTGGGTGAGGACCGGGATCCAAGGTCGTCTTTGACGCATGACCTGGACTATTTCAGGGTATCCTGGTATGTCTCAGGACTTTCAGACTCTGCTTGAGGACTCCTCTGGGATTCATGGGCCCCCGGAACTTCTGGGTTAGCTGGTGTTTTTAAACTACTTTAGTGAATATTATGAACTTCCTGTCTTCTCTTTTTTACAAAGGAAAGCCTTACCGTGCGATAAACATTTTTCATTCTGCTATTTTGGCAGCTCATATCCCGATTGATGTGTATCAGGTTGGGAAACATCCTTCTGTTTGTAGGTTGTTATGGTTTATTCATGTTTCTCAAAACCCTGGCTCATCGATACACCCAATTCTGGTATGTTGCTCAAGTTTTGTCATTCTTGGAAGCATGGTGTCATGTTTCTAAACAGGTCAGAAAGGAGACTTATGCTGAGGTTGACTTCAGGTAGTTTATTGGAGTTAGTAGTCAGTGTTTAGACAAAGGTAACAAAAAGGGAAAAGGAATAATAAAGATAAAGGGAGTAGTAGAACAAGAAATAGAAGTTTAGGCAATATGCCCCAAAGCAGGTTTAAAGGAGAAAGGGAAACCTATCAGTGAAATAATAGGTAACAAGTAAACATAATATCAGACAATAATAAACAGCATAATAAAGGAATAATGGATTTCAGGTTGGTTCAAAGTTAAGGAGAACAGTCCCTTTAGTTTGGAGGATTTGTACTGAAGTTACCAGATATGTTGTTCAAGGTTTTCCAGGAGAGTTGCAATTAATATGATGGTTAGTAAAGTCTAGGCAGGTTAGATCCAAATCAAATAAGGAATAATAGAAAACAAAGTCCAGTTTGAATTAAAGCACGATGTTTGGATGAATCAGGATGAACCGAGTTGAGCAGGTAATCAGGAATCAGTTTGAGACAGGAACAGATGTCTTTTCTTTATCAGACCATAAACAAGTATCAGTAAGAGCCAGGAGCAAAACACAACTTCTCTCAATGTAAAGGCAGTTTGGTTTAGTTGGGTGTGTCCTTTTATAGCAGATATAAATTAGACTTGAGCATTCATATTTGTACAAATGGATTTTCGTACGAAAATATGTATTTTCGTCCATTCGCACAAATACAGAATAACGAATGGCTAGACAAACTATTGAACAAACAAACTAATGGGCATCCAACGAAATTCTTCCATGAACCTTTCGTTAGTTCGGCTTTTTGAATTACACTGCTTGTAATTCAAAAAGTCGAACTAGTAACCGAATTAACGAATGGCAATATATTATCATTCTTTTATTCGTTAGTTCTGTTCACGCCCATCAAATCTGATGGGATTGAGCCGAACTAGCAAATACGTACGAATGGATGTGCCTTTCGTTCATTCGTATCGCTAGTTCGGCTTTTTGAATTACAAACAGGAAGTATACAACGTTCGCGCACAGAACGAACAAATAATTTGTATCAACTGTATGTGATTTTTCAATGCATTGCTCTAGCATATGGGGATGAATTTACTAATTTGCCTCAATTCGTGTATTCATTCATTCGGATGCCTTGTATGAAACAAAGAGGATGGGTATGGGAGTAAGCTGATTTTCATTTATCCAATCAGCTCACTCCTGTGACATGATGCTGTAGGGGCTTATACAATGCTACGTGCTGTATCGTAGATGAGTTTGGGAGTCAGCTGATTTTCATTTGTCTAATCAGCTCACTCCTGTGACATGATGCTGTATGGGGCTTATCCAATGGTGAGTGCTTTAGTGGGAATTTAAAAAATAACCAAACAGCAGTATAAAAGCAGGCAGGGGATCTTTCTCTGCCCTTCTTTGACTGAGTTTTGATGGTGAAACACTGTGCTTCTGTGCTGTGCTATCCTCATTACTTGTCTTAGAGATATTCTGTGAGTCTTGGTGTGCCTGCCATTTGTCACTTGTTAAATTTGAGACTATTCCTGAGACTTTTTATTTTTGTGCTTTCTGAGAGCTGTACACTGCTGTGCTGCTGACTGAGTCAGTGTGCCACATGGTGCCTGGCTGGCACTGCCAGTGCCTGCCTTCCCTGCTTGCTTGCTTACTGCCTAAAGCAACCAGGTTTTACTTTTTATAAAAATTCAGCTTTTTTTATTTAATCAAAATTAATTAGCTTAAATTGTTTTAGATTTAGAGTAAAGGTACAATAAATTAAGTACTTTAGCTTAGTGGGCCTGAGGGCTTCTGTCCTAGGGGTAGACTAGCTTGTTAGCCTAGAAGACAATAAATATAGTTTAGGTGCTGCTGTTGCTGCAGTGCTGTTTCATTCTGATAGAGAAAGTTAATTTTCTGTTAGTCTCAGCTAAGTGTGTTTGACTGGGTTTTTAATTTATTTTGTTAAGTGAATCTATATTCCAGTCCTCACAAAGTTAGTTTAATCTGTGCTAGTAAAACAACTACCCTGTTTTCCCGAAAATACACCCTACCCCGAAAATAAGCCCTAGCTGGATTATCGGGGTGGGCTGCAATATAAGCCCTACCCCGAAAATAAGACCTTTAAATGCCACAGCCGACTAAGCGCTCTATAGAGAGCTCTCAGACGGCTGCCGCACTGCCTCACCTCCCCTTCCCTGTAGCGTGGCCGAGCTCCTCTCTGGTCCGCGACCCGGCCGGACTGACAGGAAGTGCACACTGGGTGTGCACTTCCTGTCAGTCCGGCCGGGTTGCAGACCGGAGAGGAGCTCGGCCACGCTACAGGGAAGAGCAGGTGAGGAGAAGATTGGAGGGGGAGGGGGGAAGGATTACAGGGATGGGGGGAGAATATTACAGGGAGGGAGGGAGGGAGAGTAGGGAGGGAGTACAGGGAGGAGTATTACAGGAGGGAGAATATTACAGGGAGGGAGGGGGGATTACAGGGAGGAGGGGAGAATTACAGGGAGGGAGGGAGTATATTACAGGGAGGGAGGAGAATATTACAGGGAGGTATTACAGGAGGAGGGAGAATATTACAGGGAGGAGGGAGAGTATTACATGGAGGGAGGAGAGTATTACAGGGAGGGAGGGAGAGTATTACAGGGAGGGAGGGGAGAGTATTACAGGAGGGAGGGGGGGATAATATTACAGGGAGGGAGGGGGGAGAGTATTACAGGGAGGGAGGGAGGGGAGAATATTACAGGGAGGGGGAGGTGAGGGTCTCTGGGGGGGTTACACAGCGCAGACACCAGCTGACAGACTGGCTCTAAGCCCTACCCTGAAAATAAGCCCTAGTGTGTTTGTTGTGACTAAAATTAATATAAGACCCGGTCTTATTTTCGGAGAAACACGGTACTAGCACATGTCACAGTGACTGACCAATTAATTTTTCTGTCACTCACTCACCAACTGTGTATGCTTGCTTTGCAGGCAGTCAGTGTAAAAGTTAAGTAATATTTTTTTTATTACCGTATATACAAAAGTATAAGACGAGTTTTTCAGCACATTTTTTGTGCTGAGAAAGCCCCACTTGTCTTATACTCGAGTCAGTGTCTGTATTATGGCAACTTACATTGCCATAATACAGACCAGGACCGCCGGGCTTGTGATGAGCCCGGCGGTCCTGGTCGGTATTATGGCAATGTAAGTTGTTGGGGGCTGGGAGCAAGCTGTTACCTTTAGAGCAGCTCCGTTCAGCTCCCTTTTCCTCCGTGCTGTTCAGCTCCAGTGTAAGTCTTGCGAGAGCCGCGGCCGTCAGAGCGTTGCCAAGGATTACCGTGGCAATGCTCCACGTGGCACGCAGACTGCGAGATTGACACTGGAGCTGTATGGCACGGAGGAGAAGGGAGCTAAACGGAGCTGCTGTAAAGGTAAGTAACAGCTTGCTCTGTCAGGGTTTCTTTGCTGTTTTAAACAGCAACCCTTCCTTTTTCAGTGTCTGACTTTTCAGCTGAGATTAACGATCAGCTCCTTCACTATGTTGCCATGGTTACTCACCTGAGAATAATAATCAACCCTGCTGCTAATCAGTGCAGCCTATTTAAGCAGCAAATCCCAGTACCTCCTTGCCCTTGCATGGTTTCCTGTTCCCCAGAAGTCTCCTTGTTCCTGTTTGTTCCTGACTCTGGCCTTGTTCCTGACTTCGTTGATCTCCATTCTCCTTGTACACGGAGGCTGTTTCCTAAGCCCCCTCCCAAGACCACCACTTCCACCACCACCAGTGCTGCGCCTGCTTCTACCACGGACAGCGGCACATCAGCACAGGAGTTGTTGCCATTGCCAATGCTACCCCCTGCTCTAGTCCTATTATTCATGTAGGTGATGAGCCTGAGAGTGAGGAGATAGTAGAGGAGAGTCAGAATTCTTCAGGGAGCAGTCTGAAGTCTGCTAGTTGTGCACATATTCCCCTTCCTCTCCACTTTCTCCAATAGTAGCACCTGCTAATGCTACTTCAACCATTAGGAGACCACCACCACAATCAATTACCACTACTATTTCCAGGTCCACTGTTCCTCCTCGCAGTGGCACAGTTACTACCACCAATGTAACTGTGTCAACATCCACCACCACCACTGGTACTACTAGTCACAGTACCAGTGCCGAGGCTACTGTGCCAGCTCCCAGTAGTTGCACTCCTGCTGCTGCTCATCAATCTGCACCATTAGCAGCAGAATCCCGAACGGCAGACGCCAATGTGTTGCGCTGCAGCAAAGTTTGGTATCACTTTGAAAGTGTTGGAGATGGGTGCTTTACAAAGTGCAAACTTTGTGGGAAGGAAGTTAGCAGGGGGAGAGTGTTGGGTCATCTCACTAGTGCCGGGATGAACCATCACCTTCACAGCCATCACAAGGCTGTGTTATTGAGGGAAGAGGCAGAAAGTACTAGGGCAGGCAGCATAGCTGCTACTATTACCATGTCCAGTACCATGGCAGCTAGTAGTGACAGGAGAGGTGTGCAGAGCCAAGAGCTACTGGTGCTGCCAGCCAACAAGCAAGGCTGGTTGGAGCATCACAATGCATCCAGCCCACCCTTGAACAATTTGGGGGATTCCACTCCAGGGCTATGTCTAAACAGCAGGCCAATGAAATCACGCGACTTATTGGCCAGTTAATTGCTGTTGGGGTTGCTTCCTTTTCAATGATTGAAGGGGAGTCTTTCAAACAGTTGATGGAGGCTGTGGCTCCACAATACCATCTTCCCTCACACTCCACTTTCAGCAGGAGGATAGTCCCTTCACTCTACCAGTCCTGTGCTGGAGTAGTGAAAAGGGAGCTTTTGAAGGTTGCTGGTCAGTCTGTGCATTTTACTACAGATTTGTGGAGTGCACCAAGTGGCCAACATGCCTTTCTTTCCCTGACAGCACACTGGTGGGACCCTGGTGTGTCTCAGGAAGCTGCTGCTGCAACTTCAGCAGCAGCAGGGTCTAGCAGAAAGGGAGGAAGTGTATCTGTAGATCAGCTGGCATATAGATCTTTCCTTCTCCATGCTCAAGTGATGGATGAAAAACACACTTCAGATAACATTCTGCAGGCAGTAAGGAGGATGGTGTCTCTTTGGGTTCGAGCGGAGGCAGGCACCAATGTAGAAGTGGGGTTTGTGGTTACTGATGGAGCTTCAAATATGGTGAAAGCTCTGCGGCATGGTAACCTTGTTAGTGTGCGCTGTGTAGTGCACAATATCCATCTAGTAGTCAAGTCAGCAATCCCAGAAGGAAATAACAGAGTTTCCAGTGTGATTGAATGGTGCAGGAGGATTGCTGGGCACTTCCACCACAGTGTGAAGGCTAGCCAACTGTTGAGGCAGGAATAAGAGAAGGCATGTCTTTCCACACACTGTCTACGACAAGATGTCAGTACACGGTGGAACTCTACTGTAGATATGCTGGAGAGGATTTTAGAGCAGCAGAGGGCAATCCATAGTCTGGCATCAGACCAGTACATTGGTATTGGTTCTCCACTAGGGAGAGACGATTGGACAGTGATCATTCAGGGATGCCACTGAAAATTTAAGCTTGAACACTTCCAATCTGGGACAGGTAATCCCTGTTTCCACCCATCTAGGGAGCAAGATGGGTGTCTTCCTTAAACACCAATAGATTGTTCAAGGTGACCCTTTACATCCTGATGTAGTAACTCTGGTCAGGAGGCTGAAGGATCAGCTTAAAGTTCACCTACGTGAGCGAATTGATGATTCTCCAGAACTGATGCTAGCTTGCCTGTGTGATCCAAGGATTAAGGGAAAGCTTGCACTCAGATCCAATAGCCTAACAACTTGGAGGGAGAAACTGATCCAGAGGGTGTGTGACTGGCAGCAAAAGAGGGGAATGCTGTCTGAGGGAGTAGTTCAGCAGAAGGCTGAGATGTTGGCTACTTCTAGCAGAAGCAGTGGCACCACCACCACCACACAACTGAGTGGAGCAGCTGCATTTTGGGAAGAGTTTCTTGACGATATAGTTGGACCCACTGAGAGTGCTAGCAGGAGAAAGGAGAGTACTGCCTCAGTAATGTTCAGAGTGTACCACTTTGAACCTCCTTTGCCCCATAATGTCGACCCTCTTAGCTATTGGGATGTGAGGAAGAGTGTGTGGCCTGCACTCTCATTGGTTGCGCAGGAGCTGCTATAATGTACGCCAACTACTGTCCCAAGTGAACGTGTGTTTTCGGTAACCGGTAATATACTGAATCAACAGCGCTCACAAATGTCACCTCATCTCATGGAGTTAAATCTGCCCAAATTGGGGTACTCTGCTCTTCACTTTGACTGTAACTGAGCTTAGGGTTTCTCAGCTTTCTAAATATTTTATCAGGTGATATACTGGATATCATGTAGTAGTGTTAGAGAGAAATGAAAACTGTTGTTTTATATTCTCTCTCTATCTATTTTCCACCCCCAAAAAATTACAAAGAATATTATCTTACCTTTCTCCCAATGACCAAAAATCTCCCTTAAAGTGGTACTGGTTTCTCCCCTCTGGCTGTGTCTGACAGCGGTGTGGCAACGCCCGCTACCTCCGCCAGCGCTGTCAGCTAATGCTAGGGCATTGTGTTTGAGCTTTGGAGGTCTGCTCCCCAGGCCAAGGACCAAAGGAGAATGGATACTTTGCCCTGGGGATGAAACAGGTAAGCGGCTTGCCAATTGCCCACTCTCTCCTTTTTACCATTTGTGGTTACATTTATATTTACTATTTATTTGCTAATCTCACTTTTTCCTGATTCAAATTAAAAACACACACGCACACATAAACAATAGAACACTAAAATTCTTTAACTCACAAAAGTTAAAAGTTAGTGTGAGTAAACCCCTGTTTTGCTTGATCTCTGGAGTCTTTTATTTTGTATGGTATTCGTGTGTTTGGCCCTTTCATGCTTTTATACAAATAACCGAACAGTCAGACCACCTACAATGGTTATGTGCAGCTCATTAACCACCTAGCCATTGCGGTTAACCATAAGTATTTGTCAAACGACTGGGTGGTCAGCGTTCGTTTGTCGAACACGTGGCAGCGGCCATTTTAAATCGTCCAGCGGTGTATTGTCGTCGACAGTATGGAAATATTCTCTGACACATTTTCAGATGAACACCGCTGAGGTTCACCAACACCCATCCCATTCGTATCCAAGTGCACGAACATTATACCGTTCGGGACATTTAGTATACGAAGGAGACCGACCCCAGGTAGCTGAATCCATGGAGTTATTTTCTGACACATTTTTCACGAACAGACAGTGAACTAAACCCTTAGCTCCATGGCGTTTGAACTGTGTTCGTGGGATCTGAGCATTGTTCGGTTATATTGAGCGCTCAGATCCAAGCTATCTGGGGGTATGTTGAACATGGGGATTCTGTTTGGCAAAATATAAGTTATGGATTTTAATACATTTTTGTTATACTGTAAAAGAAAGTATTTCACTCTACCTGGAGATAATTAAGTCTACTCCAACCAATTAAGCCAATTATCTCCAGGATAGAGAGGAGGGAATTCACTGTTTGTGTGGGTGTGTTTATTATTGTAATGTAAAACGATTGGTTACTGTATTTCTTGTCACAGTCTTCCACCAGGTCCCTGTGGGAGTAACCCACAAATTGTGTGGTGGGGCAGAATGAACCTTATTAATTCATATCTTTTTCCTAAATGGGCATACCTGTTCACAATGCTTCCTTTAAAAACTCCTAGACCATGGCTAGATATGCTTCAAAACTCTGTTAATAATTTTATTTGGAAGAACAAGAGACCTAGATTTAATAAGACACTTTTGGCTCAAAAAATCAAAGATGGAGGCCTTGGCTTTCCAAGCATTATAGATACTTATTTAGCGCATGAGTTCTTTCACTTATATAGAACCCAATTGGATAGCGTAAGAGGTGAAGGGTGGTATATTTTAGAAAGCGTTTTTTGCCAAGAAAAAAATCTTAGTTCCATACTTTGGTACAGGTCAACAGATCCAAAAATTACGTATTTTAGACAATCTAACATTTGTATTGACTCAATATTAGATATCTGGGAAGCTGTAAGAAAAAAAGGTAACATAGTGACTAAAATCCCCAATACTCTTAAAGTGGAATTACTCCCATATTATGTCCAAGATTTAAATATAAGAAGTTGGATTCAAAAAGGTATTTTTCAAATAGATCAACTGTTTGATAATGACAATTAAATCTTTCCAACAACTGATACGGGAATTTCAGCTGGCTAATAGGGAATTATTCACATATTTGAGAGTAAAAAATTATTTAAATCAAAATATTATGAGTCATACTCCCGATGGAACTAAGCTGATATGTTTACTTCTAAATAACAAAAAAGTAGAAAGGGTATCTTCAACTGCAAGGCATGCTATTCTGAAAATGGAGGCACCTCAGATGATTTTTGCATGCCATAAGTGGGAGAAAGACTTAAATATCACAATAAATAGGGGAGAATGGTGTGCAGTACTGCCTAGAGCTTGCAAAATTATACACTGTTTGAATTTATTAGAAACCTTGTTTACAGTCATCAATAGATGGTATCTGGTAGCCAGCATGTATAGTTTAAGTTCACCGGTATGCTGGAGGTGTAAAAAGAATTCAGGTTCTTTTTTTACATATCTGGTGGCAATGTGAGATTGTGGGTAAACTGTGGCAGGAAGTATGTGATATTTTTGAAAACTTACTAGGTAAGCCTATTCCTAAATCCCTTGAACGCTTTATTACACTTAAATATTGAATCTTTACAGCAGAAAGAGATGGTTATCTATATCCACTTTATGATTGCTGTTAAAATAACAATAGCACGTAATTGGAAGAATTCACTCCCTTTCTCCTCAGATAAGCCGATATCGCAAGTAAAGTTCCAGTTGAGAATGGTATCCCAATTAGATAGGATACATGCTTTTTGGTTAGAGAAACTAAATTGAGAGTGTGGGCACATTCTGAGTGAAAGACTATGCAGGATCCAGTTGATTTTCAACTTTCCTGCGTAGAGGTTAAAAATGAACACAGAACAAGGAGAATAACATATTGAGCTCCCCCAGGTATTCCCGCTGGCATGAGAATGGTTGTATAGTTTGTTGATTTTTATGATGTTTATTAAGTGTAGTTAGATAAGAGCACACTATCAATTATAAGGTTACAAAAGTAGAAGTGCTCTCATTAGAAAAACTCGGGTCAATATTATAGATGCTTGTATGTACACTTTGAGCATTGTAATTTATTTATGTATGAATTTTTTATATGGATGTATATGTAAATTGGTCTTGTCAATTTATAATGAAAAATAATATAAAATTAAGAATAAAAAAAAAATAAAAGCTTCATATTTACAAGACTTTTAGAGACAGTGTGTTAGAAGATTTGGAGAGGGCTAATTGGGCTGCGATATTAAGTAGCAAATTGTCAGGCAGAGCAGCGGAAGCATTCAGAGCCGTGCCTGATGTGGCCATACAAAATTCTGAAAAAAAATCAAATAGATTTTTTTGGCTCGTTACGCTGTGACACCTGAAGCCTACAGAAAAAAATTTCGGGCCCTCAGGAGAGAGGGCAAAGATTCCTATACTGAGTGGGCATTCCGCATGCACCACGCCGCCAGTAACTGGATGCAGGGATGCCAGGCGACTACGCTAGCGGATGCCCTACAATTAATATTGTTGGAGCAGTTCTTTTACCACACCAGCTGAGGTCAGAGACAGGAAGCCGCAGTCAGTGGAAGAGGCAGCATGGCTGGCAGAAGAGTTCCACGAGAGCAGGCGGATGGACGGTAACCGAGGGCCAACAGGATTTCGCTCTCCAACCTACCCTACAACTACAGTCACATCGTAGAGGACAACACCACCGGTGAGCAGCCCTACAACCACGGGATATCGAAAGACTGCACCAATGTGTTACGGGTGCAAATAAGTGGGGCACATTAAGCCCAATTTCCCACAACGTACTGCAGACAGATGGGGGCGAACACCAGCACCACCGGTGAAAGCAGCATCACACTGTGTGCAGGAGGTTTACAACCCCACGGCACAAGGACCCCCCAGTAACAATACTGAGAACTGGTCCGTGTTACATGCCCCACTCACCCAATGACCAGGTAAGCAATAATCCCCTGACTGTTAACCATGACCATGTCCCATACTGTGGTACGCCACAAGATTTTGGGCATGCCATAGATTCTTACCGTGGTGGACTATGCCACCCGCTATCCTGAAGCGATAGCATTGTCCAATATACATGCTGAGACAGTGGCGGAAGCACTGGTCCAAATGTTTACCTGGGTTGGGTTAACTAGGGAAATAGTGTCCAATCAGGCGACCCAATTCACAGCTCGTAGTTACCCAGCAGCTCTGGCAGAGCTGTGGGGTAAAACCCATACTTAGTTCCCCATATCACCTGCAGATGAACGGCCTCTGTGAACGTTTTAATGACACTCTTAAACAGATGCTGATCACGTTCACAGAGACCTGTCGGCATTGGGAAAAGTGTCTTCCCCACCTACTGTTTGCATACCGGGAAGTTCCCCAGGAATCTACCAGATTCTCCCTCTTTGAATTACTATATGGGAGGAAAGTCCGTGGGCCACTGGGCCTGGTACATGAGCACTAGGAGGGAGATATGGGAGAATCAGGCACCCCTATAGTACCTTTTGTGCTGGAGCTGCGGGACCGTCTGCAGACCCTGACAGAATCTGTTCGGGAAAATCTGCAGGCGGCACAGAAACGCTGGTATGACAGGCTATGGGTCGTATACTGGAGGTAGGGCAAAAAGTCCTAGTACTAAAGCCCACTAAGACTGACAAGTTACAGGCCTCCTGGCAGGGTCCCTATACTGTGATACAAAGGATTAGTGTAGCGGATGGCACCAGGCGATCCTACAAATATACTGTACATAACTGCATTCGTGTATCTGCTGTGTTTTATATGTGTTAAAAAAAAAAATTGTATTCCTCTGATTGTTCGGTAGTTTCATTCGAATAAACTAAGGGAATGAAACTACCGAACAACCAGACCTCCCCTGTGTGAAGTGTGTCCTCAATTACCCGTTGCAACATTGTTGCAAACGGGTAATTGAATAGTAAGTAGCCGTCCTTTGTTCTCGGGGGTGGCCGCCATTCGACAAACGAACACGTGGCGGCCCATTTTAAAACTCCCGAACAGCGGTGTTTTGCCGTCGAGTGTCTGGAACTAAAATCGGACACTCGAGTAGGCGAACACCGCTGAGACCTCCACAAACCTGGTCCGTTCGGTTCCAAACTACCGAACGGCCCCTCGTTCGGTAGATAGAAAATACCGAACGAGGGGATTCAGGCGAACCCTCCCTAGCCTCTATAGCTAGAGGCTTTCGTGTATTTTGTTCCCTTATGCCAGGACCGACCGCAGGGCCCATTCGCATGGAACCTTATTCGGCTATCTCAGTTAGTGCGGTCGGTCATTTTATTCCCTCCATACATTTCCCGAACCCCTGGTCTGATCTGGATGATTTTTGGATATGTTGTTCACCCAGATCAGGGGTATCCGGGGATGTAGGATTTAAAGAGGTACCCCTACGTTTAGGGGTACATCCAGAAACGGGGGGAATTGGTGTGCTGGATAAGGGGATTATGATGCTGGCTGAGGGGAGGAGATGTGTGGGAGGTTACCAGGACAGGATTGGCTACTGTAATAATTACTGTAAATCCCTCCCTTGCATGGGAGCATGCTTTATAAGGAGACTGTGGATTAAAGCTTTCAGTTCTGCTCCTGAAACTGTGTGTTGTCCAGTTATTGGGATTGATGTTGGGATATTGCTGTATTTTACCTGCTGGAAGCCTTGCCTGTGGATTTACTATTTACTTGTTCCTGAGCCTCACTTGGATTATAAGCGGAGATAACCTGGGTAATATTGCATCTCCGCTACATTGGTTGGCAGCGCTGGGATCCAGACTCACAGAGGAACAAGCATAAATGGAGTACGGATGGAGATTGATTTTGCCACACTAAAACGCTCCACGCTAAAAGATCTCCTGGAGGCAAGGGGTATACAAGCCAGCAATAAGAAGAAAGCAGTACTCCTTACTGAACTTATGGCGGAGTACCGAATGGACGGCGATTCGGTTCCCGAACAGGGGAATTCAGGAGAAACACCGGAACAGAGGGAGTTCCAGAGGCAGCTACAATTTCGGCTATCTTTCTATGGGGAACACCCTCCAACAGAGATTGTTTCAAAAAACGATGACGGAGGTACAGGAATTCATACTGAGGAATCAAACAGCGGCCCCAGAACACAGCTCTGCAGTAAATATGCCACAAGAAGGTAAGCCTAAAATACCATACCAGGCTTTTAAAACATATGTGGAGGCAGAGGAAGATATAGACGCTTTCCTGCAAGATTTTGAGAGACTGTGTGCACTGCATAGAATCAGCACAGAGGACTGGGTACCTATTTTGGCAGGAAGGTTAACTGGGAGGGCAGCTGAGGCATACCGTACTGTACCTAATGAAGAAATAAGGAATTACAATAAAGTGAAAGAAATTATATTGGGCAGGTATGCTATAACACCAGAAGCATACCGGCGGAGATTCAGGGATTTACAGAAGGTGGAGAAAGACTCACATGCTGAGTGGGCATGCAGACTACAAAGAGCAGTCCTGGGGTGGGTGCAAGCGAGCAAGGCACGGTCTATGGAGGATGTATTGCAAATGGTACTGATGGAGCAATTTTATGAAGGAGTAACCAGCGAGGTACAGGAGTGGGTAAGAGACAGAAACCCTACCTCCCTTACCGAAGCAGCCAGGAAGGCAGATGAGTACCTGGATGCACGCAGGCAGCAAAAACCTGCAGCTCCAAAAGTCCCTTTTAAAACCTTTGGGGGAAACAGCTACACGCCAGCTCTACCGAGACCACTGCCACCACCACCACCGCCCGCTGCACAGCCACGTTTCCGCCAGCCCACGTCGGGCCCTTGCCACCACTGCCAGAAATGGGGACATTATAAAAGGGAATGCCCCCAGCTGCGGGACCGTTCCACCTGGATCCGACCCGGTCCACCACCACCACCGAGAGCAGCCGCAGCCCACCACTACCAGGACATCGTGGCCACACCGTATGGCTCAGCGGTTCCCATTACAACTGTAGAACAGTGGGAAGTACTGCACGAGGCGGATCCAGTCCAGGCTAATGCTGACAACCGCCAGCATCACAGGCAGACCGTGTATCTGGAGGGTAAAGCGGTTCAGGGGCTACGTGACTCAGGAGCCACCATCACCCTGGTAAAGAGTCACCTGGTCTCAGACCAGGCTAATCTAAACAAGACTGTGGCCGTCAGAGTAGCCGGGGGAGCAGTATACCGGCTACCTACAGCGAGGGTACACTTGCATTGGGGAGCGGGGGCAGGACATGTGGAGGTGGGGTTGATGCCGCAGTTACCGGCGGAGGTTTTATTGGGGAACGATCTGGGGAGGCTCACATCTGCTTTTGAGCCCCAGACGCCCACCACAGGAGAAGCTCACCCTGTGATTACTCGACAACAGGCCCGCACCCAGGACTACAACACACTCCCGGAGGTTCAGGTAAGAGATCCTTCCACTTCCCTTGACTGTGTTCCCTGGGCCCCTCCTAACGAATTTGCAGCTGAGGTAGTGACTGACCCCACCTTGCAGGTGTATAGGGACAAGGTGACAGCAGACACACCTGGGGGGGAGGGCGAAAGGTTTATCTGGGACAAACAGTTGTTATATCGGGAGACGGATAAGAAGGTATCAGGGTCAGACCCGATTGTGATGAGGCAGTTAGTGGTACCCCACCGGTACCGGGCGGAGTTACTACGGATAGCACATGACATCCCGCTATCTGGACATTTAGGGGTCAGCAGGACCCGGTACAGGTTAACCCAAAGCTTCTTTTGGCCTGGAATTAGCCAGGAGGTGCGCAGGTATTGCAACACGTGCGATACATGCCAAAGGGTGGGGAAAAGGGGGGACCGGCGCAAGGCCAAGTTACATCCCCTTCCCATAATCGAGGAGCCCTTTAGCAGGGTAGCAGTTGACCTAATAGGACCCCTCAACAAAGCGAGCCCGTCAGGTAAACGATTTATCCTGACAGTAGTAGACTATGCCACCAGATATATAGAGGCGGTGGCCCTGACGAATATACAGGCTGAGACAGTAGCGGAAGCCCTGATGCAGATATTCTCCCGGGTGGGACTTCCCAGGGAGATTGTCTCCGATCAGGGCACCCAATTCACCGCTGAAGTCACGCAGCGCCTCTGGAGGTTTTGTGACATTAAGCCTGTCATTAGTTCCCCTTACCACCCCCAGACGAATGGGCTCTGCGAACGTTTCAACGGTACATTGAAACAAATGCTCCGAACCTTCGCAGAGACCCAAAAGGACTGGGAGAAATTCCTGCCCCACCTCCTCTTTGCTTACAGGGAGGTGCCGCAGGAATCCACTGGGTTTTCCCCATTTGAACTATTGTTTGGCCGCAGGGTACGAAGGCCTTTAGATTTAATCAGAGAGCATTGGGAGGGAGAACGGAGCACTGACGGTACCCCCATCATACCATACGTGTTGGCATTCCGAGACCGCCTTGAGGCCTTAACTCAGACGGTATGCGAGAATTTGCAGGCGGCTCAGACACGCCAACGCACATGGTATGATCGGGGCGCCAGGGGCCGTAGCTTTCAGGTAGGGCAGAAGGTGTTGATTTTAAAACCTGTCCGACACGATAAGCTGCAGGCCGCCTGGCAGGGCCCTTATAGGGTGGTAGAACAACGGTGTGACACCACTTATATAATCGGCTCGTGCGTTGGTACTGGGGGGCGACGCATGCTCCATGTGAACATGATGAAGCCCTACCAGGAGCGCTCGGAGGAAGTGACCGCTATATGTGCGCCTAACTCCGAGGAGTTTGACAGTTTACCTCTCCCGGATCTGCTGGGAGAGGGTCAGTTATCCGGGGACTTAGGGGAAGTCACCCTGGGGGATCGGTTGAGCCCACAGGAGCGGAGCGAGGTACAACAGCTGTTGAGGGAGAAGCAGGATATCTTCTCTAATGTACCTGGTTACACTCCTCTGGCCACTCACAGAGTAGACACCCCAGGGCAACTTCCCATGCGTCAGACCCCGTACCGCATCCCAGAAGCGGTACGGGCGAACATGCGCAAGGAGATCGATGAGATGCTCCAGCTGGGGGTGATTGAGCCCTCTGACAGCCCCTGGGCATCTCCGGTAGTGCTAGTACCAAAGCGGGACGGCACGACCCGGTTTTGTGTAGACTACCGGAGATTGAATGAGAAGACGGTATCTGACGCCTATCCCATGCCCAGGATAGACGAACTACTGGACCGGATGGCGAGGGGGCACTATCTCACCACTATTGACTTGTGTAAAGGGTATTGGCAAATACCCTTGGCGCAAGACGCCATCCCTAAGTCGGCCTTTGTCACCCCATTCGGCTTGTACCAATTTAAGGTCATGCTGTTTGGGATGAAAAATGCCCCGGCTACTTTTCAGCGGATGGTGGACCGCCTCCTGGATGGGTTCCAAGATTATACCTGCGCCTACCTCGATGATATTGCCATTTTCAGCAATACCTGGCAGGAACACTTGACCCATATAGGAGCGGTCCTAGACAGGATTAGGGCCGCTGGTTTAACGCTGAAACCAGCCAAATGCAGCATAGGAATGGCTGAAGTACAATACCTCGGTCATCGGGTAGGATGCGGCAAGCAGAAGCCGGAACCAGCCAAAGTAGAGGCTGTAGCTCAATGGCCTACCCCTAGGACTAAGACTCAGGTACTAGCGTTCCTAGGAACGGCCGGGTACTACCGGAAATTTGTCCCGAATTATAGGGCCCTGGCCAAACCTCTCACCGACTTAACCCGTAAAAACCTGCCCCGCCAAGTAACCTGGACCCGGAGTGTGAGCAGGCATTTCAGTTGTTGAAAGAGGCATTGACCAATGCCCCTGTCTTGGCAGCTCCCAATCCAACTAAACGTTTTCTTGTCCACACAGACGCTTCTATGTTTGGATTGGGAGCAGTACTGAGCCAAGTTGGGGCCGATGGCGGAGAACATCCCGTGGCTTACATCAGCCGGAAACTGTTACCTCGAGAAGTAAGCTACGCCGCCATCGAGAAGGAATGCCTGGCTGTGGTGTGGGCCCTGAAGAAATTACAGCCATATTTGTACAGACAAGCTTTTTCCCTGCTCACGGATCACAATCCGTTAGTATGGCTAAACCGGGTGGCTGGGGACAATGCCCGGCTGCTGCGCTGGAGTCTGGCGCTGCAGCCCTTTGACTTTAATATCCAGTACCGCCCGGGTAAACAGAATGGAAATGCTGATGGGTTGTCCCGACAAACTGACCTAGAGAAATGATCCGTGAGCTTACCCGGACATCCCCAAGCTGATCCGTGTTGGATCAGACTGTGTATGCTGGCTTGTGGGCAAGGGGGAGCAGTGTAGCGGATGGCACCAGGCGATCCTACAAATATACTGTACATAACTGCATTCGTGTATCTGCTGTGTTTTATATGTGTTAAAAAGAATTGTATTCCTCTGATTGTTCGGTAGTTTCATTTGAATAAACTAAGGGAATGAAACTACCGAACAACCAGACCTCCCCTGTGTGAAGTGTGTCCTCAATTACCCGTTGCAACATTGTTGCGAACAGGTAATTGAATAGTAAGTAGCCGTCCTTTGTTCTCGGGGGTGGCCGCCATTCGACAAACGAACACGTGGCGGCGGCCATTTTAAAACTCCCGAACAGCAGTGTTTTGCCGTCGAGTGTCTGGAACTAAAATCGGACACTCGAGTAGGCGAACACCGCTGAGACCTCCACAAACCTGGTCCGTTCGGTTCCAAACTACCGAACGGCCCCTCGTTCGGTAGATAGAAAATACCGAACGAGGGGATTCAGGCGAACCCTCCCTAGCCTCTATAGCTAGAGGCTTTCGTGTATTTTGTTCCCTTATGCCAGGACCGACCGCAGGGCCCATTCGCATGGAACCTTATTCGGCTATCTCAGTTAGTGCGGTCGGTCATTTTATTCCCTCCATACATTTCCTGAACCCCTGGTCTGATCTGGGTGATTTTTGGATATGTTGTTCACCCAGATCAGGGGTATCCGGGGATGTAGGATTTAAAGAGGTACCCCTACGTTTAGGGGTACATCCAGAAACGGGGGGAATTACTGTACTGGATAAGGGGATTATGATGCTGGCTGAGGGGAGGAGATGTGTGGGAGGTTACCAGGACAGGATTGGCTACTGTAATAATTACTGTAAATCCCTCCCTTGCATGGGAGCATGCTTTATAAGGAGACTGTGGATTAAAGCTTTCAGTTCTGCTCCTGAAACTGTGTGTTGTCCAGTTATTGGGATTGATGTTGGGATATTGCTGTATTTTACCTGCTGGAAGCCTTGCCTGTGGATTTACTATTTACTTGTTCCTGAGCCTCACTTGGATTATAAGCGGAGATAACCTGGGTAATATTGCATCTCCGCTACAATTAGTGACACCACTTACATTGTGGCAGACTGTTCAAATGAAAGGATCCGCCGATCCTTTCATGTGAATATGCTTAAGCCATACCTAGAGAGACCATATGAAGTCTCCGCAGTATGCGCTCTAGCTTATGAGGACAGTGAAGGTATTCCTTTACCCGACTTACTTCACCAAGAACCTGCAGGGGTAGACCAGGTACAGTTAGGCCCCGACTAGCATAGACGAACAAGCCCAGGTTTCCCAGCTGTTAAAGGAATTTGGGGGAAATGTTTTCTGAGGCCCCAGGTTACACGACGCTGGCAGTCCACAAAGTAGAGACCCCAGGTCAGTTACCCGAGGCAGCAGCCCTATCGGATTCCCGAAGCAGTGAGGGAAAGTATTCTCAAAGAAATTCAGGATATGTTAGGGCTGAGAGTCATAGAGCCACCCCAAAGCCCATTGGCCTCCCCAGTGGTCCTGGTTCCTAAAAAGGACGGTACCACACGCTTTTGTGTGGATTATCGCAAAATAAAGACAGGACAGTCACCGACGCCTATCCCATGCCCAGGGTAGACGAATTACTTGATCATATGGCTGGGGGGAATTATTTAACCACTATTGATCTGTGTAAAGGGTATTGTCAAATCCCCTTGGAGCCTGAGGCCATTCCTAAGTCAGCATTCGTCACCCCATTTGGCCTGTACCATTTCAAGGTCATGCCATTTGGGATGAAGAATGCCCTGGCTACCTTCCAAAGGATGGCTGACCGGCTCCTAGAGGGATTCCAGGGCTTCACTTGTGCTTATCTGGACGATATAGCCATCTTCAGTAGCACTTGGGAAGCCCACCTAGAGCACATTTCAGTAGTGCTCAAACGTATTCAAACAGCAGGACTTACCCTAAAGCCAGAAAAGTGCCATGTAGGCATGGCCGAAGTTCAATACTTAGGACATCGAGTAGGGTCAGGGAAACAGAGGCCATTACCCAGTGGCCCCAACCCCGAACTAAGACCCAGCTCATGGCCTTCCTAGGCACCACCGGTTACTATAGAAAGTTCGTACCTGAGTACAGTGCCATGGCCAAACCTCTGACTGACCTCACAAAAAAGTCACTACCCCGACAAGTAGTCTGGTCCCCTGAATGTGAGGAGGCTTTCCAGAAACTCAAGGCTGTGTTAAGTGAATCTCCTGTGTTGACGGCACAGGACCATACTAAAAGATTTCTCGTTCACACAGATGCCTCAATGTTTGGACTGGGAGCCGTATTAAGCCAGGTTGGTGACGATGGCATGGACCATCCGGTGGCATATCTGAGCAGAAAACTGTTACCCCGCGAAGTCAGTTATGCCACCGTCGAGAAGGAGTGTTTGGCCTTAGTTTGAGCCCTTAGAAAGCTACTGCCTTACCTCTATGGATGCTCTTTCACCGTGATGATAGACCACAACCCCCTGATTTGGCTTAATAGAGTGGCCGGAGACAATCCCAGACTACTAAGATGGAGCATGGCACTGCAACCCTATAATTTTACTATGCAATATCACCCAGGGTATCAGAATGCTGATGGGTTGTCCCGGCACACTGAACTGGAAAAATAAGACTGTCATCCAGACATCCCCTAGCTGACCCGTTAGGATTTAAGCGGGTATGCCGTTCCATGGGACTAAGGGGGAGCTGTGTGACAAAACACCTGTTTTGCTTGATCTCTGGAGTCATTTATTTCGTATGGTATTCGTGTGTTTGGCCCTTTCATGCTTTTATACAAATCACCGAACAGTCAGACCACTTACAATGGTCGTGTGCAGCTCATTAACCACCCAGCCATTGCGGTTACTGTATTTCTTGTCAGAGTCTTCCACCAGGTCCCTGTGGGAGCAACCCTGGGTGGAAGACCATCATAAAAGGCCGAGTTGTGGCCAGCATTAAACCAGATCGTTTTACCCCTTCATGAAGTCTCGACTCACTTTGCCTTTATTCAGCTGGGATTTCGGGAGAAGCTGCAAGGATCTTTCCTACAGGGATAGCAGGATCCGTTACAGTTAGTATAACAAACCACATCCATTTCAGATCTATATTCCACAGACACTTCCTCAATTACTTAACTACAAAGGCCAGTAGTGTGAGACCAGCTACTTGCATCCTCGCCAAAAAATAAATTAAAACAATTGCGAACAAACTTTGTGGGACTCTTTCTCTGCAATAATTACCTGCTAGGGTTAAAGGAGCACTCTAGGCACCCAGACCACTTCAGCTTAATTAAGTGGTCTAGGTGCTAAGTCCCTCTAGTTTGAACCCTGCAGCTGAAAACATTTCACTGAGGGTTAATCGGGCCTCTATTGGCTGTCTCACTAACAGCCGCTAGAGGCGCTTCCGTGATTCTCACTGTGAAAATCACAGTGAGAAGATGCTGGACGTCCATAGGAAAGCATTGGGTAATGCTTTCATATGGACTATTTGAATGCGCGCACGGCTCTTGATGCGGATCTGATGTCGGCAGGGGGTGGAGAGTTCCCCAGCACAGTGGGAGCCCAGCGCTGGAGAAAGGTAAGTGGCTGAAGGAGTTTGTTTTCCTGGCACTATAGTGCTCTTTTAACTCCTCCTCTACCAAACAGCCACTAGAGCAGGGGTTACAAATCCAGTCCTCAAGTACCCCCTATCAGTCCTGGATTTAGGGATTACCCTGTTGTGTCTAAAGTGTTTTTTGTTTTTTCCCCAATAAACACCTTAGACACAATTGAGTAATCCTTAAATCCTGGACTGTTAGGGGGAACTTGAGGACTGATTTGGGAACCACTGCACTAGAGGGGCTTCCAGCTAATTCTGAACTTTCCTTATGCCAAACTAGCCTTATTGCTTTGTTTGGTATTGTTTCTGACATGTCCTTCGACTTTCACGCTATTGCATTCACCCCTGAGGGTGTATGGTTTTTTTTGTTGTTCGTCGTACAAAGTTTCTGTCCACCTCCGTTTTTTTAACCTTACTTTCCAGATAAAGCTTTTCTTTGTGTTGCTAGTTGCTTACAGTGATACGCCACTCTTATCTCCCCTCCTCAGGCTCCATCGGGACCTATGTTTGTATCTTATATTCGTCCTTATAACCCTGTGTTCTGTCCCACGATTGCTTGTTGGATTAGATGGTTTCTTTGTCTTGTGAGCGTTGAAGCTTCTTTTGGTGCCTATTCAGCGCTGGGTGCAGCTGCGTCTTCCGCATTGGTCACCGGGGGATCTTTCGGACATTTTATCTTTAGCTGATTGGTCACGAGAATCCCCTTTTCGTTCCTTCTATCTCCGACCTGAATCTCACGCTTTTTTCTTAATTAATCTTCAGGCATTAAAACAGCAAATATGAAGCCTCCTATCAGGCCATAAAATTAGGGATTATTCTAGCTTCAGTGACTCTAAATGTTATTAAAGAAAGGAGGTGAATATTTTCCCACCCATTGGCTTCTTTAAATCTTTCAATGTCCCACCCCTTGTTTGCGTCCACTTGGGTGTACTCAAGTAAGGTCTTACATGCCTTTTACTTGTCTCGTATACCATTGGATCATGGTTTTATTGTAATGTGTTTAGATTACTCTAGTTTTCATAATATATGTACATTGCATTGCATAATTATTGACACATGACTTGTCACATTAATGTTTGTTTTTGTATGACTGCCAGTCTACCAATCACACCATGCTTTCACAAATTTTCCTTGATTCGTCTCTTCGTTGGACTCTTTATGTCTCTTTTACTTGGTTGACTATGCTTTGTGTTTGTGGACTATTTTCTGGTTTACACAGTTGACTTCAATTTTCGGCTGCATCAAGAAAGAGGAGTTGGGAGGAGTCTCATAGCCACATATTACTGTCTAGATGTCTTCTGATTGATTTTTGTTTTCAATTGTTTAACTGTTTCTTTGCTGCTGGGAGGATTCAGTAAAGAAAGTAAAGCAAAAAATTGCCTCCTGTCTTTAATACAATTTAGATCATTCAGTCACAGAAGCTAGAATAATCTGTAATTATTTATCATGCTGCGCAGGTCACCTGGTGACTCCAGAAGTTCACATCTGTGTATATGTCAACCCTATATTATTTGCACTGTGTAAGTAGAAGTCACACAAATAGCCAAGAAATTAGTGAGCAAATCAGTCATTTGTTTGTACTTAACCCATAGGCAAACCTTCCCCTGACTATGCCAATAACCTGACTTACCAGATATGTACTAAAATGCATGCATGCATGCATATATACGTTAACTAAATTTTATATACACACTTTACCACATTTTGTATAAGATATATTTTGTTTGCATTTTATAAAAAAGAACTACTTTTTAAAAATATGAAACTTTCCATAGACATAAATGTCCAATTCATTACACATAAAATCAGACATGGGAAGAGCAGTTTAATGTGGTACCAAGCTGATATGTTTTGAACAATTATATAGTTCTTGCATCTTTCCATATGCCGTGTATTTATGATTCTCTGTTTCGTTTATTATATTTATATAGCGCTAACAAATTCAGCAGCTCTTTACAATGGGTGGACTAATAAGCATGTAATTGTAACCAGACAAGTTTGACGCACAGAAACAGAGGTGTTGAGGGCCCTACTCAATGAGCTTACATGCTAGAGGGAGTGGGGTAAAGTGACACAAAAGGTAGGGGAAGTAGATTGGTAGAATAGTAGAAGACTTAGTGTTGTTTTTTTGGATTCATTAACAGTCTAATTGATACGCTTTTGTAAAAAGTGAGTTTTTAATGATTTTTGAAGGAATGGAGACTGGGTGAGCGCCTGTAGCGGAATGGACATTTGCAAGCTACTTTTTATTTCCTATATTGGTTGTCCATATACCCCCCCTGTTACTTCGTGTGTTTTCCCTGGTTATTTTGTGTGTTTCCTCTTTGGCCGTTCGGAAGACTTCATACGAACGGAATCCATTAGTCTCCTGAACGAGGCCCACTCCTGTGCCCCATTCAAATGTTAACACCAACCACTTAAGTGCGAAACTGCAAAGGAAACAATTAATAAGTGCTTCTCCAGGATGGCTGCCAGTTTGTATAACCGAACATGTTGCTGAGAGAATGGCGGCCATCTTGTCTCCCGAATGAGAGCAGAGGTACTTGGTCGTCGAGTGCCTGGAACTATTTTTGGCTAGACACTCGCGCGAACACCGATAAACTGTCCACCGCTGCCCATTCCTGTTCCCAAACACCTACACAATAGACGTAGATCTTTGGCAGAGCGTAGGGGCCTAGATGGGACATATTTGTGTATTAGGGAGGATAGATAGGTGGGAGTAGCATTATGTAGAGATTTGAAAGCAAGAACCAGAATTTTATATTTAGCCCTATATTTTACGGAAAGCCAATGCAGGGACAGACAGGAAGATGAGCCTCGCCGCCGCGTTCATTATAGACTGTGTTACGATTGCCCCCGGTCTAGCAGGGGGGTTAATCGCTTGGATGTCCTGGTTCCCGAAGTCAGAGAGTCGAACGTGGTTCCCTTGTGTAGCATATCCCACTAGCGAAGGAAGCGCTAGTATTCCCGGATCCCTACAACACGAGTCGAGGCTGCGAGTTGAGGGTCAAAATGAACTGGCTTTACTGGCACAAAAGTATGGCAATTTATGCAAGTCCCCAGGTCCAGGGACAGCCCCCCATGGACCTGATGGGATACAGGTACAGTACAAGTATTTAACCAATCATAATACAGTGTATCATTCAAACTTGTACCCACCCAGCTTGGAGATAGAGGCCAACGGTTATACAATCTAATTATCTCCAAGCGCCCAAAACGTCCATGCTTTATTATGAACCAGAAAACAACATAAAAATACATAACTGAGGCATTATATAGTGCATATAGTTCCTTCTACATATCATTCAGTAGCTCTCCGTTAGATGCATTGGGTGTGCGAATAGCGCTCTGTTCCCACGAACAGAGGACGAGATTTCCACCGTATGAAAAGCTGTTGGGTTGTAGGTTTCCAGGCCCTCGATGGCGGCCATGTTTTTGGGTCCGTCAATGGCCAGCGGGACTTAGACGTTGAATGTATGGAACAAAGGCCGGGTATAGAATCATGCGAATCCCCGCTACCTGTCTGGTTGTCCGATCCGTTCGTGGTGCGAATGGAGCCCGCCCGGCAGAGACACTTAACCTGCGGTTAACCACAAACCGCAACGCCTGAGGGCAGGTTGATAAGCGGCACCCTCTGCTCGCAGGGTTGCCGACTGTTCGGCACTTTGCGGGGTGACAGGTTTAAGCGGCGGCACACGCCTAGGGCTGGGTGGTCGGTCGTTCGCACCGACGAAAGACATTTTATAATCAGTTCACATAGTCCGTTTGCCTGGCCTGCAGGCCATTAAGCAGAGTCTCAATAAACAGAAGTGTACATTAACAATATAACCAGTCTGTGGAACGGAGACTGTGTAACAGACTGCAAGGGGGCAAGTTGGGAGCACGTAAGACCACTGAGAAGCAGACTGCAGTAAAGCGAGGACAATGGCATGGACCAGCACCTTAGCCGCATCTGGCTTTAAGTAGGGGCGGATGCGCGCAATGTTTTTGAGATAGAAGCAGCAGGATGTGGCGATCAACTGTACAAGAGGGGTGAAGGAGAGGTCGGAGTCAAAGAGAACACCTAGGCAGCGAGGGATGAGGCAGTCAGAGAAAGAAACACAAAGAGTGCTGGGTGAGGTAGGAGGAGCACCAGGAGACATGAGAAGAAGCTGTTGACGATCAACAGTATCAAAAGCAGCGGAAAGGTCAAGGAGAATTACGATAGAATAATGACCATGAGATTTTGCAGCGAGTAGATCATTTTAACACAGACTTTTCTGTTAGTGGCTGACTCTTTTCCAGGTCAGGGAAATCATGCCAAGTTTAAGTATACTTCAGTTTTTGGCAGCAGGAGTTACTTGGAACTGATCACAGACACAAAGGAATATGAATAATGAGAATTTTAATAATTATGTATTTTATATTCTAGAAGCTCCTCTCTTGTGACAGACATTAAAAAAAATATTAGTTTCACTAACACAAATCTCATTGTATTAAAATGAATCTGCCAATATGTTCTAAGAGGCCAATATCATGCAATCACATGCAATATAGACAGCTTTTTGAAACTAATTGGAGGCATTCTGTATTAAATAATGACATCTCATCTGAAGTTTGTTAAGAAGCAGGGATACCACACTGCTTTAAATTAAAACTGTTGTACTTGGATATGAACCAGCATAATAATTTAAGTCTTTAAAATATTCCAATAAGCATGTGCATTTCTTAAGCCTTATACATTTAAAGTACTGTCAAAGTGTTTTCTGATTGTTTTAGTAGTTGTTCTCATTATGAGTTCTAAAATGCCATTTAGAATTCCAAAACATTTTTTGCTTATTTTTTTTTTATATGAGAAAAATACAATGTTTGTTTGCTATTGGAAAACAAAAATATCTTAATTTAAAGATAGCATCACTACAGGGACTTTTCAATAACTGAGTTGTGTTAAGTTGAGAAATTAAGACAATTAGCCAAGTTTAAAAAAAATCTCTCATTCTGAAGAGCTGTCAATTCTTTCCAGATCAGCATTTTTTGTGTACATTTTGCATGTTAGGTATCGTTTCACCTCAACTTGATGCCTAATAAATTTCATATGTTCTTTGAAGTGAAATAAAAACAATTGTAAATGTGTTCATGTAAAAAATACATTATTAGTACATGTGTAAATAACAGTCATTGGTAATTAAGACATGTCACGTATATGAAAATAGGCATTGTCCCAATTTGAGAAACACCTGATACCATTTGAAATATTGTGTGGCATGATATTTTAACCCAGTTCATGGTGACATCAGGTGTTCTGATTTACTCAGAAAGGACAGAGGGCTTAATATTTCAGATAAATTTAAGAACACATCTTAAGCTCCCTGCTGGTGGTCCTTTATAATATAGCGTAGGGAGAATAGTGACAATTCTGATATTTTAGCTAAATTTATATAGACAACAGGTGTAAGATATGTAAACACTCCTCACTTTAGCACCTTTATTGAAATACCTAAATAAACACATATATGTGTAGTAAAAACCAAAGAAAAGAAAAATTTACCTGCGCTCTCTCCTTAATCCCTATGTATATTTAGACAAATGGAGGTCATTTAGTTGCTCCAATGGCCATTGGAGGGAATGCCCGCCTGCCAATGTCAAGGCAGACCCCCCTAAGCGGGTCCTAACACTGACCCTTCAGCCTGCTTCCTTGAGTTTCTGGCAAAGATATCTCTAATGAGACAGAGAGGGGTATTTTTTATACATTTATATACATTTTTTTTATAGTTATCCAAGCCAGTTCATCCAGGGGAAAACCTCGAAATAGGTTTTCTTCTTTTGTCCACCAATACAGATCTTTTGAAATCCTCGAGAGGAAACAAATCTTCTGATCCCAATTGCCTGTTTTTTGCCTTGAACTGTATGAGAAGCTGCCTCTGAATAGGACGCATCCTCCACTGGGCCCAGTTTACTAGGCCTATCGTGAAAGTAAGAGACCCTAATAGGCTCATAAATTCTCTTGCTGGGATGTAGGATTTTTGACGCAGGCCTCTGATTTTCTTCACAATTCGTTCTTTTCTTTCCGTAGACAGAGATACCAGGCCATTTACCGAGTCTATATTTGCTCCCAGGAATATCATCATCTGGGAAGGCACCAATGAACTCTTTTTGGGATTTATCAACCAACCATGTTCTTGAAGGTATTCGATGGTAATCCTTGTGTGGAGATTCACTATTTGACTGGATGGACCTATGATCAGAAAATCGTCCAGATAATGATAAAGCTCGATGTTCTTTGTCCTCATAAAGGCCACAAGGGAAATTAGAATCTTCGAGAACGTTCTGGAGGCCAAACTTAAGCCGAAGGGAAGTCCCTTGGACTGGTAGTGATTCCCCGAAATCCAGAACCTTAGGAACCGGCGATGACTGTCGTGAATAGGTATTTGATAGTAGGCATCTTTGAGATCGGTAGATGTCATCCAGTTCCCCGGCTTTATATTGGGCAGGATTGTAGTAATAGACTCCATCTTGAACGTTCTTGTTATCAATTTTGTATTCAGACCTTTTAGATCCAGAATTAGACGCCATTTTCCCTGGGGTTTTGGGGCCAGAAAAATAGTAGAATAGTGGCCGCTGTAACGCTCTCTGTAAGGCACTTTCTCTATAACCTGGTTCTGCAGAAGTTGGGAAATGTTGTTCAGTGCGACTTCTTTTCTTCCTTTTGCAACTCTTGAACGAATGAAGGTGTTTTGAGAAGGGAATTCTTTGAATTCTATCTTGTATCCTTGCATAAGGATAGAAACAACCAAGTATCTTGAATACTTTTGGCCCAAACCGGATAAAAGAAGCGAAGTCTGCATCCTATAACATCTGGCTGGGCCAGCAAACGTTCAGAAGTTTTTACTGGCTGGTCTAGATCCTCTTCCTCTAACAGGTTTTGATGTAGTAGTCTGATAGCCTCTCCAGTTAGAATTCCTGGAATATTCTCTCCCGGGTCTATATGCTCGGCTATCTCGAAAGGATCGGTCTCTGAATTTTTTTATCTTTCCAGTAAGATGCATTAAATCTTCTTTTCCCTTGTGGAAGAAAAGCCTTTCTCCAATCAGCTGCTTTATGAATTGTATCTTCTAGGATTTTACCAAAAAGTAGGTCACCTTGAAAAGGGAGCGCACATAGAGAAGCCTTAGAGGCGTAATCTGCACCCCAAGAGTGAAGCCATAATGCTCTCCTAGAGGCTACAGACAGCGCCATACTTTTTGCTACCATCTTGGTAACATCCAGTGAAGCTTCAGAGCAGAATTCTGTGGCTAGTTTTAAATCTTTAAGGCCCTCCATCAGGTTTTCTCTATGGACTCCTCTAGTAATATCCTCTTCTAGATTATCAATCCATATTTTAAGTGCTCTGGACAAGGTGGTTAGGGTAATAGCTGGATGTAATGCTGATCCCAGAGCCAGGTATGCCTTGATAAGGTTAGCGTCCAATCGCTTTTCCATTGGCTCTCTTAAATTTGCCATGGAGTCTATGGGAAGAGTCGTTCTTTTTGCCATATGGATGACTGCCGCATCAATTTTAGGAACAGAAATCCACGATTTGCAGTCCTCATGCGCATACTGATATAATCTGGGAGTTTTACTCTTTAAAGTAACCTTTCTCTCTGGTCTATTCCATTATTCATGGATGACCTCCTTAATAGCAGTGTGAACCGGGAAAGTGGGTCTGTTAGACTTCAGATCTTCAAAATATCTGTCAGACTCCTTCCTTTCCATACGCTCTTCAGGGATTCTTAAGGTTTCTCTGATAAGATAAACCAATTTATCCACAGCCCTGGAATACAGGGATTTTGAGGCACTATCTTCATCTTCCATTAAGTCAGAATCTTCCCCCGATTCTACCTAACTTTCCACTCTAGGACGCTTAGAGGTAGTCATTTTATTTGAAGTTTTGAAGCCTTCTGCAATTGCTTCTGATATCCAATATCCATTTTTTTTAAGTCAGCCTGTGGGGAACTTTTCTTTTCCCATTCATTAGCTGCTTCCGCCAGGCAAGCTCTGCACAAATTATTCCCAGGAGGAGCCACTTGGTTACAGTTTGCACATCTATAAGATTTTTCTCTATACTTTCTAGGAGAATTCTCTTGAGATCTTTCTGGGCTGAAACAGAGGCCAATATATAATATATTATAGGCCTGTCCTGGCACTCTTTTCCCCCCCCTTTATAATAAATTATGAAAGAAAATTAGGAGGCTCACCTATGTCTTCTAGAGCGAGATCTTGAGGCAGAGGGAGAAGCCATCTAGAGTAAATAATTACTACTTAATACTGAAAACCTTAAGAGAGAAAAGAGAAGAAAAAAAATAGTAAATAAAATATTTACCTTTAAGACAGAATCTGGATGCAAAAGGCAGCTTTTCTTGTTACTAGATGACCAGGTACGTAGTTAACATCACTACCGATTTGAAATTTAGAATTTTTTTTTAATTTTAGGTGCGATATCCCTTTAAGCGCGAAACTAATTCGCACATGCGCAGATTGCCCGCCGGACGCCGCCGCTACTGCGTTTGCTCTGGAAATCCGAGCACAGAAGAGCCCAGGATCGGACGAAAACTTCTGCTTCTCACACCAAGCATGTCACAGAAGATGATCGGCACAGGTATAGAATAAAACAATGAGCTAACATGCAATACCCTAATTGGTTATAGGGGATTAAGATAACCAAGAATAAATAATACAGAAGACTTAACCTAGCTTCTCCAAATCTCTGCCCTCAGATCAGGGGGGTTTGATGCCATAAGGGGAATTTTTAATGCATCAGCCAACCCCACATCATAATATAGAACTTTATATCTAATTTCTCCCATAAAATAGTACAGATGCTAATCTGTACCAAACTCAGTTAGTTCTGCCTGTGCAAGCTGTTTACTGAGTTCTTCAGATGAAGAGAGGCTGAACTTCATCTGGAAGCCCATGGTATACATGGGAAGGTGGCCCCCAAAAAATATCCTGTTTGTCCTGAGAGGACAGGAAAAAAGACTGTGGGATGGAAGGAGGAGGGACCTTTTATACCCCAGTCGGGTCCAGATTAATTGATTATTTTTTTTTCTGTCCTGTTCCTGATTGGGGCGGAACTACCCACAAGTGATGCTGCCATGATTAGCCAGGAAATTTATTTTCTATTACATGCTTATAATTAGATAACCCCAAAGCTACTCATATAAAACAGAGAATTGCTTTGGCCAGACTTACCACCAACATGAATGAAAAGACTGGTAATAAAATGTGACAAGCAATCATTTACTTAACAAACATCTGGTGTATAAACAAGCCAAACACTACACCAATAATGAACCCTGTCAGCTGTACAGTTGGCCATGTGCCCGATGTTAGCAGGTTATTAAAATACAGTTTTTTACTGCACACATGAACCAAACATCAGGGTGCTTATTTAGTGCAAACTGATAATAAAATGAACACAGTGAAGCAATACAAAGTTCTACAACAACACTTTTGCATTGTATACAGACTTCCAAGTTACATATGGTGCCAGTTAGTCACTAATGTTACATACCACTTTACAGAAAACATCACAGCTCCCCATAACACATAATCACCAACACATATAAAACAACAACACTACCCTCAATTTACCTACCTGTAACCTATGTAACATCACATCAACTCACAACTATCAGTGTCCACACCAAGTACAGCAAAAATCTCCCATATAAACATTATGTTTAAAGCGGCACTGTCATGCCGAATCCCGTTTTTTTTAACTCCCGCATCCACTACATCCAATTGACCCACTAGTCACCCCCAAATGCCCCTAAGCCCCCCACATTACCTATTTTTTATTCCTTATTTTCTGCCCCGATCTTGATTCAGGGCGCAGCCATCTTTGTGTGGGTAGGTGAAGTCCCTGTGGGACACGTCATCAGCCCACACTAGGCAGACACTGAGATTCCCGCACATGCCCAGTGAAACACCTGGACATGCGAACGGGAATTTCATCTATTCATTCATTCATCAGACAGACGAATGAGTGAATAGAAATATCAGCCGAACAAACTAACACTATGTACCAGTGTTAGTTTGTTCGTGCAGGTTGTTACAAGGAGGGAGCTACCGGCACGCAGCTCCCTCCTTGTAATATGTAACTATAGAAGCTGCATGGAGCACTGCTCCCCACCACTTCATAAGCCCCCCCCAGTACCCCCTCTCACTATATTGGGGTCAATATGACCCCCATAATAGCACAAGGGAGATTAAACACTACTGTCCTCCCCCCCCTGGCCCCCACCCCTGCGCCGTGGGTGGGGGACCCAGTAATTACAATAAGGGGGGGCGGACCTATTGTCCTCCCCCACCCTGAGCGGTGGGTGGGGGCCCTAATAAAACAATAGGGGGGGGACCTACTGTCGCCCCCACCCCTGAGCGGTGGGTGGGGGCCCCAGTAAAACAATAAGGGGGGGGACCTACTGTCCTCCCCCCCCTGGCCCCCACCCCTGAGCGGTGGGTGGGGGCCCCAATAAACAATAAGGGGGACCTACTGTCCTCCTGGCCCCCACCCCTGCTTGGCGGTGGGTGGGGACAGTAAAACAATGGGGGGGACCTACTGTCCCTCCCCTGGGCTGGTGGGTGGGTGGGGGCCCAGTAAAACAATAAGGGGGAAACCAGCTCCTCAGCCGGTGGGTGGGTGGGGGCCCCAATAAAACAATAAGGGGGGGGACCTCCTGTCCTCCCCCCCCCCGGCCCCCACCCCTGCGCGGTGGGTGGGGGCTGTGTAAAATGACTCAGAGCACTCTGGCTTAAACCCACCAATCAGAGTGTTCTAAGCCTAATTGCAGGGCGGGGCAAGGCTTTATAAGCCTTGACCCGCCCTGCGGAGCTCAGTATGCGGCGTGCCCTCGATGGGCAAACTTGGATTAATTTTTTTTTGCGATCGTTTTTTTTTTTTTTAAAGTGCGACGGGTGTAATGGATTTTTATTTGGCCTTTTTGGGGGCTGAAGAAAGAAGATTTTAGAAAAAAGAAGACGTCAAATGGTAAGTTTATTTTTTTTTTTTTTTTACAGGTTAGTTATTTTATTCCCCCCTCACTATTTGTAGGGTGAGGGGGGTAGGTAGGGGATAGGTTTTTTTGGGTGGGGGGGTGGTGACTAGGGGCTTGGGACCCCTAGTCACCTTGATTGGGGGGGGTGTTTCATTTAGGGCCCCCACCCACCGCTCAGGGGTGGGGGCCAGGGGGGGGAGGACAGTAGGTCCCCCCCCTTATTGTTTTATTAGGGCCCCCACCCACCGCGCAGGGGTGGGGGCCAGGTTCCCCCCCATATCTTTATTTAGGGCCCCCACCCACCGCTCAGGGGTGGGAGCCAGGTTCCCCCCCATCTTTATTTAGGGCCCCCACGGGCATGGGGGGGGGGGGTTTAGTTAGTTTTGTTTTTTTTTACAGTGAGCAGCTATAAGCTGCTCACTGCTTACTACACATGCCCCTACTCGCGGTATAGCGAGTAGGGGCATATTATTTACTAATACTAAGTAATCTTTACTTAGTATTAGTAAATTTGGCTGAAAGACCAATTTAGGTCTTTCAGCCTTTTAGTAGATAACTCCCTAATTCCCACGGTATCAGGGAGCTATCTACTAAGCGGCTGCAAGATGCAGCCACAGCAATGAATAGGATCACAGTTTCATTCATTAGAATGAAATTCCGATCCGAATAAAGTGCCGAATTGCGTTCTAAAAGAAACGAACATACTGTTGTCATTCAGTTAGAACGCAATTCGGCAGTTTTGTGGAAAGTGACAGGAAGCATTGTGGGAACACAGAGGGAAGGTAAGGATCATGGGAAAATTGCTCTGACCAGCAGAAATGAAGCACACTTTGCTCCTCCGCTGGTCAGAGCTGGTCAAGCGGAGGAATCCTCCATAAGGCAAAGAGTCCCTACTTTGTCTTATGATTTTAAAGAAAACTAAAGAAGACAGGAAGAAAAGAATAACAGATCCTGAGAGAGGGGGAGAAGAGGAAGAGATTGAGGAAAGGTAAGTTCGGCAGGACAGTGCCGCTTTAATGCATCATGTTTACATGATAACTTTCACATTCATATTGCAGAGAAGGTTAAAATTCTACCTTAAAATAGTAATTTGAAGAATAGATAAATATTACCAACAACCATCCAGCATATCATTCAATAATATACAAATCAGATTAGAACAAAGTGTGCCACTTTAAATTTCAGCTCATGTTCCTTGGTAATGTGATGATGCATAATACGACTTACAGAACAGAGCTTGTGTGTGAATCTAGATGAACTAGCAAGTCTATCATCAGACAACTATTTTGACATAGTTGGTGGGCATGTGCATAGGGAAATTTTCGGTTTGATTCGGCATACTGAAATTCGGCACTTCGGAACTTCAGCAGCTTTGGCACTTCTCTTGCAGCCGCTTGGTAGAAAACTCCCTAATTCCCACCTAAATTGGTCTTACAGCCAAATTTACTAATACTAAGTAAAAATTACGTAGTATTAGTAAATTATGCCCCTACTCGCTATACCACGAGTAGGGGCATGTCTATTAAGCAGTGAGCAGCCAGTGGCTGCTCACTGTTAAAAAAAAAAGAAAAAAAAAGTGTCCCACCCCTGAGCGGCGGGTGGGGGCCCTACAGTAAAAAAAGGGGACCTATTGTCCTCCCCCCGCCCCCCCACTCCTGAGCAGCGGGTGGGGGCCCTAAATAACAATAAGAGAGGGGACTATTGTCCTCCCCCTAACCCCACCCCTGAGCGGTGAGCGGGGGCCCTAAATTAGAATAAGGGGGGGACCTAATGTCCTCCCCCCTGAGCGATGGGTGGGGGCCCTAAATTAGAATAAGGGGCGGGCCTAATGTCCTCCACCTGAGCGGTGGGTGGGGGCCCTCAATACCCATAGGGGGGGACCTAATGTCCTCCCCCATTGCCCCCAACCCTGAGCGGTGGGTGGGGGCCCTAAATTAGAATAAGAGGGGACTTTATGTCCTCCCCCTGAGCGGCGGGTGGAGGCCCTAAATACCAATAAGAGGGGGACCTAATGTAGTAGTTAACATCACTACCGAAAAAAGAAAGAGGCACTATATAATATCCCAAGCAAAAACCACAAAACAGTGCCAAAACACCCAGAAGTGTACCTCACATACACCAATACAATATAAACAAAGGGGTAAGTCTATACTGTATCAAATACTAGTATAGACTAAAGGGGTTGCACAACAAACATGAACCATACAACCTGTATACACTATAACACAGTTCTTCAAAGAATCTAAAACATGAAAAAAATCACATAATAGTGAAGTATGTACAGGAATATATGATTCAGTCCCGTAGATAGAGAACTTACAAGACCGTGCTGTAGATCTGCGCTTGTCTCCCTTCCATAGGGTATTAAAGTAGCGTATTCTTTCTCAGTGGGCTTGTGTGTATGGACCAAAAGGGCGTAGATTCAGAACACCCAATCCTCAAATAAAAAGAGGTATATAGAGCAGTATTGCAAACAAAGATAGATTTATTAATACAAATTGCACTTACATCAAGTGAAGATTATAGCAGCATATCACCACTCACAAGTGGTATCGAGGAAAAGAAGTCCCTCTGTGATAGTATAAAAATATAAAAAGTAATTGTATACTAAAAACAATAAAATAACAAAAAAGAAGAAAAAAGGTATTCCTGCTCAATATCCAACGCGTTTCGTCTATGTAGACTTCTTCAGGGATAAGAAAGTGTCCAGAAAG
>OW240915.1:165157519-165238996 GCA_933207985.1 Pelobates cultripes | reverse complement strand
AATACTGTGCTTCAGAACTTCGGCAATTCAGCTATTCAGACATTCGGAAGTACCCGAATGTCCGAATTGCCCGAAATCCGTCCGAATTTGCATTCGGACTGAAACGAATTGCACATGTCTAATAGTTGGTCTTACATTGTTTAGATCAGGGTTTTCCATAAGGATTATTGTTACTGCCTGAAAACATCTGTCTACAGAGCTAAAATCCAAGATCAACTACTATCGGGAACTAGGGTTCTGGCCTGGCTAATATCAATTCTGTGCAACTTTCAAGCATTGGCTGACATAGGCTGAGCCGGAGAAGCAAGATGCATGTCACTGGACAACCAGGAGCATTGGAGCTCCTGGGTAAGAGGGGATATGGTTTGACGCATTTCTGAGGAACTGACCAGGGTACTTCCAGCATCATAAGCACTACAGGGCTGAGGTGACCCTGTCAGGATTTGAACCTGTGACCTTCTTTTGAACAGGTTCTTTAGTAAGGGAATTTACCAACTGACCTACCTCATGAGTTTAACAATAAAAAAAATTTTTTTTAAATGTGCTAAAGTTTCCCTGGATTTTTTCTATATTATTGCAATAGTCACGATGCCTCTACCTTACAGCCATTAAATAATGCATATCTACCTACACCTCAAAGGATGATTCTAAGCAACAAAACAAATTAAACTTAAAAAAAATAAATGAAGTAGTGTTGATGCAAATTTGATACCCCTGCAGCCTCACTGCTCAATTCTATGTATAGAATATATCTGTGATAACAAAACACGACCTTTAAGTGAGCCTTACAGCTATAAGGGGACCTTTTATCCTAAAATCTGCTACATACATGTTTTATTAGCTCAAAGCTCAATGAATTTTATCTATTACATCTCAAGTAATAAAGTCCTTCCAGGATGTCTTAATGGTCAGTGAGTGATTTATGAATATGGAGCTGCAAGCTATTAACCCACCAAAAGACCTCTGTTAGAGATTGCAGTCATACTTTAAAGGCCACAGTAACTGAGATAGGAGATTTTAAATACAGAAGGACATTAAAGTCTTAAATCACCTAATTTATCTAGTTCATTCAAGAATTACATGATTTATTGGTAAGTGTGATACATTCATTACTCAAAAATGGAATTATCTATGTTTCTCACATGATATTGTTCTCATTTTAAATATGTTATCTTTAGGAGACTTACTATATATTTTACTGCTTGCAGCTTGAATATTATATACACAGGGCCGTCTTTAACGCGGGGCAAATGGGGACAGCTGCCCCGGGCCCTATAACTGCTGGGGGGCCCAGGCAGCTGCCCCGTTTGCCCTCTACCCGCAACAATGCGATAGCGGGATCCAAAATAAGCATTACACCAGTAACCTTTCTAGCAATGGCATACACACAAACCATGGGGCCCCGGTGCGAAAATTATCCGTGCCCCCTCCCCAACCATACACACATACAGACACATACATACAAACAAACAAACACAGTCAGACATATATACATACAGACAGACACATACATACAGACGGGCACACATACAGACAGACAGGCACACATAAAGACACACAAACACACACATACAGACATGCATACAAAGAAACATTCATAAAAAAACAGACAGGCACACAAACACACAGGCAGACACATACAGAAACAGACAAGTACACACATACAGACAAGCACACACACACATACATATACAGACAGGCACACACATACATACAAAGACATACATACAGGCAGACACACACACACACAGACAGACAGACAGACAGACAGACACACATACATACAGACAGACCGGCACACACATACAAACACACACCAAATGTTTAAGTCACCCTCCTGTTTCCTACCTTTTAGGTGCAGTGGTGGCTCAAGTAGATGGAAGTCAGAGTTCCTACTCTGACTCCCTGGTCTTCCTCCCGCACGGCTCTCAGTGTTAGCTGGGAGGAGTGACGTGCGGTCACTTCCTCACAGCTTGTGATGTCATCACAGGGGGCCCGGTCGCGCTGTTAAAGCGCCCAGCGCTGACCTGGCCCCCTGACAATCCATATTCATCGGGTGGCCCTGACAGCATGGGCCACCCGATGGACCCCTTGGATGGTGGCCCCGGCGGTTTGCCACGCGGGCCAGGGCCGCAGAAGATGATGGCGGATACCCAGTCACAGGGATCCGCAGGGCGGCCGGGCCCCCTGGAGTGGCGGGCCCAGTCGCAGCTGCGACCGCGGTATGTATGCCGCTGCTTTCTAGTTTAGTTCTGTTACTACATTGCGGTGGAGGGCGTGACTGCATGCCAGGAGGTGGGGTGGGGGGCAGGGGGCCCAAGTAAATGCTTGCCCAGGGTCCAATCAATATCAAAGATGTTTCTATCATCAATTTACGAATGTTACTTGCCAATTGCACTTGTCTATCATGTGTGGCTTTATTACACATTTTATTTTTGTGGGGGGAAAATAGCCAGTCTATACTTTTTTTTTCCTGCCTTTATTACCATGTCAGTAAGTCATATAGCATCCCCTGTGGATGCAGTAACTGAAGGTCAATTTGGCCAGAACAATCTATTTTAGTAGAAAGGATTTATGAATTAGGAAACAAATAAATAGGGACACTTAAGGCAAAGATTGAATTGCATTGATATATCAAATAATAACATTAAAACACTTAAAATAACAGTTTAGCACCATAACAGCCACTCTAGGCCTAATAATGTGGTCCAAAACACAGATGAAAGTGATCTTGCAAATGCAGAAGTATGAATTCTAACCAATACCCATTGCACAGCGCTTTGGAATTTGTTGGTGCTTTATAAATAATAATATATAATTTAATTAAACTGTATCAATATTAAGGATACATGTCGTCATGTTGGTTTTATGAAGATGATGTTTTGTGTATTTTGCATTTATTTTATATTGAGCACTTTTGAAGTTAAAATTTTAATAAAGATTATATCATTTTTCACATTTACTGATATTTTGCACCTATAAAATAAAACAAATAAATAGGGACACTTAAGGCAAAGATTGAATTGCATTGATATATCAAATAATAACATTAAAACACTTAAAATAACAGTTTAGCACCATAACAGCCACTCTAGGCCTAATAATGTGGTCCAAAACACAGATGAAAGTGATCTTGCAAATGCAGAAGTATGAATTCTAACCAATACCCATTGCACAGCGCTTTGGAATTTGTTGGTGCTTTATAAATAATAATATATAATAATATATAATTTAATTAAACTGTATCAATATTAAGGATACATGTCGTCATGTTGGTTTTATGAAGATGATGTTTTGTGTATTTTGCATTTATTTTATATTGAGCACTTTTGAAGTTAAAATTTTAATAAAGATTATATCATTTTTCACATTTACTGATATTTTGCACCTATAAATTATTTATGAAATGGTTGCATCCTAATTGAGTTTATACATTTTGCAAATTTGCATTAGGATTTACATATTTTGCATGACTATCTTAGACTAACCTTTTTTTTTTTTTTTAAAGGAAAAGTTCATAACTATCTATCACTAGAACACAATATCGGTATTTTGTTCATTCATATCTGTTAAGTAAAGCTTTTATGGTAATGTTTTCTTGGTGCACAATCCATTGTAATGTGCTGTACATACCCATGGTCCAAATTCAGAGGACTGTCAGCCAATGTCCCTCAAATATTAAATACAATTTCCTTAACACGGCAGAGAAAACACTTATTTAATGACTGGAGTCCATACATATGCATACAATACAGTAGTAGGGGGGGAGGGTCATAGCAATCTACAAAATGGATATAGGACAGTATAAGGGGGAAGGAGACGCGGGGAGGGTGTATGTATGCTTATTAATGTAAGGAGCCTAAATAACAAAATGTGGGAACTAGAGGCAACACTAGCATACACTAAACAACATGACATAATAGGCATAACCGAAACATGGTAGGATGAGACACGTGCAGGGCCGTCTTTAATAATGATTGGGCCCGGGGCAAGCATTTGATAGGGCCCCCTGACCCTAACTCCCTGGCATGCAATCACGATCTCCACTTCCCAACGCAGTAACGGAACCATTTTCCCATGCTTGCAGAGTTATATTTAGCACTGAGTTGTGTTTGTGTGTTTGAATGGAAGCATGTTTTTGTATGGAGTGTGTTTGTGTAAATGTAGGTGTGTTTGTAGGTGGTGTTGGTGTTTGAATGCAAGCATGCATTTGTGTGTTTTTTTTTTTTTTTTAATGCTGGGTGTGTTTATATATATATATATTTTTTTTTGGTGTTTAACACAAAGATGTATTTGTATGTATTGTTGACGTTGGCGATTTAAATGATGAGATGTACGTACATGTACACATACACTGCCACACACACACAGTGATACACAAATACACACTGAAACACATGCAGATACACAGATATAAACACTGACACTCACACTAACACATATAGACACACAGATACACAACCTGACACACATACGGAGACGAATATACAAACACTGACACATATGAATACTCAGACACACTGATACATATACTGATACACATGCAGATACACAGATAAAAACACTGACTACATACAGATGCGCGCACACACACAGATATACAGATACACAAATACATACAATGATAACTTACAGATACACACTGACACACATACAGACACGCATATACAAAACCTGAGACACATGCAAAGACACACAGACCACATAGAGAAACAGATATACTAAATACAGATACACAGATATACATACTGACAGACATAATGACACACTGACATAGTGACACACACTGACAGACATACTGATACACACACACACACAGACATACTAAGACACACACGCAACGTTTACATTTTTACACATTGGCATACTGACACAGTGACAGACAAACTGACATGCACACTCACAGACAGACATACTGACAGGCACAGACAGACAAACTGACAGGCACAGACAGACAAACTGACACGCACAGACATACTGACACACACACATAAGCCCTGACAGACATACTGACACACATACTCACACACACAGATTTACTGACACACACAGACATACTAAGACACACACAGACACCCTGACATACAAATACCCTGACAGACAAACTCACACACATACACACATACTAAGACAAACAGACATAATGACACACAGAAACCCTGACAGACAAACTCACACACACTAAGACACACAGACATACTGACTCACACAAATACTGACACACACAGAAACCCTGACATACATACTAAGACACACACAGACATACTGACTCACACAGAAACCCTGACATACATACTAAGACACACACAGACATAATGACTCACACAAATACTGACACACACACACGCAAAGTTTACATTTATAGTCACCCTCCAGCCCTACGTTATGGGTTCCCTGGGGTCCAGCGGCAGGCTGAGGTAGTTGGGAGTGTGAGGCTCCTGCACTCCAGCTCCCTCCTGACGGCCTCCTACTCCATCCCGCGCGGCTTCATTCTATCTGGGAGGAAGTGACTCACGGCAGTCACTTCCTCCCAGCATGCTGCAGTAAAACAAGGGGGCCAAAGTGCCCGACCGGGGCCTCTTAGTGTGGGGGCTCCCGGTGTAGCCGCAGCACCGGCGGGCCCAGGGGGCAAATAAATTTATTTATTTTTTGCGGACAGCGGGGCCCACAGGGTAGCTGCTTTGGGCCCCCCCATGAGTAAGTGGGCCCGGGGCAGCTGCCCCGTTTGCCCCGCTTTAAAGACGGCCGTGGACACGTGACTGGGCAATTAAATGGGTACATGTTATTTAGGAAGGATAGGAAAAACAAGAACGGTGGTGGGGTATGTTTGTATGTCAACCATGAGTTAAAGCCAAATCTTAAGCAAGTGAATGTGATGAGGAAAATGTAGAAGCTTTATGGGTCAATATCTGCTTGGGGCAAAAGAAGGGAAATCAACTATTGGTTGGGATAAGTTATAAACCACCTAATGTTAATATTGACGAGGAACGACAGCTGTTTGAGCAAATTGAGAAAGCTGCAAATCTGGTTAACACTTTAATTATTGGAGATTTTAATTACCCGAACATAAATTGGGACACAGGGACTAGTAGCTCAGCAAAGGGAATTCGGTTTTTGAACTTGTTAAATGACACCTTCATGTCAACTTATACAAGCACCCACTAGAAAGGATGCTTGTCTGGACCTGGTTTTAACAAACAACGTTGATCTTTTGACCAACATTCAAGTAGGTGAGCACTTGGGAAATAGTGATCACAATATAGTGTCCTTTGAAATAAACTCAAAAAAACTAAAGCACATGGGCTATACTAAAACATATAATTTTAAGAAGGCCAATTTCTATAAGTTAAGGGCAGCTTTACAATATATCGACTGGCATAAACTCTTTAGTGAAAAGAACACTGAGGATAAATGAACATCTTCCAACAAATACTAGAAAGGTACATTTCTCAGTATGTACCATTGGGTAATAAATATAAAAGAAACAAATTAAAACCAATGTGGCTTAGTAGAGAAGTAAAACAAGAGATTAAAAATAAGAAAAGGGCATTTACTGTACTTAAGGAACTAAGTGTAGAAATAAGTGAACCTCTGTTTTTAATCTTTCAAGATTATTTTCTTTCGGGAAGTGTTCTGGAGGATTTGAGGAAGGCATATCTGGTTCCTATATTCAAAAAGTGTTCAAAATCCTTGCCTGGAAATTATAGACCTGTGAGGTTATTAAGGGATATATTCAAGAATTCCTTGAGAAGAACATGGTCATCAGCAAAAATCATCATGGTTTTATGAAGCACAGGTCATGTCAAACTAACTTGATTGCGTTCTACGAAGAAGTAAGTGGAAGTATAGATCAGGGCGTTGCAGTGTATGTGATCTATTTGGATTTTGCCAAGGCATTTGATACAGTTCCACACAATAGATTAGTGTTCAAACTCAAGAAAATCGGTCTAGATGAAAATTCTTGTTCTTGGGTAGAACACTGGCTTAAAAATAGAGTAAAAAATAACATAAATCCACCGGGTAGACCGATAGTGGCTGGGGTGAATCCCCTATTGAGTCGGCTGTCTGAATATATAGATAGACTGCTGCAACCAGTAGTCACTTCACGACCTACTTATCTTAAGGACTCTTCCCATCTCATTAGAGAATTACAAAATATAACATGGGAGGAGGGTTACATATTGGTAACCTGTGATGTCAACAGTTTGTATACTATTATTCAACATGATTTAGGGTATGATTCTGTTAGACATTTTTTATCAGACAGTTCAGTTCCAGAAACTCAAAGAGATTTCATTGTGGAGGGTATCCAACTTATTCTACAGAATAATTTTTTCTGGTTTGAAGGTTCTTATTTTTTACAACTGATTGGGACTGCGATGGGGACCAAGTTCGCACTGGGCTACGCCAATTTGTTTGTCCTTCTGGGAGGAATCTTTCCTCTCAGGGGATGTATCTTGGAGTGCGGACTTGGTCCTCTATCGCAGGTACATAGATGATATTTTTATTTATTTTTTATCTGGAAGGGGGGAGAACAGCACCTTATTTTATTTCTTCAATTTGTAAACAATAATTTTAGGAACATTACCCTTTCTAGTGAACATAGTATTTCCCATGTTAATTTTTTTAGATTTAGTCATTTATACAGGGAGTGCAGAATTATTAGGCAAATGAGTATTTTGACCACATCATCCTCTTTATGCATGTTGTCTTACTCCAAGCTGTATAGGCTCGAAAGCCTACTACCAATTAAGCATATTAGGTGATGTGCATCTCTGTAATGAGAAGGGGTGTGGTCTAATGACATCAACACCCTATATCAGGTGTGCATAATTATTAGGCAACTTCCTTTCCTTTGGCAAAATGGGTCAAAAGAAGGACTTGACAGGCTCAGAAAAGTCAAAAATAGTGAGATATCTTGCAGAGGGATGCAGCACTCTTAAAATTGCAAAGCTTCTGAAGCGTGATCATCGAACAATCAAGCGTTTCATTCAAAATAGTCAACAGGGTCGCAAGAAGCGTGTGGAAAAACCAAGGCGCAAAATAACTGCCCATGAACTGAGAAAAGTCAAGCGTGCAGCTGCCACGATGCCACTTGCCACCAGTTTGGCCATATTTCAGAGCTGCAACATCACTGGAGTGCCCAAAAGCACAAGGTGTGCAATACTCAGAGACATGGCCAAGGTAAGAAAGGCTGAAAGACGACCACCACTGAACAAGACACACAAGCTGAAACGTCAAGACTGGGCCAAGAAATATCTCAAGACTGATTTTTCTAAGGTTTTATGGACTGATGAAATGAGAGTGATTCTTGATGGGCCAGATGGATGGGCCCGTGGCTGGATTGGTAAAGGGCAGAGAGCTCCAGTCCGACTCAGACGCCAGCAAGGTGGAGGTGGAGTACTGGTTTGGGCTGGTATCATCAAAGATGAGCTTGTGGGGCCTTTTCGGGTTGAGGATGGAGTCAAGCTCAACTCCCAGTCCTACTGCCAGTTCCTGGAAGACACCTTCTTCAAGCAGTGGTACAGGAAGAAGTCTGCATCCTTCAAGAAAAACATGATTTTCATGCAGGACAATGCTCCATCACACGCGTCCAAGTACTCCACAGCGTGGCTGGCAAGAAAGGGTATAAAAGAAGAAAATCTAATGACATGGCCTCCTTGTTCACCTGATCTGAACCCCATTGAGAACCTGTGGTCCATCATCAAATGTGAGATTTACAAGGAGGGAAAACAGTACACCTCTCTGAACAGTGTCTGGGAGGCTGTGGTTGCTGCTGCACGCAATGTTGATGGTGAACAGATCAAAACACTGACAGAATCCATGGATGGCAGGCTTTTGAGTGTCCTTGCAAAGAAAGGTGGCTATATTGGTCACTGATTTGTTTTTGTTTTGTTTTTGAATGTCAGAAATGTATATTTGTGAATGTTGAGATGTTATATTGGTTTCACTGGTAATAATAAATAATTGAAATGGGTATATATTTGTTTTTTGTTAAGTTGCCTAATAATTATGCACAGTAATAGTCACCTGCACACACAGATATCCCCCTAACATAGCTATAACTAAAAACAAACTAAAAACTACTTCCAAAAATATTCAGCTTTGATATTAATGAGTTTTTTGGGTTCATTGAGAACATGGTTGTTGTTCAATAATAAAATTAATCCTCAAAAATACAACTTGCCTAATAATTCTGCACTCCCTGTATAGAGGATTCTTGTATTAAAACGAAAACCTTTTTTAAACCGGTTGATGTCAATAGTTATATTGACACAACCAGTTGTCACCATGCTCCTTGGATTAACAACATGCCAAAAGGACAGTACATACGAATGTTGAGGAATTGTACTGATCCTCACCAATTTGACATCCAAGCGGATACACTAACTTCGTTTTTTTAAAGAAAAACATTATGACCCTATAGTCTTAAAAGAACAAGTTCATCAGGTTAAAAGTATGAAGAGAACCGAGGTACTTAAATATAAACCAAAGAAAGACACAGCAATAGGGGAAAAAGAATGTGTACCTCTGATTCTGGATTATAATGTTAATTCTAAACAAATTAAACATATAATCAATAAACATTGGCATGTTCTGAAAACAGATGAGGACCTTAAAGATATTATAAGCGATAAGCCGAAGGTTATCTTTAAAGGTGCTAAAAATATCAAAAATCATTTAGTTAAAAGTTTCATAAATTGTAAACAGGGAGACAAAAACGTTTTTAATCAAAAACCAGGTTTTTACCCGTGTAAAATGTGTTTACCGTGCAAAAACACTACCTTTAAGAAAGATACACAAATTACGTTTAAGTCTAATGTCACAGGGACCTGTTTTAAGATACGTGATATTGTTAGATGTCACTCTACTAATGTGGTGTATCTCCTCTGGTGTCCCTGTGGGCTCCAGTATGTGGGTATGACTACCAGAAGTTTGAAAACCCACATTATGGAGCACATGGGGAACATACGGAGGGGATACACCAAACATAGTTTATCAGCACATTTTATTTAACATCATAATGGTGACACTTCTCTTTTAAGTTTTATGGTGATTGGGGAAAAAGCGGATAAATTGGAGAGGAGAGGATAATGTCCGAGAATTAAGTAAATTAGAGGGCAAATGGATTTTTACCTTGGACACTATGTGCCTTAAAGGTCTCAATATAGATTTTGAATTAGTCCATTTTTAAAATAAAATTTATAATATTTATATATTTTACATGTATTGTGTATTAGATAGTATATGTTATCTATATATATTTTTTTATAGTTTTTATTGGATTTTTTATTATAAAAAATCTCTTTTTTGGACATTTTCTCCCTCTTTAATATTTTTTTTGGTTTCACTTATTAGGTTCTGTGTTTTGTGAATATCTATGTACCTATTCATTAATTCACAGTTTATCTTCTTCATCTTTACATTATGTTTGATTAAGCTTGTTTGGGCATATGCCCTTTTCCAATATGGACATCTTTGGGACTATTTCCACCATGCTCGAGGGTGGAACGCAAAAGCATCACGTGACCGCATCTAACCGGAAGTCACATGCGTTTTGCCGAAACCGGAAGTGGTATGATCGGCGGCATTTCAGAATTACAGCTGGATCCAGTTGAACACATCAAGGGGGCTATTTAAGCCCTGAAGTTTTTCCAGGAATTTAGCACTGAGGAAGGCCCTATCAAGGGCTGAAACTCGTTTGCACTTTAGTGGACTTTTTTGATTGGGACTTTTTCTATTTGGCGGTATTACTTTATTGTTTATATGTTGTAGTGTTCTACTGCTTTTACTTTTTGGCCATAATTGCGGTGCAATACTGCACTATATTCTATTACTATACCTGCCTTGTCCCTAGATATTCATATTTTCTTTTAATATTTTATTATTATTATTCAATAAATTTGCATCTACATTTGTTATCGTGGACCTCGAGTTCTTCAACAGGAGTTTATTGAGAGCCTGAATAGGCACCCAAGGGTGATGTACATAGAGCCTATGAGGCTCCATTTTTTGTGAGTTTAATCCTCATATATTATTGTTTGTTTGTTTTTAACTTATATGGAAAGCACTATGTATGTTCCATTTGTTTTACAGATGTAATCACCATACCTACATCTACAATAGGTGGTATACCTATTTTGTATATATTCTGTATATATTTTTGAGTGTGTGTGAATCTATCTAATCTTTAAAAACAGAGTACAAAGAGTTGCCATTAATGGTAAATTTTCAAGCTGGACAGATGTGGCAAGTGGTGTGAGGGTTCTGTTCTACTTAAAGGGACTCTCCAGGCAAACAATTTTACTCACCTGGTTCCAGCGCCGGGAGTCTCGTGAAGCTGTGCCCCCTATTTCGTCAAAATGATGAAATAGGCGGGAGCGAGCAGGGAGCAATCAGACGCTTCCATTTGGAAGCGTCATTGCTCCCTTGTGCGCATGCGTGGCTTTGCCGCACATACTTCAGATGGCGGCATTCATGCCGCCCTCTGAAGTCCTGAGGACACTACCGCACATGCGCATGCGTGGCTTTGCCGCACATACTTCAGATGGCGGCATTCATGCCGCCCTCTGAAGTCCTGAGGACACTACCGCACATGCACACGGCCACGAGCTGACTGAGAGCTCAGCTCGTGGTCTTTTCCCGCCCCCTCTCCTCTGCTGACAGGCAGAAGAGAAAAGGCGCGCGCACACAGTGCCTTCTCTCTCCTGCACACGTCAGACGTATTTTAATACGTCTGACGTATACAAGGCCTTTTTAGGGCCCTGCATGATAGGAAGTCCCTCTGGTAGCCGTCTGAGTGACGGCCACTGGAAGTATTCCTATCAATCAATGTAAACACTGTATTTTCTCTTAAAATACAGTGTTTACATTAGATTGCCTGCAGGGAGCTATAGATCATACCTGAACAACCTGTCTGCAGATGACACAAAACTCTGTAAAGTAATACAATGTGAGCAAGATATTACTTTGCTGAAGAGGGATTTAGATAGACTGGGGGACTGGGCACTCAAATGGCAGATGAAATTTAATTTTGAAAAATGCAAAGTTATGCACTTCGGCATAAAGAATGCACAAGCAATGTATACCCTTAATTTAAGCGAATTAGGGATAACAACACACGAAAGGACTTGGGAATTGTTATAGACAACAAACTATGCAACAATGTGCAATGTCAATCAGCAGCGACTAAGACCAGTAAGGTAGTGTCATGCATGAAAAAGGGCATTCATTCTCATGATGAGAATATCATTTTGCCTCTTTATAAATCACTGGTAAGACCACATATTGAATATGCTGTGCAATTTTGGGCACCTGTTCTAAAGAAGGATATTATGGCACTAGAAAAAGTGCAGAGGCTGGCTACAAAATTAATAAAAGGAATGGAACATATCAGCTATGAAGAAAGGTTAAAAAATGTAAACCTCTTAATTTAGAAAAACGTCGCCTGAGAGGGGATATGATAACATTATACAAATATACTCTGCGCAAATACAAACCATTGTGTGGAAATCTATTCACAAACCAGACTTTACATAGGACACAAGGTCATGCATTTAGACTGTAAGAAAGAAGATTTCGTTTAAGGCAAAGGAAAAGTTTTTTTTTTTTTTTTTTACTGTAAGAACAATAAGGATGTGGAATTCTCTGCCTGAGGAAGTGGTTTTATTAGAGTCCATACAGATGTTCAAACAGCTACTAGGTGCATACTTGCAAAAACCGAATATTCAAGTATATAATTTTTCAATGTAGGGTAATAACTGCTTGATCCAAGGATAAATCTGACTGTCATTCTGTTTTTTTTACAACAGTGAGCAGCCACAGGTTGCTCACTGATTAGTAGACATGCCCCTACTCACCTCATAGCGAGTAGGAGCATTTGGGAGATTTCAATCTCCCTTAAGCTATTATGGGGGTCATATTGACCCTCATCGAGAGAGGGAGGACATGGGGGGCTTAGGAAATAGCGGGGAATAGATGAAATTCACGTTCGCATGCCCACGTGTTTAACTGGGCATGTACAGGAATCTCACAGCGCAGATGATGTGTCCCACAGGGACTTCCTCTACCCACACAAAGATGGCGGCGCCCTGAACCTAGGTTGGGGCAGAAAATAAAGAAAAAAAACTAGATAATATGGGGTGCTTAGGGGTATTTGGGTGTGACAAGGGGGTTAAAAAACAAAAACAAAAACGGGATTCGGCCATGACAGTCCCGCTTTAGTTTATTTTCTACAAATGTCATGGTATTATAGTGCTGCTCTGTATTAAAAAAACTCATTAAATCCTATAATTATTTTATGATAGTATTACCACTATATTTATAAATAAATAAATATGTAGCGGTGATGAATATGTCTGTCTATTTCTACATCCCAGGGCAACTCATTTTGAGGTAAATGTTAGTCCATATAACAGTAGTGTAGAGGTTTGCAATATAAGGTTCTTCTTTTACTGCTTCACGGTTGCCAGAAAATGATGAAGATAGCTTACATATTGATCCTAAGCTTAATGGCAGTACCGGATTAACATAGGAGCTGATGGAGCCTGCAGCTCTAGGCCCATGCCTATGGAATAGGCCCATTGATTTAAACAAATGTTTTCTTTTTTTTTTTTTTTACTACTCTTTATATAGTCTTGCTTAAGTATGGAAACTTAAAAGGAATGTAGTGGAACAAAACTTGTGTGGACTGACTGACAATGAAATTAATTAAGGTAAAGATGACTTTACACACTATGCAAATGCTCTTGCTGCTTCAGTCTCTCTAACACTGTTGCATGTTCCCTTTTCTTCTGCATTCACTGCATACACATTTTCTCTGTCCCAGATTGTATACCAGGAGCTTCTGCCTGCAAGTAAGAAGGTTAGGAGAGGAGTGGACCAGCGAGTTCTAGCGGATAGTCCATAGAAAGCGTAGAGCTAGCACATCATTAGACACATTTATGCCAAGCTCAGAATGCTAGACAAAAAGAAAATCCAGGCACTCAAGGTGTTCAAGTCACAGGCATATTTAATGGTTCAAAAGTGAAAAAGCAGCAACGTTTCTACCTGATAAGAGGTCTTTGTCAAGCATGACCTTGAGTGCCTGGAGATTTTCTTTTTGTCTGCCTGATCGTTGTGGGATTGCTGGTCCTGCGCCAGTGCACCTTGTATTTATTGGGATTGACTGTGTCTCCTCTCTTCATTTTAAAGCTCAGGATGCTGTCTGCACAGTATGCCCTTGGTTGGCCAGCCTGCATGAATGGCAGGCAGCCTGATGTGCATTCACGCCAAGCTGGCCTTCTAATTCTCTGTGCAGACACGCCCTCTTTTTGGGCATGTTTGTTTCTTTGGGCGGTTCTCCTGAAGTGATTCACGTCAGTGGGCCACCCTTTTACCCCACCCACCAACATTCTTCTTCACCGGACACTGCTGTTAAGGATTTACATGAAAGATGAAAGCAAGAGATTAGGTTTTTTGAAATTCCAGCACCACCTCCACCAGATACATTATGCTTGGGAGGTGTGGCTGGTTTAGTGTAGTGAATTGACAGGATAGTAATTGAACCGGTCTCTGGATACCAGCCAAGGATCATTGCTGCGTGGAAAGGTGCGGAGAGAACAAGCCAAGAGAAGACATGGGCGGAACCAGCCACCTATTTGTATTATATACCGTTCCTGTCATGTCCAAGACTTATCTGGTTCGGCAATTGGGGTCCACCAAACAAAGTATAACCCTGTTGTTCGCATACTGAACCATCTCCCGAACAGGGGACCACCCAAGGGAGTCGTGTCTCCAATTGACTCTGTTTACCTTAATCCCACATTACAGGGAGTGCAGAATTATTAGGCAAGTTGTATTTTTGAGGATTAATTTTATTATTGAACAACAACCATGTTCTCAATGAACCCAAAAAACTCATTAATATCAAAGCTGAATATTTTTGGAAGTAGTTTTTAGTTTGTTTTTAGTTATAGCTATGTTAGGGGGATATCTGTGTGTGCAGGTGACTATTACTGTGCATAATTATTAGGCAACTTAACAAAAAACAAATATATACCCATTTCAATTATTTATTATTACCAGTGAAACCAATATAACATCTCAACATTCACAAATATACATTTCTGACATTCAAAAACAAAACAAAAACAAATCAGTGACCAATATAGCCACCTTTCTTTGCAAGGACACTCAAAAGCCTGCCATCCATGGATTCTGTCAGTGTTTTGATCTGTTCACCATCAACATTGCGTGCAGCAGCAACCACAGCCTCCCAGACACTGTTCAGAGAGGTGTACTGTTTTCCCTCCTTGTAAATCTCACATTTGATGATGGACCACAGGTTCTCAATGGGGTTCAGATCAGGTGAACAAGGAGGCCATGTCATTAGATTTTCTTCTTTTATACCCTTTCTTGCCAGCCACGCTGTGGAGTACTTGGACGCGTGTGATGGAGCATTGTCCTGCATGAAAATCATGTTTTTCTTGAAGGATGCAGACTTCTTCCTGTACCACTGCTTGAAGAAGGTGTCTTCCAGGAACTGGCAGTAGGACTGGGAGTTGAGCTTGACTCCATCCTCAACCCGAAAAGGCCCCACAAGCTCATCTTTGATGATACCAGCCCAAACCAGTACTCCACCTCCACCTTGCTGGCGTCTGAGTCGGACTGGAGCTCTCTGCCCTTTACCAATCCAGCCACGGGCCCATCCATCTGGCCCATCAAGACTCACTCTCATTTCATCAGTCCATAAAACCTTAGAAAAATCAGTCTTGAGATATTTCTTGGCCCAGTCTTGACGTTTCAGCTTGTGTGTCTTGTTCAGTGGTGGTCGTCTTTCAGCCTTTCTTACCTTGGCCATGTCTCTGAGTATTGCACACCTTGTGCTTTTGGGCACTCCAGTGATGTTGCAGCTCTGAAATATGGCCAAACTGGTGGCAAGTGGCATCGTGGCAGCTGCACGCTTGACTTTTCTCAGTTCATGGGCAGTTATTTTGCGCCTTGGTTTTTCCACACGCTTCTTGCGACCCTGTTGACTATTTTGAATGAAACGCTTGATTGTTCGATGATCACGCTTCAGAAGCTTTGCAATTTTAAGAGTGCTGCATCCCTCTGCAAGATATCTCACTATTTTTGACTTTTCTGAGCCTGTCAAGTCCTTCTTTTGACCCATTTTGCCAAAGGAAAGGAAGTTGCCTAATAATTATGCACACCTGATATAGGGTGTTGATGTCATTAGACCACACCCCTTCTCATTACAGAGATGCACATCACCTAATATGCTTAATTGGTAGTAGGCTTTCGAGCCTATACAGCTTGGAGTAAGACAACATGCATAAAGAGGATGATGTGGTCAAAATACTCATTTGCCTAATAATTGTGCACTCCCTGTAGAAACCGCAAGTTTCTAGGCGGTCGGCTGGGTGGCTGTCTTTTGTATGACTGAACACGTGGCAGCGGCTACCTTGCTCCACGAACACAGACAGTGGTGTTTGGTCGTTGAGTGCAAGGAACTATAATCGGACACTCGCCGGCACGAACACCGCTGAACTACCAACCCGGTTGGTTCAATTCACCTAGAAAGAGAGGCATTCGTATAAAACAACCTCCCGAATGAGGGGCACACAACCCCCTGCTATACGAATGGTTCCATTAGTTATTTTAATGTTTCGAACTCCCGAAAAAAGACCGGTCAAAGCCTAATAATCTATGGAATTGTTTTGGGACAAGGGATTACTCTATAGCAGTGACGGCGAACCCATGGCACGCGTGCCACAGGTGGCACGCCGAGCCCCCTCTGTGGGCATGCGGCCATAGGTTCGCCGGCGCATCCATAAGGTGGCACATGTGGCTACCTTAGGGCGCACCGGCCCGGCGGGCGCAAAGCCGGAGTGACCGGCAGGAGGTGAGCGCATAGCGCATAGTGCTCCCTCCTGCCAGGCAATCTGTGTAGCGTGGCCGAGCGCACCGCGGTACAGGAACTTATGTTTCCTGTACCCGGGTGGACAGAAATGAAGTGCTCACAGAGAGAGCACTTCCTGTCCGCCGGGTACAGGAAACTGAACTCCGCGCTCGGCCACGCTACAAGGTAGGAGATCCAGGACAAGTGGGGGGAGGGGTGGGGGGAATGAAAACTAAGGGAGGGATGAAGGGGGGGAAGGAAACTGAGGGAGGCGGAAACTGAGGAGGTATGGGGGAAACTGAGGGAGGTATGGGGGGAGGGAGGCATGGGGGGGGAAACCGAGGGAGGCATGGGGGGAAACTGAGGGAGGTGGGGGGAAACTGAGGGAAGGGGAGAAGGAACTGAGGGAGGTATGGGGGAACTGAGGGAGGTATGGGGGGAAACTGAGGGAGGGATGGGGAAACTGAGGGAGGTATGGGGGAACTGAGGGGGAGGTATGGGGAAACTGAGGGAGAGATGGGGGGAAACTGAGGAGAGATGGGGAACTGAGGGAGACTGAGGGGAGAGATGGGGGGAACTGAGGGAGAGATGGGGGGAAACTGAGGGAGAGATGGGGGGAGAAAACTGAGTGTGGGATGGGAGAAAAAAAATGAGGGAGGGATGGGGGGAAAGAAAACAGTGGGGAGGGGACGACATACACACAGCACCCCTGCCCTACACATATCACCCCACACACACACACACATCACACCACACAAACACACACACCACACATCACCCCACACACATCACCCCACCACACACATCACCACACACACATCACCCACACACAAACACATACACTGTACCCTTAATGCAGTGTGTGTACACTCAGCAGTCTGTCTGTGTGTGTACACTCAGCAGTCTGGGAACTGAGAGAGAGATGGGGAGAAAAACTGAGGGAGAGATGGGGGGAAACTGAGGGAGAGATGGGGGGAGAAAACTGAGGGAGAGATGGGGGGAGAAACCGGAGTGTGGGATGGGAGAAAAAAAATGAGGGAGGGATGGGGGGAAAGAAAACAGTGGGGAGGGGAGGGGGGGACAACATACACACAGCACCCCTGCCCTACACATTTCACCCCACACACACACATCACCTCACACACACACACACATCACCCAACACAAACACACACACATCACCCCACACACACACACACACACCACCCTACACACAAACACATACACTGTACTCCTTAATGCAGTGTGTGTACACTCAGCAGTCTGTCTGTGTGTGTGTACACTCAGCAGTCTGGGAACTGAGGGAGAGATGGGGGGAGAAAACTGAGGGAGAGATGGGGGGAGAAAACTGACGGGAGGAAGGGGGAGACGCTGCTACCCACCGCTCACTCTAGACCCCCAACTACACACTTAGACTCCGACTCCAACCCCACGGGAGACAGATTTTGATCTAGTGCCCGGCTCAAGGGCTATCATGCGCCCCCCCTTTTTCCCCCCGGCCCAACAGACATTTGTGACGGACATAAGGGAACCGGCCCAGGAGCCCCCAAGGAATACAAAGGCGCCTCAGCGAAGAGGGAGGATGAGACCAAGGGTATCGTCTACGTATGTGAGTTGAGAACATAGAAACATATAATGTGACGGCAGATAAGAACCATTCGGCCCATCTAGTCTGCCCAATTTTCTAAATACTTTAATTACGGTGGAGTCACACCTGGATACCAGTACTTACAGCTCATCTCCCCGCTATCAGGGAGGATGAGGCCGGGAACCACACCCCGCTTACCTCTGGCGATTAGTATGATCAGAAATAACCTTAATTTCTTAATATGCTACACTTTCTCTTCTCTCTATCTTTATATACTCTATCCTCACTTTGCACCAGGTTCGGAGGGCGGAGGACACCACAGGACGCGATCAGTGGGGAGCTCAAAGCTTCTGATAATGCTAACGCACCAAAGGAAAAAATGGCTTTGAAGGTGATATCTATTAATGTCAAGGGCCTAAACGCCCCCCAAAAAAGACAGATGATGTTCAGGGAAGTGAAGAGGATGGGGGCAGATATTGCCTTTCTTCAGGAGACACACATATCGAAAACCACGACATTCACAGTGGGTAACCGCACCTACTCCACATTACATGAAGCTAGTTCACTCCGGAAAAAGAATGGGGTAGCCATACTCATACATAACACATGCCCTGTAATCATCTCCAGTACAGACACAGACCCCGAGGGGAGATATATCATCCTATCAGGGTACATTCACTCTCACACCATCCACATGCTTAACATATACACCCCAAACACCCCCAACAGTGATTTCTGGGAGACCTTGACGGCTAAGATAGAAGCTCTGCCACACGGCATATTACTCGTAGGGGGCGACTTCAACGCAGTGCCGTGTTCGGCCGTAGACAGGAGCACTAAGACGGGACAACCGAGATCCCAGGGAAAGGGAGGGCAAGACAAGGCACTACATGACTTTATCCACGCCACCGGCCTTGTGGACATCTGGCGAGCACAACACCCGAACACACTTGATTATACGTTTTACTCAGCTCCTCATGGAACATATTCAAGAATTGATTACTTTCTTGTTAACGATATTGGAATAGCCAGAGTGACGGACTCGAACATAGGATTCATTACGTGGTTGGACCAAGCAGACGTCTCTGTGACATTAGGGACCGTATGGGCGGCGCATAAAGCAGTGATAAGGGGCACATGTATAAAGTTAGCCACTAGAATAAGAAACAAAAAGCACGTCGACTGCAACAATTACTGGAACAACTGCGGGGAGTGGAACTGAAACATAGAATGAATAACGTGTTATATAGAATGAATAACACGTGTGTGTATATAGATATATATATACATACATATAAATATATATAATATATAATAAAAAATATAGATTCTATTTATTTTTTAAATGTATTTATGTATATATATATATATGTATATATATATATATATATATATATATATATATATATATATATATATATATATAGATAGATAGATATAATATATATAATCAATTTTGACAAATCTTCCCTGATCCCTTTTCCTGCATTTTCAGATCGACTCCGTCCTTCTGTCAGCCTCCATTCAGGCAATTTTCCTGAGCCTTCTACACTACAGGGTAATGCAATGCCTCAAGAAATTTATCTTCACAAATCCAGGTCATAAGACCTGTGACGATAGTCACCATCACCAGGAACTTCAGAAAGACTATTTACGTAGGTCCCTGAACTATTCTTATGTTTTAGTCACCCTGTGCCCATTATAGGTGCAGGGCGTGTGTAAAATATTTAGTGTTATATATTTTGTCTGCTCTCCTGTACTGCTGAGGATTGCTACCAACTTGGTGGATTTGGCTATGGAGCCTAACTTTGACATTCCACCTAATTTGGGCAAGCAATATCCGATCCCGGTGCTTTTCGGACACAATGGGCGCTCCAGGAAGATCTTTCTGGGGATGGTTCCTATATGGTTTATATGTGGAAATTCAGTTTATATTTTTATGCTTAATCATGCTGACACAAGAAATTCCATTTATATTTTTATGCTTAGTCATGCTGACACAAGAGATTCATGGGCATGTTGTGGGAGTGTTCTGAGTGTGGTTGACTGTACCCTTGCTGTGTATATAAGTGGGCCATTTGGCCATAATAAAACCAATCTTCTTCACCCTTCACTAAGTCTCGACTTGTGTTTGGGTGAAACCGGGGTAACCTGTGCAAGAAGCTATAATCACTCTGGAGCTGATCACAACTGGAAGGAGAGACCTAGGGAGTAGTAACCCATCTTCAGGAGGGTATACCGCCACAAGTCCAACCAATTATTCTTACCGACGAAGTCCGTCTTGAGTTAGACTGGTGGGTTTCAGAACATAGAGGCTTGGAATGCGAAAGCTCTATTTGTGTGCCAACCCGATTTTAACCAGGAGTCAGATACTAACCTCTGGACACACTATGAATGCTCAATGCATATCAATTGCCTTAAACTGATGGAAGGCTCCTTTGCGATTTGCAGTTTCGCCAAGAATGCCTACAACTGTTCTCTGGCTTTTCATGATGGACAATCGTCTGGGGGGTTCTCGATCAAAACTCCTGTCGGATCTTACGAGAAAACTCTACCAGTTCTGACTGGAAAGAAATCTCTCTCTTCGAGCAGAATATCAGCCAGGTCCGGACAATCTCGTGGCAGACTGGTTCTCCCTTCACTGGAGAGATGACAGCGATTGGCATCTAGACTCGAATATCTTCTATAATTTGCTTCTGCTTTGACAGGAGCTTATCCTTTTCCACGTTTTTCAATGATCCCTCAAACTTCATTGTCTCAGGGTTCTTGGAGTCAAGATCCTCTTAATTGCTCTCCTCTGAAGGGCCTAGCCTTGGTATCCCAACCTCCTAGAAATGTCCGCAGATTGCCTTCTGCTTCCTTCATTGTCTCAAGATCTCCTCCGAGATCCTTCAGGGGACTCCCATCCTCTTGTCACCCAGGGTCGTATTCGACTCATGGCCTGGAGAGTTTCAGGGGATCCTGGTATGTCTCAGGACTTTCGTGCTCTTCTTGAAGTCTTCTCTGGTGCTCATGGGCCCCAGGAACTGGTAGATCATACGTTTTCTGCATGGCGTTTCTGGGTTTGCTGGTGTTTGGAAAGGGATATTGATCCGTTTTCAACTACTTTGGTGAATATTATGAACTTCCTATCGTCTCTTTTTGACAGTGGTTAGTCTTAGCGTACAATAAACATTTTAAGCTCTGCTATTTCAGCAGCTCATATCCCGTTGATGTGTTTCCATTTGGAAAACATCCATCTGTTTGCAGGTTGTTATGGGGTATTTGTCTTTCTTGACCCACAGCCCCTCGATACACCCAAATTTGTGATGTTTCTCGGTTTTGTCTTTCCTGGAAGCATGGCCTCCTAATTTGGAACTTTCCTTGCGTCAACTCTCCAAACTAGCCCTGTTGCTTTGTTTGGTTTTGTTTAGTCTAGTTTTCCGACATCATGGCTTTTGATTTCCACGCTATTGCATTCACTCCTGTGTACGTTTCTCTATTGTTCGCTGCACAAAGGTTCCTTCTATTTCCGTTTTTTAGCCATACTTTCCAGATAGACCTTCTCTTTGTTTCACTAGTTGTTTACAAAAATATATCACCCTTACCTCTCCTCTTCGGGCTCATTCGGAACCTCTGTTTGTATCCTATATTAGTCCTCATAACCCTGTGTCGTGTCTCACAATTGCTTGTTGGATCCGATGGCATGCGGGCTTTGAGGCTTCTTTAGTGTGGGGCGAATTCAGTGTGGGGCTCATCTGCGTCCTCCGACTTGATTGCTGCCTGTGACCTTTGTGTATCTATGTATGATGAATGTCTTCAATTTGTGACTGTGACAAGGTGAGTAAAGTGGTAACTGTGGCAGGGTGAGTGTGACAGGGTTAGGGGGGTGAGTGTGACAGAATGAGGGAGGGTGAGACTGATAGGGGCGACTGTGGTATGGTTGGAGGAGGTTAATGTGATAGGCTGTGTGTGGCATAGTTAGTATCACAGGGTTGGGGTGAATGTGCCATGTTTGGAGGAGGCAGTGTAACATAATCAGGGGAGGTGAGTGTGACAAGATTAAGTCAGACAGGATTTGGGGGGGTTAATATGATAGGGTAAGTATGGCAAAGCAAGGGCAGGTGAGTTTGTATTACGAGGGTTTAATGTGAGTGTGGCTAGGTGAAGGGGGTGACAGTGTGTGGGGGCTGAAAGTGTTTGGGAATGGTGATAGCGTATGTGTATGGGGTGACAGTGTGTGCGTGGGGATGATAGGTTGTGGGTGGGGGTGACATGGAGTGTGGAGGGGGCCGTGACAGTTTGTGTATGGGGATGATAAGGTGTGGGTGGGGGGGGGGGGGGCTGTGACAGTGCTTGTGCATGTGGATGATAGGGTGTGTGGATGGGAGCTTTTACAGGAGGTGTGTGGAGGGGTGACAGAGTGGGAGGGCTGCTTTCCCACAGCCAGTAAGGGGAGCTGTGACAGATTGGAGGAGCAGATGGTGGGGGGGCTGTGAGAGGGTGGAGGGACTATGACAAGGTAGGGGGGACTGTGACTGGGTGGGGGAGCTGTGACAAGATGTGTGGGTGGCAGGGTGGGTATGGGGCTGTGAGAGGGAGTAGAGGGGCAGTGACAGGGGGTGGAGGAGCAGTGAAAGGGGGTAGAGGGGCAGTGACAGGATGTAGGGGCAGTAACAGGGGGTAGAGGAGCAGTGACAGGGGTAGGGGCAGTGACAGGGGTGAGGGTAGAGAGGCAGTGGACGGGTGGGCGGCAATGACAGGGGAGGAGGAGAGGCAGTGACAGGGGGTGGGGGGTAGAAACAAGGGGGTGGCTGTGTAGAGCGGCAGTGGCAGGGTTGGGGTGTAGAGGGGCAGTGACAGGGGGTGGAGGGTAGATGGACAATGACAGGAGGTAGGGGAGCTGTGACAGGGTGGGTGTGTGGTCTGTGACAAGTGGTAGAGGGGCAGTGACAGGGGGTGGGGGCAGTGACAGGAGGGGCAGTGACAGAGGGTGGGGGGTTAGAGGGGCAGTGACAGGTGGTGGGGTAGAGGGGCAGTGACAGGGAGTGTGGGGGGTAGAAGGGCAGTGACAGGGGGTGTGGGGGGGATAGAGGGGCAATAACAGGGGGTGGGTAAAGGGTGTTCACAAATACCTTTTTTGTTTATCTCCCTGGTGGTCCAGCAGGCGCCCTCTCTCTTCACAGTCTGCAGCTCCGCCGGGTGTGAGCTGCAGACCACATGGTGAGTTTCACGATCTCCAGGCAGAGCGTTGCTGCGACAACGCTCTGACAGGCTGACAGGCTGGAGGTCGCGAGACCACTCAGTCTGCAGCTCACTCCCGGTGGAGCTGCAGACAGGAGGCTGGCTCTCCGTCAGGGCAGACTGACAGGAGGGGCCTGGGGCCTGTGTCGGAGGGCCCGACATGTCAGTCTGTACTAAGGTGATTTAGGCGGCCGCCACGCCCCAGGCAGCGTGAGGTCTTAGGCCTGCCGCCTAAATCGCCTAATTAGAGAGCTGCCTCTGCCTTACTTGCCTCATATAACCTTATTTCATGGTTCTTTTGTAATGTGTTTAGACTAATTCAGTTGTTCATAGTTTTATTTTATTTACATATATATATATATATATATATATATATGTCATTGCATGTTTGTTGACAAATGGCTTGTTATAGTACTGTACAGTTGTGTGATTTACAGTCTACCAATCAAACCATACTTTAACAAATTTTCTTTTCTTTTCATTCTAGTGTGAAGTTTCTCTTCATGTTCTTGACGGCATCCTTGATTTGTTGCTCTATTGGACCTGTTACATCTCATTTACATGGCTGACTATGTTTTTCTTCTGAGGACTATTTCCTTTTTCAGGTTTACACAGTTGACATAAAGCTTTTGGCTGCATCAAGAAAGAGTAGTTGGGAGGAGTCTCACAGCCATATATTACTGACTAGATGTGTTCTGATTGGTTGGTTGATTTTTTTTTTTTTTAATTCTTTACTTTTCTTGTGCAAAAAGTGACAACAACCGTGCATAGCCACGATAGCATCTGCAGGCATTTTTCATAACAGTTCAAAATGTGGCAGTTGATACGGCACATTTTTTTTTTTTTTTTTATAACATGAGGATAACTGTAGTCACTATAAGCATTTCATCTCTTTGAATTGGTTATAGTGCCTGGAGTGCCCTGCCATTGTCCCTCCATTCAGTGTTGAACCATGTTCGTGCAGTATGCCACACAATAAGAGTCCCTGGCCACCCACAGTCCGGCCCCTTCAGTATGTGTAGCTAAGGCAGAAATTACACACTTCCTTGTTGTCATACCCATTCATACCGTCAGTTGGAACTCTGACAGGCTAAAAGCAGTCAGCTGACACTCTCAGCCAATCACAGCTGCCCATTGCTGCTCAGGCTAATACTTGCTTATTAGCCAAAGCAGCACAGAGGGGATGGATTCCCCGGGACTCTTGTTTAGCATTAAAACTTTAAAAACGGATTAATGGTGATAGAAATTATGGGACCAGAGGACTCCAGACGCTATAACCAGTTTAATGAGATGAAGCAGATACAGTGCCTACGGTGTCCCTTTAAACATCAGTGATTTATATATTAGCATGCTAGACTAAATGTGTATATAACAAGGCAAGTTGCGCTGAGGCTTTTAAGTGTGTAGCATTGCATTGGTAAAAAAAGACAGCTTTTATGTTTAAAGTGTTGGGTACACGTTGTTGATTACAGGGAAATACCAGCAGTTTCACTGTTAATTTTTACAAGCTTAAGTTCCCCCTTTAGTGGGGACTGGCTAATAAAATATTGCATGTGCTATTAGAGTGGACACAAGTAAGGCTCTACAGCAGTAAACTCTGCGAGAGGTAAAATAAAGACATTTTAAGAACAACTGTTACTCTATGCTTAGCTAACGTTCAGAGATCAGTTCTTATGATAGAAGGCATGATGTGAAAGTCCGGCTATAGCGAAACATGCCTGACAGGCTCCGATCTCCAGCCTGTGCTCATCTGATCCCTTCCAGTTGCCAGATGCAGTCCCCGGGAGCCCCGGGAGGTATCTGAGTTCTGGTGGTGAAGCTGTTCCCTGTCAGATGATCGGCATTGTCCTGGAGGACATGGTGCCACTGGTCTGCTGTGGGGTTGTTGCGGCTTACAGTGCAGGTGGGTGCTTGTTATGGGGTAGGCTCTAAGTTTCTGCTTGTGCCGACGGTCCCGTTTTCGGTGCCTCTTTGGGAGGCCTCTGGTGGCTATCATTTTGCGTCTGCCCTTGGGGCCCGGGAGTGCCTGTGGTGTGGGTGCAGGAATAGTCCATGTAGCTTTAGCCGTGTTCAGTGCCCTCTCTGCAATCCTTGCCCAGAAGGCAGAAAGAATTGCATCCAGCTTAGTCAGAGTGTCGTTTAGCGATTTTCCACATATCTCCATGCTTGGCGACTGGCGCATGGCATCCGCCATTTTGGAGTTAGGGACTAGTGATGTTTGGGACATGAATGTCAGTGGTGGGAACGCTGCTGGGGTGGGTGGGGGGTGGAAGGCTCGTGGGTGGTCCTGCACAGTTTTTGTGTCTGATTTCATGGAGTTCCGGGCTGGGTGATCGGTGGCCTCCCCATGCCCTTTCCTCCGTCCAGACTGCTAATCAGGCTCGTTGTCGCTGCGGTAGGCCCCATCAGTGCAGCCCGCGTTCCTGTCGACTTAGCGTTTCAAGAGTGACCTCGTTATGCTCTCCCTTGCAGCCTCTACTTGGGTGATGCAATTTAAAAAAAATTTGTAGCATGAGAGCCAGGATTATTTCGATTAAAGTAAGATTTCAGACGGGAGCTCGTGCTGCACGCGTCTGATCAGCTCCCCAGCCAGGCTCCACCCTCTGATTGGTTGATTTTGTTCAAATTGTTCAACTGTTTCTTTGCTGTTGGGAGGATTCAGTAAAGGAAGTAAAGCAAATATTTGCCTCCTGTCTTTAATACAATTTAGATTATTCGGTCACTGAAGCTAGAATGATTCCTAAATATACACTGCTAATATTACTACTATTGCAGATCATTTCTACAACTGTTCTATACTGAAAAAAGTCTTAAATCTACTTGACCAAAGCAAAGCAAAACAAAACCAAAACACATCTACTAGAGAAAGTATAATATTAAAAGTGATTTAATTATAACACGTTGTTAACAATGAAAGGGAAATTTGAGGTTCAATTATGGAATAAAATGCTATTGCTACAGAAAAATATGTAAAATTACATCTATTTATATAAAGAAATCGGTTATTGCAATTTTTGCCCATATTCCCCTATACCAAAACAGTATTAATAGTTATTTATAGCACAAGTATTTGAGTTCATAACTAACTAACTAAGCATGCTATAAGGCTGCCAATTCAAATAGTTTTCTTGCGGCCATATTGCAATGAAAATAAATCTAGATATTCAGATTAGTTTCATGCTGAAGTATACCCTGAGGCCTTGGCCCCTATTTAGTATGACTATAACATCATTAGTAACTACAATAGATACAACAAAGATATTCTTCAGCTGCCAGGCTCATTCATATTTAACAGATAATCCTAGAGACAAAATGAAATAGTAGAAGATCTTTGTCATGTAGGCTGTATATCCTCATGTCACAGTTAATTCCCAATCCCAATACATGTACAGTTCTGCTGACAACATCAAGATGAACATTTTCCAAATACATAAACCTGTCACTTTGTGAATCGGATTACAATAAATTTACAGAACTGGTAAGCTTTCTGCTGCAGAAGTGTAACAAATGTGACAATTCATTTGCATCATAGATTCAGTACATGAAATAACAATAACAGATTGTTAGAAAATAAATAAATAATATATATATATATATATATAAATATATATATATATTTAAAAAGTGATTCTTTGTTTAGTTTGCATATGCCCATTCAGAATTCAGAAGCCATCCAGAAGTCTTAAGGCTTGACTGGTGTGTGCAGATCTGTGTTTAAAAATGTATTGTCTATATATATGTTATTATATATATTACGAAGGGCCTAATTACAGAATCTTATCAACAGAAAACACTAAAATAGTCATACCTCCAAGGCGGAGGGAAACTCACAGGATTAAACTATTAAGAAAACACTAGACATGTGCAATTCGTTTCGGTCCGAATATGAATTCGGATGAATTTCGGGCAATTCGGGTACTTCCGAAAGCCGAATTACCGAGGTCCTGAAAATACAGAATTTCCGAAGTGCCGAATTGCCAAAGTTCTGAAGCACAGTATTGCCTAAGTACTAATATACTTACCTAATGTCCTCCCCCCTGGTCCTCACCCCTGAGCGGTGGGTAGGGGCCCTAAATACTAATTACGGGGGCCCAAATGTCCTCCCCCCTGGCCCCCATCCCTGAGCACTCTTTTTTTTTTTTAAGTGCGTCGGTTATTATGGATTTTTTTTGGCCTTTTTGGGGGCTGAAAAAAGAAGATTTTAGAAGAAAGAAAATATCAAATGGTAAGTTTTTTTTTTTTTCAGGTACTTAGTTAAATGGTCCCCCCTCATTATTTTTAGGGTGAGGGGGGTAGGTATTTTAGGGCGAGGGGGGTAAATTTTTTGGGAAAGGGGGTGACTAGGGCTTTGGGGACCCCTAGTCACTCGGGGGAGGGGGGATTATTTTTTTTATTTAGGGCCCCCACCCCTAAGCGTTGGGGGAGGACATTAGGTACCCACCATAATTAGTATTTTAGGGCCCCCACCCACCGCTCAGGGGTGGGGGCCAGGACATTAGGTCCCCCCCTAATTAGTATTTAGGGCCCCCACACACCGCTCAGGGGTGGTGGCCAGGGGGGAGAACATTAGGTCCCACCATATTACTATTTAGGGCCCCCACCCACCGCTCAGGGGTGGGGGCCAGGGGGGAGAACATTAGGTCCCCCCATATTACTATTTAGGGCCCCCACCCACCGCTAAGGGGTGGGGGTCAGGGGGGAGGACATTAGGTCCCCCGATAATTAGTATTTAGGGCCCCCACCCACCGCTCAGGGGTGGGGGCCAGGGGGGAGAACATTAGGCCCCCCTAATTAGTATTTAGGGCCCCCACCCACCGCTCAGGGAGGAGGACATTAGGTCCTCCCCCCTCATTCTAATTTAGGGCCTCCACCCACCGCTCAGGGGTGGGGGTCAGGGGGAGAACATTAGGTCCCCCCGTAATTAGTATTTAGGGCCCCCACCCACCGCTCAGGGGTGGGGGCCAGGGGGGAGGACATTAGGTCCCCCCGTAATTAGTATTTAGGGCCCCCACCCTAATTAGTATTTTAGGGCCCCCACCAAGCCCAGGGGGGAGGACATTAGGTCCCCAACCCTAATTAGTATTTTAGGGCCCCCACCAAGCGCTCAGGAGTGGGGGCCAGGACATTAGGTCCTCCCCAATTAGTATTTAGGGCCCCACCCACCGCTCAGGGGTGGGGGCCAGAGGGTAGGACATTAGGTCCTCCCCCTCATTCTAATTTAGGGCCCCCACCCACCGCTCAGGGGTGGGGGTCAGGGGGGAGGACATTAGGACCCCCTAATTAGTATTTTAGGGCCCCCACCCACCGCTAAGGGGTGGGGCCTAGGGGGGAAAAAATTAGGTCCCCCCATAATTAGTATTTAGGGCCTCCACCCACCGCTCAGGGGTGGGGAGGACATTAGGTCCCCCCCCTAATTAGTATTTATGGCCCCCACCCACCGCTCAGGGCCAGGGGTGAGAACATTAGGTTCCCCCTAATTAGTATTTAGGGGCCCCACCCACCGCTCAGGGGTGGGGCTCAGGGGGGAGGACATTAGGTCCCCCCCTAATTAGTATTTTAGGGCCCCCACCCACCGCACAGGGGAGGGGGCAAGGGGGGAGGACATTAGGTACCATCATATTAGTATTTAGGGCCAACAACCCACCGCTCAGGGGTGGGGGCCAGGGGTGAGGACATTAGGTCCCCACATATTAGTATTTAGGGCCGACAACCCACCGCTCAGGGGTGGGGGCCAGGGGTGGGGGCCAGGGGTGAGGACATTAGGTCCCCCCCTAATTAGTATTTAGGGCCCCCACACACCGCTCAGGGGTGGCGGCTAGGGGGAAGAACATTAGGTCCCCCACCCACCGCTCAGGGGTGGGGGCCAGGGGTGAGGACATTAGGTCCCCACATATTAGTATTTAGGGCCGACAACCCACCGCTCAGGGGTGGGGGCCAGGGGGGAGGACATTAGGTCCCCCCCTAATTAGTATTTAGGGCCCCCACACACCGCTCAGGGGTGGCGGCTAGGGGGAAGAACATTAGGTCCCCCACCCACCGCTCAGGGGTAGGGGCAAGGGGTGAGGACATTAGGTCCCCCCGTAATTAGTATTTTAGGGCCCCCACCAAGCCCAGGGGGGAGGATATTAGGTCCCCAACCCTAATTAGTATTTTAGGGCCCCCACAAAGCGCTCAGGGGTGGGGGCCAGGACATTAGGTCCTCCCCAATTAGTATTTAGGGCCCCACCCACCGCTCGGGGTGGGGGCCAGAGGGTAGGACATTAGGTCCTCCCCCTCATTCTAATTTAGGGCCCCCACCCACCGCTCAGGGGTGGGGGCCAGGGGGGAGGACATTAGATCCCCCCTAATTAGTATTTAGGTCCCCCACCCACCGCTCAGGGGTGGGGGCCAGGGCATTAGGTCCCCCCGTAATTAGTATTTAGGGCCCCCACCCAGCGCTCAGGGGGGAGGACATTAGGTTCCCCCCCCAATTAGTATTTTAGGGCCCCCATCCAGCACTCAGGGGTGGGGGCCAGGACATTAGGTCCTCCCCAATTAGTATTTAGGGCCCCACCCACCGCTCAGGGGTGGGGGCCAGAGGGGAGGACATTAGGTCCTCCCCCTCATTCTAATTTAGGGCCCCCACCCACCGCTCAGGGGTGGGGGCCAGGGGGAAGGACATTAGGACCCCCTAATTAGTATTTTAGGGCCCCCACCCACTGCTGAGGGGTGGGGGCTAGGGGGGAAGAAATTAGGTCCCCCCATAATTAGTAGTTAGGGCCCCCACCCACCGCTCAGGGGTGGGGGCCAGGGGGGAGAACATTAGGTACCCCCATATTAGTATTTAGGGCCCCCACCCACCGCTCAGGGGTGGGGGCCCGAGGGGAGGAAACTAGGTCCCCCCCATTATTTTACTTTAGGGCCCCAACCCACCACTCAGGGGTGGGGAGGACAATAGGTCCCCCCCATTATTTTACTTTAGGGCCCCCACCCGCCGCTCAGGGGTGGGGGCCGGGGGGCAATAGGTTCCCCCCCATTATTTTACTTTAGAAGTCCTGAATTTCGGAATGCTGTACCGAACAGAAAAATTTTCCCATGCACATGCCTAGAAAACACATCTCTCTCTTTCATTTCTCAAAAAAATCTGATGAAGCAGGTTTTCCGTGGGCAGGGTAAAAGGGTGGGCCACTGATGCGAATCACATAACCGGTAAAGGCCAAAGTGCAGATATGCAGTCAGGGACAAAGAAAAGGAGGATGCAGTGAGTGTAGAAGAAAGGGGACATGCCACAGTGTTAGAGAGACTGAAGCAACAAGAGCATTTACACAGTGAACAAAGTCAGCTTTCCTTAACTAATTTAAAGGAGCACTATAGGGTCAGGAACACAAACATGTATTCCTGACCCTATAGTGTTAACACCACCAACTAACCCCCCCGGGCCCCTCATGCCTCCATAAATATAGCAAAATCTTACTGTATTCAAGTCAGAAGCTGTAGATCTGCATGCAAAAAACAAGCAGTCTGTTGACATCATCAGAAGTGGTAACCTGATCCAATCACAATGCTTCCCCATAGGATTGGCTGAGACTGACAAAGAGGCAGATCAGGGGCAGAGCCAGCATGATTCAAACACAGCCCAGGCAATCAGCATCTCCTCATAGAGATGAATTGAATCAATGAATCTTTATGAGGAAAGTTCAGTGTCTGCATTCATAGGGAGGAGATACTGAATGTTTGGATGCGTTTTAGGCAGCCATGACCCAGGAAGGATCTCTAACAGCCATCTGAGGAGCGGCCAGTAAAGTTAACACTAGGCTCTAATGTAAACAATGCATTTTCTCTGAAAAGACAGTGTTTGCAGCAAAAAGCCTGAAGGTAATGATTCTACACACCAGAACAAATTCAATAAGCTGTAGTTGTTCTGGTAACTATAGTGCCCCTTTAAGTGTCAGCCAGTCCACAAAAGTTTTGTACTCAAACATCCCTCTTAAGTTTCCATACTTAATTTTCTCTACACAAAGCAAGAGCATGTGAAGAGTAGTAAAAACAAATACATAAAATAAATAAATAAATATATATATAATATATATATACACTGCTCAAAAAAATAAAGGGAACACATAAACAACACAATGTAACTCCTAGTCAATCACACTTCTGTGAAATCAAACTGTCCACTTAGGAAGCAACACAATTTCCCATGCTGTTGCGCAAATGGGATAGACAACAGGTGGAAATTATAGGCAATTAGCAAGACACCCCGAATAAAGGAGTGGTTCTGTAGGTGGTGACCACAGACCACTTCTCAGTTCCTATGCTTCCTGGCTGATGTTTTGGTCACTTTTGAATGCTGGCGGTGCTTTCACTCTAGTGTTAGCATGAGACGGAGTCTACAACCCACACAAGTGGCTCAGGTAGTGCAGCTCATCCAGGATGGCACATCAATGCGAGCTGTGGCAAGAAGGTTTGCTGTGTCTGTCAGCGTAGTGTCCAGAGCATGGAGGCGCTACGAGGAGACAGGCCAGTACATCAGGAGACGTGGAGGAGGCCGTAGGAGGCCAACAACCCAGCAGCAGAACCGCTACCTCCGTCTGTCCAGGAGTTGGCAGATGCTTTAGTCCAGGTCTGGGAGGAGATCCCTCAGGAGACCATCCGCCACCTCATCAGGAGCATGCACAGGTGTTGTAGGAAGGTCATACAGGCACGTGGAGGCTACTCACAATACTGAGCCTCATTTTGACTTGTTTTAAGGACATTACATCAAAGTTGGATCAGCCTGTAGTGTGTCTTTCCACTTGAATTTTGAGTGTGACTCTAAATCCAGACCTCCATGGGTTATACAATTTGATTTCCATTTTTGAATTTTTGTGTGATTTTGTTGTCAGCACTTTCAACTATGTAAAAAAACAAAGTATTTCAGAAGAATATTTAATTCATTCAGATCTAGGATGTGTTATTTTTGTGTTCCCTTTATTGTTTTGAGCAGTGTATATACATATACACATATTAAAACACATAAACCAACAAGTAACAAATGGCACTACAATACATTTCTTATAAAATATGCAAACAAAAAGCAGCACCTAACCATGACCTTGTGCAAAACTTAATATAGTCCCAATATTGTGCAGTACCTCTGCCAAAGTCCATATAGTGAAAAATGAAAACACTTACAATAAATAAGTTGTTTAAAACTGTAGGCAACTATGTATCCTCAAAGACAAAAAACAAAACAGAGAATGATACATAAATCTGTGTGAAAGAAGTATGGGTACTGAAATAATGTGATGGAACAGAATTTGGTAAAAGACTGGATATGAGGTATAAAGAATCAAAGATAACACCAAGGCAATGAGCTTGCAAGGATGAACTGATTGACAAACTATTGACAAACTATCAACTTGCAGAGCGACAGATGAGAATTAGTATGATGAGGAGGGAAGACAAGTTCAGAATGCTCAAGTTTTGTTTTTGTTTATAATTATTTATTTTGGTGGTGCATTGCAAAGACATGGTTGGTATAGAACAATTGTGTAAAATGCATGTAAAAAGATTGTACATTGTTATTACAACCCCGCCTCCCCCCCCATACAAAAACAAAACTCAACATTCAGGGAGTATTTGAGAGGGGCTGCAAGATAAGAGGACTGTTAGATGAGGAGAAGCTCTCAGGCGCTCCCATGCATTGGGTTTTTATTGAGGATCTATGTCTAGAGGGTGGGAGGGGTTCAGCATATTCTAGGTCATGGACGTATGTAGGTATTCTCCCAGAATGTATGATATAGATTGCCTGGAGGCCTGGGGTCAGGTTCAACAGGTGAGAACCTTTTAGTATTAGGCCGCCTGACGTGTGGGAGTTATACCTCCATATCAATGTTACCCCTAACTTAGGGAGCTGCGGGGGCTGGGGGAGGAGAGAGAGTAGGAGACAACAAACATAATTTTGGAGAAAGATTTAACGTTATAAAGTGGAAGGACATCCAGTCAAAGACTGAAGAATGAAATCGGTTATGCATACTAGGAAAGCTGGAGACGTTAAGGGAGGGGAGGTATATTTGAGTGTCATAGGCATTCAAGTGGTAGTGGAATCCAAAAGAATAAAAACACAAGGGTACCAAGGATAGAACTGTGGGGGAATCAAACTGAGACAGAATGGGAGAAGGAGGTGTTACTAAAAGAGGAGACAGTGATAGATTGTTGGGAGAGATAGAATGGAAACCATCTTTTCGCTACCTACTCCAGGCATCTCTCCTCATTATTATGACTTCCATGTTTAACCCCTTAAGGACTGGACTGTTTTTGCGATGTTGTACATTTGCGACCAGGCATATTTTTACACTTTTGTGGTGTTTGTGTTTGGCTGTAATTTTCCGCTTTCTCATTTACTGTTCCCATACAAATTATATATTGTTTTTTTCAGGACAAAAAGGGGCTTTCTTTACATACCATTATTTATATAATCTCATGTATTTTAATTTAAAAAAAATATGATGAAAAATTGAAAAAATACATGTTTTTTGACTTTTACTTGAAAAATCTTTTACTCATCTACAAAAGCGAATGAAAAAAACTGCTAAATAGATTCAAACTTTTGTCCTGAGTTTAAAAATACCTAGTGTTTACGTGCTTTTTTGCATGTTATAGGGCTATAGGTACAAGTAGGATATTGCGGTTTCAAAACATACATTTTAAAAATTTATCAATAGTGACATTGTAACACTATTATCTGTCATAAATCTCTAAATAACACCCCACATGTACATATTTTTTTAAAAGTAGACAACCCAGGGTATTCAATATGGGGTATGTCCAGTCTTTTTTAGTAGCCACTTAGTCGAAAACACTGGCCAAAGTAAGCATTCATATTTGTTTGTGTGTGAAAAAGTAAAAAAACTAAATTGAACGCTAATTTTGGCCAGTGTTTGTGACCAAGTGGTTACTAAAAAAGACTGGACATACCCCATTTGCAATACCTTGGGTTGTCTTCTTTTGCAAATGGTATGCCATCATGGGGTAATTCTCATTCCTGGGCTACCATACGCTCTCAAAGGCAACGTAACCAACCTGGCCATTTTCAATGTAAAATATTTGACCCATATATTTGACCTTGTAACTTTCAAAAATGCTATAAAACCTGTACATGGGGGGTACTGTTTTACTCGGGAGACATCGCTGAACACAAATATTAGTGTTTAAAAACTGGAAAACGTATCACAACAATTATATCATCAGTAAAAGTGCTGTTTGTGTGTGAAAAATGCAAAAAAAGTCACTTTCACTGACAATATCATCTCTGTGATATGTTTTACTGTTTTGAATCACTAATATTTGTGTTCAGCGAAGTCTCCCGAGTAAAACAGTACCCCCCATGTACAGGTTTTAGGGTGTCGTAGAACGTTACAAGGTAAAATACAGTGCTAGCAAATTAAATTCTCTGGAATTTCGGCCTGGGTTGGCAGGCAGGTCCCTCAAATTGCAATCAATAAAATTACTAAATTATGTAAAAATATTACATAAATACGCACGTAGAATTTAAATATATATGCATATTTATATATTTGAAGTCTATGTGTATATTTATATAATTATTTATGTAATTTTGTATATGGACGTATGTATATTTCTTATTATTTTTATTTATTTTAATATACATAGATATATATACAAATTCATTCTAAGTGTATTTTGATATAAATATATATATATTAATTTTAAAATACAGTTAGAATAAAATTTCATATAGCTATATAATTTTTTTAAAATTTTTATTATTATTTAAAAATTTTTTATTTAATTTAAATTACTTATTATTTATATTTTATAATAATATATATATACAATATATATAGTTATTATATATATTATATATATACGTGTGTAATTTAATTATAAGTGTATTTTTATATTAATATAAGTACATATTAATATAAAAACACACTTAGTATGACATTATATATATATGATATATAGACATATATTATATAGATATAATATATGTCTATATATCATATATACACATATATAATTATTTATTTATTTTTTATTAACATTAACTTTTTTTTTTTTTTGATTTTACACTAGCAGGGAGACTGCCTGTCAGCACAGACAGTCCCCCTGCAGGCAGACACATGGACACCTATTGTGACCATGTGATCGCTGTGTTAAGCGATCACATGGCCACAGGGGTCCTAATCTGCCGTGGGGAGACTGCCTGGGCTGCAGGCAGTCTCCCCACAACCGGAGCCACGCTGATCGCCGCCGGGGGAACGACGGCGATCAGGTAAGTAGCTCTGACCGTTAGGACGGTTCAGGACCGTCATCGGTCGGCAACGCAAAAATGCCGATGACGGTCCTGAACCGTCCTCGGTCCTTAAGGGGTTAAAAAAAAAAGTGAATAGGTGGTGGTTTAAGTGAACTTTTAATAGTATAATGAGTTTTAATACCAATGAAGATAAAAATTTAACTATTTTAATATCTGTTAAATTAATTACAAAATGTGAATACAACATACAAAGATTTAGGTTCTACTGGTTAAAGTATGATCCACATTCATTATATTTACTACAGACATTGCAAGAATGTAATTTCAACAATGCAATCAATAATTTGTAACTGCACACCACTAATGTTTAAAGATGATTAGATAAAATCACACACAGAATTAAGGAAATGCTTAGTGTCTGAAGATTAAATTTGGGAATTAGCATTCCACAGAAAGCCAGCAGGTCCACTGCATTTTTGTTAGAGTTCACACATTTAAAATACATGATCATTCCAGCAATTACACTAAAAACACAATTTATAAAGATTTTTAAATAGTATTAAATTTAATGGGATCATGATATGGGACATGCTGTTTTCTCAATAAATACAGGTATATTTATTGCCCTCTTCCAGACTAAGCATCTGATAGAACAGTTAAAGGAAATTAAATTGCACTTGTGCTAATGAGAATTTTGTTGAACAATATTTATTGTGTATCAGTTTAGGGAAAAAAACATAAAACAGAACTCACAAATCCCTCGCATTTGCATTTTACAAGGTTAATCATTGATAAATTTAGTGAGATCTGTTCACATTCCAAGAGAAAAGCACTGTCTGATAAAATATCAATGATTAATATGGGGGTAATATGACCAGTTCTATAACATATATATCTACAGTATCTGGCAACAGTAAAAAAACCAAATATGTCAATATTATAAAACAACTGATTTACATTGATACTTATGTTGCACAATCATCCAATGCTAATAAGTCTTTACAGGGACACTATAGTCATCAACACAACTACAGCTTATTGAATTTGTTCTGGTGAGTAGAAAACCTTCGGGCTTTTTGCGGTAAACACTCTCTTTTCAGAGAAAATGCAGTGTTTACATTACAGCCTAGTGATAACTTCACTGGCCACTCCTCAGATGGCTGTTAGAGATCCTTCCTGGGTCATGGCTGCCTAAAACACATCCAAACATTCAGTATCTCCTCCCTCTGCATGCAGACACTGAACTTTCCTCATAGAGATTTATTGAGTCAATTCATCTCTATGAGGAGATGCTGATTGGCCAGGGCTGTGTTTGAATCATGCTGGCTCTAACCATGATCTGCCTCTTTGTCAGTCACAGCCAATCCTATGGAGAAGCACTGTGATTGGATCAGGCCACCACTTCTGATGATGTCAGCAGACAGCTTGTTTTTTGAGTCAAACAGCATGCAGAGTTACAGCTTCAGGCTTGAATACAGTAACATTTTGCTATATTTTTGGAGGCATGAGGGGCCCAGGGGCCTAGATGGTGGTTTTAACACAAACATGTATTCCTGATCCTAAACTGATCCTTTAACCCCTTAAGGACCAAACTTCTGGAATAAAAGGGAATCATGACATGTCACACGTCATGTGTACTTAAGGGGTTAAATAGATTCTATCTCACCAGGTTTAGCTTCATAATGCTGTAATAGCTGCAAATCAAATCTATATAGAGTTCCACTATTAAAATGTCACCATACAATATCATCAACACTGTTCATTTGGAGTGGTGAAAGATAAAACTTGTCCCCATTCCTCTAGGTAAATCGGCCTCAATCTGGTATACCTCAAATGAACCATAAACTACAGAAAAAGAGGAATATAGTTGTGGCGGGACGGCCGCTATTCATGGGTTTTGCCCTTCTTTAGTATGTGTGTTGCCTGTATATTTTTGTGCTGTGCCTGCTCCTCGTTTGGGGGTGCTTCCACAAAGGGAATCCATTCGCCTCCCGAACGAGGACCACCTCAATGAACCACTTAGAACATTGATTAGAACTTTCACACTTTGCAACTAGGTGTCAAACCACAAACCGCCAGAGAAGCCAACTTTAACAACTCGCAACATAAGTGTGACACCGCAAGGGAAGTAATTAATGAGTGCTCCCCTGGGTGGCCGCCGTTTGTATAAGCCCGAAAGGAGCCGCTTCCCTTGCCTGGTTTCACACAGGGACCCTGCAAACGGAGGCGGTTTGAGGCAGGTACCGTTATGGGGGTTCTTGGGATTGGTGTGGGCATCCTTTATGGCTGGTTTGGCAGGCTTTCTGTAACTGGGAGTTAAGACGGCAGGAAGCTTTCCCGTGCTGTGACTCCCAGGTGCAGAGGCACATGGTATGAGGACCCTTTATTTGGGTGGTGGGAACAGGGGACAAAGAGGCTCCTGGGAAGAAGACCCCCTTGTCACCAAAAGTGGGAAGCACTGTGGTTTGGTGGCGGGAACAGGGGACAAAGGGACTGGAGTTCCGTTCCGCAATACGACCCCTGGGAGGGGACACTGTCATTGTGTGGTATACGCCCCTTGCATGGGGTTTTACATAAAAGCCGAGCGTGGCAAATAAAGTGTTGTTGTACCTCCAGAACTGTGTTTTGTCTAGTTACTAGGGGAAAATGGGTCTCTTTACACAGTTCCTGTTCGGCTGAAGGAAGGGAGTTAGTGGAGGTAACCAGTCGGGTTACCAGGCGTCCTCTACAATAGTATAACAGAGTTTTATTTGTTACTGCCCCCGGTGAGTGCGGATTGTACATTTATGCGATTTCCTTGGTTTCGCATATATTTTATTGGCAAGTTTGTGTCTAAAATTATTCTTTTATAAAATTCTATTATTACTGTTTTCAATTATGCATGTAATCAGTTTGTCAACCAAATTGTACTTGATGTTATTCCTTAAAGAACACTATTGCTTTAGGAATACAAATGTACACATTCGAAAGCATTGGGAGGCTAGTGTTGCAAAAAAGGCAAAAATCTTTGAGATCATCAAGTAGAAATATTAGCAATTTGTCTGAGATACACCTACTAGAAGCATACGCACACAGACCACTTTAGTTAACTGAAATGGTCTGATTGCAACGTCCCTGTTAACTTAACCCTGCAATTCTAATAGTTAAGACTATCTCTAGTGGCTGTCAATCAGAGAGTCATTAGAGGCAATTCCTGACGGTTAGGTGACTTTTGGTCACCTATCTGATGGAGGACGTCCTTACGCTCTGCATGAGGACGTCCAATGTCAAGCAAAACCCAACAGGAAAGCATTGCAGCAATGCTTTCCTATGGGGAGGGATTAATGCGTTCGAGGTGTTTGCTGCGCATGCGCACCCCGTAGGGTGACGTCAGAGGAGATGGAGCGCGCCGACCCTGGTCCAAGGGATATCGGCACTGAGATTGGGTAAGTACCGTAAGGGTATTTTAAACTTTACTGTGCTAAAGGGGAAGTGTGTGGGAGGGATGGGGCGGGGAGAGGGAGCTATAGTGCTAGGAATACAGCTTTATATTCAGCTGCAGAGTTAAAATAGGGGAGACATGGTGCCCAGATAACTTCATTGAATTTATATAATTTGGGTACCTATAGTGTCCTTTTAAACATAAAATGTGGATAAAGTGAAAATTGGATTGATACATTTAAGATAAAGTAGCCATGTTGTCACCACTACTAGGATTGAGTACTTACATTAGTTATTTTGGCTTTAATCTTCCAAATTTGTTTTCAATTCACCCAAACTCAGTTTTTAATTTGTAATTTTTTTTTTAAATTGAATGCACAGCTATTAAATAGTGAATTATATATGTAATTTCTAGTAATCCACAAGAATTTATCTTGCCAATGAAACTTAAACAATGTTTCTAGTGTACAGCCCTTTATAATGTTTAAAAACAAAGTTTGAAGATGTTTAACCCTTAAGGATGCAGGCAACTGACAAAGTTTTAACCAAAATAAAACCTACAATTTCAACCATATGTCTGTTTATCCATAATTTACCTTTTTCATTTTAAGTACACCCACACTTATTATATAGCATTTTGTTCAGGAGAAATAGAGCTTTCATTTTACATCACATATTTAAGATGAAACATAATTTAACATGAATAAAATCTAAAAAAGGTGTGAGGAATTTCTTTGGAATTTTCCCACGCTGTGTAATTTGACTCTTAACTCTCTGATTGGTTACTTTCAATCCACCAATCAGAGTGTCAGTCTGCGTGGAGCCCTCCATGGGTGAAGATGGATTTTTTTTTTTGCACTCAGATTTTTGTTTTGTTTTTTTCAAAGTGCGTTGGTTATTATGGATTTTTATTTGGCCTTTTTTGGGGCTGAAAAAATAAGATTTTAGAAGAAAGAAGACATCAAATAGTAAATTGTATTTTCATTTTTTTTTACAGGTATCTAGTTAAAGGTCCCCCTTCATTATTTTTAGGGTGAGGGGGGTAGGTAGGGGTTATTTTTTATTGGGGGGGAGTGGTTAAATTTTTATTTAGGGCCCCCACCCGCCGCTCATGGCTGGGGGCCAGGGTAGGACAATAGGGCCCCCACCCCCCGCTCAGGGGTGGGGGCCAGGGGGGAGTACAATAGGTTCCCCCTTTATTGATATTTAGGGCCCCAACCCATCACTCAGGGGTAGGGGCAGGGATGGGGGAGGACAATAGGTCCCCCCCTATTCTAATTTAGGGCCCCCACCCGCCGCTAATTTAGGTCTATCAGCCGTTTAGTAGATAGCTCCCTAATACCGTGGGAATTAGGGAGTTATCTACTTATTCATTCCTATCATTCCATTGACAGTTTAAGCAACTTACATTTTATATGAATGTATGTTACATGATTGTTGTAAGTATTGCACATGCTTACAGCTGAATCCTGGCTATGTTTGTATACTTTTTATTTAAACTTGTATACAGTGTAACATTCTTCCACTGGGTAGGTATGTTAGTACTTGGGCAATACTGTGCTTTGGAACTTCGGCAATTCAGCTATTCGGACATTTGGATGTATCCGAATTGCCCGAAATTCGCCCGAATTGCCATTCGGAACAAAACTAATTGCACATGTCTAATATATATACATATACATATATACACATACCAGGTCTGTCTGAAAAAAGTCAAACCATTGTTAAAGGGACTCTCCAGGCAGCCATTTCTACTCACCTGGTTCCAGCGCCGGAAGCCTCGCCCTAATTTGGATACATCCAAATGTCCGAATAGCTGAATTGCCGAAGTTCCAAAGCACAGTATTGCCCAAGTACTAACATACCTACCCAGTGGAAGAATGTTACACTGTATTCAAGTTGTAAATATTGCAGTAAAAGCAAACAGTATTATGACATTCACAGTTAGAATGTCACGTAGAACAAATTTTCTTTTTTAATTCTTATTTTCTCCCATTTTTTTTATATTTGATTCATATTAAATTATGTTTCATACCTAAATATTTGATGTTAAATGAAAGCCCTGTTAACCTTGAATAAAATTATAAATAATAAGTGTGGGTACACATAATATGAAAGAGGCGAATTACGCCTGAACAGACATATAGCGCAAATTCAAGTTTTTGTTTACGTTTTGTTTCGATCACAACGTGTACATCTGGCTCAGTCCTTAACCCCTTAAAGGACCACTATAGTGCCAGGAAAATATACTCGTTTTCCTGGCACTATAGTGCCCTGAGGGACACAGCCATTCCAGTTCTTTTCAAACTTTAAATTTTTACACTGTACCGATGTCCCATTTTAGAGTATTTTACCAGGCTATATAATCCAAATATCCCATAAAGCCTATTTTGAACCTTAGCGTGGGATCATTTGTCCGCAAGCTTGTACCAAGTGTAGTGGTAATAAGCATTTTTTCTGCCTTTTTGACACACAAAGTGAGTATGCGTAGTATATTTTGCAAACCTTATGTGTACTACGACTGTATACTACTTCATATGTTGCTCAGCTATGTCGGCTGAGTACAGCAATACCCCTGTATGTACCTTTGCCAGGTATATGTGGACATTGAAGAGCACATTTGAGACGCAGCCATTCCAGTTTTTTTCAAACTTTAAATTTTTACGCTGTGTCCATGTCCCATTTTAGAGTATTTTACAAGGCTACATAATCCAATTACCCCATAAAGGCACACCATTTCTTAAAGAAGACATCTCAGGGCAACTCAAAAGGCATATTTTGAACCTTAGCGTGGGATCATTTTTCCGCTAGCTTGTACCAAGTGTAGTGGTAATAAGCATTTTTTCTGCCTTTTTGACACACAAAGTGAGTTTGCCCAGTATATTTTGCAAACCTTATGTGTGCTACGACTGTATAACACTTCATATGTTGCTCAGCTATGTCGGCTGAGTACAGCAATACCCCCGTATGTACCTTTGCCAGGTATATGTGGACATTTAAGGGGCACATTTGAGATTCAGCCAGTCCAGTTTTTTTTCAAACTTTGAATTTTTACGCTGTGTCCATGTCCCATTTTAGAGTATTTTACCAGGCTATACAATCCAATTACACCATAAAGGCATACCATTTCTTAAAGAAGACATCAAAAGGGTAATTCAAAAGGCATATTTTGAACCTTAGCGTGGGATCATTTTTCAGCTAGCTTGTACTAAGTGAAGTGGTAATGAGCATTTTTTAATGTATTTTTTAACTTTTTAAAACCCGTTTAAAAATTTTTTTTTACTTATTAAATGTTTTACACTTTCTTTACTTTTTTTACACTTTTAATTTTTTTTCTGAACTTTTCTTTTACTGTTAACGCCTAACTAGCAGTAAGCAGCACTAATTGTAAATTCCCCCCTTTCCCATAACTCCCACTAAATGTATTTTATTAATTAATTTAAATATTTTAAAATTATATATTTAGCTAGCTGGGGTGGGGGAAGTTAGTGGGGAATTGGGGGATTTGGTGTTAGGCTACCTAGGGATTAACGTTAAAATAAGTTTTAAAATAAGCTTTAAAAACTTAAAAATTAAGTTAAAAAAAGTTTTAATAACGTTTAGTATAAACTAAACAAACACACCCCCCTTTACCCAGTCCAAATAAATAACCCCCTTCCCTGTCAGCTGATCACTGCCTACAGTGATCAAAATACAGATCACAGTATTATATGGTGATCTGATTTTTTTTAACACCTGAGGATTATCTTTTATTTATTTTTTTAACACTCAGGGGTTCAATTTATTTAATTAATTAATTTAAATATTTTATAATTATATATTTTGCTAGCTGGGGTGGGTGGGAGTTATGGGAAAGTGGGTAATTTACTGTTAGTGCTGCTTACTGCTAGGGGTTAACGGTAAAAAAAAGCTTAGAAATATGTTAAATCTGTAAAAAAAAAAAGTTTTAAGAAAGTTTAAAATAATTAATAAGGAAAACAAAAGTTTCAAAAAGTAAAAAAATACATTTAAAAACGCTCATTACCACTACACCTGGAACAAATTAGAGAAAAATGATTCCACGCTAAGGTTCAAAATATGCCTTTTGAATTACCCCTGGGTGTATTCTTTAATAAATAGTATGTATTTGTGGGGAAGTTTCAATGAACAACCATCTAAACTACTCCAAAATGGAACATGGACACAGAGTAAAACTTCAAATAAAAAAAAATAAAAAAACTGAATGGCTGCATCTCAAATGTGCCCCTTCAACATCCACATATACCTGGCAAAGGTACATACGGGGGTATTGCTGCACTCAGCCGACATAGCTGAGCAACATATGAAGTATTATACAGTTGTAGCACACGTAAGGTTTGCAAAATATACTGTGCAAACTCACTTTGTGTGTCAAAAAGGCAGAAAAAATGCATATTACCAATACACTTGGTACAAGCTAGCAGAAAAATTATCCCACGCTAAGGTTCAAAATATGCCTTTTGAAATACCCTGGGATTTGTTCTTTAAGAAATGGAATGCCGTTATGGCCGTTATGTAACATGTAGCCTGCTCAAGTGCTCCAAAGTGGAACACGGACACCTCAAAACCACAAATTCACACTTAAAAACCTGAACTTGTCACGTCTCTTTCACAGCACTGTAACGTCACAAAATAGTGTCTACGTCATACATTGGGCATATTGTTTTACTCAGAACACTTAGCTGAGCATAATTTGGGGGTTTGAACTTAGTGGCACATATGAAATATACAAAATGCCCAGCAAAAATGTAATCCGTATGTAAAAAATGCCCCAAATTATTTTTTTACCACATACTTTGGCATATATTGGTGAAAAAATGGGGGCACGTTAAGGCACAATATGCACCATATATCCTGGAGTGGTTTTTTTTTGAACAGTCAAACTGCTATAATACCCTAAATGGAAACATAGGCTCATTAAATCTCAAAATTCTACTGTGAGAAAAGGACAGGTCTCCTATATGGCACTGTAGCTTCACGAAATAGTGCCAAAGACATACAATGGGGGTGTTATTTTACTCAGCAGATGTAACTGAACACAAAATAAAACTTTGTACAGGAATAGCACACACCATGTTGCAAAATACACATGAGAAGTTCTTACTTATAAGTTTGTGTGCCAAAAACCCAATAAAACAAAATTTTACTCCAATATTTAACAGAGATTGGCTGTGAAATGGCTACGTAGAAAGTGTCAAAACAACCTTATTACAATAGCCTATGATGTCTACTTTATATAAATATATACTTTTGAGTGGCAATTTTGTTTTCTTTTATGGCTATTAAGCTTACAAGACAAACATACCAAATTCTAAAATCGCTCCACATTAAAGGTTTTTTTACTCCTTGTGCTTTGTGACTAGTGATGTTGCGAACCGTTCGTGAACTTTTCGCGAACGGTTCGTGGCGAACTCCGGTCAGCTGACACATCCCGGCCAATCTCCAGCAGACCCTCCCACCTCCTGGACAGCATCCAAGCTGCCTTCAACATGGATGCTGTCCAGGAGGTGGGAGGGTCTGCTGGAGATTGGCCGGGATGTGTCAGCTGACCGGAGTTCGTGGTGAACGGTTCGCGACATCACTATTTGTGACCTGTAACTACCAAAAACAACTTAAAATCCCAGACACATTATATATTCTGTAAATCAGAACTAAATGAATTTATTTTTAATTACTTTCCTTAACCTGCACTAATTATGCACAGATTATTATTGCAAAAACTGTAAAAAAAAACACACAAAATGTTTCATTTATTTAGCATTTTTCTGTATTTTTTTTATAATTAATAAGTATACATATATATATATATATATATATATATATATATATATATATATTACATCAAATTAAAGCCCCTTCTGTCCTTTAAAAAACGGTATATAATATGTGTCGGTGCAATAAATTAGTAAAATGCAAATTGCAGTTGAACGCAAACAACAAGAAATGCTGTTGTCATTAACTGCAAGACAAGCTTCTGAAGCGCTGTCCTTAAGGGGTTAATAGCATTATACTTAGGCTAATTGTAATCAATTATACTTAAAGGACCACTATAGTCACCCAGACCACTTCAGCTCAATGAAGTGGTCTGGGTGCCAGGTCCCCCAGGTTTTAATCCTTCAGAGAAACTGCTATGTTTACATTGTAGGGTTAATCCACCCTCTAGTGACTTTCTTCCTGACAGCCGCTAGAGGCGCTTCTGAATGTATACGAATTCCGTTCTGCTCGGGAGCTGACGCCGAAGGAGCCCGGCGCTGGATTAAATTAAGTAACTGAAGGGGTTTTAACCAATGGAGAGGGGCCCTGAGGTTGGGGGGAGGGGGGAACCTAAGGGTTATATAGTGTCAGGAAAACATGTTTGTTTTCCTGACACTATAGTGATCCTTTAACCCCTTAAGGACTGAGCCAAAATTGTGAGCAAAACAAAATGTAAACAAACCACAGAATTTGACTATATGTCTGTTCAACAATAACTTACCTCTTTCATACTAAGTACACCCACACTTATTATATATATATATTTTCAGGGGAAACAGAGCTTTCATTTTATATCAAACATTCATATATGGAACTCCATTTTATATGAATAAAAAAAATTTAGGAAAAACTATAACCCCCATGTATAGGTTTTATGGGGTTTTGAAAAGTTACAGGGTCAAATATACAGCTTGTCCATTCATTTTTTTTTTTTTTTTATTCTTTTTTCAAATTTTACATATATAACATCACAGACAAAAACAGTTCAGAATTAGACATATAGACTTTGATTTACAATAGAAGGATATGTGAACTGTTAAGTAAACACACACAGAAACACAAAAATCACAATTTAAAAGAACTGAGCGGATTAGGCGGCCTAAACTATAATAATTAAGTTACTTCATAACTTTACTGAATACAGTACCACAGGGAGGAACTAGAGTGATCTTTATATAGAAGGATATTCATAACAGAGAACGCCAAAGTATACAGTTATATCAGATTATCTAGCCAAGGTGACCATTTCTCATCAAATTTTAAGTGGCTATCATATTGAAAAGATACTCCCCTTTCCATATCGTGTTGGTTTTTAAGCTGAGTTAGCACTTGGGTCCAAGATGGAGTCTTTTTCTGTTGCCAATGTCTTGATATTTCTATTTTTATGGCCATCATAACAAAGCGGTCAGGAATCCAGGGAAATCAAGCAAACAAACTGCCAAAGTCCCATACAGAGTGATTCAGAAGTTCAGCTCTGTATGGCAGACTTTGAAACAGTTTGTTATGCAGAGGGCGGGTAGAGATAGGCAGGTTGGGCAATAATAACTGGAATCCTTTCGGACTCCTTTCTTGTAGCAAATACGACACTTTCTTTGGGGAGCTTATTTACTGGGGTGGGTGGGTGGGATTCGGGAAGGGAATTGTTTGCCACAAAGTCTTTGGAGATCTCCTGAATCCAAAGTGGGATTGGGGGGCTGGGTAAATAACGTACAGGATAAAAGGCTTAGCGTGAATTCGAGGAAAGGGCAGGGCTTACCTATGACCTATTTTTTATAGAGGACATAGGCATTGAAAATTGCTCACGTAGATTGCAATTTTCTTGTACCAGGTCCTAGTTTTTCGGTTCACCAGATAGGTCTACTGCCCCCATAAATTTGCTGTAGTCTACAATGCCCTTTGGCTTTTCCAGATGCTCATTGCTACCTCTCACAGACACTGGCACTGTACTTTCGTTGTGCATCGTAGACAGCATGTATACATCCTTCCTATCTCTGAAGCGAAGGGCAACCAACTCATCCTGGCGGAGAGCTGAAGAGGAACCTCTACTGCTTCTGCCTCTTGCCAGGGTTTGGGGGAAACCCCTGCGATTCTTTCTCACTGTGCCACAGGCTAGGTTTCAAAGCAATATACATTTTTAAATAATTGTATACTGGTATAATAATTGTCAACCCATAGCTTATATCCCTTATTTAACAAGGGAAGGATTAGATCCCAAACAATCTTGCCACTTGTAACCACAGAATCAGGGCATCCTGGTGGGTCAAGATGGCAATCCTTCCCCTGGTAAATGTGAAACGCCCATGTGTAACCAGTACAGGATTTGCATAATTTATAACATTTAGCGCCATATTGGGACCGCTTAGATGGAATATATTGCTTAAATAGCAGTTGACCTTTAAATTTCATAAGGGACTCGTCAATTGAAATATCTTTATCGGGGACATAATTTTCAGAAAATTTGTGACAGGAGTTGGATAAAGGACCAAATTTTATAGATACTGTCAAACAGTGGGTTGTTCTAGGGGGACACAGTGAGTTGTCATTAATATGAAGGAATTGCAGCAGCTGCAGGTAGCGATCCCTATGCATAACCTCAGGGAAAAGAGGGGTAGCCAGGATGTGTTGCTTGCTCCAGTAGGACCGGATACTGGGCTTTTTTAACTATATCCATCATTAGGTTTAAAGCCCAAAACCGCTTCATCTCTGCGACATCTGTGGGTCTCCACATATTCTTGCGACTATGATGAGACCCCGGATGTGCAGAGAGATACTGCATGGCAAACAAATTTGTTTGCTGAGCTATGAGCTCAAATACATTGTCCGACATAAAGAGCTCAAAAAAAACGAATTGGTTCGCAGTCGTACATAGTTACATGGATGCCAGGCGTAACAGTGAATGGCGGTATTTCTGGGGCCATCATGTTTGGAGGCACCCAGTCTCCATCTGGCATTCTGAGCGTTCTCTTGTGAGTGGTGGTGGGGCACCATCACTTGAGGGCTCACTCAGAGGCTCAATGTCAGAGGCAGTGATAGTGTCACTGTCTTGCAGAGTATCACTATCACTGTGTGCCAGAATGGCATTCGCTTCCTCGGCTGAGTAGCGACGTGCCATTCTAGGGGGATAAATTAATTAAATGATATACTAAGGTGGGTATCTACCTGCTTAACACCCACTACCCTCCCTCAAAAAATTAAAATAAATGTACTGATCACAGTATAGGCAGCTGCGATAAGTACTGAAAGGGTTATTTTTATTTTTTGATATATAAAAATAACCCTAAAAAAAAGGTCAGTCTGATCAGATACAGTACCGTGATCACGGCAGCAGGGAAAGGGTTAAGGAGATTTGGGTTGCTGCGACTGACACAAAAGGTAAAAAAAAAAATTACAAATAATTTTTTTTGACCCCCCCAAAAACTTAATATAGTACAAAATGCCCTAATCAGGCTGATGACAGTAATATGCTGTGATCAGCACTGAATGGGTTAAATCATTTTTTTTTTTAACTCAGAGAGACATTGTGTCAGCCAGTGATTTGAGATCATTGGCTGACACATAGTAACAGTGATCACAGTAACTGGCTGTCACTGTGATCACATGTTGCAGATCGCGGTAATTAGCCACAGGGGGAGTGCCTGGGTGGTATAGGCATGCCCCCCACCGCGATCTGCAGGGGGATCATGGCTGCAGTTACATGTGTCAGCCAATAGGCTGACACATAGTAACACTGATCGCAGTGACAGGCTGTCACTGCAATCAGACGGAGCAGATCACGGTCACTGACCGCAGGGGGACTACGTGGGGGGCCAGGCATGTTCCACGACCGCAATCTGTAGCGGGAGAATGGCTCCGGCCACGTGTCAGCCGATTTAAAATCCGCTGACACATGGTAAATACTGATCGCAGTGACAGCCTGTCACTGCGATCAGAGGCTGCAGGGTAGTCACTCATTGGTAGTCATGTTGCCAGAGGGAGGGGGTCACCCAGCCCACAATGGTGTCACATGTCCATTATTATGGCCCAATAGAGGGCAGTGCCCCAGAAATATAGAAGGGGGGAGAGTTAGCCACCCTGAGGGGTAGAAGGGAGTGTCTGGGACAGATCCTGCTTTCCAGGATCCGCTACATATGCATCATTGATTGAAGCTGACTATTCACATCTACAAACCGCTCAGGTGTCCTAGGGCATGTAGAACTGCCTTACCAGCCACAGAGTAAAATCAGCCTTATTAGGATACATTGTTGAAGTGTATGTATAGTGGGAAAAACTGAAGTGGGAAAAACATTTTGTTGGAGCTGTGTGTACGGGAAGAATGGTGTGTTTCTGTGTGAGTGTAGGATGCATTATATGTTTGTGTGTGAGAGTAGGGATGCATTCTGTGCATGTGTGTTTCTGTGTATGTGTAAGGATGCATTGTGTATGTGTGTAGTGTGAAAGAGAGGGTTTGTGGGGTAGAATAGGGGCTGAGAGGGGAGAAGCTCTTTTTATTATTATATATTGTTATCATTTTTTTTGTATATTTTTTTCTTTAAGTTTTGTGTCTTACACTCCCCTTTAGTGTATCTCTTACAAACCCCTTGTGTGTCTGTTATCCCCCCTCTTTGTATGTTTCCTACATCCTCCCAACCCCTTTGCGTGTCTTACTCTCCCAAGCCTGTTTGTGTCTTACTCTTCCTAGCTCCGTGGTGTGTCTCTTTCCCCCCCAGGCCCTTCTGTGTGTCTCCCTCACAAGTAACTGTGTCTTTCTCCTGAGCCCCTCTGTGCTTCTCTGGCCCCCCTACAAGCCCTTCTGTGCTTCTCTTTCACCCCTTCCTCAGCCTTTTTTTACTCACATTGTATTGAGCTAATTCAGAGCTGTATTGCGCATGGATGGAACAATCACCGTCTAAGCATATATGATGATATGAACATCTCAGGTGCCTCAATACATATATAGGAGTGAATACAAAAAAGAGATACTCCAATGGTGAAGTAAGTACTGGTAGATATTTGAATGAAAAAATAAAGTAGTGTACATTTACCAGAACTTGCTCTAGTATATACAGCATGGGTGGTATAATTCCCATCTAGGAATGTGATGGTACCAGGAAGTAATGGATGCAGGGGCGTACCTAGAGCATTTGGCACCCGGGGCGGATCCTGTGCTTGGCACCCCCCCACCCCCCAAAAAAAACCTGTAAAAAATGATAAAGGTTTTCTTTAATTAATCCGCACTCCTTAATTAAACCATACCCCTTAATTAATCAATACCCCTTAATTAATCCACACTTAATTCATCAACACACCCTTAATCCACCCCCCTTAATTGATACACACACCCTTAATTAATCCACACTAATTAATCCACCCCCCCATAATTAATCCACCCCCCATAATTAATCCACACTAATGAATCCACCCCCATAATTAATACATCCCCCCTTAATTAATCCACCCCCATAATTAATCCACCCCCCTTAATTAATCCACTATCATAGTGTCCCCTTAATTAATCAACCCCCATGATTAATCCACCTCCCCATAATTAATACACCCCCATAATTATGCACCCACATATTAATACACCCCCCATAATTAATCCACTCCTTGTGGTAATCCCACCCCATAGATTAATCCACCTAATAATTAATACACCCCCATAATTAATACACCCCATAATTAATCCACCCCTATAATTAATACACCCCCCATAATCAATTCACCCCCTATAATTAATATACACCACCCCCATAATTAATATACACCCCCCATAATACACCCCACATAATTAATACTCCCCCATAATTAATATACACCCCCCATAATTGATACCCCCCCATAATTAATATACACCCCCCTCCTTTCTCTCCCCCCCCTCCTTTCTCTCTCTCACCCCATTTCTCTTCGCCCCCTCCTTCTCTTCCCCACCTTTCTATCCCCCCCACTCCTTTCTCCCCCCTCCCCTACCTTTGCTGTGGCGGCCGAGCCCAGTATAGTCAGCGGGTACAGAGAGCAGCTGTCTCCTGTACCCGGCCGGACTAACAGGAAGTGCACACTCAGTGTGCACTTCCTGTTAGTCCGGCCGGGTACAGGAGACAGCTGCTCCCTGTACCCGCCGACTATACTAGGCTCGGCCACGCTACTACAGAGGGAGTGACAGGAGGGAGCGCTGAGCGCTTCCCTCCTGTCAGCCCCTCTCCCCATGCTGCGCCCGGGCGGTGTGGTCCGCCCTCATGGACGCACCGCCCGGGCAAAGCTGCAGCCGCCTGAGGCTCTCTACAGATCGCTCGGGCGGCTGCAGCATGGGGGGGCCGGCGGGGCTGGCCATGGCACCCCCCACCCGGCTGGCACCCGGGGCGCACCGCCCCCCCCCTTTAGTACGCCACTGAATGGATGGATGAATAAAGATACACTGCTCAAAAAAATAAAGGGAACACAAAAATAACACATCCTAGATCTGAATGAATGAAATATTGTTCTGAAATACTTCGTTCTTTACATTTACAGTAAAGATACAGTTGAATGTGCTGACAACAAAATCACACAAAAATAAAAAAATGGAAATCAAATTTTTCAACCCATGGAGGTCTGGATTTGGAGTCACACTTAAAATTAAAGTGGAAAAACACACTACAGGCTGATCCAACTTTGATGTAATGTCCTTAAAGGACCACTATAGGCACCCAGACCACTTCAGCTTAATGAAGGAGGTCCTGATTGGCCAAAACGGCATTTGGCCCTGCTCCCATGGCTAAAAACCGGCCATTTTGATGATGTCACCTAAATGGTGGGTTAAACACTATAGGGTCATTAATACATATTTGTGTTCCTGACCCTATAGTGTTCCTTTAAAAAAAAAAAAAAAATGACTGTCATAACCACCCACTCCTATTTCTGTATCCCATTTTTTTCACCCCACCTTATATTATATTCAGTGTTATACCCCTATTTTACATAATAATTTCCATTTCTAATTATTATATTTTATATTGTGGTTTTATATTTTAATTGCATACCTCATGTTAATATAAATACTCTTACTAATTATATAGTTAGGGAATACATATTCTGCTATTTACCACAATTTAGCTATTGTATTTAGCAATACAATTATATGCCTCTTTTTTGATACACTCCTTCCTTTCTTTCCCATATATTACCCTTCTCAAACATGGGCGCAAAGTTGTGCGCTTCTCACCTGCCGGGTCACTCAAAACTTGCGCCCCAGGCAACTGCTTAAGTCGCCTATAGGATGCGCTGGCCCTGTGCAGAAGATGATTGTGTGGAAGAATATGTGGAAATTCTTGTACTATGAGCTGAAAACTAGAGGGAGACAAAATCAACTAAATCGAAAACCATTACCAGCAAACACCTATAAAGCCGTAAAAGGGACACTATAGTCACAAGAACAACTACAGCTTAATGTAGTTGTTTTGGTGCCTATAGCTTGTCTCTGCAAACACTGAAATGTAAACACTGCCTTGAGAAAAGGCAATGTTTAAATTATTGCCTGATAACACCTCTAATGGCAGTCAGTAGACGTGCTTCCTGGGCCATTGTGGACGTTCAGCGTCTACACGCTTTGCATAGGGGCACTAAATGCTCCCCATAGAGATACACTGATTTAATGATTCTCTATGAGGAGAAGGTGTTTGGCGCAGTGTGGCGTTGATTCGTGGGGAATTCAAAGTAAATTCATTTTTTTTTTATGAAAAATTACTATATTCACTTTTTCCAATTCTAGTATTTTGAACTATAATTTTAAATTACTTTAACTTACTGCCAATTCACATTTTACAGATTACCAGACACCACTATAGGCATGATATCAAGTGGACAAAGGTGATAAGAGAATATCATATTGCACAGTCAGTGGTAACAGCACTAAGCACTGACCACACTGCACTAGTCTTTGTTGTGTAAATGCTACATCTCAGAACATAAGATGCCTATATAGACTTTTTAAAGACGTTTCATATGAATCAGCAGTATTTTGTATTTTTTTCCCCTGACTTCTTTGAACTTAATGGATAGCTGAAGTGAAGTGTGTGGAATTTATTTTATCAAATAATCCTGCTAACCCAAGCATTGCTTACAGGAAGTAAATCAACCATTGGATGTTTGCTTATAGAGAAAGCCACTATTCCTGACACAGGAATAACATGGCTGTTCAAGGTGGACATCAACATAAATGGTTTAATTTATTGAGGTGACAGGGACAGGATAAGTATATGTATCCAATTCTTCAAGGACATTTATTAAAAAATTAAATTTAACAAAAAAATATATGTATGATTAAAGTGCAAATGTTAACTGTCTTGGTAAGGAAACCAATGCAGATAACTGCCGTTCATATTCTAAAATTGTTGGAACAAAGTTTTCCCATTATATCTCTGTATTTAGCCAATGGTAGGATATCTAACTATAGAAAATGGACAAAAATCGAGTTTGCATATAGTCACAGTGTTACTATCTAGCCTTAATGACTACATGGTTACTGCACCAAACTGCCAATACAGATCGAGGATGAAATCAAAACTTTGAGTTCTTACTGGAACCTTAAATAAGTAAAGTTGTACTTTGTTTATACAAATGAAAGAGAAATCTTATTTTTGACCCTTTCAGCAAATATTAAAAGATACTCTCGTTTTTGTTTTTAATGATAAAAGGCTTTCTAATAATGCTATTTCTTCATGCTTTTAAAAAAGAGAGCACTATTATAACCAACATCGCTAATGATCACTCATTGAGAAAATATCACATATTGTCCACTTTTTATAAAACGCAATTCTGTGTTAATTCATGGCAACATTACAATAGGGTCAGTTCAGCCCACTTAATTGTTTACCGCAAGTAAATATCAGTATAGCTCTTAAAGAAACAGTTCAAGCATACTAATCACTATAGTGCAGGGGTGGGCAATCTGCGGCCCTTCAGATGTTTTAGACTACATCTCCCATAATGCTCTTAGGGCCATAATGCTAGGAAAGCATCAAGGGAGATGTAGTCCAAAACATCTGGAGGGCCGCAGATTGCCCACCCCTGCTATAGTGCATTGCACTGTTAACCTCCCTGGCATTAATCCCGAGCGATGCTCGTGGTTAATTTTCAGTACCAAAAGCGGTAACCCCGGGACACTGTAGTATCACTTACCTTGTCCCTACGAGTCCCTGGTGTCCTCCCCCAGTGTCCTCCGCCCGATGAAGGCATCCTTCTTTTGGGCTCCCTATCCCTGCGAGCGCCACCTGGCGGAACCAGGTGAGAAATAAAGAATAAATAAATACACACAATACATTGTAAAAACAATGTATCGCTTTAACATTAAAAAATACTGCCAAAATCAGACCGCCAGGGAGGTTAATGATGCCAGCAATGAAAGTAGTTAAACTGTTTGGATTCTTACTTGGCGTCCCTGCCTCACTACAGCCAAATGTGAGATCTGGAAGCTCTTGCTTGAAGCACCGATTAACACTTCTGAGATAAACCCTGCAATGCGATCTCAACCCGATCGAGCATGCATTTCACTTGCTAAAAACATACCTAAGGCAGAAAGACCCATGAACAAACAACTGAAAACATTTGCAGTAAAGGCCTGGCAAAGTATCACAAAGGAGGAAACCCGTGTTTGGTGATTCTTGACAAAGTATTAAAAATTCACATTTTATTTATGATAGTGTTCATTTGTCCAATTACACTGAACACAATTATAAGCGGAACACTTTTGTTTTTGCCTCCATTTTTCATGAGCTGACCTCAAAGATCTAAGACTTTTTCTAAGTACACAAAAGGCCTATTTCTCTCAAATATTGTTCACAAATCTGTCTTAGTGAGCACTTCTCTTTGCCGAGATAATCCATCCACCTCACAGGTGTGGCATATCAAGATGCTGATTAGACAGCATAATTATTTCACAGGTGTGCCTTAGGCTGGCCACAATAAAAGACCACTCTAAAATGTGCAGTTTTACTGTATTTGGGTGGTCCGAAAACCATTAAGTATCTGGTGTGACCACCATTTGCCTCACGCAGTGCAACACGTCTCCTTCGCATTGAGTTTGTCAGGTTGTTGATTGTGGCCTGTAGAATGTTGGTCCACTCCTCTTCAATGGCTGTGTGAAGTTGCCGGATATTGGCAGGACCTGGAACACGCCGTCGTATACGCCAATCCAGAGCATCCCAAACATGATCAATGGGTGACATGTCCGGTGAGTAGTCTGGCCATGCAAGAACTGGGATTTTTTTTAGCTTCCAGGAATTGTGTACAGTTCCTTACAACATGGGGCCGTGTACTATCATGCTGCAATATGAGGTGATGGTCGTGGATGATTGGCACAACAATGGGTCTCAAGATCTCGTCACGGTATCTCTGTGCATTCAAAGTGTCATCAACAAAATGCATCTGTGTTTGTTGTCCATAACATATGCCTGCCCATACCATAACCCCACCACCATGGGCCACTCGATCTACAACGGTGACATCAGCAAACCGCTCACCCACACGATGCCATACATGCTGTCTGCCACCTGCCCTGTACAGTGAAAACCAGGATTCATCCGTGAAGAGAACACCTCTCCAAAGTGCCAGATGCCATTGAATGTGAGCATTTGCCCACTCAAGATGGTTACGACGACAAACTGCAGTCAGGTCGAGACCCCGATGAGGACGACGCGCATGCAGATGAGCTTTCCTGACAGTTTGTGCATAAATTCTTTGATTATGCAAACCGATTGTTGCAACAGCTGTCTGGGTGGCTGGTCTCAGACGATCTTGGAGGTGAAGATGCTGGATGTGGAGGTCCTGGGCACGTGGTCTGCGGTTGTGAGGTCGGTTGGCTGTACTGCCAAATTCTCTGAAACGCCTTTGGAGACGGCTTATGGTAGAGAAATGAACATTCAATTCACGGGCAACAACTCTTGTGGACATTCCTGCAGTCAGCATGCACGTTCCCTCAAAACTTGCGACATCTGTGGCATTGTGCTGTGTGATAAAACTGCACATTTTAGAGTCGCCTTTTATTCTGGCCAGCCTAAGGCACACTTGTGCAATAATCATGCTGTTTAATCAGCATCTTGATGGATTGATTATCTCGGCAAAGGAGAAGTGCTCACTAACAAAGAGTTAGACAGATTTGTGAACAATATTTGAGAGAAATAGGCCTTTTGTGTACATAGCAAAAAGTCTTAGATCTTTGAGTTCAGCTCATGAAAAATGGGGGCAAAACCAAAAGTGTTGTTTGCTCAGTGTACATTTAAGTCCCTGAAATAAGGGGACTGTGTTTGAAAATGGTTGCAATTCCTAAATTTTTCTACAACCCCTTGTATTTAAGCTGAAATGCTGCACTACAACTCCATCTGATTTGTTTCATTTCAAATAAATTGTGGTGGCGTACAGAGCAAACATTATGAAAATTGTGCGAGTGTCCAGAGATTTACAGACCTAACTGTATGTTGCTGAATAGTGTTGTCATATTATAAAGGTAGGGATGAGTTTTTTTCTCATTTTATTTAACATAAACTTTATTTCAAATAAAACAAAAAGAAAACAACTACTTGCTTTCAAAAGTTGAGGAAATAATTATTATATTAAATATATATAAATTGTTTTAAGTGGCCATTGTCCTTTTGTGTGTCTGTATTGAAGAGCTACTTCCAAGCTGCAAGTGCTTACCTTAAATCAGAGGTCTGGGGGCCTCACTGGGTCCAGAATACAGAATCATCTTGGTTGTTGAGGGAGGGAGTATGTGCCCTATTTTGGTTGCCTAAACTTAAAATACCCAAACTCCCTGACATACACTAACAATAGCCCTTTCACTCGGAGAATATGATACATTTTGAAACAAACTTTGTGCTTGTCAACCGTCCATTATCCCTAACTACCCCTCTTCAGTGTTTCAAATATCTCACCCCTACTTTTGATAGTAAGATTTGGAAGAGGAATGGCTTGAGACACTTGTATCAGCTATGCAATGATGGGACTTGGCTTCTTTAATTCAGTGGCAATCAGAACACCTAAGGAAATTTATTTCTACTATTCTCAAATTTGCTCTTCTTTATCTGCTCATTCATGAATAAGATAATCACGGTATCATAAGAGCAGGGGCATAGGCATGAAAAGCTATGTTTGCAAATCAGTCCCAGAAAAAAAATACTCTCTGAGTGCAATCATTGTTTAACCCAGGTAGACCCACTATGTGTTACAAGTTATGTTGGCCTACTCTTTTTCCGCAGAGTAGTGGGATTATACTTATTAGACACATAAGAGTTTGTATTTGGAACTTATGCCACAATAGCTTATAGACGGTACTTAGTCACTCAATTAGCACACAAGGCCCTCCTCCAATAAAGAATATTGGAGATGTCAAGCTGTATGATGTAGTATGTATGGTGGAGCTGTCTGACATCCCTCTGGTTCCTGCATACTATTCAGGATTTCATTGATGAAGTTACTGGGCAATCGTTTCCCATGAGGGGGGACTTTTCTCTTTATGTTTCCAACGGGGAGACCTAGAGCATCATTGCAACTCTCATTCCATATTATCATAGTTTCTAATCTCCTCATTTATTTATTACTGGTATTTATAAAGCGCCAACAGATTCTGCAGCGCTGTACAATTAGTGGAGAACGTACAATATTCACAGACAAATACAAGAGGTAGAGACAGCCCTGCCCTTAAGCTGATACCTAGCCATTGGAGCTCTTTTATGCAAAGTGCTTAAGAGGACACTATAGTCTGCTGAACAACTTCAGCTTAATGAGGTTGTTTAGGTGAGAACTATAGCTCCCTGCAGCCTTTCTCATGTAAACACTGTATTTTCTCTGAAAATACATTGTTTACATTCAAAGCTAGGGACACCTCCAGTTGCAGTCACTCAGACTGCCACCAGAGGGACTTCCGAGTTGACTGAGGCATAAAATGCCTCAATCCACTCAGATCTGCTGTCCGCAGAGCTCAGGGCAGCTCTGGCAGCACTGTGCACAAGCATCCTGTCTTCGTGGAAGTGGCTTGAGCGGACAAGCTGAAGACCGGAGACCGAGGAGGAGGGGAGGATTCAAACTGTAAGTAAACTTATTTAGTGAGTGTGGGTGGGTGACTGAGGGTGAGTGGGTGACTGGATGGATATGGATGATGGGCATGGATATGGATGATGGGGATGGATGGAGAAAGAGTGTGTGTATGTCTTTAATTTTTAACTACTTGTGTGTTTGCATAGAAACACTATATATAGAGAGATCTCTATATATAGTGTTGCTATGCAAACACAGTTTGGCTGAGGAGGGGGGCGGGTATAGAAAGCGAGCTGAGCTGTCAGTCAGACAGCTCAGCTCGCGAACGCGCATTCCGTGCACATGCGTGGTTGAGCGCTGAGTTTCTTCCTAGGGCGGCATTCTATGAAGAATGCGATTGGTGCAGCGTGAAACGCTTTTCAAGGAGAAGCGTCCTATTGGGCCCTGCGATTTCATTATTTTGACGAAAAAAGAGGCGTGGCCTAGCGGGATGCTCGGTGTTGGAACGGAGGTAAGTTTTATTATTAAAACATACTCGGATTTTTTTTTTTTTATGGCAAGTTCATATAAAAGCAAGAAATAAGGCTGGGGGACCTGTCTTTCTTGCTTTTGTATGTTGACTATAGTGTCCCTTTAACTAGATAGCCTGTGAACTTACAATCTAAAGCATACAATGGGGATTTGAGACAAGAGGTAGCAGGGCAAATTTGGAGGTGATGGCTAAAAGAGTTAACAGACAGAAGCAGCTATCGGTAAAATATAAAGGGAATGGAGAGGTAATTGAGGGAGAATCTCAAACAGCTGGAGGAGCATGCTATATATTTTGGGGGAACCTGGGTGGGTGCTAAGTGGTGAGGGTTGTTGGATTTGCTGCAGGATGTTAAATGCAGAGCTTCACTGAGTATGAGTATGAGTGTGAAATGAGGCCAGAAGGACAGAGATGGAACAGTTATATTAAGGTATTTACAGCTGGAAGGAGATTAAGGAGGAGGGGAGGGTAGAGTAGCCATGTGTCATATACTATTGAAAAGTTTACCAGCCAAATTCTACCACCCAAAATATTAAAGGATCACTATAGTGTCAGGAAAACAAAGCGGTTTTCCTGACACTATCGTGCCCTGAGGGTGCCCCTCCCTGGCGCTTAAGGGGTTAAAACCCATTCAGCAGCTTACCTTATTCCAGCGCCGGGCTCCCTCGGCGCTGGTCACCTCTCCTACCCCGCCGATGTCAGTGGAGCGGAATGCGCATGCGCAGCAAGTGCCGCGCGCAACTTCAAGCTGTCAATAGGAAATCATTTCTCAATGCTTTTCTATGGACGCTCTGTGCGACGGATGCGAAATTCGCATCCAGTGTTGCAGATTCGTCTCTAGTGGCTGTCAGGAAGACAGCCACTAGAGGTTGGCTTAACCCCTAATGTAAACATATCAGTTTCTCTGAAACTGCCATGTTCACATGTGAAGGGTTAAAACCTGAGGGACATTGCACCCAGACCACTTCATTGAGCTGAAGTGGTCTGGGTGACTATAGTGTCCCTTTAATAACTGTCTACATTAAATATTGGTCAGAAGCATTAAATGACAATAGTACAAACTGCGTGCACAGAAAATTACAGTGGCAAACTGCAGATATAAATGGTAATTCTATAGTAATACATGATAATATGGTTGCAATCCAAAAATAAATGAGGTGGAGTATCTTTCAAGTTTCAGTCAATACCTGAGGTAAGAAATGTTCCTCTACTATAATCCATCTAATTTACCCTAAAGTGGCACTGTCACCGAATTTGCAAAGTCTCCGGACTATGACATTGCCGCTGGGTGTCTGGGAAATGTAAGACTACTTACCCTCACAGGCACTCCCATCTTTCTTGCGCAACTCCTCTTCAACCACTTGCGCTTAAAGGACCACTATAGGCACCCAGACCACTTAATGAAGTGGTCTGGGTGCCAGATCCAGCTAGGTTTAACCCTTTCTTCTATAAACATAGCATTTTCAGAGAAACTGCTATGTTTATAATAAGGTTAATCCAGCCTCTAGTGGCTGTCTCATTGACAGCCGCTAGAGGCGCTTCTCACTGATTTTCACAGTGAAAAAAAACCAGCGTTCATAGGAAAGCATTGAGAATCCTTTCCTATGGATTGGCTGAATGCGCGCGCGGCTCCTGCCGCGCATGCGGATTCAGCCGATGACGGTGATTTGGAGGAGGAGAGTTCCCCGCCCGGCGCTGGAGAAAGAGGTCAATTTAACCCCTTCCACCCCCTAGAGCCCAGCGGGAGGGGGTCCCTGAGGGTGGGGGCACCCTCAGGGCACTATAGTGCCAGGAAAACGAGTATGTTTTCCTGGCACTATAGTGGTCCTTTAACCTCCAGGAGCCGACTTCAGTGCTGTGCTCTCTTGCATGCGAGGATACAGCATTGAGGTCTACCGAGGATACCGCAAGATCCTCCATAGACACAGCCATACTCCCTGCAGCTGTCACTGGTGATGGCTGTCGACACTGACTCCGCCTTGAGTCTAAGAAAGCAGAGGAATAGTAGTCCCTACTTTGTCTCTGTATATCTCTTGACTGGGCTGGAATCTAAGTTAAGTTACAACACAGTCAAAGTGAGTTTTTCAGAAAGAACCTATAGTTTATACCAGTTGTCACGGCTCACCAACAATACAGGATTTATGTATTTCCCTGTTTTATCCCAATGGAGATACTGACAAAACTTGGACTGTTGGTGGGTGTTGAGGACTGGTTAAGGAACCACTGGTCTATATGCATTACTTTAGGTGGATTTTAAACATTACAATGCAGCAGTCAGTGTCACACAGAGGGAGCGAGGCTATCTATGTGCCTGTTCAGGGACACTCAGAGTACTATTGGTCCACTAGGGGCAAAAATACCTTCTCCACCACTGTCCCCTATAACAGTCAAAATATATAAATACAATGCCCCAGGAATGACTGAGCACTAAAATAATTTAAAGGACCACTATAGTGCCAGGAAAACATACTCGTTTTCCTGGCACTATAGTGCCCTGAGGGTGCCCCCACCCTCAGGGTCCCCCTCACGCCCGGCTCTGGAAGGGGGTAAGGGGTTAAATCTTACCTTTTTCCAGCGCTGGGCGGGGAGCTCTCCTCCTCTTCTACTCCCCGTCGGCTGAATGCGCACGCGCGGCAAGAGCTGCACGCACATTCAGCCGGTCACATAGGAAAGCATTTACAATGCTTTCCTATGGACGCTGGCGTGCTCTCACTGTGAAAATCACAGTGAGAAGCACGCAAGCGCCTCTAGTGGCTGTCAATGAGACAGCCACTAGAGGAAATAGGGGAAGGCTTAACCCATTAATAAACATAGTTTCTCTGAAACTGCTATGTTTATGAAAAAATGGGTTAACCCTAGCTGGACCTGGCACCCAGACCACTTCATTAAGCTGAAGTGGTCTGGGTGCCTAGAGTGGTCCTTTAACCTTTCAAAGCCTCTCCCCTCCACTGACACAGAGCTCTACTTACACAAACCCTCTCCATTATCCGGTGCCTGTCTATTATGAAGCACTATGTGTCTTTTCCTAGGTGCACTCCCAGTAAGTGCTGTAACATGTGATAGAACGCGTGTACTAACCCCAGCCGCGTGCTCTAACAGCATTCACCATCATACTCGGACTGCAGACCAGCCCGCGCGGGCGCAACACCTCACAGTATGCGATCTCCAGGCAGTCGTTGCAGATTGGCTGGAACGACTCAGGAAGGGCAGGGCGCGCGCGGTAGCCGCGTGCTGGCTCGTGGCGGGCGCGGTTTGAATGTCAGAGGGACGGTTAGCGGTTCAGGCTGGATTACCCATAATGCACCAGGCATGCATCGACACTGACATGGTGGACATAAGAGAAATCCCATTACATGTCCACACCGAGTGAGTCCGATATCAACATTGAATTCAGTGAGCTACAAATGGCGGAGTGTCATGTCTGTCTGTCTGTATTAGCACAGTACACAACATTTTAATCTCATAACAGTAAGATGTAATATAATATCCCAGTAGCTGCTTCTAGGCACTATCCACACAATGGGCACATATCACTTACCAGGGTCTGAACATCTGGCACAATCGTCTCTCCGTATCTCAATATCTAATATTTATATTCTGCTTTTATTGAAAATGGTGGAAATAAAGCGCCCAGTATCACAGTGGAGTAACAGTAATACAAGTGCTATTTATAATAGCATTGGAGGGGTTACAGGATCATTGTACCATATGGTTTAATATATAGCAACCTTGAACTGTCACTTTATTGAATAACCCTGACCGCATTTATTCTCCATTATTCTCTGGACCAGGGACATAGTGACTGTTACAGTGCCACCATGACATTATTTAAATGATATTCAACAGTTATTTAACTTTTCCATTTTACTGGTGCCATTCAAATAGTAACTAATGAAAGGTAGCTGTGATCATTTTGCACAAGGTTGAGAGACCCTGGAATAAATACTAAGATCTGTCTGTCCTGTTTCTATTAATATATATATATATATTGTATTCACTGCATGTAGAAAGCACAATCCATGCAATGATCATACTATTGTTATTATTTATCTGTACACAGTCTGACAGATAATCCTCTATGAATATCATAATATATGAACCATGATACAAAGAGGAAAGACAAATATTTAACTTTAAAATATAAAATAAAGTCAGATTTTCAGATATTTCATTTATCCTCTTTCCTTCTTAACTAACAGTTTATATTAAAGCCAGTTACCTGCCATCACGTTTCACAAGTCATGTTATATTTATTTACCATGGTGAATATTGTATTATTTAATAATAACTGTCAGCCCCCTCACACTCTGCACACAGTGTTAGTAAGCAGTATGCAGTACACACACAATGTACACACATGGCTGGTGTCAGGGGTGACATGTAACACACACCTTGCATGTGTCATAGTGTCACACACACACACCGTGCTGGCTGGCAGGCAGGCAGGCAGCCGTGCTCTTATTATTTGCACTCAGCATAGTGTTATTATTCCTCCTCAGCCAGTCTCCTCCTCCTCATGTTTCCATCAGATGATGTGCAGACTGTGATGGAGCCGGACACGCACTGACCCCGCACTGCACCTGCTCCGTGCCCCATCCCTGTGGCCGCATTCCGCACGCAGGGCGCCCGGCAGCCGCACACGCCCGCCCGCGGGATGCCGGAGGAGCGGCTGTCTGATGCACCAGTCACGGAGGAGGATAACGCTGTGCTTGTAGAGGCAACCTGCCAGCCACATCCGAGGACCGACTCCGACAGCGTGGAGAGCAACGAGACCCCCAGCCCCCCCACCTGCAAGATCTGCTTCCAGGGGCCAGAGCAGGTATCAGAGCCCGTGTTTACACCCATGGCATGTACCTAGAGCCAGGCACTCAATACGGCATGTGTGCAATGCCTAGCTTTAATAATGTCTGCTTCTCATGGAAACACCCGATCTGCATGATATGCTTTCCGCGGCCCCATTAGATGCTGTAATAATATAGCCATCATGTAGCTGTAGTATGTGTGACAGCTTAGCCAAGTTATGTGTGTGTTTTCCTTTTTATTGAAACTGATAAGATTTCTTTCTCTGTCTGCATACATCTGTCTGCATCCTCCCCACATGTGCATGCACTTTACTTACACCCAAACCATTCACATTATTTTGCGCACACCCATCAACACTTTAGTGTCCCATCTTCTTCCCTTTCACTCACACCTATTTTTTCTACCTGACTAATTATAACTGACATCTCATACTAACATGTATTCTCACTTTTTCCATATATTTGCATCTCTCATCTTTTATTTGTCTTGCTCCACAAGAGCCTTTAATTTGTCTTGCTCCACAAGAGCCTTTAATTTGTTTAAAATATGGTAACTGGTCTCTTCTTTATGGAGCCCTTTGATGTCTCATGTTTTTGACGTATCCTGTAATTTGTACTCATATAGTCAATATGCACGATGCTCATCCTGACTGGAGCCAACAATATTTTTTTTAGCAACTTTCTGTGCAGGCTTGTGTCATTGCCTTTATCAATACACATTTCTGCACTGCATTACATTCATCGTGAAATAGCCAATCAGACATTTGCCTCATTTTCTGAGGGCTGAAGTTGCTTTAGTTTTTCAAAAAATAAGGAAGAAAGAAATTAACAACCTGTGTGATTGTTGTAAATAGCAGTTAACAGGACAGTGCCACCTGAAAAAAAGGCATTATTGCATGCTTAAGTATCCTTTCATTTCCTTTTAGTGTCATTTAAAATGTAATGATTTAGAGCAGGTCTCCAAAATCAATTTAAAAGTAGAACTTCCTGTAGGCTGCAAGCATCCATGAGTGATCATGTGGCAACATTTGCTTTAAAGATTTTTAAGGGACTAGTAAAATCTAAGCTTATTATTATCCTTAGGTTACAATCCTGTGTTCTCTACAACGATTGGTTTCATTATGCTTACCAGTTTTTATCAGCTTATATAAGATAGGTTAAAAGGTCAAACACAGAAGCCTATGCTTTGAGAGAAAAACATATATTCATGGCACATTTGTTCTGTATAAGTAATTTTCATAGGAACTAGATGGACATATGATATTCACATTTTTACTGGCATAGACTTCTTGGATTGGTCTCCATAAGACCTTCATGTGATATTTGTTACTAAACCAATAGTACACGCAATGATTGCGCGGAAGCGGTCTGAAATCATGAACTGCTAATTTACTTGTTTTTAAATTTAGTTGGTCTGTACATCAGTGTTAAATATAAGAAGATGGTTAATTTTGCCCTTAATGACATATAGCAAAGTATAAATACTAAAATACTAAACAGTATATTTATTGACAAAGATATAAAAATTATTTGCTATGAAGGCTCTTCACGGATCAGAGAGTGTTTCAGTTTTGACCTTAAAAACATATGCAAAAATGTCAATGGAATACCCCAGCAGTCTCAGCCAATGAATGACAGGCCTCCCAAGTGTCCTGATTTTAGTGGGACAATCCCTATTTTAAGGTCTTATCTTGCACTTCCAAGTCTTCCCTTAACACTGTTTGTCTTTTTAGGCTTAAAATACCCTGAACTGAAAACTTACCTATAATCCAGCCAGAGGTGTAACTAGAAAACACCGGGCCCCGGGCCCAGGGCTTTGCCCCCGCCCTCCTCTAATGTATCTCACTGCCAGCCCCTCCATGTGTCTTATTCTCCCCCAGCACCTCCATGTGTCTCATTCCTCCCCAGCACCTCCATGTGTCTCATCCCCTCAGTACCTCCATGTGTCTCATCCCACCAGGCCCTCCATGTGTCTAATTTCTCCCATGTGTCTCATTCCCCCCAGCCCATTCATGCCTCAACCCCCAGGCCCTTCATGTCTCATCCCCCAGCCCAGTGGTTCCCTAACTTTTTAGGTTCAAGGCTCCATTAATATTTCAGTATTTTTCCAAGGCACCCTAAGTAAAAATTTCTAGGTTGTATATCTGTACAGCGCTGCCAAATTTACTGGCGCTGTAGTGTAATGTACAGTGTTGGTGTTTGAAGGGGTGCTTGTATACATTTATTGTGTTTTAATACGGGGGTGAGTTTGTATGTGATGTTTGCGTTTAATTGCAGGGATGTGTCTGAATGTAATGTTCACTTTTAAATGTGGATGTACATTTGTGTGAAGTATTTGTGTTTGAGTGAAGGGGTGTGTCTATATTTTTTTTTACTTTGAATGCAGGGGTGTGTTTATATGTAATATTTGTGTTAGATTGCAGGAGTGTGCTTGTATGTTGTGCTGTTGTTTGACTGCTTGGATGTATGCACATACATACACAGATATTCATGCACATTAACACACAGATGCATATAAATACAGCGACACATACACACAAATTCATATAGACACGGACACGTACACACACATAGATACACACTGACATATACACACATGCACCCTGACACACACAAACATTGATACATGCCTACACCATGACACAGATACACATTGAAAATACACAGCCTGACACACAAATGCATATACGCAGATGTGTGCGCAGACACAGAACCATACTGACATACATATACACACACATAGATGCACATCCTAACACACGAACACTCATACACATACAAATACTCACACTCATACACATACAAACATTCAAACTCATTCATACACATACAAACACACACACACTCATACTCATACACTCAAACTCATACACACACTCATACAGATACACACACTCATACATTCAAACAAGTGATTTTTTTTTTAATATCTCTGTTAGCTTACCTTATGTGCCAAAATGGTGGCTTGGAGTCCTGCTGCTGTGGGAATGCTGTGGGGCTCTTCATGCTTTTTCCCCTCACGCTGCAGCTGCCTCCTCTCCCTTTCGCGCTATCTCCCTGCAGGATGCTGGGAGGAAGTGACAGGCTGTTACTTCCTCCCAGCCGGCTGACATTACAGGGGCCCGGTCTCGGTCTTAAAGGACTGTGGCACTCAAGCGGGTCCCTGTTGAGCAGTAATGCTTCCCCGGTGCTATAATGATTCACAAGGGAAATATTCCGCGGCACCCCTGTGTGTACGTCGTGGTTCCTAGGGTGCAGCGGCCCACAGTTTGGGAACCGCCATCCCAGCCCCTTCCTGTGTATCAATTCCCCTTCCAGTCCCTCCATGTGTATCAATTCCCCCCTCCAGGTGTCTCATTAACACCCGAGACCCTCCATGTCTCTCAATTCTCTCTCCAGCCCCTCCATGTTTCTCTCCCCTATTTCCCTCTGTACCTTGTCTCATGTAGCGTGGCCAAGCAGACCATGGTACCCCATCTGACAGGATGTGTTTTCAGTGCGCACTTCCTGTCAGACCATTTAGAGGGAAACTGACTTCTCTACTCACTCGGCCATGCTACTTGTTGTGACCTGCAGGAGGAGAGTACTGGGCTGTATGCTCCTCTTCTGCCAGTCACCCAGCGACTGAGAGAAGCCTGTGATTGGACTCTTTCGCCGGCAAATTGTGGATGCGCAAACTCTGAGCTGGCAAATGGAAGAATTTTTCATAAGATAATAAAATAAAAATAAAAGCAGTGGTGGAAGGGGGAAGCAAGCTTGCCATTGTAGGTAGGATGTATACAAGGGAGAAAATGATTATTGTCTTGTTGCAAGCACGCTGATGACAGACATAAAATATGCACAAAATTGACATTAGAGAGTCTGGAATAGAGTTCATGGCTTCCAAAGTCAAATGTTGTGTAATTAGTCTCTGGCACACAAGGGTAAATATCTCCAGATGTGCAGCGGCTCTTGCAAAAACTCTGCACATCTAAACTACTATTACCGTGACACCTTTAAGTCACTGAAGTAGTCATAGTGGTTGGAGTAACCCGTTAAGACATGTAAAGATGCATAGATGACTGACAAAAGTTCGGTATTTTGAATGGGCAATGTCTTAAAATATATGAGCAGTTTCTATAACTGAAACATTTATGCTTATTTCACAATATCATATTCTAAGTTAATTCTGTGAAACATTTTTTAAAATTTTTTTAATTAAGTGAGACCCCAGTGGTTGAGGTTTTAAATACCCTACCAAACTGTTCCTGAATGGCTTCAGTGAAGCTTAACTGGAACATGCAAACACATATTCACTTTTCAAAATGTCTGTAAGCTGTTACCATTAAATAACAAGGATGCACGAAAAGAAGCTGCAGGTGTGTAATCTTAAAGGACCACTATAGTGCCAGGAAAACAAACTCGTCCCACTCCCGTGGCGCTGAAGGGCGAGGTAGGGGTTAATCCGTTACCTTTTTTCCAGCGCCGGGCTCCCTTGGCGCTTGGACTCTCCTCCATCTTCTGACGTCCCTGGCTGAATGCGCATGTGCGGCAAGAGCCGTGCGCATTCAACCAGTCCATAGGAAAGCATTCTCAATGCTTTCCTATGGACGCTGGCGTCTTCTCACTGAAAATCACAGTTAGAAGCGCCTCTAGCGGCTGTCAATGAGACCACCACTAGAGACCGGATAACCCAATTGTAAACATAGCAGTCCCCTCCCCCCACCCCCCCTCCATTCTGGCCAAAAAAACCTAACAATCAATTCCTTTAATTGGCCTCTCGCTAGGACAGCAGGTATAAGTTACAGTTTCCAACAGAAAAGAATAACTAACTTAAAGCTTTATGATGATTTGATGAGATTCGATTCGCTGTTGCTAATTTCAACAAGCAATTCTCATCTTGTTGTAACTTTCAGTCTTTCTCTGGAGTAGGATCATTTCTGTCTACATGTAAATACATATAACCTTTCTTTGAGCAGTAAAATAAATGTTAATTTACTTCCTTAAAGCACCGTTTAGCAGGTATCTCCTTAAATTCACGCAGCACTTCCAAATCAGTTTTTAGAATAATCACACCACGGATGTATATAAAATACACTGAGCAGCCACAACATTAAAACCAATTACTTTGACCCAGTGGTCTACCCATCACTATTTGGCCCTTGTCATATGTCACTAATATCTTTTCACTTGCCCATTTTTCATGCTTCCAACACATGAAATTCAAAAACTGACTGTTCACTTGCTGGAGATATATATCCCACCCCTTGACAGGTGCCATTGTAACAATATAATCAAACTTATTTACTTCACCTTTCAGTGGTTTTAACATTGTGGCTGAGCAGTGTGTAGTTTAGCACCAATTATGTACGGCCGCTTGTCATGATGCCACTACAAGCTGGATAGTTAACCTGAATGTTGCTGGCTCCAGCCAAATAGAAAAGTGTTTGTGTGACATTGCCAAATCTTAAACTGTTTACTTTTACCCAGAAACCAGATATACCGTATATACTCGAGTATACATTGCCATAATACAGACTGGGGGCTGGCAGCAAGCGCTTACCTCTCCTGCAGCTCCTGTCGGCTCCCTCCTCCTCTGCATTCATACACATACTGCACTCATACACACACTGCAGTCATACACACACACTGCACTTATACACACACTGCGTACTCATACACACACTGCATTTATGCACACACACTGCACTCATACACACACACTGCATTCATACACACACCCTGCATTTATACACACACACTGCACTCATACACACTGCATTCATACACACACTGCACTGATATACACACACTGCATTCATCCACACACTGCACTCATACACACCCACTGCACTCATACACACCCACTGCACTCATACACACACACTGCATTTATACACACACTGCACTCATACACACACTGCACTCATACACACACTGCACTTATACACACACTGCGTACTCATACACACACTGCACTCATGCACACACACTGCACTCATGCACACACACACTGCATTCATACACACACCCTGCATTCATACACACACACTGCACTCATACACACTGCATTCATACACACACACTGCATTCATCATATACACACACTGTAAATAAGTATTCAATTAATATAATTTTTTTAGGATCTAATTTTATTTAGAAATTTACCAGTAGCTGCTGCATTTCCCACCCTAGTCTTATACTCGAGTCAATACGTTTTCCCAGTTTTTTGGGGTAAAATTAGGGGCCTCGGCTTATATTCGGGTCGGCTTATACTCGAGTATATACGATAATCAGATATGGATGACTCCTCTGTATGGCTCTTTCATACTTTACTAACGTCAGTGAGGCACATAATCATTACAACTTTGAGCACATTAGCACAAGGTAGTCCTTGTTATTCCTTTTAACAGTGCAGTGGCCTAAAATATATATCAACTTCATAATACAGCACTCATTTGTGAAAGAAGACTTTGTTATCTTTCTTATAAATACACTATTGCTTTTGTTAAATGTGTAATGTATTATAGCAAAACATACATGTTAATAATACATTCACTCTAATTCTAAACTTTATTAACTTTTTGGTTCTTTCTTAAAGGGATACTATTGGCATCCAGATGACTTCACCTCAATAGGTGGTCTGGGTGCCATGTCCGTCTTGTTTGAACACTGCAGTGTAAAACATGTTTAAATGCTTCTAATGACAGCCACTAGAGACACTTCTGCACCTGAGACCATCTGATTGGCGTTGCGTGGAGTTTAGCTGCAAATAGGCATTAGTCTGCCAATGCTTTCTTATTGGAAAGCATTGGATTGGCTGATATCGAGAGGCATTAATGCCGCAGAGTAAGCAGCGTGGCGTGGGAGAAAAGGTAAGTTAACTGTTTTTTAACCCTTTGGGGGAGGACAGAAAGGCCTTTTATTTAACATCTGATATGTACACCTAACAGAACATTATGTTTAAAAAATGTTTTGCTTATAATAATATTATTCATACAGTTCAAGTAGTTAAAAAGAACTCAAAATAGATTCATATGTCACTGATTGTTAAATACCTAATATGTTTAGATCTAAATTAATTTTTTAAAGTTGATACTAACTATACCTCTTAGATAATGCTTACACTAACTCTAACTGTATGCCTATCCTAATCTTACCTTTAACTTTAAGCCTATACTATCTTTAACCTTAAAACAGCATTCACCCACACCCAACATTATCCATTACCTAACCCTAAAGGTTACCCTACCCCAACACAAAGTGTAACCGTACCCAACTCTTACCCCTAAATCTAACCCTATACTAACCCAACCAGTAACCCCACCTTAAGGTATCCCACTCTAATATCAGTTCTGATATTACAAATGAATTTTACTGTATTTAGCACATAAAGATGCCCCATCTACTGGCCGTTTTCAGAATAAATAGAATTATTAGTTTATCTGAATGAGCCTAGCTCCCAGACCATGCAGAGATCGGTGTTGGGAAGCTGGCAAAGCTGCACCAGTCCATATTGACTAGAGACAGCCTGGGAGACCTTGCCAGAATCTATTCAAACCCTGGATGGTCTCCCCAAAGCTGCCTCCCCCCAAAAAAAAAATTCAACTGAGCTCTGTCCCAGTCACAGTTTTATGAAGGAGTTAAAGGGCTCTGTTCAGGGCTGACTTTTGGCGTGCACAGAGCTCATTAGTCAGTCTGGGACCACTAAAAATGGCTCCAGCTGACTTACAGGATCCCCAGGTATCCGTTGATACCTAGGGTTTAACCATGCTCACACTGCAATCTCTTAAGTATACATTTAAATGCCTGACACTCATAAAAAAAGTCTGAGGCAACTAAAATTGGCCTCAGCATTTTAAGGGGATTTAACCTTGCTCACACAGCGATCCTTTAATAGGAATTGAAATTCCTATTTAAAGAGCTATTCAAACAGCTCATCTAAATGTCTGGGGCCACGAAAACAAATATGTCCCCAGCAGGCAGAGGGGAGCCCCAGGTATCCATTGATACCTGGGGTTCCCTGGTGTGAGCAGGGAATTACTCTGCACACACCAAAAATGCAAGATGTTCTATGCCACCCTACAGACATTAAAGCCCACTTTATGTAGGATGTATAACTTGTAAAGAGAGCCTGCTTGTGATTGTTGTATTAATCATTTTTAAATCAGCATTCTTTTAATTAAAAAAAAGAGTAGTGGCTTCATGACTGGCATAAAACATCATCATAGAGTTCTTGAGCTGGAAGCCAGTAAACAAATCAGAGATTCTGATTGGTCGTGCATATAAAAAAACTATTTGCTGCCTTGTGCTTTTATCAGTCTCCAGGGGTTTGATAATTGTAATTATGTAATGTACAATACAAAAAGTAACATGATAGAAAAATTTAAGAAAATTTGGGTTGAGGTGAAGAGTCATTGATTGTTTCTTAGTCCTTTGAAAACCCGACCACCTCTAGAGATAAGGTTATCCCCTGACGAAGCTGCCGTTGTTAGCACCGAAACGCGCGTCGGGTCCTTTTGATCACTCACCTTTTGAGCACTATGCACTCCATATCACTTTAAGTTTTTGTTATATTTCAGTCTTAGTAGGGCTTGGAAGGGAGGACGGCTTTCCACGAAGTTGTTGCTTAGGAATGTAGCCTTTTAGGTTCAGTAGGTGGATAGCAAATAGGTCTGCTTTGCTTCAATAGCTTAGAACACCCAAAAAGGTGTTTCCTGGGAGCTGCAGACCGTTAATAAATAAGTCAGGCAGTGACTTGCTTTTGCTTCAACCTCAGTAGCGCTGAACATACATGAAGGTGATTCTCGGGACCTGCTTTATCCATACTCAGCAGTTGGTTAGACAGGAATCTTTATCTGCACAGTGGTAGTGACCACCTACACGATCCTATCCAGAGATTACTCTCTACTTGCCTCCTAGTTTATCCTTATCCCTAACCCGCTTGTCCTCTACCCCCACCATTGTGCAGTTTACCTCCTAGTGGATGATATTTAACGCACCACTTAGCGAATAATCCCCCGGTGGTTGTTTTTAACTGTTGATGCAGTAGCATTATTTGGATGCGTTTATATTAGTATCCATATGGTATGCACTGTCAAGTATTCAGGAAAGAAAAATAAGAAATAAGGGCTGCGCCAAGGAAACTTGATATGAGATAAAAATGACAAATAGTCCAAATAAAGAAAAAAAGGGAAAAGTCTTATCTAAAATGCTTATTGAAGTCATAGAGTCTATAAGTGCTTGGTACAGAACAAATGTGCTTGCTGTTCTCCTCCGTATGGATCCACTCACATGTAAGAGATAAAATAGATAGAGAACTAAATAGTGCAATATGTTTGGTGATAAAAGGAATAAAATATAAAAATCTGGAATAAAACTAACATTTGTAAGAGCTTTAACTCGCTCTAGTATGGGATATAGGGTGGACTTCCTCCGTCAATGGTATGTTCAACACTCGGATAGAAAGAGACAACCAATAGTGTTCACTGGGTAAAATACTGGAAATAAAATAAATAAAATGGTACTCAGAAGACAGGAGCAGGCCGACTGCTCCTTGAAGATAGTGCTGGGGGTATGATCCCCACCTAGGATTATTTGGAGTCCATGATGATAAAAAAGATGATAAAATGAGGCCAGGTAAAAAAACAATATAAGGTGTATCAAAAGATAAATGGCACAAATGAAAAGTAACCAAATAATCTTTAATATATAAAAATACACAATATAATATCCATAAACGCGTTTCGCCAATACGGCTTTATCAATATGGAATAAGAACCTGATACCTGGCAAGAGAGAGTTTAAATAACAAATTCAATCCTTTGAAATTGGCGCCAAAATTGAACAGCCAATCAGAATTTTGATTAAAAACAAGATTTTCATAATAAACATACATTATAATAAACTTTAAAAGCCTTAATATACATTAGGATGTTAAAAACGAGGATTAATTTTATATTTGAATTACATTTTAGTGCGGTCATGTGACCGAAATTGGAACATGTAGTTAGACGCCAGCGTGCACTGCGCAGCCGCCGGCGTCTGAATTCGTGGGTGGGAATAGGACGCAAAAACAGTCCAGTCCTTAAGGGGTTAAGCACAATGTTTACAAAACATTTAAAGACATCCAATAATAAGTGATAAAGGTATAAGAATAAATATAAAAACATTAAAATAATTAATTGTAAGAAATTGAACAAATCATTTAAAGACATCCAGTAATAAGTGATAAAGGTATAAAAATCAATATAAAAACATTAAAAAAAATTAATGATAAGAAATTGAACAAATCAAAATCACCATTAAAGCGGCACTGTCATGCCGAAACCCGTTTTTTTTTTAACCCCCCTCCCGCCTCCACTACATCCAATTGACCCACTAGTCACCCCCAAATGCCCCTAAGCCCCCCACATTACCTATTTTTAATCCTTATTTTCTGCCCCGATCTTGATTCAGGGCGCCGCCATCTTTGTGTGGGTAGATGAAGTCCCTGTGGGACACGTCATCAGCCCACACTAGACAGACTGTGAGATTCCCGCACATGCCCAGTGAAACACCTGGAAATGCGAACGGGAATTTTCATCTATTCATTCATTCATCAGACAGACGAATGAGTGAATAGAAAGATCAGCCGAACAAACAAACACAATGTATCAGTGTATGTTTGTTCGTGCAGTTTATTACAAGGAGGGAGCTACCGGCGTGCAGCTCCCTCCTTGTAATATGTAACTATAGAAGCGGCAGGGAGCAGTGCTCCCCACCACTTCATAAGCCCCCCAGTACCCCCTCTCACTCTATGGGGGTCAATATGACCCCCATAATAGCACAAGAGAGATTTAAATCTCCCAAATGCCCCTACTCACTATACCGCGAGTAGGGGCATGTCTACTAAACAGTGAGCAGCCTGAAAAAAAAGACATAAATTACAATAAGGGGGAGCGGACCTATTGTTCTCCCCCCTCCCCCACCCTGAGCGGCGGGTGGGGCCATAAAGATAATGGGGGGGGGACCTACTGTCCTCCCTACTGTCCTCCCCGGCCCCCACCCCTGAGCGGTGGGTGGGGGCCCCAATAAAACAATAAGGGGGGGGACCTACTATCCTCCCCCCCTGGCCCCCACCCCTGCGCGGTGGGTGGGGGCCCCAGTAAAACAATAAGGGGGGGGACCTACTGTCCTCCCCCCCTGGCCCCCACCCCTGAGCGGTGGGTGGGGACCCCAGTAAAACAATATGGGGGGGACCTACTGTCCTCCCCCCCTGGCCCCCACCCCTGCGCGGTGGGTGGGGGCCCTAATAAAACAATAAGGGGGGGGACCTACTGTCCTCCCCCCCTGGCCCCCACCCCTGCGCGGTGGGTGGGGGCCCTAAGAAGATTTTAGAAAAAAGAAGACGTTAAATGGTAAGTTTAATTTTTTTTTTTTTACAGGTTAGTTATTTTATTCCCCCCCTCACTATTTGTAGGGTGAGGGGGGTAGGTAGGGGATAGGTTTTTTTGGGTGGGGGGAGTGGTGACTAGGGGCTTGGGACCCCTAGTCACCTTGATTGGAGGGGGGGGTGTTTCATTTAGGGCCCCCACCCACCGCTCAGGGGTGGGGGCCGGGGGGAGGTCAGTAGGTCGTGCCCCCCCCTTATTGTTTTATTAGGGCCCCCACCCACCGCTCAGGGTTTTACTGGGGCCCCCACCCACCGCTCAGGGGTGGGGGCCGGGGGGGGAGGACAGTAGGTTCCCCCCCCATATTGTTTTACTAGGGCCCCCACCCACCGCGCAGGGGTGGGGGCCAGGGGGGGAGGACAGTAGGTCCCTCCCTTATTGTTTTATTAGGGCCCCCACCCACCGCGCAGGGGGGGGGGAAAGAAGTTCCCCCCCCATATCTTTATTTAGGGCCCCCACCCACCGCTCAGGGGTGGGGGCCAGGGGCCAGGTTCCCCCCCATCTTTATTTAGGGCCCCCACGGGCATGGGGGGAGTGGGGGGGGGTTATTAGTTTTTTTTTGTTTTTTTTTTACAGTGAGCAGCTATAAGCTGCTCACTGCTTACTACACATGCCCCTACTCGCGGTATAGCGAGTAGGGGCATTTAATTTACTAATACTAAGTAATCTTTACTTAGTATTAGTAAATTTGGCTGAAAGACCAATTTAGGTCTTGCAGCCACAGCAATGAATAGGATCAGAGTTTCATTCATTAGAATGAAACTCCGATCCGAATAAAGTGCCGAATTGCGTTCTAAAAGAAACGAACATACTGTCATTCAGTTAGAACACAATTCGGCAGTTTTGTGGAAAGTGACAGGAAGCATTGTGGGAACAAAGAGGGAAGGTAAGGATCATGGGAAAATTGCTCTGACCAGCGGAAATGAAGCACACTTTGCTCCTCCGCTGGTCAGAGCTGGTCAAGCGGAGGAATCCTCCATAAGGCAAAGAGTCCCTTCTTTGTCTTATGATTTTAAAGAAAACTAAAGAAGACAGGAAGAAAAGAATAACAGATCCTGAGAGAGGGGGAGAAGAGGAAGAGATTGAGGAAAGGTAAGTTCGGCATGACAGTGCCGCTTTAAGTGCTGGTTTTCCAAATTATCCTGCTCTGAATTAATTTGATTGATTTGTGTTTACTACATCCACTTGAAGATTGTACTTTTTAAAAAAAAAAAATTTATTTTGTTCTAGTACCTGTTCAAGAGAAAATTGTTTGTTATGCGTTAGTTTATGCCATTGACGAGCCTTATAACCTTTTATGTAATGAAATCCTTTAGTCACGTGATATGGTTAATGATCCCAAATTAATGAAGATGGATAACTTCTATGGAATAATAGTGCAGTTGATGTGATTTTACTTAAACTTAAGAGTAGCGATGTAATAAAGTATAAAAAAAACTTGGAAAATGTACTGTGATTATATTTCGATCATAATTACAAATTATTTTTTATTTTAAAACTATTCTCCACTCAACCTTTACTCATGTTTGTAATTTTATTTCTTTTCCTCTCTCCTGCAGATAATTGAGATTGGTTTATGTGAAGTGTTTGAACTGATCAAGGAGACCCGGTTTTCTCATCCATCATTATGTTTGAGGAGCTTACAGGCTTTGCTCAATGTCCTGCAGGGTCAGCAACCAGAAGGACTCCAGTCTGAACCTCCTGAAGTATTGGGTAAGATCTAGAATGCTCTCTATTCTTCTTTCAAAGGCTCTCAATCTAGAGCTATCCAAATCCTGAAGTGACATAATGCAATAATTTGAATGAGCCTAACACAGGTTGTATATCTGATGCAGCTGTAATGGGTACAGTTACCTTTCTTGCAATTCTTTGAAGGGGGGGGGGGGGGGTTAAGGGCCTCTGCAGACACAGCTGCATAATAATCCAAGAACACCTTTTTTTTTTTTTTTTTTGGATTTCTAAATTAGTTTACCACAGTATTTGGCAATTTTTTTTTTATTTTTATTTTTTTGTGCCTTTTGTAAAACCAGTAATTAGAAGAATAGATAACTATTAAAACATATTTGGTTAGTTATTTGTACCTTGCGTGATGTACATATTTCTACAGTTTTCAAGATAAATCCACATACAATATATTTTGAGTTATGGTCCTCTTTATAGGGGAACTGTTTTAAAGTGTGCTTGTCGTGGTACATACCAAATTAATAGTACGTTAAATTAAATCTGTACATTTCCCTGGTGGAATTTCTAGCAAATAAAATATTTGTTCAAAACCAGTTTCTCTCCCACCTACCAATCAGTTCTTTGGTATAGAACCCTATGTCAAAGAATTGCGTGACAAGGAAAAAACACTCCTAGCATAGCAACCACAGTGCATGTGCTGTAATTGCTTTGGTTACATTGCTTAGGGAATAGGAAAATTATGTCATTCCATTCAGATGCTGTTTTGCTGGCAATAAAGCCAGCATTTCTGCATCAAGTGGGATAGCCATTCTTGGCGAAGTGTTCCCAATTAGGGCAAACCAAACCAGATGTGTGGTATGAAGGAGATCCCAAATCTCAGTTTTAAAATATACTGTGAGACCTGGCTGTCTGACCGAAAGGAAGTAATATTTGTAGTCAAAATAATAAAAAAAAAATAAAAGTACATCAATATATCACTTCATTTATTTCTATAAAAGTACATTTGAAATTACAGATAGGATATAGATATATAGCTAAATATATAGATATATCCTATGTTCATTAACAGAAATAATCAAACACTCCTTAAATTTTTTTTTACCTGCCTTAAAATAAAGTGTCTTGTCAACTGATTCCATACAACTAAGGGAAGGTATGTGAAATGGACAGTCTAACACTAGTGAAATGCCTTAACCAAGGTAATTTATGTGTGGTCTGAGACAAAAGTATGTCATGCAATTTTGTATATAAGTACATTTCACAAATTTAAATGTGTAAGAATTACCAGAAACATTTTTCTTTTGGTTTTAGTTGTCTTTTGTATGTGTAATAATTTCTATGCCTCAAAGACGGAGTTTCAATATTTCCTCAGAATATTGATTGTTAAATAACTGTAGATGCTTGTGAACACATTGCAGTAATTGGTGTTGTGGGGACTGTTTTTTGACGATTGCTTACATTCTTCTCATTACAACAGTAGAGGGATGCAATTATTGCATATCTAGAAATAATAAGCTTGTTTGGGCATAGCCAACAGATGTCATGACATGAGCATTGGCTATCCATTTGCTTTCTTCCATGCTCAGTCCCACTATTATTTGGTTGTAACTGTGAGTTTGGTGAGGAAAATATTAAAGCATGTGTAATCCTTCTGTAACAAGTCTTTGGCTTTTTTGTGTTTGTATATATATTTTGAGACCATTTCAGGTCTCTCTCCTGTACACCTGCATAGTAAAATGGCTCAAAACAAGAATAATTCATTTGTTGTTTTCCTTAATTTACTCTGACTAATGACACCAAGAGAAAAAGGAGAGAGGGAGTTACAAGAAGTCCTGAAGTTGTATGTACCTGCAAGAGTATGTGGAGACTGCACGTGCTTGCAGGCTATAGGAGCTGGGTAATGGAGAGATTTGAGCTCTCTTAACTCGGATTATTGTAAGCAGTGTGATACACCTCCATTCCTTAAAGGGACACTGTAGTCACCAAAACAACTATAGCTTAAGGAAGCAGTTTTAGTGTATAGTTCATGATCATGCAGTCTCACTGCTCAAATCTATGCAATTCAGGAGTTAAATCCCGTTTGTTTTTGTCTATGCAGACCTAGTAGCACCTTCCCTGGCTGTGACTCACCCAGCCTGCATGAAAAAAAAAAAATTATTTCACTTTCTGCTCTCTAAAATGAACTTAACTTATACACAGAATGCTTCTGTGGGGTCTAGCAAGCTGTCACCAGTGCAGGGGATAATGCATTTTAAATTAAATAGAATTTGCAATAAAGGAAGGATAAATATTAGATGACTCTTTACAGGAAGTGTTTAGGAATGCTGTGCAAGTCACATGCAGGGAGGTGTGACTAGGGTGCATAAACAAAGTGATTTACCTCCTAAACGGCAGAGAATTGAGCAGTGACTCTGCAGGGAAATTATCTATACACGAAAACTGCTTCAATAAGCTAAAGTTGTTTTGGTGACTATAGTGTCCCTTTAAAATGCATCTCTTTGCTTTCATGTAACATGTCCTAAAAAGAAAGTCACTCACTTAAAACTTCCAGCTGGTATGTTTTAATTCTTTTAGAGGGAAAGGGTCATACTGTTCTGGAATTTGGGCTTTATAAAGATTAAGATTGTAATTTTCTTCAGAAACACCTCCATATTTGTTGACATTCTGCACTGGTGAAGACTAGCCTTTTATGAACTACCGCAGCAGGCCTAAGCGTGAATGATAATCACATGAAATATAGTCCACAAACATTTGCAAGACTTTTCATTGCTATTAACTACAGTGAAATCATATACATGTCATAAAATAGCAATTTCAGTGATTAAGAACTCTGATCACATTTTAGCTTTAATTCCTAAAAAGCATGTGGAATTAAATTTGAAGTATGTCTTGGCATAGGATAAGCTTTTTAGTGAATGAGTAAATATATATAAGGTGTTTCTAAATGTTTGTGATCTTTGGTTCTCTTTTACAGAATCCCTCCTACAACTCATTCTAGAAATCACTGTCCGTAGTACAGGAGCAAATGACAGCACAGGGCAGTCTCTTACTGCTGTGTCCTGTGCCTGTCTCTTCAGTCTAGTGGTGGCATGGGGAGAAACAGGGAGGACCTTGCAAGCTATCTCCGCTATCCTTACCAATAATGGCAGCCATGCTTGCCAAACTATTCAGGTACCTTTTCTCTCTGCACATGAAGATGATAAATGTTGTCTATTATTGTGGTATTTTCAGGTGCAATACACTGGTAAATGGTATTTTAAAATGTGGACTAGTGGTATGTAAAAATAAGTGATTAAATCACTGTATTAATGTCCTTAACAAAGTATGGTGTGATGTATATGTGCATATCATAAAATGTTCAGAGATGGAAATCTGTGAAGCACTCACAGGGCTCTAGAAGAAAAAGAAAAACAATTAAAAAAATAAATACATTTTTATTTCTTCTCTGGGTTTATTTTTTATTTTTTATTTTTTTCCAAGATGTGGAAAATAGGACACAGTGGTCCATGTCTTTTCTGCTTCATGTTGGACCATTGATGATATAAAAAATTATTTATAAACATGGTCCAACCATATAGATATTGCCTTGGAGCTGTGTTGCTACTCAAGGAGATGACCGTATTCATGCGGTGTATCCCTGATCTCTGTTTCTTTGTTAATGTGTATGGCATTTATACCTGAGGACATTTTGTTATCCTCTTTCTATTATTCCTATTATTGAAAACCTTGAATAAGTTTTAATTGCAAAATTTAAAAAATGGTTTATTTTTCCCCAAAGTCTTTTAAATGCTCCACCACTCTCATATTTGAATGCATAATGCCTTTAAAGGAGGGCAGAATAAAGTGTAATTTTAGCAGTGAGTGCTAACACAACTACAGTATATGTATATCATTTATAACTCTCTATATGATCTATATTCACAGCGGTAGAGATGACTCAAGGGGCACACGGTCTAGAGTGTGAATAAATGTAAGGTATAGTAAAAATAAAAAAAATATCTTTATTGAATTATATTAGAAAATATCTCTAAACACATCTAAACTAATAAAACTTTATCAGTTTAGATGTGTTTAGAGATATTTTCTAATATAATTCAATAAAGATATTTTTTTATTTTTACTATACTTTACATTTATTCACACTCTAGACAGTGTGCCCCTTGAGTCATCTCTACCGCTGTGGGTATACCTGGGAGGACTTTTTGAGTAATAGCCGCTGGCCCTTTACCCTTTTAGTCTTCTGAGGAATTTTTCTTCTATTTCAATTAATTCAGGGTTTATGACAGTCATTACCCATTTAGTCCTTTTAATTGCTGACTTGAGGATCATGCTTTGACTGACCCCTAAGCCTTCATTTTTCGTTTCTGACCTATATTAATTCTAGGTAAACTTTAGCATGCATAACCTGTTTTTTGCCGAGTCACAAATTGTTGCAAATTAACAAAGAAATTGCAAATAAAAGGCCAAAACAACCACATATGAAAGATTTTAAGGGATGGCTATTTTTGCAGCCAAGTGTTTTAAAAAAAAAAAAAAAAAAAATCCATTGTGTATTTTAGTGCAATGTTTTTGGTACAATAGTTATTTATAATTTTGGTTTAAAATGTGTCCCTAATCGCTGTCATAGAAGTTAAAATTTATTATAATTTTTTTTTTCTTGCTCCTCAGGTGCCAACTATTCTAAACTCACTGCAGCGAAGTGTCCAAGCCGTTTTAGTGGGCAAAATTCAGATCCAGGACTGGTTTACAAATGGAATTAAAAAAGCTGCCTTGATGCAAAAGTGGTCTCTTAAAGACATCCCTATTGATGAAGATGACCAGTGCCTCCTTCAAAGTGATGGCTTTTTCCTCTATCTTTTATGCAAAGATGGCCTTTACAAAGTTGGCTCTGGATACAGCGGGACAGTTAGGGTAATATATCCTCATTATTGTATGCCTCAGT
>OW240915.1:165145557-165157419 GCA_933207985.1 Pelobates cultripes | reverse complement strand
CCCATATGTCCTGCCCACCATGTGACATCACAATGCCCTGCCCATATGCTCTGCCATATGGGCCAACGCCAGTCTTCACAAAGTGTCTTTTATCTGAAAAGACAGTGTGTTTACATGAAAAAGCCTACAGGCACAGGCTATAGACACCAGAACCACCACATTATGCTTTAGTGCTTCTGGTGACTATAGTATCCATTTAATGTGAGGTAAATTAGAGATTAGTGCCACTAATAATATATTGGATTGCCTACTTACCTTCAGATGAGGACAAGAGGCTGATGATGGGCTCAGTCTGGCTCCACAGGTCTGGTGTAGAAGAGGCTCTCTGGAGACTGTTTTTAACAGTGCTCACAACAATGAACAAACAGGAAGCAGCTCCAGGGCCCCTTACACAGCTCAAGGGCTTGACCCTGAGCACTTCCTGTCAGTCTGCCGGCCGCCAGGTTCAGGAAACAGAGGTTCCTGTCCTGCGTTCCGCACCGCCCGGCCACGCTACATTGAGAGACCGGCAGGAGGGAGCGCTCTGCGCTTCCCTCCTGCCGGTCACTCAAATCCGTCCGTCCTCCATACAGCAGTGCTGCACCGCCTGAGGCTTGTAAAAGCGCTCAGGCGGAGCAGCATAAGGAGCCGCACCAGTGATTCCGGGCGGCTGCCTAGGTCGCCTTACAGGTAGCGCCGGCCCTAAATACAGCCATATTACTTGAAGACTTTATGATTAATTATACCACATGTTAGTGTCAATTTTAATTTAAAAAAAAATACCTTTTGCTTTTATGCAGTAAAGCTGGGGTTTTCAAACAAGCTATGAAAAGACCAGTAAAAAATCTGACCAGAATATATACTCTTTTTCTATGTTACTATGTTACGTTGCTTATCCATGCACAGTTACTATCTACAATCAGATGCTGATTGATATCATTCACCATTTAAGACAATAAAACTACATCTGCTGCATCTGCTGCATTTTAATAGCATGCTGATTCTTAAAAGGACATAATACACAGCATAGCCAGTATAGCTTTCTAATGGCTAGCCCCTGCTCATCACTCTCAGCCACTCAATGCTATCCAGGTTTGGGCAAAAATTGACACTGACAATTCAAAAATGTTATTTCTTTGTTATTAATGCAGCCAAGGAGGTAGCAGACTCCACATGCTGTGAAGAGTCCAGGTTTAGTTACACCTCTAGTAAATATTTAAAAGAAAAATGTAGGACAGCACCCCAAGACGCTAGACAACATAATCACAATCACTACTAGTCTTTAATTGTAAAGCTGGAAGAAATTAATTTTAAATATTCAAAGTTCACAGTGTAAAAGACTTTACACTATTCAATAAATGAGTACCATAATGTAACCTATTTATTTTAAGGCAGGTTATGGGCTTTACAACATTCCTTGATATGGGTTGAATCAAAGCTTTCCCTGTTTATTCACAGACAACTGATGTGATCAATTACCAGTGTGGCTGTTTCACTTTCCCACTCAGAATCACTTAAACTAATTAACTGAGAAGCTAACACAGAAGTTAACAGTGAATTTGCTGATGTGTGAGAAAACAAATCATGTCAATGTGGTGTTCAATGTTAATGGGATAGGATTGACTACTATGTTCACATCAGCATTTTTCTATGGGTTGCTAGTGACCCAGTTAAAGTAGAGGGTCACATAATTGTACTTGCCTCAGGCCACTAACCTTGACATTTATCATGCTTTAAATTTAAAGAACAAAAATGGTCTAACACAAGTGAACACAATTGTTAACAGCATGGTTTTATGTCAGATATAAGATCTTCAGTTTGAATCTCCAGAATGCTTGTATTAATATAATATATATAGAAAACATATATATATATATATATATATATATATATATATATATATATACTTTTTTATTTTATTTTTTAGTTAATTTTTTAATAAATAAAAAATATATATTTCATTTTTTTTATTATTATTTTCTTATAATATGTATGTGTGTGTATATATGTATATGTATATATATATATGTATATGTATATATATATATATATATATATATATATATATATATATATATATATATATATATATATATATATATAAAACAAGAAGATTCCTTGCACTCACGCTTTCCTTTGTAATGCCGAGTGCAAAAGCCAGCTGGCTGGCTCACACAAAGTATCCAAAAGGATGGCTACATGATGTTTGTTGTTTTTGATCCTGAAGAAAGCCCAGTGTGGGGCTGAAACGTTGATCGATATTTTAATGTATAACCAATAAAGTTATTTGGATTTTATGAAGACCGAGGAGTGCAGCCATCATTTTGGATACTATATATATATATATATATATATATATATATATATCTTCCACTGGTACCCCGCACACACACTTTCAAAAATCAAAAACTGCCAGGTGCAGCCATAGCCAAAAATTACAAAATATAATGAAAATAAGGCTTGCACTCACGGTCTGTAATAATGGTAAAATATTTCTTCTTTATTCCAATATTCTTAAAACATATTTGTAGTCATCAACGTTTCAGCCATCGTTCGTGGCTTTCATCAGGATCAGTTCAATACCTGGTATTGAACTGATCCTGATGAAAGCCACGAACGATGGCTGAAACGTTGATGACTACAAATATGTTTTAAGAATATTGGAATAAAGAAGAAATATTTTACCATTATTACAGACCGTGAGTTCAAGCCTTATTTTCATTATATTATATTATATATATATATATATATATATATATATATATATATACACATATATATATATAGTGTTGTTGTTTTTTTTTAAATACAAGCATTCTGGAGATTCAAACTGAGGATCTTTTTTTTTCAATATCTGATTTTTTTTTCATATATTATAAATATATATATATAAATTATGACAATTGGGGATACAAAAAGAAAAAAGGGAGGGGAACGTACATCATCCTTTTTTTTTTAACATATAATTTTCTTTGATTAGAGTATCAGGCATTACACATGTTACATGGATAAGTCAACAGGTTAAAACATATGGCATCAGTAGCAGTAGGCTATACTGTGTGCATGATCAGAGTGTGGTTACGTAAGCAACGGTGTTATCACATTTTATTTTTGTACTTTAAGGTCTACCAGATCGAACAGTACTTAGGTTCAGTCCCAAGCCTGTTTGGTTTCAGCTGATGCTGCTTTTGTTAGCTCTTAGGAACCTAGTATCTACCTTCTTTACACATGTCAGGTCGCAACTTATTTTCCTAGACGGCCAACAAATCTTTTTTTGTTTTGTTTGTTTTTTGCTGATTGTATCTTGTCTGTGCCAACTGTACGCCTTATATTGGACTTTGCCAAAGATGCCATCCGAGCCTAGAGTTAAACAACATGAGTAACCACATAAAAAAATTCAGAAGAGAAGAAACATAGGGTGGGGGGTAATAGCATGTTATGGAGGGTGTATTGATGTCTGCTAGGAATGGACCTGGGCCTATTTGTGGTCATTCCTGATGTGAAGGTATATTAGTTCCTTCCCTGGCTAATTTCTAGGCTGGAGGAGGAGTGGCTTTACATGAGAATTCCTTCGGGCGGTAGCGCTGCACGTCCTCTTCTCGTGAGGAACTTGTGATCACATGCGTTTACATATGTGCGTTATTGTTCACTATGTGTAATGGCACCCTTAGGGCAGTCGGTATTGTATCTAGTTTTGTATTTTGCGGGGAGGTGTAGCGCCAGTGCTTGGGACTTTTTAGTTATTCTTATAGTAGGACATCTGTCCATATCAGTCTAACAAGGTTCATAGTAGGGATCGACTGATTATCGTGTTTTACCGATATTATCGGCCGATATTTTGTATTTTCGGCAATATCGGTATTGGCCAATGCAGATATCGATATTATATGCCGATAATATATGACAGGACCGCCAGGCTCATTACAAGCCCGGCAGTCCTGGGGGGGGGAGGGGGGGGGGCGACAACAAGCGTTTACTTACCTCCCAGCAGCTCCTCCAGCTCCCCCAGTGTAAGTCTTGCAAAACCTGCGGCCATCAGACCGTTGCCGTGGGTTACCATGGTAGCGCTCCGCGCAACACGCTGGCCGCGAGACTTACACTGGGGAGCTGGAGGAGCTGCTAGGAGGTAAGTAAACGCTTGCTGCCGGCCCCCCCACAGCTCAGCGAATGCCACTGGACCACCAGGGACTGCTATATCCCCCCTCCCTGGCCAGGTAACAAGCAGGGAGGGGGGATAACAAAAATAAATAATAATAATTAAATCTAAAAAAAATAAAATAATTTAATAAAAAATGCCCCCTCACACACACACTCTATTATATAAACATACACTACACAAACACACTGTGTATATAATGCAGTGTGTTTGTTTAGTGTGTTTATATAATGCAATGTGTGTAAATAATGCAGTGTGTTTCTATAGTGTGTGTATATAATGTAGTGTGTTTGTGTAGTGTCTGCATATAATGCACACTACACAAACACACTGCATTATATACACACACTGCATTATATAAACACTACACAAACACACTGTATTATACACACACTGTACAAACACACTGCATTATATAAACACTACACAAACACACTGCATTATATACACACACTACATTCACTATACACACACACTCTGCATTCATTATATACACACACACTTTGCATTTAGTATATACAGCATTCACTTTACGCACACTACCCACACACTACACAAACACTCTGCTTTCATTATATGCAAACTACACTAATACACACTGCATCCACTACACACACTAGACAAATACACACTGCATCCACTACACAAACACACACTGCATCCACCACACACACACTACACAAACACACACTGCATCCACTACACACACTACACAAACACACACAGCTCCCCTGTCTAAACACACTGCATCCACTACAAGTGGCATGTATATTTTGTGCATTTAGTCATAGTTTTTTTTTTCCAAAATGGTAAATGTACAGAATATCTGCAAATTATATCGGCTATCGGCCTGAAAGTTAACAGAATATCGGTATCGGCTCTAAAAAATCAATATCGGTCGATCCCTAGTTCATAGATATGGGAGCGATGAATCTGGGTTTGTCAAGAATGGCAGTACTTCGTCCCCAAAGAGGGCTATCTTCATTTCACCAGTTGGTATGCACAAGCCTTGTATCCTATCTTGAATTTTAATATGTCTCACCAGGGGTTCCATGCATAAGATGAAAATCAACAGGGAGAGAGGGCAACCCTGTCTTGTTCCATTTGTAATATGGAATGGGCTGGACAGAAAACCTGATTTGTATATTTTGGCTGAGGGGCGGGAATACAGGGCTAGAATGCTATTTAAACATGCGGGAAGGGAAACCTGTATTTGACAGCACTTTGTGCATGTATGTCCAGTTTAAACAATCAACCGCTTTCTCAGCGTCCAGGGCTAGTAATAAGCCTTGCTGTTCGTTAGTTTGGGCCCAGGTAATTAAATTTAGGAAATTACAAGTATTGTCTCCAGGTTGTGTAGAGGAAACAAATCCCGCTTACTCTGGTGAGACCAGATCCAGCAACATAGGTTTTAGGCGTGTAGCCAATAATTTGGCGTAGAGTTTCGTGTCCGTATTTAATAGTGAAATAGGTCTTAGATTGGCACTTTCTGTGGGTGTTTTGCCAGGCTTTGGCAGGGTGATTATGTGGGCCAATAACATCTCCTCCTGCATTGTCCCTGAGTCCTTAATGTGATTAAAAAGCTTTGTGAGGTGCATTGTAAGTTGTCTTTCAAAAGTTATATAAAAATAATTGGAGAACCCATCCGGGGCTTTGTGTTTAGAGAGTTTACGGATCGCATTTCGTACCTCGTCTTCCGAGAACGGTGCGGGTAAGGATTGGCACTGTTGGCTAGTCAGTTGTGGTAGGTCTATATCCCTCAGGAAAGTCATGATTTTGTCCTGAGTAGGTTGATGTGTGCTTTGGTCAAGTCGTAGGTTATAAAGTGTATTGTAAAAGGAGGCTAGCTCTTCAACCATGTCCTGGGGATTGTACAGTTTGGTCTTATTAGCCAACGTCATATAAGGTCATTTGGACTGTAGGTATTGGGACTTCAATTTCCTCGCGAGAATTCTGCCTGCTTTATTGCCCTGCATATAATGATAGTTTGAGTTTTCTTAGCTGTCTTTCCATAATAGTTAGGGACAATGCCTGTATTTCATGTTTAATCCTATTGATCTGTTTTGTCAGCTTTTTTGAAGGATTTAATTTGTTTTTAGATTCTGTTTTGTCAAGATCATTTAAGAGTTGCTTCTTGTCCTCATACACCTTTCTTTTGCAGACAGATCCCACTTGGATGAGAAATCCCCTCATCACTGCCTTAAAGGCCAACCATTGTGTGGCTATGTGGCTATGTGGGAGGTGTAATTTAAATGGCCATCGTAGAACGAATGGATTGTTGTGCGTTTAATAGGGATTCATTAAGTTGCCACGTATTCCTTCCCCGGGTATAGGGTTCTAAAAGTAGTGATGACGGGCGCGTGGTCAGACCATGTCCTACTGCAAATAGACACATCAGATATATTCTACAGGGTTATTTTATCCACTATGCACTTATCTATGCGCGAGTAGGTGCAATGTACAGGGGAGGAAAATGTGTAGTCCTTTCCGGACGGAAATAAGCTACGCCATGTATCATAGAGGTTATGTGTATGGAGGAGTGTGGAGAGTTTGTGACTGAGAAAGGTGGCCTGGTGAAGTGGGCTTTTCCCCTTGGTCCATTTAATGTCTAAGTCAGGGTCTAATTAAAATCCTCACCTATGATGGTGTGTCCTTGCATTTTGGAGATCTTATTCAATGCCCTGGCCAGAAAGGAAGTTTGGGAATTATTGGGAGTATAAACAGAGGCAACAGTGAGTTGAATCCCATTCAGTGTACCCACTACAATCAGCAATCTGCCTAATTCATCCCTGTAAACAGTGTTCTGTTGAAATACCCAGTCCAAGTGAAACATTATGGTTACCCCTTTTCATTTATGCGGGGAAAGGGCATGGAAGATTTGGGGATATTGGGTTGGTTTGAAGGCGGTGGAATTCCGTTTACATAGATGGGTTTCCTGTAGACAGACTGCCTTTGAGTTGTGTATCTCTTGCATTGCTGAACGCCGTTTAAACGAGCTGTTCAGGCCATTAACATTCACAGAGAAGCTTTCAAATTGGTGATCCATACTGAAGGTGGGTTATTAGCGCTGTGTAAGCCAGTAAATAATGGATATGAGAGCTAGTGGTGGAACCTCCACTGGCATCTAATATTTTGGTCATTACTTGCGTTTGGGGATGTTGAGTGGCCAATTAATGATACGAGAATATGCTGTTACCGGGGAGATAGGGGAGGTGGAACAACGTGGAGAAACACAATAAAAATGAAAGAAGAAACTCTCGAAATGGAGAGTGTACAGGGGGATGTAATGGAGAGCTCCTAGTCCATTGTACATCGCATGGGGAGGTCCTGTGGAGCGAGCCACGCTCGGGAGCCAAAGCCTGTGCTTTCATCATTTTGTACTTCGCAAATATCTAGTTTGTCACTAGGGGTGGTAATCTCTAAGGATTCACATTAGTTCATGGGAGTGTGAGCATTTTCACTCTCATCTTATGGTATGGTGAGTATCTATTATGAGAGCATCCTGTGTTGTCACTGTTCGGTCTGTTGACGGCTCGGTATGTTGAGAGAGACCGGCACTGGACTGGAAGCAGTAGAATATGAGGGCTACCTCTTAGCTATGTATAAAGCGAGCGGAGTGCACCTCTGTTCTGGTCTGTTAATTAATTGGTTATAGGCTAACTACCCGAAGATAGACCCCAAAGTCTAACTCCAGATTTCCTGTTGTAACTAGTCTGTCTGACGGGTGGCTACAGTTGTTATCCGTACCGGGCCGACTTGGGCCTACATATAATTGCATGGTTAGCAGTGAGCTAACCAACATTCTCATGGTGCGCAGTGCTAGGAAAACAAACAATTATGTACACAATATAAACCTTAGGTGTCTTCTAGAAAAAGGTCATTTAACGCACATCCTGTTGTCTCTGCCATCTACATATCACGACAGGTGTGTGCTGGTTATGGGTTTCACACTGGGTTCTCATTAGGGATCGACCGATTATCGGTTTTACCGATATAATCGGCCGATATTCGGTATTTTCGGCAATATCGGTATCGGCCAATTCAGATACCGATATTGCCGATAATACCTCCTAGGACCGCAAGGCTCATTACAAGCCCGGCGGTCGTGGGGGGGCGGAGAGCAAGCGCTTACTCACCTCCCAGCAGCTCTTCCAGCTCCCCAGTGTAACTCTCGCGAGACCCGCGGCCGTCAGAGCGTTGCCATGGATTACCATGGCAACGCTCCGCGCGACACGCTGGCCGCGAGAGTTGCATTGGGGAGCTGGAGGAGCTGCTGGGAGGTGAGTAAGCGCTTGCTCTCCGCCCCCCCAAAGCTCAGCCAATACTACTGGACCACCAGGGACTGTCATATCCCCCCTCCCTGGCCAGGCAACAAGCAGGGAGGGGGGACAAAAAATAATAATTAAATATATATATATAAAAATAATTTAATAAAAAATTCCCCCTCACACACTCCATTATATACACAGACACTACACAAACACACTGTGTATATAATGCAATGTGTGTTTGTGTAGTGTGTGTTTGTATACAATGCACACAAATACACTGCATTATATACACACACTATACAAACACACTGTGTATATAATGCAGTGTGTGTTTGTGTAGTGTGTGTATATAATGCAGTGTATTTGTGTAGTGTGTGTATATAATGTAGTGTGTTTATATAATTCAGTGTGTGTAGTTGTGTGCAGTGTGTGTTTGTGCAGTGTGTATATAATGCAGTGTGTGTGTTTGTGTAGTGTTTATATAATGCAGTGTTTGTGTGTGTAGTGTGTGTATATAATGCAGTGTGTTTGCATAGTGTGTGTATATAATGCAGTGTATTTGCGTAGTGTGTTTATATAATGCACACTACACAAACACACTGCATTATATACACACACTATACAAACACACACTACATTCACTATACACACACTACACAAATACACACACACTCTGCATTCATTATATACACACACACTTTGCATTTAGTATATACAGCATTCACTTTACGCACACTACCCACACACTACACAAACACTCTGCTTTCATTATATACACACTACACTAATACACACTGCATCCACTACACACACTAAACAAATACAAACTGCATCCACTACACACGCATCCACTACACACACTAAACAAATACACACTGCATCCACTACACAAACACACATTGCATCCTCCACACACACTACACAAACACACACTGCATCCACAACCCACACACTACACAAACACACACTGCATCCACTACACACACACACTACACAAAGACACACACTGCATCCACTACACACACACTACACAAAGACACACACTGCATCCACTACACACACACACAGCTCCCCTGTCACACTGCATCCACTACACGTGGCATGTATATTTTGTGCATTTACCTTTAGAAATAGTTTTTATTTTCCAAAATGGTAAATGTACAGAATATCGGCAAATTATATCGGCTATCGGCCTGAAAGTTCACAGAATATCGGTATCGGTATCGGCTCTAAAAAATCAATATCGGTCGATCCCTAGTTCTCATGACAGAGGAGGGTTTTGTGTATAAATGTTAAGGTTACAGTATGCTTACCCCAGCTTATCAGTGTAATAACTTAATATACATAAGTGCATTATACCAGCCCTGGCGTCGTCAACCATGTAGTCTTGCGGTGTCTGGTAAGTTCTGTGCTCAGAGCTTGCAACTGATCGAGTTAAGTAAATTTCAAGGTACATGGAATCTGTATTTGAGTGTCGGTGTGTGGAGAACTTGTACCTTGTGTGGTTCATTTGACCTGGAGGCTACGAGTCCCGTTGGAGTCCTTAGTGCAATGATTTTCCATTCAGGCTGGATTCTTTTTGGAGAGGCCACATGTGCAGAGTTGGATCCTTGTGAGTTTAATATGGCAATTCTCATATTTACTAAAGCTAAATGCAGTCAGAATTTGGTTAAGATGGAGCGAATCTGCAGCTATCATACCGATGCATTTGATGTCCAGATTAAAATCTGTGCTTTCACATCCAAATCCAATACAAATAATAGAATTTGAAGATTTCCAAGCACAGATTTTAATAAAATTCAGAGCCGAATGAACCAGTAGGACACAAATTTGTAAATTATTATAACCGTGTATACTCAAGTATAAGTCGACCCGAATATAAGTCGAGACCCCTAATTTTACCCCAAAAAACTGGGAAAACTTATTGACTCGAGTATAAGACTAGGGTGGGCAATGCAGCAGCTACTGGTAAATTTCTAAATAAAATTAGATCCCCCAAAAATTATATTAATTGAATATTTATTTACAGTGTTTGTATATAATGAATGCAGTGTGTGTGTATATGAATGCAGTGTGTGTGCCGCGCGGAGCGTTGCCATGGCAACGCTCTGACCCCGCGGCTCTCTCAAGACTTGCAGTGGAGCTGACAGGGGAGCTGACCGGAACGGAGGAGAGAGAATGGAGCTGACAGGAGCTGCAGGAAAGGTAAGTTACAGCTCACTGCCAGCCCCCAACAGGACCGCTGGGCTTGTAATGAGCCCAGCGGTCCTAGTCTGTATTATGGCAATGTAAGTTGCCATAATACAGACAGTGACTCGAGTATAAGACGAGTGGGGGTTTTTCAGCACAAAAAATGTGCCGAAAAACTCGTCTTATACTCGAGTATATCACGAGAGAGGTGTTTTTACTCACCTTCTTTTCCACACAATGCCAGTTTTCGGCAGCTTGTCCTGCCTTCATGGGTGAGAATATCAATCTTTAAGATCTCCGTTAAAACAATGCTTTCCAATGCATCTCTATGAGGAACGTTCAGTATCTCCATGCAGCACTTCCCCAGGAAGCACCTCTAGTAGCCATCTGAGGAGTGACCAGTGGAGGAACACCTATGCTGTAATGCAAGCATGTCATACTCAAAGGCTAACATGGGCCAAATAAACAAGATTTAAGTTTATGTGGGCCGCACATAAAAAACACCTTACATTTTCATAGAACAACATTGTTGTTTCATAACTGCTGATCCCCAACATATATATATCTTATTTAAATATATCTTATTTAATAATTAAAGCTTATTTATTTATTAGTCCCTTCCAATCTTCATTAAACCCTTAATGTTGTGATCAAAACGTAAACAAAAACTTGAATTTGTGCTATATGCCTGTTCAGGCGTATTTCGCCTCTTTCATATTATGTGCACCCACACTTATTGTATATAATTTTTTTCAGGGGAACAGGGCTTTCATTTAACATCAAATATTTAAATTCTTTATTTTGGTTCACACTGCATGGAAGGTATACATCTTATCTCGATAAAGACATTATCAACATTTAGAAATACCCCGTAGGGGCACATATCATCGAGGTGTAAGAAGCATGCAGTGTTAGTGTTTAGAATGAAGGAAAGGCTGGTATAACACATGTGTAACGGAAATTATAAACAACAGAGGATTAAGTAAAAGGTAAATCCAGAGTAACATAATGAGTTCAGCTTGTCCACCATTGTAGTCGTGTGGGTAGTCAGCTGGCTAGGTGTCACTGGGTCCCCATGATGTAGTTCAGTGTAATAGGGTTGTATGTGGTCGTGACATGGATGGTAGTCATCGTGGGTGCCAGAGTGGTATGCCAATTACAGGCAGCTTTCTGTGAGTTAGTCACTAAGTAAGTACGCCATGAGTGTGTCTGGGGTGGTACCTTAGTCTGGGTAAGGTTGTTCAGCTACCCTCCGGAGTGATATAT